>CAWUFW010004088.1:0-1200000 GCA_963921515.1 Calotriton arnoldi | reverse complement strand
AAACTGTAAACGTGCACTCAGCGGTCCACTTATATGTCAGGACATTTCCTTACACGGGGCTTGTAATGGTTCTGTGGCAAATTTGTCTTGCCATCAGCAGGGTACACCAGCTGCTGTGATTAATCCAACGTTCGGACAACTTTCTAATGGGAGTTACCTCATGTTGAATGATCAGAGTTGCTGTGGCATGCTGCCAGGCATCCCATATCTAGTAACGGTCACCTCCAGGGTCACTTGCTGTATGCAAGTATTGTTTGCCCCAATAGACACAGTCAGGGAGTCGCCTTTATGGCCTTCGCTGAACGTCTCTTTTATAAGATTTGATACTTTAAGCAGAATGAAAGCCATGCTTTTACAACAAACAGTGCCTCTGACCTCGGCCAAAGAAACCTATGATCTGCAAATTGCAAGGACTTCGGCTGAGATACAGACTTTAATACGTACAAACTGCCCTATACATTTCGTGGAAATGATAGGACGAATTTTCAACATGTCTGATACAACAGGAATTGTACATGTATTTAAGGGCATCTGCTCGGGTCTGTTAGCACCTTTCCAGGCAATACTCGGAATCATCCCGAACTTTGCACATTCGGTGTTTGGTGGCATACCATTAATTCTAGCACTCGTTGCCGGAATTCTATTTCTCTTCCTGCTATTTCGCTATGGCCAGCCAATTCGCCGACATCACTCCGAGCGACATGGAGAAAGCTCTCCTTGAACGAAAGTGCCGTGAGCAAATAGTACAGCTTTTGGGCATAAATCGTCTACGGGACCTTAATACCACATGGTTCCTGTCCTTTAGACCAATCTGGCAAGATTGCATCTTACGTGTTTTACGATGCCTGCTATGCGGTGTAGAATGCGTGTTGGACACCTGTCTAACATTTCCATCGGATGCGCCAACGGACGTCGATACTCTGCTGGACCAGATAACGGCCCATGCTATGTGTTGTCCCCAGCGGCTTCCTATCCTGATGACAGCATTCATTGAGATCTCACAGACGCTTCCGGCAGCTGCTGAGGTACGAGAAAGAACTACAGGCACACAGGTAACAACAGACGCGAACATTGCGACAATTGAAAGCAATGCTTCACATCTCTGTGCAATTAACCTGCTTCACGAGGTGTTCCAACTCACACCAACTACAGTGGATGATGTTTTGTCTATAGAAATAGATGATCTAATGTTTACACCAGACCCGTAAACTGACTCTGATTCAGCATACAGTGTTCCAAAAATACAGCAACAATTTGGCCTTCATTTTTTTCAAAGACTTGGAACTCTACCAAAAATTTAACTTTTTCGCATTTTTCGAAGGAAAATGGAACTTCAATCTGCTTAAAGTAGAACTAGCCTTATAGTACAACTTAGCGGTCCTTCCAAAGACATTTAGTCATCTTGTGTGTCTACAACAGTTCATTAATTTTCCTGACATGAAATGACTTTGATTTATGAACCAACTTATCGATCATTTTGTGTCACATGTAAATATTACTGCTTATTTCATTCCAATTGCATTTATTTTCGAACTTTATGCCTGAAATGATAAGCAATGCTTCGAATGTACAGTACCTTTTTGCATTCTAATATGTTTTTTTTTAAATGCCTTTTTTTTTTAATGGTTTTATGAAATATTTTAGAAATATGCGGTACTCCATTTTAATGTTTAGCATTTTTAATGTTTAGCATTTATGTATTATCGTATACACGAAAGTGGAGTGGGTGTTGTATTCCTCTTAGGGTGTCCATAACGGGCTTTCCAATATCCTGTCCTTATATAGCCATAATTCGCCCTGCCCTTATATAGGCATAGAATCCCAGGCCTTATTTAGGCATTAAACCGTGCACTCCAAATACAGGCATGGTCTCTGACATCCGTCCACCCTAACGTCACAACGAGTTCATGAAGAACAGACCCTTAGGCTGCGGGAGTTTCCCTAGCCCAGGACTATTGATTTCTTCAAGGCCTCATCTATTATGCATGAACCATTATTCCTTAGAGGTTCATTCATGACGTCTTTCGTTGTCCAATTCACGTCAATGCTAACATTCCTAAGGTACTCTCAGGTATAAATATACCTTCCCTAGCCCCTGTAAACTAGAGGAGACCTCGACTTCAGAGGAGCCCGTATCCCGGCCTGACGCACTGAGAAGACGCTGCCATTCCCTGCACGCAGAGAGGCCAGCTTCCAGCTTCCAGTGATCTGACTTCTCTTGCGGGGTGTTGGAGTTCGAGTCTGGCAAAGAGATTCCAACCTCTCTCATTCTTCAGGTATGGAGCTGATAAGAACCTAGAGGGACTCTTGGCATACTAGGCATACTAGACTTAACATACTCTTAGTATACCATAGTAAGGAATACTTCACCTACTTCATACCTTGTCCTACACCTAGGTTAGGTTAGGTACACTGGGGTAGAACTAGCTTAGCACCGCATCGTATGAGTACTCGCATTTTTAGTCTGTGTTATTTATGTAACAGCATTTGTACTAAAAGATAATGCTATCGCAGTATTATTTATTTCTACTGCTCACCCTGTACATTATTTATCTTGCATACTGTCTTGTGATCGTAACAGCACATTATACTTATACCAGAAACAAGAGTGTTCAATAAATCTTTTATTGAAAACGCCCGTCTATTATTTCTGTGTAACTCTGAGGAAAACTAAGCATGCACAACTGAGCTGAGTGAAATAGTTATCTAGTGTTTCCACGACTCTGGGACACGTTCTGATTCTAAAAGGAAAACATATTGGTCATGTTTTGCGGCTGCCAGAAACTACTCCCTTCTTGTTGTCAAGGAGTTTCTAGTGGCCTCTGAGCTAGCTGGCACAAGTAATTAAGTTTAATATACTCGATAGGGACATACTGACCTTAGTCCTATGTCAAACCTATAGGATATATTATTCCAATGCGCAGAGCCTATTAGGGAAATAGGAGCTACACTACAACTGTGCCGTTGGTGAAGATGGTCACTGAGGTGTTGCCGTTAAGTTTAGGGCGGTTTGGGAGTTTGATCATTAGTTTGGAGCTATAAGGAGTGCAGGTTGTTTTCGATATGTTCAGATGTGTTTTGAGGATGTTGTTCCAGTTAGTGGGTCTTGTGGTGTGAAAAATGAGGTCCGTTTTTAAATGGCCTTTGGAGGAGCAGTGGTATGTGTCCGCGAATAGAGTTTCTGGGTGCTGTCTAATCACTCTGTGTTTGAGTTTTCTTTTTGCTTTTGATGTGAGGTTGGGGGGGAAAGTGATGGAGAAGGAGTTAGGGCCGTGTGGTTTCAAACCGTTAGGTGTGGGAGGGCGGAGGGGGGCTGAGGAGGGAGGTGACATTTTTATCCTGGTTAGGAGGGTGTAAGGTTCCTCAGGGCTGTGTTCAGTCTATTTAACGGAGAGGGTACGGGTTAGAAGGGGTTCGGAGTAGGTGGCCTTCTCTGTGTCTGAGTCAGATTAAGGGAGGGATTATTGTTCTTTTATACCAGAAGTGCTCAACCTTTGGTAGTTAGCTGTGAATGAAGGTGTGGGAACTGCCTCTCTGCTTCCTCTTCTATCTTTAGGCGGGGTCAGGTAGCTGGGGGAGTTGCCACTATTAACCCTTAGGAGAAGTCAGGTAGGTGGGGGCAATACCTGGGGGGAGTAGAGGGAAAAGGGTCGGTGCGGCTTGTCTAGTTTCCTCTCAAATAGTGGTTTAGTTGTAGTTGCGTGTGATGAATGATTGTTTTGGCTGGCTGTTCTTAGCTGCCGTATGTCTACGTTTTGGGACAGACAGTTGTTTATTTTTGTCTGAAACAAGAAAGATAGGGGCGGAGAGCCTCCGTCCATGGGACAGACGTCCGGATTAGGTGAGGTGGGGAGAGGTATCACCAGTTTCTGAGGCCGGTGAGTCTAAATGTTTTATTGCTTTGGGGCTCTGGGGTAGATTCCTTAGGTTGGGTTTGAGGCTGTCCTGATACGGTGATTTAGGGGCGGGCGGTCTCCATCTTTGGGACAGGCACCAGGTTGTGATGGAGAGATGAGGAATGCTGTGCCTCCATTTCTGAGGCCAGCATGTCTAGAATGAGTGTCTGGATTTTGGGGGGGTGAGGAAGAGTCACGTAGAAGTGGTGAGGGAGTTTCGAGGGTTAATTTGTCGGTGGGAGTCCGGTGAGTTAATGCTAATCACTTCCTGCTCCTTGAATGAAAAACCCTCTGAATAATGGTGCAGCCAAGGGCTCCCAGCAAGTAAATGTGCCACCAGAGACAAAGAAAAAATATTAATGTGAACACAGATACCAGATTACCTCTGAACTCTGAAAGTTCTCTGATCGAAAAGGCTGTCAGCACAACACATATGCTAGCATTAACTACTACAAAACGATTATCGTTGAAGACTACAACTAAAGCAGGATGCTCTTCAAGGCACTCGGACACTCCCTGAAGCCCACAAAGACCCATCTCTTGCCCACTCCAAGGAGCTTTAGTAGTGAAAAATTAAGCCATAGTACTTGATATCCAGATGAAATTGAGATCCTTAGCAGACTATTTATTCAGTGGCTTCTGGTGGAACTCTTGTGCAGACTACATAAGCTACCCGGATAATTGTAATGTGTCTACGTGCATTATAACATAGTGTTACATATAATAAACCTGTGGTATATTGCCCCATTTCTCTTTGCATCAATGATATTTTGCAGCAGCAAAAATCATTGCTGATTTTGCCTGTCTTATGTGGACAAAATAATTACTGCTGCTCACATTGGTACGTCCAATGCCTCGTCTTGCATTATTTGTTTCTTTTGAATGGTGTTTCACAAAAATATATAGTTGTCTTTAACATATGAGTTCTGTAGAGTTATGTCCTTTGTACTGCAGGTGTGATGATGTGTTTAAACTCTTTTGATTTTGGACCTGTGTAATTGACATGTTTTTAGTCTGTTATATATTCTTCTAAAACATTCTGAACGTGTACAACTGGCTCGTGAGATCAAAATGCTTTGAGTTTAATGCTACAGTTCACACGTCAGCTGTTTCCTGCCACCCTGAATTAACCATGAACGGGAAATGTGAAAGTCGCATCCAAGGGCATGTGCTCGTCAGCAAGGTGTCATCGCCTCTACTGTAGCTCTCGTAGCCTGGCAGCGTAAAGCAGCTGGTGTGATATTTTTTCCATACTAGGTGAGAAAGCTCTATTTTTTCAGTTTGAACCATGCATAAGCAACAAGAGGGGTGAAGTTAATATTCCTCAATTTCCACGTGGTAGTGTTCCGCTGTTGACGTGCCAGGTAGCTGGCCACGGTTTTAGGTGTCGCCTACAGACAGCTGTAGCTGTCAGTAGGAGACCTCAAATTATACAAGTACAGTATCTCACATACAACAGAGAGAGAGTGGCTTTTAATAAGCTCAATTTTTAGTTTAGCCCCGTTTTACCAATGGCTGTTGGCAATTTTTTGTGACGTGCCATTGGCTCAATGGGCTGACCATAAAGCCATGGCATTTCGTGGAAGGTCATATGTGGCTTTAATTAGTCCCCTGTGGTAATCTCTCCAGTATTTCTCATATTATCCCCCACCCTCTCCCTCGCTATCTCTGCTCCTGGTTTAGGAAGAGGCCACACCGTCTCCTCCGTCACCCAGTTACTTTTTTGCCACTGATGCTCATGCTTTTGGCCTTGCCAATGTTTGTTACATTGCATAAATTATGAGAAAAGCCAATACCGTCCTCTGGCAATCTAGAACGAAGAAAAAACAATATGCGTGCATGCACAATGGCCATTGTCTAACAGTTTGTTATAAAACAAGAAAATCCATTGCAAAATGTCAGGTTGCTTGCATGTTCGTCAGTCATCTAGGGAAGAAAAACATTGACAAAGTCAAAAGATTGGCGCACGATAGGTGAAAAGGTGAAAAGTGGCTTTGCCGTTTCCTGAAATGGGGATTCACACAAACAGATTAGTTTTAATTTGCTGACTCTTTCCAATCTTTCATTATTGTTTTGTTAGTTGAGACACAAGAAGCAGTGGAACGTTGGCCAAGACCACATTTGATGTCAAATGAGGGACAGCATTTGATCAAGGATGGCACATCGCACCCCCTCCCTGCTGGACTCAGGTAGTTACAACGAAGAATATAAAATATGTATACCAGCTCTGGTATGTAAAAAGGAACAAAAAAGCAAGCATTGGCAGTCAATAGCTCTGTACTTGGCAAACTATTTTAGTGCAAACATACCACAAAAATGAAAGGAAAAAAAACATACCACCTGAATGTGGCAGCTTTATTCTTTCGATATAAATTTTAAAATAAAAAAATAATCATGACAATAATAGAACAATAAATATTCATTAGGCAAGTTGCAATTTTTGGTCACTTATGATTTGCTACAACCACAGGGATGGTGGCCTTCAAGGGACAGCAAAACACCATCCCAGTGATTGCATTTCAAAATGGAAAACTTCAGTGAGAGTTGGCAGTGGCTCCCTACTCCTTCGGAAGTTGCCACCCTGATTAACAAATGTTAAGGGTTCTAATCGGGACCCCTTCCTTTTGTGACTCAGTTGCCACCCCATTTGGGATTCAGCAATTGATCAATGGGTTGAAGCCAAATTGTGATTGCAAGCCATTGATACATACCTTACAGACTCGCTATTTGGAAGGAGCTCCCAAAACATAGCACTTTCAAATTGTGCTTCAGTGGGAAGTTCTAAACCCATTTTAAGATTTGAAAATTCGAAATCTCAAAATGGGTTTGGAACATAGGAATAAGTGATTTAGTGGTTGCAAATTCTGTAATTTAGTTAATTGCAGGATTTGTGAGCGCTAAATCACTAACTACATCTGGCTCTATGATTCTTATTGGCTCAAAGGAATTAAACTATTGGCTTTGAATTTCTGGAACATGAAGACATACTTTAAACACACAAAAATGACTAAAAAAATTAAAAAGGATGAAGAGTAGAAAGAACAATGCAGTGGTGCACTGGCTCACACTGCAGCAAACTCAAACCATGAAAGCAATTGGCTCACACCACAGGCCTTGAACAAACCCCTACACCTATTTCCCACCTGCTCCAAGCAGGTGGCAAATGAGTGCTGATTTAGGGCTGTTATTTCTCTCAGAAGGGGGAAATACATAGGTATGTGCACCTGGAATTCCCAGGTCCATCTGTTATTCCCCATGTGGGGAGAAATACATTGTAATCTTTGAATTTAGATTTGGGGATACTAGTCGGAACTGGACATTACAGACCTCGGTTGTCCCTTCATCTAAATATGGGGAACTCGTTATGAATCCCATAGTAGTCTTCTTTTGGGGAAAATCATGTTCTGTTGTAGCCAATGAATGAGTGAAGTAAAAAACAAATATGGTAATAAAAGAATGCTAAAATATGTGATAATATAAATATGCAAATGTGAGGATAAAATGAGAGCTGCAGATCAGAAATTCAAATGATAAAACACATAAACAAACATTTCAGGGGCATATTCACAAGGAGCTATCGCCGAATTAACGGCACTTTATGGCAGCCAAAGTCGTGATAAATTGACCCCCCCATTCACAAGCCGGTGTTAACAGCCCACAGCACCAGTTTACCCGCGATAGCAGCCGCAAAAAACATCGCCACAGAGGACCCTCGCAAATATCGCTAATGAGATGCAGAGTAGGCGTTCCCGTGACAAAAGCAGAGACAACAGCACAGCTCAACATTCACAACGACCAGCCACATCCGCGATAAAAACACAAAACAGGCGATAAGGCGCGTTAGAACCAGGAAATCTACACCTGCTCTGGCCTGGTGTAAAGTCGGACGGCAGCCAGCACCACAAAAGGGAGCACAGCCCAGGGCCACATCCGAAGGGCAACAGATGCCATGGAGCAACCCATCATGCGGCCCGGACACCCAAGAGGGCCACAACACCCACCCCCCCCACCCCAGGACCCCATCCCACACCCGGAACACCCCCCCGAACCAACAAAGACGCAGCGCAGACAAAGACAGCGGAACCCAGGAAACGTACCAGCCGCACAGACCCAACATCTGATAATGTCACCTTCCAATACAGGCTGAAAGGGACAACCAACCTACGTATCCTGACCATCATCGCCTAACAGGCCTACGGCAACAACACAGTGGACAACCAACATCCCACCCCACACAAAGCTGATGGCGTGGCTGCACCTGTTGGCCCCTGAGACCCCCCCATCCAACACCCGCCAGAGTCGGAGGAGTCCCACAGCCAGCCACATCCAAGTCCCCCACACCTGTCCTGGACATCACCATCACCCTGGTACCCCAGTCCCCATACGTACAACACAATGCGCAGGATCCGCTGGAGACCAAGCAAGGACCATACGCCATAGCAGGATGCACGCACGTGTTGGGGGCAACACACAGCACACATGTACTACCTGTGCCCCCTGGTGACACAGCACACAATCACCGCAACAGGAAGCACACGTCTCACACCAATGTGCAGGCAACAACAGAACACCGTGGAACACCCAACAATGTCGCCTTCAAATACACAGCCAGTGTGCATGATACCTTCATCCTCCGACATACCAGCGTTCCCAGGATGGCAACAAGGGAAATGTACAGCCCCTTGGCAATATACAAATGAACATCCCACACACCTCAACACCACAACCATGCAACTCACAACTCTGGCAATGCACACGTCACAAAATCTCATACAACAGGCACAACAATATGCCCACCCACCAGACACGACAGAACAACTTACAATGTCCACATGGGCAAGCCCTGAAAATGAGCCAGCAACGGCATGGCACCTCAGCCACATACTAGCTGAATGTGGGGAGAGGTGGCAACCAGGCATGTGTGAAGGATGCAGTAGAACCATGATTGGGAAAGTACACAATGCCAACAGTGCGGGAGATGTGCTGGACACCTCGCAGTATGCAGAACACACCCATATCCATGGCGACATACACCGCTTGCGTATGGAGTGTAGTGGACAGTGGACGCCACCATGTCACCACAGCCAGTGGGGGACCTCGCGGAAATGTTGCCTGTTACGCCCCCCTCCAAGTGTCAGCGGAGTGGGATGGCCCGGCGTACGCCACGCCAGCGTAGGGGTGTGATTAAAAACCACGTAGGCCTGGGCGTAGTCCACTTCCGGAAAGACCCACATCTCTGCCAGGGCGGCGCCTCCCACCTCGCCACGAGGCCGACGCCATCCTCGTGAGCGGAGTTGCCTGCGATGCTGTGCGCCTGCCAGACCCCAGCATGCTGGTCCACGAACCCATCAGGCCAGCCCCTGCGCAGCCAGGCAACACTGATCACCCTCCGACTCTGGCGTGTATCAAGGAGGGCCCACCACGTGCCGGCGCAAGCCACAAGCCCGAGGCCCGAGACCTTGGCAGCCACCTCAGACCATCACGGCCGCCACGACACCGGCCCGCTTTATTCCCTTTTCTTTGACGTACTCCACTGCCGCCCCCGGACTACTCTTCGGACCAGTAGGTCCCACATGTGGAACTGTGTCTTGAGTCATGAATGGCAGTGACCCCATATCCCGGCCAGTGGCCACAGCACCAGACCCCCCCAGTTCAGTGAGGCATAGTTCCATATGGGCATCTTGCGACACGTGGTGCCACTAACCCTGTCCAATGCCAGGCTGCTACACGTGGTGCCACTAACCCTGTTCAACACCAGCCTGCTACACGTGGTGCCACTGAACCTGAACTACGCAGGCCGGTGGGGCCATCCAACCAATGCCGGCGACACTCGGTGAATGGGCCGTGCTGACCGCTGCCTCAGGCCTACACCACGGTCAGGTAGGTCACACATTTGGAACTGAGTCTTGATTACACCATGGCAGTGAACATTATTTAAAGCAGAGAACTATTCACCATACACCCTTCGATGTGGTGGCAACAAGTCTGTGCATGGCATCACAACCACACGTGTCTGTGGGCCTACGCGGACCACTGCCCTCGGCCTACGCTGCGCTCGAGTGGGATCCCAGAATTGGAACTGAACGTCGGTAATTCAAAAGGCTGAATACATGTCTTCGCACGCACGGAGGGGTGTAAGAGGATGACGCGTTGCAGGCCGGAGGGAACAGGATCATCGTCACGGAGGTGATTGAACACTACCGACAACTGCCACTGTGTCACTAACTCTGTGCCTCGCGAGCCAACGACACGTGGCTGTGGGCCACTGCTGACCGCTGCCTCCGGCCTACACTGCGGTCCAGTAGATCACAGCGCCTTGATTTAGCATTCTTGGAGTTCACATCTGTGTACAGGCATCATCGCAGACTGCATCCCCTCCCAGCACCTGTGCCACTGAGTTTGTTCCCCGACATTCATGGACACTCACTGGTCGTACATTGGGGGCGTTTGAGTCTATGGACTTGGGGCTAGTTTACATCTTCATGTAGCTGATCCTGATTTGTTGGTGCAAACGAGGGTTGCGCTTTCCACGCCTCCATTTGCTGCTTCCAAATAACACCAACCTTCCGCATCATGCCCTGGAGGACACCTTCCACTGTCCCCCGAAACCCTCCGCAACACACATCTCGGACATTGATGGGGACCCGCTCAGGTCGCATGGCCCATCTGACCGCACCGCAAGTCACCATCCCGTGGCTGGGTGCCTGTGCCGGCCGCAGTGCATCCGGGGCCACTAACTTTGTGCTGGTCAGGCCTGGGACCCCTTCTTCTGAGACATTGAATGGCCTCTGTAGCGATGGTCTTGGGGTGATCAATGCCATGTGTCTGTGGCCCTGCGCTGTCCGCCTCCTCCGGCCCCAACTGCGGGCCACAAGGGCCCACACATGGCATCGAGTCTTGACCGGCCCGGACGTCGCATCACCGCAGGAGGCACACGCCACCACCGCAAGGACCACCTTCAACCGCCATCTGCCAGAGTCGAAAGGGTGGTCCTGACAGACCTACGGAGTTGCCCAGACCTGTTGTGGATGCCATCATTGGCCTGCTGCCCTGCTCAGCACTCCAGGTGCCAGTGACTCAGTGCACCTCAAGCCATTGTCCGTTACTGATTGAGTTTTGTGCTGTTGTGAGGTTGCGCAGCAATGTCACCTCATGCAGTGGGGAAGACCTGGGACCATGAGGAGGAGGATGTGTCAAGTGTGCGGACGGGAGAAGGCACAGACAATGGGAGGTCAGGTGGCAGCAGCCCCAAGGCAGGAATGCAGACTGGTGGCGGTAGTCAAGCTACACACCCGGATCTGATACTGGGTATTGCGCTGTGGACTGCAGACGCAACTGTCACCTCAGGCAGTGTGGGAGACCTGGGACGTTGATGAGGAAGTTGATGCAGGTGTACCACACCCCACTGCATCTGCATCAGGACTAACCCGAAGGGACACAATACTAGCAATTCCTTCACATGAGCGCGCTCTTCTCTAGTGCCCCTACCTCAGTGCACTGCAACTCACGGAACGTCCAGACTGAATATTGGGTGACCTCTGTCCTTACTCCGGATCCCTCCATGTTGCTCTGCATTTGACTCTGTTATGCTAGTGTTTTCTGTTTCCATGACACTGGTGTCCACTTTTCAGGTTGTTGCCAGCACCAAGCACTTTGTGTGGGCTGGCTTATACTCACCCCACACACATCCAGCACAGGCGTCACTGTACATGTGGCCCTGCCAATAAAGGGGCCGGGCGCATGTGCCCGTAGCCAGTTCAACATGATATGTGCATGTGTCTCTGTGGAGGTGTGGGTCTCCTTTGTGGGGTGTAGGTGGTCCCTGAAGGGTATTGGACACCCACGTATGTGTTCTACTTCGCATTTCATGGGTTAGGCAACACCCTCACCTGTTGGGCCACCTCCTTTTAGCGTTCGGCCACCTGGCATTGGGGTGCCTTGTGTGGGTGGGTGACGTGTTGTGAGGCAGCTGTGATTGCGGGTGCTTCATGCTGTGTGGTCTGTTGCAGAGTCTGGGTTCTCCTCTGAGTAGCTTGTCTGCCCTGGTCCTGGTGGTGGGTTGTGTGGGATGTCCATGGGCTGTTGTAGGGCGTCGGGGTCCGGGGTGTGGTGTTCGTCTCGGGCATCACTGATGGGTTGTCTGTTCAGACCTGCTGGAGGTGTTGTTTGTCCCTCTGCATTGTGAAGGGGAGGTGCATGTTGGCATTGTGTTGGCGCCTTGTTCTTGTCAACATGCAGACTGTGTGACAATGTACATTGTGACTGTTTGGGCGGTGGTGGCAATTTGAGTTGGGACAGTGTACATTTGGCCTACATGGCTGATGTGGGGTTGTAGGGGTAGATGTGCATCTCACAGTTCCCTGCTCTGTCCAATGTGATTGTTCTGTTTCTGCGCCTGGGTGGACCCAGTTGTGTCCCCTGTTCTGCAGTGTGGGTGTTGCACTTTGTGCCACCTTGTCATGGTATGTGCTGTGATTGCTATGTGTGTGTGCTGCAGTGTGCTACGGGGATGGGGGACATGTCCCTGGGTAATTGTGGATGTGCAGTGTGCTACACCTCATTGTGCATGTGTGGCATTGTGCCCATCACCCCCGTCCCCCAGTCCCTGTTGGATCCTCACCCTGTTGTTGTTGTGTCAGGTCCTGTCGAGCTGTGTCCGTACTCCCTACTCCTTGCACCCTCTCCACACTGATGACTGTGGCCTGGCTTTCCTCCTGCTCCTCCTGTGTCGCTGGACTGCCACCTCCTGTCGCCGTTGCTGCCTTCCTGTTGGCAGCGGGTTTGTGCCTGGTTTAGGTTGTCACGTCCTGGTGGAGCCTCTTGGCCTCCTGGATTGGCCTCCTGGGCTCTGCGACTGCATTCGAGGCGGTCTGCTTGTGGGTCATTTGCTGGTAGTGTTCTGTCGCCTCCGAGGCCTTGGTCTTGTTTTCCTGCGGTCTGCACCCCGTCTTCCTCTCCATTTTCTCCTTGGCCTTCCCCAACCCACTTGTTCCTTGCTGGTGGTCTGTAGGGGTTGTGGGGTTCGTGTTGCCCTCTACGCTGGGTCAGGGTGGATGGATGTTGCTACGTGCTTTGGCTTGTTTCTGGTGTGTTGTGCCTGTGGTTTATATGGTGCAATTGCCCGCCAGACGCGTGGGACTTGCAGGCCTGAGGGTGCTTTTCGCAGCTTTTTGTACCGCGATTGGCCTCATCGCATGATTTCTCGCGTTCGCAGTTCGCATTTTTTGGGCGTGGTGTTGATTTACATGCTGGCATTTGACGCGTTATCTGGTGACTATCGCATGGTACCGCCTTGGTGTGAATTCCACGTTGACACTGGGTTATTTTCCCGTTATAGGCTGCGTTATTGAAAGTTGCGTTACGCTACTCTTGCAGTAGTTATCACACGTTCTTGTGAATATACCCCTCAATTCTTAAAAAAATCTGGATGGGTTCAGAAAGAGGACAGGGTTACAAGAAATACTTTCTTTTTGGAGTTTTAGATGCCAAAGGATACCCTAGCAATACCAGTTATCTCTGCATGAAACTGGAAATAATCTTGAGACCTGTAAAGGCAAGTGAATTAAAAAACATTGTCACAAAGGTTTGGAAAGATGGTGGCTTTCATGTTGCCTTACCTCCTCTGTAACATCGATTTTTACTACTGCGGTGGTGCTGAAGGAGGGCGAGCCACGGTCTTTTGCCTGAACAACCACGGACCACTTGCAGTCCTTTTTGCTTGTGATGTTCTGTATGATGTCCAAGGATTTAATGTAGGATTTGAGTTTGATTTCTCCCGTGCTAGGATCAATATCAAACACATTGTCTGGATCTGCCTGCATGATGGCGTAGTCAACAATATTGTTCGGCTCTTCTGCATCCTGATCAGTGGCCTGAACATGAAGAATGTAACAGTTCATATTTTGGGAGGTAAAGGCATATGAGGTAAAGAAACTACAGCAGCATTTTTGCATGGTTAGAGGATGGTAAAACATAAATACACTCTACGACAATACAAAGATAGCAAGGTAGACACCAAGCTGTTTACAAAATTAGATTATGAGGTTGCTCTCATGTCACAAGGTTCATAATTATTTTTGGTTCTTGGATGGGCGTGAGCTGCTGATTCCTAGACAATGCTAGTCATAGCTGCCAAGAGGCTCTTTGTCATGTGTGACACCTTCAACAAGTCCTACCTTTTTAGCCTGCAACAGATTGCATTATGAATGTAGTTTTATTTCAACACTGACAATCCTAGCATGCAAAGTTCTACAGGCTGAAAAGGTAGGATCAGTAGATATCCTTAAGCACAGCACTGGACCATTTGTCAGTAATGTAATGTATTTTAAGAAGAAGGGGCATAATATTTGGAGAAAAGTACCCCTTTTCGTACAGTTGCAGGATATTGTAAGTCACTTTAAATAGAGTCCATTTCTATTCATCAAATCATAGATGCTGCAATCCTTTACAATTTTTTAACAAACACCTAGGGGCAGATTACAATGTCGGGCGGACTTGCGTCCGCCCAACACCGTCTCGTAAACAGGACCGATGACCTCCGGTTGGCGGTCCAGACCGCTGATTTGGATGTGACCGAACACTGTTCGGTCACATTCCGACATTTCCCTATGGGAGCTTGTGTTACGGCCGTAAACCGGCCGTAGTACATGCTCCAATAGGGAAATGGCAGGTGGTGCTAATCCCTGCAACCCATGGTATCTGCCACAGGGTGCAGGGATTAACAGGGGGGCACCATAGGTGCCCCCTCAGCCCCCAACCGGAGGCCACGCACACAAGGGGGCCCTGCTAGGGGCCCCCGAACACACTTTGTGACAGGGTTTCCATGTCGGAAAGGCCGGCATGGCAACCCTGCTGGAAACCGTGCATCCTAATCCCATGGGCAGAAAGACCACCCTTTGGGGTTACGGGCCGGCCTCAGACTGGCTGACGGGCTCCTTGAGCCTTTCGTAAACCAACCGGAATAACCGGCCTGTTTTAATTCTCGGAGGCTTTCCGAGCGCCATCGTAATAGGCCCCTTAGTCTCCCCAATTCACCAACTTAGTTACTACAAATACCAGCAGCCAATGGGTGGCCCATGCTGTGCTCCATTACAATGCCTTAATAAAGACTTAATTTGTCAAGCAACTAGTTCAGCCTGTATTCTGGTGAGAGTCAGGATTGCCGGAATGACTGACCGGTTTCAATTCCGACCGGCTGATTCATAATCAGCCGCTCAGAATTTAAACCGACGATGGCAGTCGAAAATCCTCGTAGGCTTTCCAAGCGCTATCGTAATAGGCCTCTTCGTCTCTCCAATTCACCAACTTAGTTACTACAAATACCAGCAGGCAATGGGTGGCCCATGCCGTGTTCCATTACAACGCCTTGAATAAACATTTCATTTGTCAATCAACTAGTTCAGCCTGTACTCTGGTGAGAGCCAGGGTTGCTGCCACCCGCTTTCAGAATGAACTGCAAATAAGTAAGCTCCCCTTTTGTAAATCTTTCCATTCTCTTGAAGGTTTTTCTTTTTCTTAGTAAGGGATGTGTTGGAAATGGCCCTTTTTGCAGGGTTATCCCTAATCCTTTTGCTTCTTCCTCCTTTGTTTTTCCTGACCTGTGGTTGTTGGCTATAGGACTCTGGGCACTTTACCACTGCTGATCAGTGCTAAAGTGCATATGCTCTCTGTGTAAATTGTTATGGTGATTGTTTATCCATGATTGGCATATTTCTCTTACTAGTAGGTCCCTAACAAAATGTGCACTGAGTGTGCCAGGGCTGGTAATTCAAATGCTACTAGTGGGCTTGCAGCACTGATTGTGCCACCCACATGAGTAGCCCTGAAAAGAGGACTCAGGCCTGCGCGCAGTTGTTAACTGCCATGTCGACCTGGCCAGTGCACCCACTTGCCAGGCCTTACCCTTCCCTTTTCTTACACATAGGACACCCCTATGGTAGGCCCAAGGTACCCCCCTGGGCAGGGTGCAGAGTATGTGAAAGGTAGGACATGTACTGGTGTGTGCAACATGTCCTGATAGTGAAATACTGCCAATTTCGTTTTTCACTATTGAAAGGCTATCTTGCCCATAGGACAGAATGGGGAATGCTTTGTAACCTTTTTACAAGCATTTCTTCCCATAGGAGTAAGAAAAGAAATTAGAGTCTGGTATCCCTGAACTCAGAATTTAATAACACATCTTTTAGGAAGGATGATTTTTAAATTCTGTGTTTGAAAATAGCACTTTTAGAAAGTGGCTATTTTCTTGTTCAACCTTTCTGTGTGCCTCTGCATGTTTGTGGATTGACTGTCTGGCTTGAGAGTGACAGGGGCTGGGGTGGCTCCAGGAGTCTGGGTGAGTCAGCACTAGGCTGAATATGCCAATCTGCATTTGGAGTGGTGGGAGGAGTAGCACCTGGGCCTGAATAGGGCTGTGCCTGCCTTCCACAATGCTGGCTCCACCCCCTGTGGTGTGTCTGATGACCCTGGCCTACACTAACAAAGGAAGAAGTTGTGCACTGGCAGAGTGCACCCAGAACTGGTTTGGACTGGGTCCAGGACCCCTTACACCTAGAGAACAAAGACTTTTGGGGTATAAATATGAGAGCTGAAACCCCTGAACTTTAGATCATCCTGGAAATCAAGAGGAACCTCTGCCGAGGAGAAGAGCTGGAGAAACTGAAGAGAAGGACTGCCCTTGCTGTGTGTTCTCGGGGGCTAACCTGCAGTTGCTATTCTGCCAAGGAAAGGAGAAGGACTTCGCTGTGTGCTGTGTCCCCTGCTTGAAGAAGATCTCCAAGGGCCTGAGGAGAGCTGGCCTCCTGTTTGGAAGTCCCAGGAACAAAAGGACTTCACCCCCAGCTCCCCCTGAACTCTGCTGTGTGAGTTCTGACCTGCCTAGAGTGCTTGATCCAGTTGTGGGGCCTCTGGAGGTTGTTTTCTGCTGCTTTGGGAGCTGGAAGCAGAAGAAGCGTGAAAAGAACTGCAAAACCCGACGCATCGCTCTTCTTGCGGCATGTTTCACCGGCGCATCTCGACGGCGCGAGAGGATTTCTGTTGCATCGCCGAGCCGCTGCGAAGATCGTCGCAGTGCCTGTCGCTGCTGCAAGAACCAACGCATCGAGGGGTTGCAGCTGAAGAGGACCAACGCCGTGCCGCGCAACGCCGCCGCATCGATCGCTGTCGCATCCCGAAGATCTACGCATCGTACCTGTGCGAGACCTTTTCCCGACGCATTACTCGCGAACCGGAATCGGCACGAAGACTCAACGCATCGCTCCCCCTACAGACCGGGCTCATCGCAACCCGTCCGCTGCGTGCAGCGGGGCTGTCGCAGCGCCTCCTCAGGGTGTCAGGAGTGTCGCATCTCTTTGGCTTCCGACGCTGCAGCTGTTTGGCTTGGGAACTTTTGTCACATTCACAGGTACTTTGGTGAAAAGTCACGCATCCATAGATTTCTATGGTACAAGTTCTTGAAACCTTTTTGAAGTCATATTTTTAAACTGTGTATGTTGGATTTTTGTCATTTTGGTCTTGTGTAGTTTAGATAAAGATACTTTATTTTTCTAAACTGGTGTGGTGTCCATTTGTGGTGTTTTCACTGGGTTACTGTGAGTGTTGGTACAAATACTTTACACATTGCCTTTGGGATAAGCCTGTCTGCTCGTGCCAAGCTACGAAGGGGGTGAGCAGGGGTTATCTAAAGTGTGTATCCCCCTTACCCTGACTAGAAGCAAGGGTCCCTATTTGGTCAAAGGTACCTACCTCTGCCAACTAGAGACCCCCAGTTCTAACATTGGTGGTCAGTGGTGAGGATTTGAACCTGTATTTGTACTTGACCCACAGTGATTGGTGTACATCACTAGTTTAGTGCAGACCACTACGCAACCACAAACTGTGTTTTGTTTTTGGCTCTATTTTTGAGTAACCCTTAAAGTATTCACGCATCATGTCTCAAAAGGGTAAACCAGCAAGTGATGTTGCAGGACTGGAGTTTGATATTGAAATGTTAAATGGTTACAAAGTAGGTCAACTCAAGCAGTTCTGCAGGAGCTTTGGATGTCCCATGAAGAGCAGCTCCAGGAAGGAGGAGCTACAGAAGGCCTTAAGGGCCTGGTGGGAGGCAAAAGAGGCTGGGGAGACAAATGATGCAGAGGTGGATGAGGATGCACAAGGGGATGGTTTCAGATCACAGGATCTGCCAGTGGGAAGAGCAGCCTCCAGGGCTGGCAGCAACCATTCCGCTAGAAGTTTTTCCCCAGAGGAGCTGGAGGAAAACCAAAGGGTTAGAGATCATGAGTTAGAAGTCATGAGGCTCGAGATGAAGCTAATGGAAATAGAAATCCAGAACAAGGCAGAGGAGAGCAAGAAGATGTATGCCCTGGAAGAAATGAAATTGACCTTGGCACATGAGTTAAGAATGAGGGAGCTTGATTAGGAGCTCGGGAGGCTTGAGGCCATGAGTGTCTAAGCCAAGAAAGAGGCAAAGTGTTTAGCTCAGGAAGTGAGCTTTGCTGAGTTGGAGGTGGAGCCCAGCTCAGATGGTGGCAGCAAAATGGTGTTATCTAGTGCTGAGGGAGAAGTACACACACCCAGAGATGTGGCGCCTGACCTGAGGGAGGGGGTTAACATACACCAGGGGGTTCAGGTTTATGAGATAGCTCCAGTGGTGTGCAGTGTCCCTGAAGTAGATTGGGGAACTGACACAGGGGATCATATTCCTAGTGGTGGGAGGGACACTCTACTGACTCTAGATAAGAGGTGCAGGGAGAGGGGTTCCCCCATGGTAGAAGTCCTGGTGTGTGAATGTGGAGACCGCTCAGAAGAGTGTGGGTTGAGTGACAGAGACAGTCAGACACTGTCTTGCCAATCTCAGGAGAGTGGTGTGGGGTACTTGTGTGAGGCACTGGATGGTGAGGCAAAGGGTAGCTTGGTTAACAACTGTGGGGGGCTGTGTGATTCAATTGGTGGAGAGCATATTTTAAGTCCCTGTTTTCCAGAGCTATGCCAACACCCAGTGGAGTGTGAGTTCTCTGATTCCAGGGAGCTTGCGCTGGAGGCAGACCTCTTGGTGGATTCCAGAGGGTCTGAAGAAGCTTTTGGGAGTGACCCTAAAAGAAGTGGCTCAGGTATCTCCCAGACCTGTGTGGTGGGAGAGGTTCAGAGTAGCCCAGCTAGGTCCCGGTGTAGTGGGAGGGGTGTAGGGGCTCATGTTCTGTCTCAGCGGAGAAGGAGTGAGTGGGGGCTGTGTCCCAAGGTGCCCGAAACCAAGTCTCAGGGCCTGGAGGGTTCCCTACGGGAACACCAGGTTGGGGACCTAGGCTGTACTAGCAGGCCATTTGAGGGGGATCTCCTAGTGTCAGGAGAACCTGAAGCGTCTGTAAACGGAGCTCCAGTGGTTCTGGTGTCTGGCAGGGCCGCTCCTAAGTGGAGGGTGCAGAAGTCCAGATGGAGGGGTGAGAGGGGGAATGAGTCCCCAGTGGAAGAACCAGTGGGTCAGGGGCCAGCCATAAGGGCTGAGTCTCCTAGGAGTGACCATGGTGACACCACTTCTGTCCTGGGGGATCTTCGCGCACTGTCAGATGGACAGGGGTCGGGAGATCTGCGCCAGGCAGACTATCACACAACACATGAGTCATGTGTTACCCTCGGGGGGATGCTGTGTGCGCCCCCAGAAGTCCTGGCGTGCCAGGCAAGTGCTCCGCCGCGGGGTTTAGCCCCTAGGTTGGGAGGCCAGGTTCAGGTTCTGCCTGACCTGGAGGGAAGGACATCTGTAATCAGGGTCCCTACCATTTTGTCTTCTAGGGGTACCCCACCAGGTGGGAGGGTGCAGAACTCTGGAAGGGGGTGCAGAGAGAGGGAGTTCTCGCCTCTGACCCCGGTTCAACCTGAGGGTTTAGATCCTAGGTTGGGAGACCAGTTGCAGGAGAGAGGTCCTGAACTGGTGGGAGAGTTGTGTCCTGAGGGTGCGGACCCTGGGCTGGTGGGCCAGTGTCAGGATGCCATACCTGACTTGGCAGGAGGGAAAGTGGAGAAAAGGTGCCAGGCACCTGGGGCTACTGCCCCCCACTTTCTGACGCCACAGAGGTTAGAGAGGCCTGACAGGCATGAGGCCTGGCTCTCATCACTGACAGCTGTTAGTGGCCCCTGTGGCTGTCTGTCCTGGTGGACAGAGTTGCCCCTGGGAGGGGGGGCAGTAGTCACACCCTGGGGCGGACTGGGCCACACCACTGTGTTGGCCATATGGGTACTGTCTACCTGTTGGGATACATCTGTGAGCAAAGTAAGCTTAGATGCTGCACAGATGGGGTCCCCAGGTGAGGAGAAGGATCCCCCATGGTTTGGCTAGGTGGGCCCTGAGAGTATGGATAGAGGGATCCAACTGGGTTCAGGAAGGCGTAGAACAGGAATAGACCTCTGTTTTTTGGGCCAGGTTCGATTTTCTGTCGCCCCAAGCAGGGAATCCCATCGAGTTATCGATTGGTCTACCCTGGCTTTAGGCTGGAAGGGGGTTGTGTTGGAAATGGCCCTTTTTGCAGGGTTATCCCTAAATGTTTTGCTTCTTCCTCCTTTGTTTTTCCTGACCTGTGGTTGTTGGCTATACGACTCTGGGCACTTTGCCACTGCTGATCAGTGCTAAAGTGCATATGCTCTCTGTGTAAATTGTTATAGTGATTGGTTATCCATGATTGGCATATTAGTCTTACTAGTAGGTCCCTAGTAAAGTGTACTGAGTGTGCCAGGGCTGGTAGTTCAAATGCTACTAGTGGGCTTGCAGCACTGATTGTGCCACCCACATGAGTAGATCTGAAAAGACGACTCAGGTCTGCCACCGCAGTGCCTGCGCGCAGTTTGTTAACTGCCATGTCGACCTGGCCAGTGCACCCACTTGCCAGGCCTTCACCTTCCCTTTTCTTACACATAAGACACCCCTATGGTAGGCCCAAGGTACCCCCCTGGGCAGGGTGCAGTGTATGTGAAAGGTAGGACATGTACTGGTGTGTGTAACATGTCCTGATAGTGAAATACTGCCAATTTCGTTTTTCACTATTGAAAGGCTATCTTGCCCATAGGACAGAATGGGGAATGCTTTGTAACCTTTTTACAAGCACATCTTCCCATAGGAGTAAGATGAGAAATTAGAGTCTGGTATCCCTGAACTCAGAATTCAATAACACATCTTTTAGGAAGGATGGTTTTTAAATTCTGTGTTTGAAAATAGCACTTTTAGAAAGTGGCTATTTTCTTGTTCAACCTTTCTGTGTGCCTCTGCCTGTTTGTGAATTGACTGTCTGGCTTGAGAGTGACAGGGGCTGGGGTGGCTCCAGGAGTCTGGGTGAGTCAGCACTAGGCTGAATAGGCCGATCTGCATTTGGAGTGGTGGGAGGAGTAGCACCTGGGCCTGAATAGGGCTGTGCCTGCCTTCCACAATGCTGGCTCCACCCCCTGTGGTGTGTCTGATGACCCTGGCCCACACTAACAAAGGAAGAAGTTGTGCACTGGCAGAGTGCACCCAGAACTGGTTTGGACTGGGTCCAGGACCCCTTACACCAAGAGAACAAAGCCTTTTTTGGGTATAAATATGAGAGCTAAAACCCCTGAACTTTAGATCATCCTGGAATTCAAGAGGAATCTTTGCCGAGGAGAAGAGACTTGGAGAAACTGAAGAGAAGGACTGCCCTTGCTGTGTGTTCTGGGGCTAACCTGCAGTTGCTATTCTGCCAAGGAAAGGAGAAGGACTTTGCTGTGTGCTGTGTCCCCTGCTTGAAGAAGATCTCCAAGGGCCTGAGGAGAGCTGGCCTTCTGTTTTGAAGTCCCAGGAACAAAAAGACTTCACCCCCAGCTACCCCTGAACTCTGATGTGTGAGTTATGACCTGCCTAGAGTGCTTGATCCAGTTGTGGGGCCTCTGGAGGTTGTTTTCTGCTGCTTTGGGAGCTGGAAGCAGAAGAAGCGTGAAAAGAACTGCAAAACCCGACGCATCGCTCTTCTTGCGGCATGTTTCACTGGCGCACCTCGACGGCGCGAGAAGATTTCCGTTGCATCGCCGTGCCGCTGCGAAGATCGTCGCAGCACCTGTCGCCGCTGCAAGAACCGACACATCGAGGGGTTGCGGCTGAAGAGGACCGACGCCGTGCCGCGCAACGCCACCGCATCGATCGCTGTCGCATCCCGAAGATCTACGCATCGTACCTGTGCGAAACGTTTTCCCGACGCATCACTAGCGAACCGGAACCAGCACGAAGACTCGACGCATCACTCCCCCTACAAACCGGACTCGACGCAACCCATCCACTGCGTGCAGCAGGGCTGTCGCATCACCTCCTCAGGGTCTCAGGAGTGTCGCATCTCTTTGGCTTCCGACGCTGCAGCTGTTTGGCTTGGGAACTTTTGTCGCATCCACAGGTACTTTGGTGAAAAGTCACGCATCCATAGATTTCTATGGTACAAGTTCTTGAAACCTTTTTGAAGTCATATTTTTAAACTGTGTATGTTGGATTTTTGTCGTTTTGGTCTTGTGTAGTTTAGTTAAAGATACTTTATTTTTCTAATATGGTGTGGTGTCCATTTGTGGTGTTTTCACTGGGTTACTGTGAGTGTTGGTACAAATACTTTACACATTGCCTTTGGGATAAGCCTGTCTGCTCGTGCCAAGCTACCAAGGGGGTGAGCAGGGGTTATCTAAAGTGTGTATCCCCCTTACCCTGATTAGAAACAATGGTCCCTATTTGGTCAAAGGTACCTACCTCTGCCAACTAGAGACCCCCAGTTCTACAGGATGTGTTTGTAATTGAAAGGCAACTGGCTGTGTCTGCCAGCAGATATTCAGAAGTTAAATGTTTCCACTCGCAATTTGCAACATTGTTGCATGCTAGAGTTAACACTCCTTGTGAGGCCCCAGTTGATTAATCAGAGGCATTTCAGGTACACACAGCCACAAAATTTCACCTCCAGTGCTTCTGGAATGGAAGGATCCCAATTCAGAACTCTATTTAAAAAAAGCAGAGTGAAATGTTTTATTCCTGTTAATTATGCTACACAATGCATTCAAGTTCTGGAGCACCTGACATTTAAAATTCACTTGAGATAAATGACTGTGTCTAACATTTCAGGCAACATTTAAATCTTGTTGAAGTTCCATTTTTTTAGTAAACCGCATTGTCAACAAGAGGGCAACATATCAGCCGAATACGGAAATCGTTTTGTTCAAGTAAAACATTGTCCAGTAAGCTTCAGTTCATAGCTAAAACACTTCTGTTTCTACAGATGCTGAGTAGCAGTCAAATACACATTGAAGCTGTGCGCGTGGAGGACAAATGAATTTATTTCACAACAGCACACAAGTTCAGAAGTCACCGGGTACTTGCTTGAGTGATGCTGTGGGGCTCAAGGAGTTCTTAATTAAAAGGAGTGAGAATTTCATCACCTAATATATTGTATATATTGCTATCCCACAGGTCCCAGCCAGTCATGGTCCTGAGGAGAACCCTAAAAACCACAAGAGGTTCGAAACGCGTTGACTGATACCCTTGGGGAGTGCCTTTAAATTGCATCATCTGGCCAAGTGGGCAATCTCAATGAACTTTCACTGATCCCACTATAACCAATCAGCTTTGGAACCCCCAGTGACTTTAGCAAATAGAGGTTCATGTTAGACAGAATGACAGTGATGAACAGCTCTGTTTAATGCCAAAATGTATTGACTGCTATTCTTTAATACACTAATATGTTCCTTTAAAGTACATTCAAGTTTAGTGTTTCATGCATATTGATTTTTTTATTTGTGCCATGGTTCAGTTCCGAGCAGCCTTGTCTAGGGCTGTGGGGTAAATCATGTATTTAGAAAATGTTTAAGTGGTCCCTTTTAATGACATGTTGAAAATCTACCATAAATGTTAAAATGTTAATGAAAGATATGTGAATAAATTTAAGGACCAAGATGAATCAATGTTCTTGTCCTTGATTCCAAAAAGAAGAGGGTTGAAAAATTACAGCTACTCCTGTTGTTGACTTTTGGAAGGCTGAGATTTTCCTGCCCAAACCAACCTTGCCTTTCTGTCAGTGTCCTGAGTCACATGACTGTGATTGACTCTGCTGTTGTGGTTTATATATTGCTTCCAGAAAGGGAGACAAAGCAAGCCCAGGTGTGAGGGGAGAGGGTCTTCCTGACAGAGTGGCTGGGAAGGAGCTGGCCCTTGCTCTAATTACACTTCAAATGGCCCTGCCTGCAGCACACAAAAAGGAACCTGGCACTAGGCCTGCCCTTGCCTTTGTCACACTTGTCAGTTAAGAGCCAGGACCTGGGGAAGGGCAAGAAAGGGCCAGAACCAGTTTTGGCGGTAGGTCAGGGAATTGCTCCACAAAAAGGCTGGCACCAGGTGTGAAAGTGGGACGTTCAGAACCTCTAGTCACTACATCCTTGGGCCTGTGGAAGATTCAGAAGAAGGACCGCCCTGCTGTCTGAGAAAGAGGGACTGGCCTGCTGACTGAAGAAGGAAGATTGGACTGGCTTGCCTTTAACTCAGGCTACCAGTGTGACTCGAAGGGTCAGTTGGCTGACCTCTTTGCACTACAGGGACACAGCAAGATTCCAGAAGCCTGCCCAGCAATTGCCCAGCTAACCAGCACCAACTGGACCTGCCTGGACCTGCCTAAGCCCTGCTGCTGGCCTCTTCTGGAGTGAGTTCTGATCCCCAAGAGGGGGTCCCAAGGTCCTGGACCCTTGGCTGGCATCAGTGAAAACTGCTTCTGAATAAAAGATTAGTATCACAAGTTTTGGGTTCCTCTTGGCCTCAAAGAGATCGCTTTGTGCTGAGAATCTAATGCCTGCGATGACGACCAACGCAAAGCTCCATCAAAATCTCTCTTCCTGCCCACAATAATCGTCCGTGACAACCGGCAACATGCGGCTTCCACTTCGTGTCGACAGTGACCGTCCATGATGATCAACCAATCCATGACGCATGAACTGCTCCTCGTGACGAGCATCTCCTCCTTACTGCCCCGCCAACATGAACGGCACCTTTTGCTCTAGGCTTAAGATGGTATCTTTTCAGCAGGACTAACCTGTTCCCTGTCCATCACAGTCGGCCTGAACTTGTGACTTTGCCCCAGTCAGGAGCAACCAGATAACCGCGAGTAGCGCTTTGTGCTTCTTGGCACTATTTTTTACCTAATTTAACAACTCATATCTCTGGTACTACTGACAGGATTTTTGTTGTTTTGGTGTCATTATATTTAATACAATTTACTCTGTTTTTCTAAAAAGGTTTGGTATTTTTCTTGTGTTGTGTATTTACTTTATTGCTGTTTGAGTGCTACATATATACTTTGCACATTGCCTTTCAATTAAGCATGACTGCTTTGTGCCAAGCTATTACAGGGTTAAGCACAGGTTAATTTAGTGACTTTTGTGGTTCACCCTGACAAGGATTGTCTTTATCATTTGAGTGGGGCTTCCACCCCTCTCGTCTAATAATACAATTTCATATGTCCAATCAATAGTAGTGTGTGGGTGAATGTGGAGCCTCTTTCTCTCTCTTTCTACAAACACATGCGCACACAGACACACACATACACACACCCACACCATTTTCTCTGGGTTTTGAATTGGTACTTTTTGGGGCCCCTTATTTCTTGTACTTACTGCCCATTCCCTGGAGCAGGATTTGAACTCACTCTTTCTCGCTTACTGCTCAGGTACATACAGGTGCACTCATATCTGAGATTTTTAAGGCTTTCTGGTCTTTTCAAAATTTCACTGAGACCAACACACAAGATTGCCCAGCATCATGGCGGGTTACTTTTATTTTGGCATAAGAAAGAGTGACAAATAAGTAAGAGGGAAAGAGAAATAATTCATAAACATGTTTATGTTCAAGCTACTACCAGTTTTTTTTTCCACATGAAATCAAACTCTATTGAGGTAGACTTGTAGCTCACATATTTACATGATGGAAGCACATAGATATAAGAAGCAGCCAGACCTATGTGTAGTCTTTAAGGGCCTCATTTACAATATTTTGAGGTACGTCAGCGCACCAAGCCTTACTGCTGCGCTGCCTTGCATCAAAAGAAAAGGGCCGGAATGCACCGCACCCACAAGATACAGTGCATTCCTGTCCATTTCCCCAGCTCTGGGACACAATGGGCTGCCATGCACCAATGCAGGCACCCTTGCGCCATGGTGCGAGGGTGTCTGCGTTGTATGTGTGATTGTTTTTGTGCAGGAAGAGACACTTTCCTGCACAAATACAATCACAGGAGATTTTTCCTCTTTCTATGTGTGCTGCAGAATGCAGCAAACATAGAAAAAGGAAAAACGAGGAAAAATAATGGTATTTCTCTCCATTGTGCCTCCCTTACACCTCCCCGGGGGAAGCGTAGGAATCTGATGCATTCCCAGGTTTACAAAGCCTTGTAAATCTAGGAATGCGTCAGGTTCCATGGATGCTGCATCGGAAGACTCACAGCAACACCCATGGAAAGCCCCTTTGACGCAGAGTAATGCGTGAAAGGAAGCCATATTTGCAAGGCCATGAAAAGCCATGCGGGATGGCTTTACGTGGACTTGTAAATATGAGCAGGCACACTGCGCCGCAGATGCGTTAAAAAAAGGGACGCACTGGCGGTGCAATGGGCTTGTAAGTAAGACCCTAAGTCAATAGTGCCTAAATGTTATCTAGTGTTTACGGCCTGAATTTTAAAGAAGGGGTTGTTCTGTGACAAGCTGAAATTCTCCATTAATGGGACTTTGGCCTGCCGTAATAAATCACTAGTTAGGACTTATGGTTGACTTTTGAATGTAAGAGTATCAACTCTTTCTAACTATGTTTTTGATTTCTGGCATGTTATAGCGAATATATTAATCCAAGAATGCAAAGGAACAAAGGTCTGGCACACTGTCCTCGAACACGCACTAACAATGCTAGACATGCACAACGCCTGGGATACCGACTATAGTTTCACCGCATTCAAAAAAATAGTCAACAACGCTGCAAAACAAAAGGCTTGGATAATGGACAAAGCTGCTCTATCAAAGAAAAAACATGGCTGGATGTTTCTATCTACATACGAGACTTGATCGCCCCAGCCGTATCTTGTCCAGCATATAACTCCATCAATCCAGCATCAGCTACTTTTGGTCAGATTGGGAGCATTTACATCAAAAGACCAGGTCCCAACATGGAAACAATCATGGAGATTATGCAGACTTTGTGGACAGGCGGAAGAATCCCTTATACACCTAGTGTGTATTTGCCCAGCTGTGAACTATTTGAGAAGGCATTATTTACTCTATGCATTCCGTTCCTTCCAAGTTAGATCTTGTCGACCAGCCATAATGCTACTATTAAATAGCCATTCATTACAGACCTCATGTAGGGCAGCCAGATTTCTGCAGAAAGTTAGCTCACTATTATCAAAATCAAACATATAGTGTTCATAGGTATATCATATTAGCAGCATACTGATAAGTACATATGCTATTTGCACACTGCTTTTAACCACGAAGATAACAACACCTGCTATTGGCACAAAACTTTGAACCCTGCAATAGATGACTGATAACCTGAGGCCTTGTAATATTAAGTTTACATTTGCACTTTGCACATGACTTTAGCCAAGCAGCTGAGGACTCATGCACATTTTGCACTTCAAGCACACAACCATTGATAAATACATGATTTTAGCTATGTCGTTGAGGATTCGCGCGCATTTGCAATTTTCGCACACAATCATTGCAATGAAAGTTGACGACCACCAACAATGAGCGTCACATTGTATAGTGAAATTGCAATTTTGCCTATGATTTTAGCACATGATTTTAGATATAGGACAAAAGATGGACAAAATTGAGAAACAATTTTACACTGATTATTGTTGATTAATGTTGATGAATGTAGAATTTTGTAAAAGGACATTTCCTATTTTTATTACCTATCCATTGTTTTTGACAAATCGATGATTTTTATCACAAATTGTAATGGTTTTAATTAACTACATGCAATAAAAAAATTATTATTATTATTATTATTATTATTAATCCAAGAATGCACTTCGGAAAAGATGGCAAGAGAGCTTACATTTTTACAGTTCAAAATTATTCAAGTGAAGAAACTGACGAGTGGTTTTTGGTTCAATTGTTTTAAGCCAATATATACATTAGAGGCTATTTATGAAAATAATGGTACAGGGCAGTGCAGCCCTGCATCACTAGAAAAGGGCAGGAATGTGCCGTATTTATGCAATACAGTGCATTCCTGTCCTTTCCCCTTGCACCATTTCGGCAGCCTAGAGCCAACGTAGGCACTCTTGCACCATGGTACAAGGGTGCCTCTGTTGCATGCAGGATTGTTTTTGTGCAGGAAGGGGCAACCTTCCTGCGCAAAACTATCCTGAGAGGCTTTTTCCTCTGTCTTCCGTAGCACAAGTAGAAAGAGGAAAAAACGAGGAGAAATTAAGATATTTCTCCACGTAAGATTTTTCCACATTCCCAGGTTTACAAGTCCTTGTAAACTTTACGAATGTGTCAATAATGATGGGAGTTGCATGGAAACACCCACCACAATGCCCTTGGAAAGCCTACTTTGGGCAGAGTAAGGCAAAGCAGCGATTTGTACTGCTTTGCCTCACTCAAATTTTTTGAAGCCATTCAAAGGCACGCAAAGTGGTTGAGCGTGGATTCATAAATTTGACTTAGAGGTTTGCATCACGCATGTACCACTTGGAATGGTGCAAAAGTGGCGCAAGCCTCTCATAAATATGCCCCTAATAGAATTATTTTACAGGCGCTCACAATGACGTAAATGGGACCACAGTATATTGTTTAGGTGGCACGCACTCTGAAAGTGTAACTTTAAGTACAACTGTGAGAATCTGAATGTTCTCTCTAAATCACCACTGAGATCACTTCTTTCTCCCAGGTGATACATTTTGACATAACTCTACACCGTGTTTACTTAAGCTACATATGTGAAAATGGCGATTATTGCTCAATGTCAGTAAAGTGTTGTTTTGTTTTCTGCTACAATTAGCCTTAATCTACTCTACGCTACACAAATTTGGGGCAAGCACAGGCAAAGCTAATAGTTCTGCATTGAATGTGCAGGCATGCACAAATGCTATTTGAATGCGATCACACATTAAAGCCAGACCCATTGGCTTTCGACAGGTGGAAATGTGCACAGAAATGCAAAAGTATTTGCCAAGTGGATTCTCACACTTGGTAAAACTCCTAAGGATACGGGCCATCACCCTATATATAGACGCCACATGCAATTTTCTTTGTCCACAGATGACTATTCAGAGACCAGAAATGGCGAATCCAAACTTGAATCCACATTCATAAAACTAGAAAAATGAACTTCACCCACAGATAAGTACTGTTAAAAGGATTTTTTTATTTGGAACTGGATTTGTATTTTCAGCCAATTTTAGGATTAATATCTTTCAACTAATGTAACCTATCTTATTTCTGCTGCTTGCTGTTGAATCACCACCATTTTTATTTTGTAGTAGGAACATTTCTTATTCCGGCCTGATAGAGAATGGAGAGAAAATGTATTGAGCTTGGCATAAATCATGCCTTGCTATAATTTTATTTTATAAAATGGTAAAAGTCTAGTTTGCTTGCCTTGATTCATTACTTTCTCTATTTTACACCTAAACTGGTTGTTTATTGCTAATTATTGTGGCATTCTTGAACAATCCCAAAGTTAAAATGCATGTTAAGCAGGTACATTACATTTTGCAGCTGGTCAAAAAAAGAGTGTTTCTTAGCAGGGCTTACCTCTATCCTGACAGGTGAACCAATGATGAGCGTCTTCTCCTGGATGTTCTCAATGAACTCTGGGTAGTGGTCATTGACATCTAGGACAGTTACAAACACTTCGGCCAAACTGTGCTTTCCCTCTGCATCCTCGGCCTTTACATAGAAGTTGTATTTGCAGCTGATTTCTGCATCTAACGTAGCCCAAGGTTGTGTGTAGATAATTCCAGTTGATGGATGAATGAGAAATCTGGAACGTCAATACAAGAAACGTCGAAGAAATCAGCGGTCATTAGTCTGACAGAATTCTGCAAGTATTAAATATACATAGGAGGGCACTTAGGGGCATATTAACAACGGCCAGCGATAATTATCGCTGGCCGTGCTTAGCGATAATTATATTATCGCAGGCTATCTCTGGCATTTATCGCCCTGGTAGCGCGTTATTAACAACGCGTTACTCCAGGGCGATAAAAATTCCAGAGATAGCGAGGTTATCGCCCTTTTGCAGGGAACATCGCTGGTTTTCCAGCGATGTTCCCTGCAAAGGCGATAGTACTTGCTGATACGACCCTGTGGTCGTATCAGCAGAATCCACCTCCTATGCCTAACATAGGTAAGTCAGGATTATAGCAGACGTTAGATTTTGGCGAAACGGCCGTTTTCGCCAAAATCTAACGTCTGCTATAATCCTGTGGGCTGCCTTGTAAATATCGCGATGTGAACATCGGCGATATTTGCAACGTAGCCCATCCGGGGTACGCCAGTAACGCCCACTTTGCATCTCATTAGAGATGCAAGGATGGGCGTTGGGGAAAGAGGCGATAGTGCAAGGATTCACGCGATAGCGTGACCTTGCTGATTAGGCGATAGAATTATCGCCGCTTTCCGTCCGAAAACGGACGCTAAAGCGGCGATAATTGCTTATCGCCTCGTTGTTAATATGCCCCTTAGAGTTTGGCAGGATCAGGGAACTGCAATAAATCAGTGGTGCACCTGCTTAACTAATATTGTGATCTACTCCCAATTATTTAGAAGAGGGGGGACTGCCATGATTCTCTCGGACAAGACTTAGTTAGCTATGCTGTCAGAAACTTATTTTTCACTGCCCATCAGGCACAGGGATTTGATACCTATTTAAAGCACGTCTTCCCACACAAATTTCTGCTGCTTGGGTCCACCATGCGAGGTATGACTGACCTGGGCAGAGAAATCAATAATGGATTCCACGCACAGGAAAAATCTCCTGGCACTGGGCAATTGAATTTTTGTACTTCAGAAACAAACTCCCACTTTGCAGGTTTGTTTATGAACTACAAAAAAGGACAATGGCCTGCCAAGACATGGTGGACATTAGGCATTACCCTGCTTAGCCAGCAGGTGTCTTAAATTTTAGCAGGTGGTCCTTCGAGGTGCATCTCTGCTGACCCTCGAGATGACCAGCTGTCTGTCTGCCCTGAATGTGCTCCATAGTGTTACTGTTCATCACAGTTGTCCATTTGCTTTATTTTTTCTATTAGTGCATGTGGTCACTTTTGAGGTAATTTAAGGCTTCCTGATGCAATGGAAGCTGATAAGAAGAATGTCAGGGAACCCCCTAAACTGCCCAATCTTCAGTCAAGTGTACAAAAGTTTAAGTTAGAGAAAAACCTTGTCCACATCTAACTCTCCTGTCGACCATTCCTGAACAGAAGCATGTGGGTGCCCCCTTATTTTACCTTACTTTCCCATACATACTGACTTAATGTTTTTTCCTGTGCAGAAGAAGCACATCACGAGTACCATGACATGTGTGCCAATTATCTGTTGCGCACCAACAGAGAGTTATGCTGGGTTGAATGATTGGGATACACTGCAAAACCCCCATGACCAGATCATGATATGTTGAATGGTTTGTGGCAGCTGATTAACAGTCTTGAAGTACAGGCCAAATAATCTGTACCCCAGTGGAGAGGGCCTTACCAGCTCTACTTGCGTACATCTGTGGATTCTTTTATGATAGGGACTGCTGCTTAACCTCAGTGTAAGTGTTTTTTACATGCATGCCAACTTTTTGGAACACCTAAGAAGGAGGTTTACAGATAACAAGGAGAAAATAATTTCCAGGTTGGCTTTCATTGAAGTGGAGAGAAGTAAAACAGCACCTGTTTCTGTCTTAAATAATTTGAAATCTCCCATCTAAATCATGAGTGTTGGCCAGTATTTGTGTAAGTAGTGCCTGAGTACATAAGATGCAGAGAATCCGTGGTTTGGATTTTCCCCCTTATGTATGTAACTTCTAAGTGTGTAGGACTAGTGGTTATCAGAGTTCTGTCTTCTATTTCCCTGCCTCTTCTCCAGTGTTGCTCTGCCCGCTCCATGCACAAACAAATGTAAGGCCAAGTATATGTGTCTGGTTGGAAATTATATAAACTTTAATGGAGCATGGAATAGCCTTTCTGTTTAAATTTCTTGGACCAAGAAAGTAGTTGCACAACTGCCTATGGCCTTAATGAAGCAACGCCTGGACAAAATACCATGGCAAGTGCATGGTCAAAGCTTCATGACTACATAAAGAGAAGGGCTGCCTGTCCATCCCTCACATACTGTGGTCTGCTGTGCCCAAGTAGCCAGGACTCAGCAACAAAACCTGTTTAAATTGTTGGGATCTGGATTGATTCTATATATTGAGATTGACAGAGAGGAGAGCTGATCTATGGTGTGTGGAAACCCTGCCTCTGTTCAGGTTGAGGTTCCAGGATACCGCTGAACAATAGCTTGCTATGAGGACCGTCAGACAAAAATGGAGGTAGATGCCTGCTGCCTAGTCCAGCTGAAGATTCCAATAAGCCTGGAGAGCAAAATTTGTCAGTTCAATAAATAACAGACCTGCCACAAACACAAGTGGGACAGAAAGAGAAAAGCGCCATTAGAGCCATTCACTCACAGTTTCTCTCCCCATTCAGCATCACAGGGAAATATACTGAGGTCCCTTTCCCCAGGTGTTGCTCAAGGTCGTGAATGAGATTGACATTCACCTGCATTGAACCTGTGTCAGTGTTTACTCCCCAGTGAGCCAGGTGGCAAGTGTTTGACTGATCCCTAGAACTGACATCACACAGTCGTCTGCTCTGACCCGCAATAGCAACATAAGTCACTCCTTTTTCCATATAAAGAACGACCATCCGGACAAAAACAATGGAATAAAACTCAACTGTAACAGGTATGCCCTCCTGAGAAACCAGAGGCTGCACTTTGGCTTAATCAAGTCAGCTGTATCTTTGTCCCTCTCACACAGAATCGCCAGCATAAGCTTATGATACAGAACACCAGTAGACTCTTATTCAGCGTAATTATCACAACTGAACTACCATAAGTTATTAAGCTTTTTTATCTTAACAAAAATAAAGCCTTAACTCTTTTTCTAGAAATAAATAATACTGCTTGTACATTATATTTATTATGAGTACTGGTGCTAGCCAACTCTAAAGCAATCTACACTACACCACACCTCCATCGGTAAGGAATGCCATTTCAGCCTTGCTACCCCTTGAAAGTCTACGCATAAAAAAGACGTGCGTAGCAATTCAGTGAGTTCAACACAGAATATGGCTTCTGTGATTTGAGGGACAGAGGTATTCCTTCTCACAAGGATTGAATAATTGTCCTTGAGTTCCACAGGTCCTGGAGAATGGACCTTACTGTCAAGTTCCCAAATGAAAAACAAACTAAAGGGTGGAAGTTAAAAAATATGCCCACCAATTTCTCCTCAGGATTCTACATGCTATTAGCAGAAGGAAATATGCCAATATTTTCTTGGCTGCTTTCAATGGGGGGAGGAGGGGAACTCCTGACCAAGCTATGGCCATGCACCTTGGATGCTAGTCTGGCCGCTACTGTTAATTTGGCATGGTAGCCCTATTAGTGGTCAATATATTCAAAGATAAAGTTTATAAAAAGAAAGGGCGGAAATTGCAGTGCTGTTTACTGCTTTTGCAGTGTTTGGAATCTCCAATGCTTAGAAGAAATTACATCTGTCATGTGAAATACAAAAACAGCACCTCATTGTATCCACAAAATAATATAACAATAGTGTGAGGACAGTGGTTTATTATATGGTGCGCTTATGAGACTTCACCTTGTAATAAACTCACTACCTGTATTGGGTCCAGTCAGATTTGTTTGAAAAACCTTAGCTCAACCCTAGGTATCGGTGGTGCTGGGCAGTCAGGCTTTATCAAAGAAACAATTGTAAAGCATTAAGAAGTACCAACACAGTTGAATAAAGGAAACAAAACTCAGTTACAATTCAAAACCAATTTATGAACAATTGGTTGTATTTTCATCTTTACAATGACACCTCAAAAGCAAAAATCCACCGGAGGATTATGCAGATATGAATTTTTAGAGGAACAACAAATTACTGCTTTTTCATTCAACGCAATAAATCTTTGTAATGGACCGTGCTCACGGTCAAACTTTGTAAACTCTGGGAAACTTTCATGAAGTTGTAAACTATTACTCTGGGCCACTTTGGGCGACCAACTCCTACAGGAAGTGAGTCACAGGGGCCAAAGAGGCTTTGCTGAACAATTACCTCACAGTCAAAGCAGTCTTCAGTCCAGTTCTAGGCTCTATGGGCAAACCACCTTAGATTGTAATGGAGTGGTCCTGATGCAAGGGATGCAGGAAGCTGAAGAGGCTGAAGCATGCTGAGGATGCTGAACCAGTGATATGTCTTCCTGGTGCTACTCCTCAGTCTATGGTCACAGTGGGGTAATTTTGGCCACAGGAGTCGATGTCCCTCAAAGTCCAGTTTAGTCCAGTTGCCACTGGTCTACTGGTCTCCAGTTAAAGCAAAACCAGTGGTTCCCTTGAATTGGAGGTAACTTCCGTCTTGGGCGACCAAATTGCAGTCCAATGACTCTCCCAGGTCCAGCAGACTTGGGGGCAACTTTTGAGGGTTAGGTCTTAGTCTCCCAGGCTACACTTCGACAGTCAGTGAAGTCAGTCATCCTTAGCTGCCAACTCGCCATGGAAGGCTTCTTCAGTTTTGTGGCCCTGTAGCTGCTACGAAAATCACCATACTGACTCTTGGAGTCACCTCTTCTATCTGAACCTCAGAGATGACTGTTCCTGAAGCAGGGCACCAGGTCTGTCCTCTCTTTGCTAGCCCAAGGAGCACCAATGCCCAGTCTTGGTGCAGCCTCTATTTCCTGGGAACAGCAGGGCAGTCCTTCTTCAGTACAGATGTGATCCAAGGTCTGGGTGCCCAGGGTGTCACATTTATGCCCAGTCAGTGCCCTCGGGGGATGTCACAACTACTAGTCATTGGGCTATCAGGTCCCCTCCCTCATAGTGACGGCTTCCTGTGAGGTGTGGCATATAACTACCCCAGAATGCACTATTCTGTCCACTCCCAAGATGGCAGAATCCTTCTCTTGGTGTGTGGAGCTCCATAGCCCACCCCAGAGGTGTGGCTACCTGGAGGCTTCATGCCCATGGAAAAACCAGTATGACAACAGTTTCTCCCTCTCTGTCCCCGATGCCAACCTACCCACAAGAATGAAAAGCAGCACCTCCGGTGCATGTTTACCATTTGCCCTTCACAGGCGGCTTCCCCTTTGAAGTTCATCTTTTGGGCTCACACCTGTTTGGCCTTCCTTTCTGGGAGAAGTCACACTTCTCCCAACAACAGGCCCTTTGTGTTCCTTGCTGACAGTCATTCAGACCTCCCCAAGGAGGCTGTCTCATGCCCAGCAACCGTAAATGGTCACTGGAAAACTTTGTACAGCAAAGTGGCTAATTACTAAAGGTTTCACTTGTGAATTAAATTCAACTTAAACACCAAGTCTGGTTCAATGCAGCAATTCTTTAGATACCTTGAAGTATCATATTTAGTAGTCCCATTCAGAAGTGGGTGCAGCAGAATTGCCAGTGTGTAACCCTGTACTCGCCAATGGGACTACTAGCCTTTCTACAGTAAAAATGAAAAGTTGGGGTTGTCAGAATATGTAAAACTACATGTTCTTCTTTTTGATATACAGCACCTTGCTTTAGAGCTCATTAGGCCTTCCTTAGGGGTGACATATATATTAAAAGGATGGTTTGGGCTTTGCCATTAATTTAAATGACAAGGTTGAGTTAGCAGTTTAAACCTGCTCTACCAGTCTGCAGTGGCAGGCTGAGACATGATCTCCTTTGTCACACTTGTCTGCCCAATAATTGCTGCAGTCCATGAGGGATGCTTTAACTGACAAGCCCTGGGTACCCCTGGTACCATATACTAGGGATTTATAAGTAAGTTAATCTATGAATTGAGTATAAGCCAATTAAATATATACTTTTATGGGTCAAAGCACATGCACTGAGGCCTGGTCAACAGGGCCCAGTGCATCAAAGAGTCATTACACCAGAACCTAATAGTCAAAAAGTGGGGGTGAACCTGCAAAAAGTCATTGCCTCACAAATAGCATGTATGCATATTACTCCATCATTATCCTTTCAGTGCATTTCTGACAGAGTGGAATTAGTGATCGATCGAGATATTTGACTATAGATGTCAACTGAGGGCTAATTAGTGGTCTCCAAAGCTAAAGAGTTCAATCCACATTAACCCTTATTCCTCCTTGTGCAATTCCTAGGCTCACAGCGTCCCCTCACATGTCTGTAAACTAAGCAGGAACTGAAAAATGTCTCCCCATACACACCACCCTCAGCTGAAAAAAGCAGTGAACAGAAATATCATACAATTACATTTTTCCTATACTGAAGATAGTTTTCACTGTGGCATACTGGCACTTTCATGCCACATGGGGTAAACACTTTCATTGTTATTAAAGAAATTGCAGAAGTGGCTCTGGAAGGTACTGTACATTTGACATTTTCTGCCTGCAAACCATTTCTGAGGCTCATAGCACAATGCATATTGGTGTAAGAAAGCATGTGTACCCTGTTTTATGAACGCTGAGGTTGACAACATGAGATTATACACTATACAGCTATGTACACTACATCCATACACATGACATAGTGTGTAAAACATAATGCACACCATCACATACAATTTACATCATCACCTATAACCTACACCACTACCTCAACACTGAACCCTACAGTACCACCTCCAAACTTCAGATCTGTAGAACCTACATGCAGACTACAACCAACCATACACCAACCTCACCACCTTATATCTATAACAATACCTACACTATCAATGTTATGTCCACCCTCATACCAGCTTGCATTTAGACCACCTTACAGCAGCCTACACCTACCTCAGCTGTGCATTAAACCAAAACCTACACCATAAATTCTACCTATACCCAACACCATCATTCAAACTGACACCTAAACTTTACTTGAGCTCCTAGCCCTAAAATCCCACCCTTAATATCACCTGTTACCACACCCCAAAATGCATCATAATACTTATTACAACAAAACCACCACCTCACCCTACATCACCTGTACCCAGCACCACCACCTACACCATATGATAATAATACCATATTTCTTTTTCTACTGAAGTAGGTAAGGAGGAATGTAAAAGCAAAATGTGTTAACAGATATTGGCCAAAAAGAGAAATTTATTTAATCAAAGAGAGGAACCGGTTGTGAAAAGGAAATAAAGAAAACTGATAGTTCAAATCTTTTTGGAAGTGGCAAAATCTTTTATAATTCAAATATCAATAATGAACATTCAAATGGAGATGAAGTGCAGAGTAATATGGAGCCTATTCACAAACTACAGTTTGTAGAATGTTTTTATTACTGCAATAGTACTAAAAATGTACCACTAAATACTATTCACAAACTACATGTGGAGGCCTACACTTCTGTCTGTCCTATCTTTTTCTGTGCTGAGATCCCTGCCCAAAATGTGGAGTCTCTAAATTCCTAGGTATATGTTTTAGTTGTAAATATGGGAGGGAAAGGGTGGAGTGACTACCCTTTGTAGGGAAGTGTAAGAAGGGGTTAAGGATGGGCTAGGATATGGTCTGTGGAGAGACATGCACCCACCCCACCAAAGAGTAGGCCCACTCCTATTCACAAACTGCACCTCTATAGTTACTACTGTCAAGAAGCATTGGCAAAGCCAATAGGACGTACCTATGAGAGCTACTAGATTTGGCAATGTTTTGTAGACATGCTGTTACAGCAGCACAGATGCTTTGCAGTGTGGTTAAAACTAATTTTAACAAGCATTATGATGCAGCCAGGGCTAGTGCCCTTTTTAAATTGCATCAGCTTTGGATGGATTATAGACATTTTCTATTATTATTATTTTTAGCCATGCTACACAGCAGCCACACTGCTATACAGCATGGCTACAAATCATTGCCAAAGTCAGCAATGCCCATGCTGTATAGCGTGAACAAAAGGCAGTGGCAGAGCCAATAGTCTCAAAGGTGAGACGTATTGGCTCGGCACAACACCCCTATGATTCTAAGCAAATCAGTTAATCTCCCCATGCGTAAAAAAGAAAAAAAATATGACATTGGGCAAAACATTCTATCATATACAGAAAGCAATTGAGCCCATGTCCATGTCTTAGTGAAAATACATTTAGATGCAGATAATATCTGTTGTCACAAGAAAAGCAGATAAAATCTGTTCTCATAATAAACATCCATTTCAAAGGAAAAAAGGGCTTCTTTGAAGTACATGTGGCCTAGTAAAACATAGCTACAAAAGGAAAGAGGTTTAAAAAGGAAAACAGGGATGAAGAAAAAATAAAAGCTGTACCTCAATCACTATGCGATCAGCGGAAGGACAGAAATAAAGCTGAAGCAATCAGTACTTGGTCCATGCTCCAGCCGAAAGAGGAGGAATTGAAGATAGCACACACTGGCCAATTAGAAGGAAGCAACTAAGAGTGACAGTGAAGCCAACAAATGTTAAGTAATGAGTGGGCTGCAAGCCTCTTGTATACAATATCTCTTGCAAGCAAGAGTGCATGCAGTGCATGTGCTGTCGCAGGTGAGACCTTAAAAGGACCCAAAACACTCGTCAATGTACTCCAGCTCAGAGCTGGAGTAAATCCAGCACCACACATGACCACTCACAGGGACTGCAACACCCTTCCATAGAAAATCATGGAGGAAGGGACTTAAAAAATACCCCATAGTAAATTATGTCAATTTAAATTAAATGATTTAATATTATTAAAAGTATAGGTAATTTTCATTTAATGTAAAAAATTATCCAAAAAGAAAACATTTTTATTTATTTTAACATATTTCAATAACCTTTTAAAAATGAAAACAAAGCTACCAATAATGTTATTAAAATATAATAAATTAATTTTAACTCATTCTAGGTCACTCTTTTAATAATTATTAATAATAATAACTATCAATATAAATAAATCATGTTTTTTTATTTCAGTTAGGATATTTTTTAATTTAGAATTCAGAAAAAGCAAATTCAATTTACTTTAATTTATTCGAAATAATTATAATTAAAATAATGTATTATTATTGTATTTTTTTATTTTGTCCCACATTTAAAATCCATATATAAAATTACTTTATAATAATAATTAATATAAAAATATGTTTACTAATTTCTTTCTAGTTGAATAAACGTTTTTACTTTTCCCTATACTTACAATATAATGTAAGACTGAAATGCTCCTGAATGGGACAATGTGACAAATACAAGAATATGAAGGGAAGCCATTGATTGAAGAGGAAACAACTGAGAAAAATAACAAAGCCTTGTAATCATAAGCAAGGGGCTCATGTACTCAACGTATACTGAAAGAAATGGGCCTGGCAAACAAACATCTAAACCAGTCTGTAGCTGAGACCTACAAAAAAATGGAAAACAAATTGAACAATGTAACCATCCTCAAAATGCCATTGGCTTGATGAACAGTCCACCCAAGTAATGACAAATCATGAAAAACACATGAACACCAGTGGCTGAAGTGGGTTGACCCAAAGCCTACTCTCTCTAGCTGCTACTAATGACATGCACTTTTTTAAAAGTATTGATAACATGATGACTTAAGACAGCTAGAGTTGTCTGGAGTGAAACCCAAAAAGAACAAACAATTCAGAACTGAATTGCTATTGACTAGTAGCAATTATGACCCTTTAGAAAAGGTTTAACCAAACCCATCGTTTTTCGGTAATTTATTCACTTTTCACTGATCGCATTCCAAGTTTTGAAAACATACATAAACCATCCATAATGCTTATGTAGTCTCCAGTGCTTAAATGAAAAAACGTGGTGCTCCTCTTTTGTGCTGCAGTACTTGCTCTTGTGGTTTAGATCACCTTGACAGGAACAAGATGTGTTAAAAGCTAGCTTCTTGGCTAACACCGGCTCCACATTTGAAGTTGTTGAGAGCTTTACCACTGATGTCTGAATAATGATACATCTAAACAGATCTGGCAGACAATCAAAGAAACACTCTTTTATTTGGACTATGTATTGAGAATCTTTCAGAGGCTGTGACAAAAGTTCAAATTTCTCCTTTGATTTGTGACAAACAAACATTTCGCCCTTACCACATGTGGGTTTTACTGCTTTTTAGATCTCACAACAGCAGGTCATCAGAGATTATCTGAGAACTTATACGATTACTGTCAAAATAATGTGACAGCAATAAAGGATGCATCTAACTTCAAACCTTCACACTAAATCTAGAGCTGTATCAAGTTTTTTGCAAACTTCATGTGATTCTTGTGAACACTATGATTACTGCCAGTAGTAGTCAAAATTGTCAGCATGTTGTTTTTCACAATAAAAGGAGACTTTGCAACCCTTTAAATTTGTTTTGATAGAGAAATAAAGATGGCTGACGTTCATCCAGTTTCAAAGTCTTGGGAAAACCCTTTTAAAGTTAACTAGCAAGTGCTAGAAATCATCCCATTTTTGTCATGCTCTGCAAATGCTTGCAGGTCTTGCTTTGCTCGCTTTAAAATTCTGTGCACTTTACCACTGCTAAACAGTGCAAAGGTGCCTCTCTGTTTACCCTCTAAAATATGTACTGTAAATTGCAACTCCCTATTTGGCCTATATAAATTCTCTATAAGTTCATTGTAAATTTTGCCTTAAGTACACCTTTAAGCATCGAATGTAAATGTCACATGCAAGTTGGTGTGTATTTACACTACTCACATATATGACAAAAATATAAGTCTGCCAGGAGAACCACATTTCTCTAGCAGGACTGTAGTGATACATGCCAGGGAGAAAGGCTATTGCTGTGTATGAAATTACATTTTTTTATATATTTATGGCACCACTAAAGTGTGCCAGGTGAGCCCACAGGGTATGGTGCTGATATACAAAAAATAGCACATATCATATATTGGAGTTTGTGTGCTCTCACAGTGAAAATACACCCAAAAGCTATCCACTGAATAGAACTGGCTAGTTTTTTCCCTAATATGCTTAAGTGGGATTAAAATCTTTATTGTTTACCTCCATTTAGGAAAAGGCTAGAAAAATGCTTTCAAGTTTTTCAATGCTTATTTTCTAAAACCTGACTTAGCGGTGAAATCAGATTTTGATCACTTAAACAGAAAAAGTAAATTCTTAAAAATTTACTTTGTGCTGTTTGAGCCAAAACTGGCTTAAAACCAGTCCTGCCAATCAACACACCTCCAGAGCCAGAATATAAATCCTTGCCTGAGAGAGTTAACAACCCTGATTCAGAGAACTATGGCCTACCTTTGAGTAAAAGGTCAATGGGTGTTAACTGCTGACCACTTAGCATGGATTAGCTATATGGGAGTGGACAGGAGCAAGTCAATGGGAAGTGTTAGCACTACGTCTTTTGACTTGCAGATGTCAGGGAGGGGTCTTTGTATTCATTCCCATGACTGTCATAGACTGTCAGGCCCCAGCCATAGTAGAAAAGAAAACAGCTTTGACTCTGACAGGTAGGTGAGTTGCCTAAAATCTGAAGACAAACATGCCTGGTGGCAGCTGGGTCCCCCCATCTTGAAATGGGTCTAATGTGTAATTGATAGAATTCCTCCCATCACTGGCTAGTGCACAAGATAAATCTCACACAGTCACACCCACCCAAGACCATTCCTGGACCTGGCAAGCAACTCCATATGAAGAAAACAGTGCTGCTAGAAAAAGAACCCTGAGTTCTTAATCCTGACTCCAGGTTGCTCCTGGATGAAGACCACTCACACGAGGAATCAAGCTGGCTTCCATGGACAGACACTGCTCCGCAAGGGTCAAGTAGATGGCCTCCTGTTTACGTGGTTTGGAGACACAAAAAACAGAAAGACTCCTGACTCTAAGAGGGCCCAGCTGACTAAAGAGGACAAGACCCCGCAGGAGACCTGGATGGAGAGAGACCTTGTGACTTGAAACTGCCCCGATGAGCTAGGGCTACAGGTCTGACCAGCTTTCCCAGAAGTTGGAGACTAAGGGCCTGATTTATATAGTGGAGAATGGGTTACTCTGTCACAACGGGGACGGATATCCCATCCGCTGAAATCTAAATCCCATAGGATATTATGAGATTTAGATTTTGGCAGACACAGATATCTGTTTCCGTTGTAACAGAGTAACCCATCCTCCGATATCTAAATCAGGCCCTAAGTCTGAAGGTAAAGCCTCTGAGTAGAAGAGCTCTGTTGGTCTATTGCACCTTCGCTCCATTGCAGCCGGTCTGAAATTGCTCCTAGGTCTGTTGTTTTTCTTTATGCTTGACTTTCTCTTGCCCCTTTTTGCCTTAAACTAAAAATTTAGAGCTTTGGTTCCCCATAAACAGTTTTTAAGATATTGCTGTTTTGCTGATTAAAAATGTTCTCTGTTTTTCTAAATTTTGTGTGTAATTGTATTGTGCTGTGTTCTTTACTTTAATATTGTTGGTAATGCATGTCCTTAGCACACACTTTTGTTGATCCAAAGCATTTTGCCAATTACAATGATTTGATTTTGGATACTCTGGGACAGCTACTTCATATTGTTATCTAAAATGTTTTTACTGAATCGTTTCTTAGCTTGAATATCCCTTTATGAGATGTTAGGCCTGACATCCTTGGCCTGGTTTCCCCCCTACCTTTTTGCCTTCAACCTTTCTCTTTGCTGAATCCATTTTTGCTGGCTTTGGAATTCTTGGAATTTTACCACTGCTAACCAGTGATAAAGTGTTTGTGCTCTCTCCTTAAAACATGGTAGAATTGGCTTATGCCCAGGGCCTGTAAATTAAATGGTACTAGTGGGCCTCCAGCACTGATTGTGCCACCCCATAAATTAGCACTTTAAACATGTCTCAGGCCTGCCATTGCAGCCTGTGTGTGTAGTTTTTCAACAGTCGTTTCGACCAGGCAAAATACACCTTTTGCAGGCTCAAACCTTCTCTTTCAATACATATAAGTGACCCAAAGGATGGGCCCTGGACAGCCCATCAGGCAGGGTACAATGTATTTAAAACGAAGGACATGTACTTTTAAGTTTTACATGTCCTGGTACTGAAACACTCTTAAATTTGTTTTCTACTACTGCAGGGCCTACCATCTCATCTATAGGAAACATTTGCATTACATTATTACAGCTAATAAGCTGTAACTTCCAAGTGGGAACAGGTGACTCATTCATGTTTGGTGTCTTTGGAATTGTAATGAAAAATCCTAACTGATGGTGAAGTCAGATTCTGAATTACAATTTTGAAAATGGCACTTTTAGAAAGTTGGCATTTTCCTGACTTAGCCATTTGGTGGCTGCAGCCTGTCTCTGGGTCACATGGCTGTGTGTTATTGACAGTTAGGCTTTGTGTATTCCTCCTAGACAGTCACACATAATAGGGAGCTTAGGTGTGCCTGGATGGGCCTTCACTGGCAGGATGGGAGGGAGGAGCTGGACCCAGCCCGACTTACACTTGAATAGGCTGTGTCCTGCCTCCCCACTAAGAACTGCATACCCCCTTTAGTTAGTCTGGAGCCATGGCAAGGAAGGCAGGGCACTGTGCACTTCAAAGGCTTGCCTCTAGAAGCTTCTCCCACTTCAAAGGCAGAATTGGATAAAAATATTGGACCCCAGACACCAAGGGGTCGATTCCGATCTCGGCCGGAAGCGCACCTAACAGTATTCGTCCGGAAAAAAACCAAGCCGAACGTGTGTTTCCCGACCGATTCGGACAGTCGTCCGAACAAACAAGTACGACGCGCATAACAGCCCAGATTCCGAGCGAGCCGTACTCACCCATTTCAGCTCCTGTACCCCGCCCGAGCCGGATCCGTAAACGTCCAATCGAGTCGCACGGAATCAAATACACAGCACCTTCCGGCCGGACTAGTACGATGCGCATTCCATACGCGCCCAACCCGTCGCTACGTCCGGCACGTCAGAGCATCCGGGAGAGCTGTACATAAGCTCCGATTCGCGCCACAAGACGATCCACGGCAATGAGACGAACAAGCCAGCGACGAGTACGAGTCGAAGCCACGAGAAACCCGAACGAGACGAACAAACCATGAATCCCATCACGCAGGTCCTACCAATACTCTACATCTATTACCGGGACCGGTACGGACGCGTACGGCGAAGACGGTAAGTCAAAAACCCACCACACAAACAAACCACACGTACCCAACATATGTCACACACACATAGGGATGCAGAAATGACGTACACCAGCAACAGCAGAACCATAGGGGCGGGATGGCTACCACCAATGCCATACACACCCATAGGGGGATGGAGCCTACCACTACCACCACCCCTACTCAGGGGGGCCTGGATGCCTACCACTAACACCACCCCTACTCAGGGGGGGCTGGATGCCTGTCACTACTACCATCCCCACTAATAGGGGGATGGATGCCTACCACTACCACCACCCCTACTCAGGGGGGGCTGAATGCCTGTCACTACCACCACCCCTACTCAGGGGGGCCTGGATGCCTACCACCAACACCACCCCTACTCAGGGGGGGCTGGATGCCTGGCACTACTACCAACCCCACTCAGGGGGGGCTGGATGCCTACCACTACCACCACCCCTACTCAGGGGGGCTGGATGCCTGTCACTACTACCATCCCCACTAATAGGGGGATGGATGCCTACCACTACCACCACCCCTACTCAGGGGGGGCTGGATGCCTGCCACTACTACAAACCCCACACATAGGGGGATGGATGCCTACCACCACCACCACCCCTACTCAGGGGTGGCTGGATGCCTGCCACTACTACCAACCCCACACATAGGGGGATGGATGCCTACCACTACCACCACCCCTACTCAGGGGGGCCTGGATGCCTGTCACTACTACCATCCCCACTAATAGGGGGATGGATGCCTCCCACTACCACCCCCCCGACTCAGGGGGGCCTGGATGCCTACCACCACCACCACCCCTACTCAGGGGGCCTGGATGCCTGTCACTACTACCATCCCCACTAATAGGGGGATGGATGCCTACCACTACCACCACCCCTACTCAGGGGGGCCTGGATGCCTACCACCACCACCACCCCTACTCAGGGGGGGCTGGATGCCTGTCACTACTACCAACCCCACTCATAGGGGGATGGATGCCTACCACTACCACCACCCCTACACAGGGGGGGTTGGATGCCTGTCACTACTACCAACCCCACTCTTAGGGGGTGGATGCCTACCACCAACACCACCCCTACTCATGGGGGACTGGATGCCTACCACTACCACCACCCCTACTCAGGGGGGCCTGGATGCCTACCACCACCACCACCCCTACTCAGGGGGGCCTGGATGCCTACCACTACCACCATCCCCACTCATAGGGGGATGAATGCCTACCACCCACACCACCCCTAAACATAGGATGGGAAATCATGACACAACCAGCATACTCCAACATAAGGAATGTCTGAAAATACATCCCACCAACCCCATGACAAGCGTGTGTAGTCTGTGTCAAATGCCCACAACACTGAACATGTCATTGAGCATACAATGTGACCCCCTATCACATGTGTCACACATAAATGTGTGTGGGCTCCACAATGCAAGCAGACCATGACCACTGTGGCAATGGGGTAAAACACCCCATCATCACAGTGACCAAAAGGTAAGTCTGGGGTCCATAGCTGAAGCCCAATTGAACAGTGTGTCAATGGGGTCTAAACACCCATCACCACAGTGACCAAAAGGTAAGTGGAGTAATGGTAAAAGCTGCAAATGCCAAACAGCATGGATGATTCCTGGTCACAGAACAACAAACACATCTGTGGCATAGTAGTGCTTGTGTCCCATAGCAACATACATTGGGTGAGGCAAACAGTGCAGTGCAAATAAGATATACCTTTGGCCATGTGCAGACAAACATCACCCATGGGGGCTGACATTGGCAACATTCCTCAATAACACAATGACAGAAGTGACCATCATAATGCAGCCCCACATATCTGCACCAATGGACACACAAATGTAGATATCCTTTGGAGACTGTAGATGTCAGGTGAACAAATACCATACCATGGCAGCAATGGGACATACAAACCATGATCATTGTGCTGACTGATGACCTAGGAGTCCCAGGGACAGCAGGGGAAAGCCAACAAACAACATACAGCCAATGGCACACTAAAGATATGCCAATGCAGTGGTGCAGATGCACAAACACAAACAGGCAGCCTCACACTGCAGATCAAACACAACAGGTGATGGGGGTGTGCCAGTGTCCCCAGGCAACCACACAACACATGAGGAGGCCTGAATCACAATTACACAGATGTGTATACAGTGCCACACAAAAGTAACTCATGGATCGGATTCCCCTATGTGGGCAAACAGGCATTGTTAGATGAGAGGGAGCCCAAATTACACATGTCACACAAGCTTGTAGGAACAGCAAATAACACAGCAAGAGACAGACCCACCACAGCACTACCCCCAGGGACCCCACATCGTGGTGACCGTGGCCTGCATGATAATCCCACTGTGATGACAAAGCTAGATGTCGTTCACATTGTGAACCACAGTCATGTGTCCTGAGCAACAAACTACCATCACACCTACACAAGCACAAATCAATCAGCACGGCCTGTCAGCCAAGGCCAACATGGAGGTAGGGGTCTAGCCGTGCAACAACTCTCATTTGCACACACTCAACACCACACACCTTGATCTCCACCAATGTGCAGCAGTGAAGCTCACATGGACTGGTGACATTGCACATGCACCCATGACAATCCCAGGGGTGGTGGTGGGAACTAAGGTGCAGAAACCCATCACACATGGCCAGTCAACAAGACTCGTGAATGTCTGACACACTGCACAGTACGCTGTACATGGGCATTATGTGAAATCCACCACAATCAATGGGATCCCGGACACAGTCACACACCAATGAAGAAGTCAAGGTCACCCACAAAGAACACACATAGACAACTTCCAACATTGCAGCTTTGACCCAGAGGAGTGGCAGCAGTCACACACACAACGTGTCACAATCACTGAAAGCTAACACAAACTGTAAATTACATGACTTGTGTAACCAACAAGTGCCAAGGGGAATCCTGACTGTGTCTCATCTGCGTTTGCCCACAAACTCAGCCCTGACAGCAAACACACCTATGGATGACACCCTGATGACCAGTAATGTGCCATGCACCCACATCCCAGAGAACCCAGTGCGAAGATTTGGGTGGTACATAGGTCAACTCAGCAAGCATCACAAACAGGAACATCACTAGGGATCCCAGCCTGTGTTGCAAAACGGAAGTGAACACACACAGACATGCTCACACAACACACACCTTGGGCTCAGGCAATGTCACGGAATTACACACTGCCATGAGGGCACTCCACTCCTGTGTAAGGAAAGCTGTGCCATACTTTGTCTCTGCAGGGCTCTATCATATCAGCAGTACACTTGGTCACTCAGTCAACAATTAGCACAAAATGAAGGCTCTCGTCACATCAGCCTGGTCATGGGAGTGTCACCGACACCATCTGCACAGATCCAACACACATGTATAGCAAGTTGATCTGATCACACAGATGAGTCCTTCCCCATTGATGCCCAAACTTGCATGTCCAGTGGAGATGGTCACACGGTCAAGGAAATAGACAAATTGAACAATGGCAAGCACAACAGATGTGCAGGGGTGTAAGCCACAGATGTGATATTGCAACTAAAAGTAGGAAATCCCATTGCCAAATATTGAAAACATGACACCCTCATATTGCTGCAAAGGATGACATGGATACACACCAGGATAGGACACATTCCCACTGGACCACTTGGGGTCTTGCACAGTAACACTTCATTTCCCTGATATCAAAAATCACCATCAGTGCAGCAAGGGCACGGTTAGAATCATCAACATCATGTACATCAGAAGCAAAACCACTAGAGAACAGAAAGTAGCTTTATTCAGCATTTGTGTGTGAAGAAGTAAAAGTCCAGAAATATAACAAAGGCCAATGGCCAGTCCATAACAAGAGTCCAAACAGGGTGGCAGTGCCAGATGTCACCCTTTGCATGTCTGCACAGCTACACATCAGGGACATTCCCCTCGGAGGGGCATACGGGGGGGCAGGCCAGGCACCGCAGGGACAGGATCAGGGCTCACCAGAAGGAGGCAGGGAAGGGGTGGTGGGTGCTGGAGAGTCACTGACAACTGCAGTGGAGGTGTCTGACATGGTGTGTGCCGGCACAACTGGGGGGCATGAGTCAGATGGTGTGGGTGCCGGCACGACTGCAGTGGGCCGTGCAGATGGAGTGGACAGGTTCCCCACTGCAGTGCCCAAGTCAGACAGGGTGGTAGTGGACTCCACTGCAGTGCCTATCTCCAGGGGAATAGAATGGGGTTCAGGTAAGGTGGGCAGGACAGAGGGGAGGACACGCTCTCCACACCAGTGGTACAAACAAGCGCAGCGGGGGGTGTGGTGCTGGAAGAGCAAGTGGTAGGGGGAGAAGGCCGGATCTTTTTGGGGATGGTGTATCTGTGGGTGGGGGAACCTGGGGCAGGGTGTGGTGGGGGAACCTGTGGAGTGGGGGCCTGAGGGATGGAGGAAGGAGATTTGGAGGTTGAGCTGCAGGGTGGCGGCGGGGTCTTGCTCTTCCGGGTCCGGGGGACTTGCGGATGGGGGCCTCAGTCTGTCTGCACCTGGGGAGGGTGTCCGGGGGCGAGGGGCACTCCCTCTGTGTGGGTGGACTTCCTGTTCCCCCTGTATGCTGGATCAGCTGGATTGGAGGGGAAGAGGCCGAGGTCACAAAGGAAGAGCTGCTGTGTAGGTGGGGTTGCAGGTGAGGCAAGGGAAGGGGCCTTGGAGGGAGAGGTATCGGAGGACTGCGGAGTGACTGTGGATGCCTGTGTGTGTGTATGTACCCCATCCCCTGTGGGTGTGGTATCAGTCCCCTGAGGATGCCTGCGTGCACGTCTTGTTTTTGTAGTGGGTGTGTCTGTGCTGCTCATGTCTGTGTGTTTGGGTGAATGTGCAGGTGTGCATGTGCTTGGGACAGGTAGGGTGCCAGGAAGTGTGGATGGGGCAGAGGTAGGAGGGGTGAGGGACTGTTGGAGGAGGGACACTGCTGCCGTCAGGGAGGAGTCCATGGACCTATTGCTCCTCTGTAGGGCAGACATGCCCGATGAGATGCCCTCCATAAACGACACCAGCTGAGTCAACAGAGTGGTGTGGGCATGGAGGACACTCAGCATTGCTGTCTGCCCTACATGGAGCTGGCGAAGTAGGTACACAGACTCCTCACTCAGGGCAGCAGGGGACACAGGGGCAGGGGCTGCGGTGCCTGGCACGAAGGAGACATGCTCCCGAACACGGGAGCATCCACGGACCTCTGGAATGGGAGCCGATGGGAGGGCGGTGGTGGTGGTGGTGGTGGTGGGGACAGCAATAGTAGCTGGGGTGTGGTGGCTGCTGACACCCGCCTCCACAAGGGAGTCATCCTCCGAGCTGCTGTGGTCCTCAGCTGAGGTGGATGGTGCTGAGGACTCCTCAGTGTGGCTCCCCTCGCCCTCCGTGCCACTGGGTCCCTCCGACCACTCATCGGCTGCTGACCCAGTCTGGCTCTGCGGCTCCTCCTGGTCCGTGGAGCTGTCCCCTCCTGTGGCCATGGATGTATCTGCAAACAATTAGAGAAACAGACAGACATCAGTCACCTGCACTGACCGCACAAAACCACAGTAAGTACAGCACATTACAGAGCAAGCCCTGGCATCCTTAGTTGAACATTGCCAAAAGTGCCCAAACAGAGTAGGAGAAGCCAATTGTCAGTCTGATGGTCAACCATGGCACTCACATCCCTCCTGGCCTTGCACCCATCGGTCTGGTGTCTGTCGGATGGCAATACCCCAGTGTGGACACAAGCACCACCTACACAGTAGTTGGACAGTGCAGAGAACACAGTGAAGTATGTGAACATGCACACATCACAACTCTTGCCACTGAGTCAGTATAGGTGTCCAGATAAAGGGATGGCCAGAGTCTATTTTGAAATGCATGTGATGCATACCAGCACCAGACACCATGATGCACCCATGTCCTGATAGTCAATGCCACAATGGGGTGCATGTAGCACATGTCACTCCCCTGCAGGATCACACTTAGGAAGTTTAACACCATGGCACAGCCATGCCTGCAAAGTCATACATCACTGTCTCCAGTCACATGGGCAGGGCAGCCAGACAACAACAGTCTGCACTGTGTCACAATCCTAGGTCATGGGGAATGCAAGTCCTGTAGCTGACAAGTGCACATGTCCATCCCCCACAAACCACATCATCTGAACTCTCATTTGTCCACGTCATACCAATTGGACATATGGGAGACATGAAACACAACCCTCGGAACCTGAGCACCTCACAATCTGCTGTGAATGGGAAACAGCTGCCTGAACTTCACAGTTGCATACCCCAGTATGCACGGTCAAGTGATCAAACACCTATATCTCACACACGTATCGTCTCCTATGGTCACATCTCCGGTGGCATGCTGAGCCCTAACCGATAAACACCCCAGTAGTCCTGACAACGAAGCCACAGCACAATGACACAGAGGCAGACACCTGAGGGAACAATTCACTGAGCACAAATGTCAGCTGATACACGGGAGTGGGAGTACAGAGTGTATTGTATGGCCTGGAGTAGGCATGACTGTCCTGCTCCACGTGAAAGAGGGATGAGCCCTGGACAGTAGGCAGGTGGCTAAGCATGTGTGACACACTTGATATACATACTCCTGAGGCCCAAACATTGTTCCCACCCACAGCATGGGTGTGTGCCAAATACCCCAGGCACATGTGGTGAATCAAATCAGCAATTGGACCACATATCAAAGTAACACGCAGATTACATGTCAGAACCCAGGCATTGTGTAAGCAATGGACCCACCCATGAAGCCCACCACAGATTTACGGGAACAAATGCTGTCCCCCACCTTGAGCTAAGCAAAATGCAAGGACACAGTACCCAAGTGACACAATTTCCTGACTGTAAGGGCCACACCTGGGTATCAGATGAGGAGTGGGCAGTGCATAATTGAGGGACATGGGTCCTGGACCACATAACTGATGTACTGTTGAAGTTTAGCCAGAGGAGGGCACATAGCATGTCAGACAAAGCTCACAGTGCAGTCATGGACTCACCCCCTCCTTGCTGCTGTCTGCCCTTCAGCTGCCCATCCAGATCAGGGAAGACCACCGCCAGGATCCTGAGCATGTGGGGGGTCAGGGTCCGGTGTCCGCCCCTCCTGCGAGGAGGCGACAGCTTCAGCTGGACCCTTGCGATCCTCCGGGTCCAGCCCCGAAGGTCCTGCCACCTCTTCTGGCAGTTGCAGATCCGGCGCTTGTAGACCCCCCACAGACCATACTGCCCGGGCGATGTCCAGCCATATTTCCTGCTTCTGGTGGGCATCAACCTGTGAGGATGACAAAGTGTAAAGGCCATTACTACACATGCAACAAATCCGTGCATCACACATTTGGATATACATGTCTCAATTAAGCCTGGGCGTAGTTCGCGAAGTAGCGCTATGCGAAGCTACGTGAAGTGCAGTTCGCACTACGCGTGCTACGCATAAAGCACTACGCGAACTGCGTAGTGCGCTGTTCGCAATGATTGCACAGTGCCGGATGCTTGTCCGCACTGTGCAATCATTGAAAACGGCATCTTGCACATTGCGAGCTGTCTTTTACTGCCGCTCGAGTAGATTTTTACTCGAACGGCAGCTTTCTCAACGCGGACTGGTAGTTTCTCATCGCGAGCGGTCGCGAGCATACGCGACCACTCGCAGTGAGAAACCTGACCTCCCCGCGTTGAGAATCTCGCTGGGAGGTTTATTTTCCACGCTCGCGATCGGCAACTTGATGTTGCTGATCGCGAACGAGGAAAAAGTCTCGCCGGGATGTCATTTTGCTTGCTCGCGGTCGCCAACTTGACGTTGAGGTCCGCGAGCAAGCAAAAAATGACCGCTGCACTACGCTACACTGCGCTACGCGTGTTTGCACTGTGCTACATGCAATTCGCGTTGTGCGAAGTAGCGCAAACTTTGCAAACTACGCGAGCGTAGCGTAGTACTTCGCCCAGGGTTAGTCTAAATCACAGGGGCACATGATGTACACGGGCAGTGCAAGGATGGCTATGAACAGTTTGCCAGCAGTTACTACATGGTATCATGGCCTGGGAAGTCAAACCTTGTTTAAATGCACTGTTACTGCACTATACCTGTTCAGTGCATGTAACTACACACTATGGGGGGTGACAACTACTCAGTGAGCCTGCTAGCCAGTGGCGTGCAGACTGTAAGTCTGGCTAGTCAGACAACATGCACATTTGTAAGGCAGTGGACAGCACACTCACCTGCTCCCCTGGTTTCCCATACAGCTTGCTGTACTGTGGAAGGAGGCTGTCCAGCAGGGCCTGGTTCTCCTCAGTGCTGAAGGCTGGGGCTCTCTCCACAGTGCGTGCCATTGCAGGATCCAGAAGATGCAGAGACAGCAGCAGTGGTGGTGGCAGATGTCGTCCTGGAGCATGTAGTGCAGGCAAGTGAGCTCTCAGAGGAACAGCCAGCATTATATGTGTGCTGCTGAGGCAGATACTGTCCCATGTGTCCAAAGTGATAGGTCCAAGTCGTTTGCATCTTCTGAATCTGGCCAATCCATGGAATTGCACCACTTACACACGCCCACAGCATCCTTCAAAAGTTCAACTTCATGACACCCATGAATTTGCAACATTGTTGTGGGTGGCCAACTGAATTCACAGCATCAGACTCGTTAAACTTTCGAAAACGCGTCCGTTGCCATGCCAGGCCATAGCCAATGCGTGCGCACCGATCGGTCCATTGCTGTACAATGCGTTTTTCGAAAAACAACGCGTACCTGGTCACATCGTATGCAATGGCCAATGCGTGCGCACCGATCGGTCCATTGCTGTGCAACGCATACCCGGTCACATCGTATGCAATGGCCAATGCGTGCGCACCGATCGGTCCATTGATGTACAACGCGCACCCGCTCACAACAGATTCAATGGCCAGTGCGTGCACACCGATCGGTCCATTGCTGTACAACGCGTATCCGGTCACATCGTATGCAATAGCCAGTGCGTGCACACCGATCGGTCCATTGATGTACAACGCGCACCCGCTCACAACAGATTCAATGGCCAGTGCGTGCACACCGATCGGTCCATTGCTGTACAACGCGTACCCGCTCACAACAGATTCAATGGCCAGTGCGTGCACACCGATCGGTCCATTGCTGTACAACGCGCACCCGCTCACAACAGATTCAATGGCCAGTGCATGCACACTGATCGGTCCATTGCTGTACAACGCGTATTCCGGGTACAACGCGTACCCGCTCACAACAGATTCAATGGCCAGTGCGTGCACACCGATCGGTCCATTGCTGTACAACGCGTATTCCGGGTACAACGCGTACCCGCTCACAACAGATTCAATGGCCAGTGCGTGCACACCGATCGGTCCATTGCTGTACAACGCATACCCGCTCACAACAGATTCAATGGCCAGTGCGTGCACACAGATCGGTCCATTGCTGTACGACGCTTCCCTGTACAGGTCACTCGCATATGTCACCATGCTTGTCACTGGTGAACGTATGCCAGTAACATATACTTGCCAGGGACTCAGGGGCACACCTACAACACCACAGCCTGTCCACACTGTATCCTAAGGCATGTAAGGCTGCATTACCTTTTCTGTGTATGGGGGTCAACATGTGGTTTTTGGGGTGGCACTTGGGGGCAGCCACTCCCAGGCTGTGCACGTGTTCATGGGGACAGGATCCTTTGTGTGTTGTGCACATGACCACTGTGATGTGCAACTGTTCATTTCAGAGCATGTGGCATGGTCACATTTCACGGTTGTGTATGTATATGTCATGTCACATACCCACTGAGTCCCATGTGGGACGGTATGTACGTCACAGGGTGACCCATTGCCACAATAGTGATGGCCCTCCACAGTCTGTGTGCATGTTGTGTTTACAATGTCTCTGATTCCATGTGCACAATGGGAGACAGTCTCCACATCCACGTTGTTTGTGCATGGACTTTGATGTTGTGTGTGTGTGTGTCACAGACATCCATGTCTGTCCTGCCGAGGCAACAGGGACCACTACCTGTGGGGGTCATGGTTGTTTTGCTGTGGTGTATTCATGATGCACCATGTCATGCCAGTGTCCATGTGGCAATACAGGGTCCCTGGGAATCTACCTGTCAATGAGCTGTGATGCCTGGGGCACATCTGTCCTCACATGTCACTGTGGTGTGTGTTTGGAACGTGACAGCAGTACATGGGTACTGTGACACAGCCTAATGATATCCCATAGCACAACCTGGGACTTGTTGAGGACACATGTTGAACTGTGATGTTAGATGTTGTCCATTTCGGTGCCATACATGTCCTTACGGAACGGCACACACATCATGTACTTGTGTCTCGTAATGATGTATCATGTGATATTGAGTCTGGTCTATGCCACATATGTGGGGTGACTGAGAATCTTTCTTTCTTCACCTATGCACTGCAGGGCACCAGCTGTCCATAGACCATTCCCTGCCCTTGCAACGATGGTGGAACGTGACTGCATCCGACGGTACCGCTTCACCAGGCAGCTGATTGAGGATTTGGCAGTGCGCTTGGCCCACATTTGCAACCTGGCCGGCCGTACCCTACAGCGCTGACCCCCAAGGTGAAGGTGATGGCAGCCCTACACTTCTTTGCCACCGGTACCTTTCAACACACTGTGGCGTCTGCTGGTGGGATGTCACAGACTATGTTCAGCCGTGTGCTACGCGATATTTTGGAAGCAATGTTGAGATGCCTGAACCAGTACATCTATTTCCCTATACGTCAACAACTCACTGACGTCAAGAGTGACTTCTATGCCCTGGGGAGGATGCCACATGTCATTGGCTCCATTGATGGGACACATGTGGCTTTGGTACCACCACAGGCACATGAGCAGGCATACAGGAACCGTAAACATTATCACTCGATCAATGCTCTGGTGGTATGTCTTGCAGATATGAGCATCTCACATGTGTGTGCACATTTCCCTGGTTCGGCACACGATGCCTTCGTGATGAGGAGTAGTCGCATCCCGAGGATGATGTCACAGATGCGGAACCAGCGTGCCTGGCTTGTCGGTGTGTACTGACTTTGTACCATTGTGTGTGTTCTGCTATGTTGTATTCTGCACTCTTTTCCAACTCAGCTAATGTGCAATTGTCTGTCTGTAGGTGACTCCAGATACCCCAACATGCCGTGGTTGCTGACACCCCTCAGGAACCCTGTGACACCAGCCCAGATGCGCTACAATGAGGCACATGGTCAGACCAGGAGAGTGATCGAGGGGACATTTGGTCTCCTGAAGAGCCGCTTCCGCTGCCTGGACAAGACAGGAGGGGCCCTCCCATATGCCCCAGCAAAGGTGTGCAAGATTGTCATCGTCTGCTGCATGCTACACAACCTGGCAGTGCGGAAGGAGTTGCCTCTCATCCTGGATGACGATGACCAACATCCGCCACCTGTGGAGGATCCTGGCCTGGGCCACGATGCCAGTGATGATGATGATGAGGGTGATGTCCGCACACAGCTCATCACCAACTTCTCCAGCTGAATGTGAGTATCCAGAGATGTCATGTCAATGATTTGAGTTTGCATGATATGTGTTGGTGGTGCTCTGTTGCTGTTTGAGTGTGGCCATGTGCTACTTGACTGGATGCGTGCAGCGATGTGTCCTTACAGGTAGTCTGTACTCCCCAACAGTGTTGACATGCTAACTTGGTTTTGTGTAGGTATCTTGTGACATGTATTGGGCATGAGTATTGCAGTTACGTCCTGTTCTTCAGTGCTTTTGACTGTGTGTCATGTCTGTCCTTCACAGGGTGCTTTCAGAGTTGTTTGGTCAACTCGGATCCCCCGACACCATGATTCAACTTCCAGGGTGGAAGCAGTCGTTTCCCTACAGGTGATGTGCCCCGCACCCCTGGACTTTCTTTCTTCTACACTTGTTGACTGTGTGGCCACTGCCACGTGGGATTACCTTGCATCTGTAGTGGAAACAACATGTTGCAAATGTGTAATAAACCTGTGCTTCACTTTGGGATGTGCGTTGTCTGTGGTCACACATCTGACTGACATTTGCTTACTGCACCTGTGGGCTAGTTAACACAGACTCTGAATAGGTGTGGTGTCTGTGCATTCCACAATATTTCCTGGCAACATCAGTGTAGGCGATGAGTCCGATGGCCCTGGTGTCTATGTGTTGTGTAGCCCTAGTGGTGTGTCTCCCTCATATGTGTCACGTCGCCATGACTCACATGACGGTGTTGAACTTGCTGTGGCAGTTAGCATGCACGGTGTCATTTAGCAGATCATCATCTCCGTGACAATAACAACGTTGGAATCACAACAGAGGCAAGTATGGTGTATTGGTGCGTTTGTTACATACATGTGTGAGGTTAGTGCACAGGATGGTGGGTGCTGTACATTGGGATTGTGATCCAAAGTTCCCAGGTGAGTTGGAAGTCTTGGTAGCAGAAATGTCCAGAGTAAAGTCAACAGTGATCTGATACATTGGTCCAACTTGAACTCCCCATGTCATGTGGGTGAGTTGTGTTGCATTCGACAGGGTGAACAGTTTGCACACAAAGGAGAATTTCCAGAACAGGTGTTGGCTTCCTGGGGGATGTACATGGCCATCGACCTCTCAGTTTTCCTTCCTCGGACGACCCCTCTTCTTTGGGGGGACCCTCACGTGCAGGCTGCTGCGGTGCAGGGGACTCTCCGCCAGAGTCCTCCTCCCTCCCTGTGGCAGTTGCAGGTGTTGCAGCACCAGATGTTGTGGGCACACAGGGAGGTGTGGCCATGTTGGTGCTAATCTGGCGGAGGCATGTCAATATGTCCCTATGCACCGCTGTCAGTTCTTGCAATGTGTCCCACTTGGACTCCATGCCAGACATGTGTGTCTCCACACGGGCCATGTGTGTCTCCACACGGGACATGTGTGAGTCCAAGCGGGCATGATGGGCAGCCTGCTGCTGTTGAATGTCCTTGAGGATCCCCACTACCTGGGTGACCTCTCCGGTGCTATTCTGGTACGCATCAGCAATGCGTACCAGTTGTGGGTCATCATGCAGTCCAGACCCCTCTGTAAACAGCGACCTATGTCTACCACCCCTCCCACCACCCCTGGCGACACATGCGGGACCTGCGGTGGCAAGCACAGGTGTCCCTAGGCCCCCTTGGGGGTTGTTACTGGGGTCGTTGTCCGTAGCTCGACATTGGGCCAGGGTCCCTGTGCTGTTGTCATTGGTGGTCCTTGGTCTGTCCGTGTCGGCGGGGGTGGTCTGTGTGTTGGCAGTTGTTGGAGGAGTGGGTGCAGGGGGTGCAGATGTTGGTCCTGCTGGTGCTGCATGATGACTCACGCCGGAGGGGCCAGGTGGGTCTTCGCCATCCGAGGAGGGCAGAGGCTGTTCCACACCAGTGCGCTCAGTGTCCCCCGGTGCCTGGGACTGGGACTCCTCATCGTCTGCTGCTGTGTCCCCATCATCACCTGTTTTTGGAAGAGACACACAATGTATGTTATGTTTCTACAGGCATCAATGGTTCACACACCTGACAGTTGTGACTGTACCTCTGGATGCGGCCCTGTACATTGCATTGACCTAAGTTGTCACAGTAAGAGGTTGATATTGGTGTAGCACATTGTCCTGCAAACCTGAGGCATTTAAATGTGAATGTTGAGGTGTGTGCATGGCCAGCATTGGTTGTATTTGGTGGACATCCGGCCCTCCTTCTCCACCCAGCCCAGTTATCCCACCATGAAGCATGCCACCCTTGCAGTGGGTTCAGGTTGACTCTCAGGATGTCAGTCAGTGGTGTCCTGCTGTTGTGTTGGTGCCCAGGTCCCAGCAGGGCCTGGTACTCCCCACAACAGAGCACCATTGTCAGCCATCTTGTCAGTTGTTTTCCACTCCCTGTGATGTGAGCATTGTTCAGAGTGGTGTTGATGGGCCAATTGTGTGGGTGACCAATATCTGTGACTACAACTCCCATCATGCTATTGCCTACACCCCCTTCCCAGCATGCCCATACTTCCTTCCTTTTGACTCTGCTTCCCTGTGGGGTAGTGTGCCTGTGCTGCCAGGATGGCTGACAGTGTTGTCCTGGCGTTTGTTTGGCTACAAGTCCCATGTGTGTCCCTGTGCTTCACACAGCATAACCCAGTGTGGTGGTTCTTTGTGAGATATTTAATTGAAGTGTGAGGCATTGCATTCTCCCAGGTGAGTTGTGTGGAGTTTGTGTGAAGGGGGTGTGTGGGAAGAGCTGCTTGTAACTATGGTCAGAGCTGTCAGTCCTCCTTCCCACCCAGCCAGATATCCCAGCATGGAACGTGCTTCCATTGCAGGGAGTGCAATTTGGCTTTCACGATGTCAGTCAGTGGTGTCCTGCTGTTGGTTGGTGCCCAGGTCCCAGCAGGGCCTGGTACTCCCCACAACAGAGCACCATTGTCAGCCATCTTGTCAGTTGTTTTCCACTCCCTGTGATGTGAGCATGGTTCAGAGTGGTGTTGATGGGCCAATTGTGAGGGTGACCAATGTCTGTGACTACAACTCCCATCATGCTATTGCCTACACCCCCTTCCCAGCATGCCCATACTTACTTCCTTTTGAGTGGACTTCACTGTGTGTGAGTGTGACAGCAATGGCAAGATGGCTGACAGTGTGGTCCTGTTGTTTGTTGGTGCACAGTTCCCAGCATGGCCTTGGGCTCCCCACAGCTGAGGCCAGTGTCAGACATCTTTGAAGTGGCTTTTCGCTCCCTGTGAGGTGTGCATGCTTCAGTGCTAGCTTGCTGGGCCATGTGGGTGGGGGATGTTGAGTTGTGACTACCACTCCCATCATGCTATTGCCTACGACCCCCTTCCCAGCATGCCCATACTTCCTTCCTTTTGAGTGGACTTCACTGTGTGTGAGTGTGACAGCAATGGCAAGATGGCTGACAGTGTGGTCCTGTTGTTTGTTGGTGCCCAGTTCCCAGCAGGGCCTTGTGCTCCCTACAGCAGTACCCAGTTTCAGCCATCTTGTCAGTTGTTTTCCACTCCCTGTGATGTGAGCATGGTTCATAGTGGTGTTGATGGGCCAATTATGAGGGTGACCAATGTCTGTGACTACAACTCCCATCATGCTATTGCCTACACCCCCTTCCCAGCATGCCCATACTTACTTCCTTTTGAGTGGACTTCACTGTGTGTGAGTGTGACAGCAATGGCAAGATGGCTGACAGTGTGGTCCTGTTGTTTGTTGGTGCACAGTTCCCAGCATGGCCTTGGGCTCCCCACAGCTGAGGCCAGTGTCAGACATCTTTGAAGTGGCTTTTCACTCCCTGTGAGGTGTGCATGCTTCAGTGCTAGCTTGCTGGGCCATGTGGGTGGGGGATGTTGAGCTGTGACTACCACTCCCATCATGCTATTGCCTACACCCCCTTCCCAGCATGCCCATACTTCCTTCCTTTTGACTCTGCTTCCCTGTGGGGTAGTGTGCCTGTGCTGCCAGGATGGCTGACAGTGTTGTCCTGGCGTTTGTTTGGCTACAAGTCCCAAAAGTGTCCCTGTGCTTCACACAGCATAACCCAGTGTGGTGGTTCTTTGTGGGATATTAAATTAAAGTGTGAGGCATTGCATTCTCCCAGGTGAGTTGTGTGGAGTTTGTGTTAAGGGGGTGTGTGGGAAAAGCTGCTTGTAACTATGGTCAGAGCTGTCAGTCCTCCTTCCCACCCAGCCAGATATCCCACCATGGAACGTGCTTCCATTGCAGGGAGTGCAATTTGGCTTTCAGGATGTCAGTCAGTGGTGTCCTGCTGTTGGTTGGTGCACAGTTCCCAGCAGGGCCTTGTGCTCCCCACAGCAGTCCCCAGTGTCCGCCATCTTGTCAGTTGTTTTCCACTCCCTGTGATGTGAGCATGGTTCAGAGTGGTGTTGATGGGCCAATTGTGAGGGTGACCAATATCTGTGACTACAACTCCCATCATGCTATTGCCTACACCCCCTTCCCAGCATGCCCATACTTCCTTCCTTTTGGGTGGACTTCACTGTGTGTGAGTGTGACAGCAATGGCAAGATGGCTGACAGTGTGTTCCTGTTGTTTGTTGGTGCCCAGTTCCCAGCAGGGCCTTGTGCTCCCCACAGCAGTACCCAGTGTCAGCCATCTTGTCAGTCCTTTTCAACTCCCTGTGATGTGTGCATGGTTGAGAGTGGTGTTGATGGGCCAATTGTGAGGCTGACCAATATCTGTGACTACAACTCCCATCATGCTATTGCCTACACTGACTTCACCAGCATACCCAGAATTCCTTCCTTTCAGTGAGCTTCCCTGTGAGGTGGTGTTCTGGTGGTGGCAACATATGTTACTGTTTTTTTGTTATATTTGTGCCACTGGCTTGCTCTATTTATTGTTAGGTTTGTACCTGTCATGACACTGTTACATATCACTATGAGATGGCAGGTATTGTGTTTCTCTGACTAACATAGTCATCTTGGTATGATTATCTTTTGGTTGCTGTGGATTTGCTAAGGGTGCATGGTTTGACTATCCCCTTGACAGTGATGTGTGTGTATTGCCACACAATATTGGGTATATTAGTTGTGTACTCACCAGGCTCTGGGATGTTTGTTAGTCCATATACGCTCACTGGTGGTAGGATGGCCCGCACCTTCTCCTCCCAGGGCCTGAGGTATAGTGGTTTGGCAGGAGGGCCACTGCCGGTGCGCTGACTCACGATGTAATCCTTCTTTAGTAGGTCCCTGACCCTCCTGCGCACATCATACCACCTGTTCTGGATGTCTTCCTTTGTGCGCAAACATGGTGATTGTGCATTGACCCTGTCGACGATCCTCTCCCACATCTTGGTTTTCTGCGACATGGGGGTCTGTTGGACCAATGTACCAAACAAGTGTGGCTCTACCCTGAGGATCTCATCTACCAGGACTTCCAATTCACTGTCTAGGAACTTATGATTCTTCTTTGGGGGCATGGTGATGGGTGGTGGTGGTGATTGATGTGTGTTTGTGTGCAAGTGAGGGTGTGTGTGTGTAGGTTTTGCTGGGTGTATGTGAGGGTGCTATTTGTTGAGGTGCTAATGGTGTGTGGCTTGTGTGATGGATGAGCTGTGAGTGTGTCTGTGGTTGCTGTGTGTTGGTGTTCTGTGCTGGCAGGTCAGTTGAATTTGCAAAGGATCATGGTAGGGATTTGTGGCCTTTATATAGGTGGAGTTGGGGGTGTGTCCTTGTTCCCTGTTTTTTTCCCCCTGTATTTATTGACTTTGTAATTGCTTGTTTGGCCCTTTTTTTTGTATTTTTCCCTTTGTATTTTTTGTGCATGTAGGAGACGTTCTTCTGACCGAGTAGGACGCTGCAGTTGTCTCGTGCCAGCTTCTCCGAGTCGTTCACGCTGTGTTTCTGCTAGGTTTATTGTGCGGCGTACGCGTCGGTCGCGGTGTATTGGGTTCCTTCGGCTGGGTTTTGTATGCATGTCGGTCGTGCGGCTTGGTCTCCGTGCGACTCGGTCTGCTTTTCCATGCATTGCATCGTACTGCGCGGCTCGGAGTTCGTGAGTACGTTTCGTTCGGGTTCATTCCTGGTGCGTGTCGGTCGGTTCGATTTGCGTGGTTTCCCGGCCGGATAGCTTGATTCCGTCCGGTTCGGTCGTTCGGCTTGTGTTCCGTACGAGTCGGTCGTGATTCACATGCATTTCATCGTACTACCCAGGTCGGGCAGCGCAGGTACGTGTCGGTTCGGACTTTATTCCCGTACCGAGTCGGTCGGTACGTTTTCCGGCCCGAATCGGAATCGGCCCCCAAGTCTTCAGTACACTTCTGGACCTGTGGATACTCTGCCATGAAGAATGACTGCTGTGCTGCTGAAAAGACTGCCACTCTGCTGAACTGCTGCTCTGAAGGACTGCTGCCCTGCTGTGCTGACCGGTTGCCCTCTTGCCTGGGTGAGAAGAACTGGACCTGCATCTGTTGAATCCTGGAACACCATAGTGGTTCCAAGGGCTAGCTGGCTGACCTCTTGACTTGAGCCTCAGGGACAAAAGGCTTCAACAATCTCACGTCAGATGCAACATCACAATATAAGTGGGTGTTATTTTAAATAAGACATACCTACTGGCTTTATCAAGGGGTCAGGACATCAATATATACAAAGCAGACCTATTGGCTTTGTACAAGGGCCATCACAATAATAAATCAGCCACATCATAATTTACCATTAAAACCAATGAAATCAGTAGCCATATTCCAATGAATCCATTATTAACATACACATTACAATGTTAATTAATAGTGATTGTCACAAAAATATGTTAAAAAAACTACTCTTAATCAAAACACCCATTGACATGTTTTAGCCTTTCGTAAGCACTCTTCAAAACACACAATGCAGCACTAGGATGAACCTGCACTCCAGCTGAAGACCATGAAAGGCTCTTCTGGGGTCCTGCATTCAATACCTTACAGTGGGTTTTCAAACAAATTCCAGGGGAGGCTGGGCACGTACCTGGCATCCCAAAAAAGACAGCAAGGCATTGGCATCATACCACCCACCTATGCCTCAGAACAACATCAATCAATGTTGCAGTTAGAAGGGGAGCTGCAGCTCCGAGCTGGATGAAGGAGCTACCCCTCCCTAGCCATAGCAAGGGTGGTAGACATAAGCTTCCATAAGCTTCTCACCTTGGGTTGTCAGCTAGAGACACAAGTTACAGGCACTCACAGACCAACCCCCACCTAATGGCCGGCTGCACTACATAACATTGTAGCGAGTTGAGCCTACCCATGACAGCATCCGGGAACCCTCATGCAGTAAGGACTGAAAGACACTTCATCATGACCATTGCCCATGAATAAAACTTTGGCAGGCTGCTTTCGAGTGGACCATGAGAAGTCAACTATTTAGTAAATGATGACCTTTACTCCCAAATGAGTGTCAGTGTTTTAGAAGTATATTATCGGTTATACACTCAAACAACAGAAATTGGGCCAGAGTGCTCAGATTACCTGGTCACCTTCCCTGTCGCAGTGGGATATCAACTCCTCACTGGGTAACAGACCCGGTAATAAAGGGTGGGCCAGGCCCACTCAAGGTAACCCACTGACCCTCCCAAGGCCCATTCAGAAGCTGAGGCAAAGAGCCTACATTGTCTGCCCTGCGAAGTGCCACCATGCATTACTCTAATGCATTTTGGCAAATTCACTGCATCACAGCAAGCACCCGAGATTGTCACGCAATTATGTTGAGTAGCGTGTTCTTTTGTTCCAATGCCTGCTCTGCCTCCTTTGTTGTATTTCTCAGCTGCAATGCGATAGTGTCAGTAACACTTCTCAGGCTGGGCAAAGGCGGTGATAGCCCTCATTGACTGCAGTTTGTTTACGCCCTTCTAGGAGGTGGTTTGGGCCAGCACCACATGCATTCCTTGGTGTGCAGACAGAATATCGAATTGCACAAATATCGAGTAATAAATATCGTGGTTCAGAAATATCGACAGCAAGAACATCGTGGTCAAGAATATCGACTTAAGGTAAGTAATATCGATTTTAAAAATATCGAAGTGTTTAATATCCTTTGCAAAAATATATTTGTTAAAAATATCGTTTTTTAAATTAATGTTATGTATTTTAGTATATATTTTATATGTATGTGATGTATGTTTTTTTGTATGAGAATTGTTTGCATTTTTAATATATATGTGTTACATTTGTGGTAGTAATTAATTTTTTATAATTTGAATTTTGCGTTTTTATTTTCATAGCGGGTTGTGGGCTTATAGGGGAATAGGGTGGGAAGTAATTTAATTATATTAAATTAATTAATTATTTATTTTTTATTTTTTTATTTTTATAGTTATGCAATACAAAGACAAAAGGTAGAATAATTCAAAACAGCGTTTCCCCCCACCCCCACCCTCTAATCTAGAACAAAGAGTTTTTACCGCAGCGGGGAAGATAAATTGCATTTGAACAATAATTGCTTTTTAAAATCCTCAAAAAAGAAAACAGAAAAAAAAACAGATTCATTTTGCAAACATGGTGCTAACTGTTTAGAAGGAAAGCCCATAATACATAAAGTGTCAGTGCATAGATTTTAGAACCATGGGGCATAATAATACCAACACTAAAATTCTGTTAGCTATAAAGTGAATCGTGCCTCTGTGTAAAAATCGCAGTCATAGTACAACGTACAGGATTAATGAGTATCCATAACTGTAAACATAGAGCATTTAACAAATTGTGGTGCAAACATACGATAATTTAACAACAAGAGAAAGCTCCAGGAGTTCATCTGATTAAGCCACCTGGATAGGGGTTCCCAGATGACTAATCCCTTTTTTTTTGCCTGAATACCTTTTTTAGCGTAAATGGCCTTCTCAAGATTGCATGTTGCTACTAATCGAGCCAACCACTGGGAAAATAAAGGGGGGTGTGGGTCTAACCAAGCCGAAGCTATACAGATCCTGAGAATAGTCATAGCCACAAATATAAGTCCCCCACCGCTCTTCCTATCGATCATATCTTGAATACCCAGCAAGATGGTCGTGGGGGTTAGCTGGATATCACGTGATAAGACTACTCCCAGGAAATTCTGTATTTTATTAAGTAGTGGCTCAAGTTTTATGCAGGTGGCAAACATATGGACAGAGTCTGCGCTAAATTCCGCACATCTAGAGCAAAATGTTCCTTTACCTGTCCCCCATTTTGCAATTCTACCGGGTGTGATATACAGGAAGAAGCCAGTTTTGTAGAACTGTGCCTGTAATTTGGCAGATAACAAGTCACTCTGGGCGGATCTCAGGGCAAGATAGAAAATATTATTGGGAATATCCAATTTTTGTTGCCACTTACTTGCAATCTTGGCCATATCATCAGGCATTTGGCTATTCAGTGCAGAGTATATATACCCAATGCGGGGCAAGGTAGGATCATCTAGCATATCAATAAGGTCAATTTGTGCAAACCTCATAGGCCCGCCGGCCTTGCGAACCAAGTAGTCCCTGATGGCAAGGTATTTAAAAGCCTCATTATGGCTCAGGTTAAAATGTATCCTGAGATCATTGAAAGGCCGGATTCCTTCGGTAGACACCAAATCTCCCAGCTTTGATATGCCCGCCTTGTACCAGTTTGGAGATATGATCTCCCAAAGATTGCGGGCAGGTTGGCATTATTGTTTATAGGGGTATAAAAGTTCAGTCTACCTAATGCTAAAAGGTTGCGTAAGTTGGAAAAGACCCTAAAAGCACCCAGCAGGGTCTTGAATCTGACCCACTTGTAGTACCCGTATTCGAGCTGTCGCCTTAGGCAGCCCCGGGCCTCAGCCCCAAGTAATAATTCAAAGGGAGACGGGAGCTCTGTTGTTGTAGTAAATGGTTGTTCATGCAGTAGTATAGAGCAATTCTGCAAGACCGTGGCCCAATAGTAGAGCCGTAATTTGGGGAGCGCCCACCCCCCTCTTTCCCGAGGAAGGGATAAAAGTTTATAAGATCTCCTTGGCTGAGAGTATGCCCAGACAAATTGAGAAAAAAAGTTGTTCAAATCTCTGAAGCATAATCTTGCTAAATGCCAGGGGGATAGCCCTAAACAAATAAAGAAGTTTGGGGAAGAAGATCATCTTAAGGACATTACACCAACCCACTATGGTCAAATGTAGGTTTTTGATCCGGTTAAGTGCTCTCTTGGTTTCTGCCGCCAACGGGTTCAGATTCTCCCTAACAATTAGGTCAGTGTCGGCCAGGATGTTTACCCCTAAATGTTTGGCCTTATGGACAACCCTACTATCAGTCCAAATAATTTCCTTATTTAGGATGATCTGTGTCTTTCCTTTGTTGAGTGCGTATCCGTAAATCCTCCCAAACTCTTGAGCCTTCTGTTCTATGGCAAAAATAGTTGTCTCAGGGTCCGGAGTCACCAGAGCAAGATCATCGTCATAGGCCATGATTTTAGTATCTATACCAAATCTACTCACAGCCAGAATTTCTTGATTATTTTCGATTTTCTTAATAAAAGGGTCTATATATATGGCGAAGAGCAGCGGCGAGCAGGGGCAACCCTGCCGAGTCCCCCGTGAGATTTCAATCTGCTCCGTTAATTTCCCATTTATTGAAACTCTGGCTGTAGGATTTAGATATAAGGCTTGAATAGCTTGAACCGCCTTAGGCCCAAAAGACATCTTCCTCATGACACACCAGAGAAATTGCCAGGAGACCCGATCGAATGCTTTTTCAGCATCGAGTAAAATTAACGCGATCGGGTCTCCTGAGATCTGAGCAGCGTCGAACAAGGTGATGGTCCGCCGAATATGCTGTGTAGTACCTTTTTTAGGGATGAACCCGTGTTGCCACTTAGACACGAGGTGCTCGATTCTGGAAGATAGCCTGGATGCGAGGATTTTTGAGTAGACTTTGGAATCGCAGTTAATGAGAGTGATTGGCCGATAAGAACCCATTTCCAGCGGTGACTTATCTTTCTTTGGAAAGATTACGATTTTAGCAGATGCCCATGAAGCGGGTGGACGGCCCCCATTGAAGATGGAAACTACCATGTTGTAAAAAGGTCTTTTATTTGAGAGGAAATGTTTTTATAAAATTCCACCGGAATGCAGTCGGAGCCGGCCGCTTTACCATCTGGTAGATTTGCTAGAGCTATAGCAATTTCTTCCCACGATGGAGGGTCTTCTAGTTGGTCATAATCTTCCGCGCTGAGTTGAGTCAGCGAGACTGCATTAAGATAGTTGGAGATCTCTGCCTCTCTAGATTCCGGTGAGCTAATATTCTCCTCTGTATATAAGCCTTTATAAAACTCTTGAAAAGCCCTTTGGATTTTAATTGGGTCGTTAGTAATTTCCCCCGTAGAGACTTGTATCGAGAGTATTTCGTTAGAGGAAGACTGCTGCCTGGTTCTAATGGCCAACTGATGACCAATAGGCTCACTACACTCGTAGGTTTTTTCACGAGCAGAGGCCCATTTTGCAGCAACCTTCTCTGCAAGTATCGACCCAATTTCGGCCTTGATTATTTTTTATTTATTAATATTTGTTTAATTGATATTTTCTAGTTTTAAATGTGTAAAGTAATTTATTATTAATTAATAAATGATTGGTTGTAAATTAATTATAATTAATTAATTAGCAATTATTTATGGTAATTGTGTAATTAATTGAAGGTGTGTGTTGTGGTGTTTATAGGTGTAAAGGGAGGGAAGTAAATTATTTTTAATTGATGAATTAATAATTGATTGCTAATTAATTTTAATTAATTAATTGGTAATTAGTTATGGTATTCGTCTAATTCATTTTAGGTGTGTGTTTTTGGGTTTATAGGGGTAAAAGGTGGTAAGTAGTTTATTTATTTTTATAATTATTTTTTGTTAATTGATATTAATTGAATTAATTAAAACTTTATTATAGTAATTGTGTAATTAATTTTAGGTGTGTGTTGTGGTGTTTATAGGAGTAAATGGTGGTAAGTATTTTGTGCTAAATTAATTAATATATAGTTGTTAATTAATGTTAATTATTTGATATTTATTTTGGGTAATTGTTTATTTTTTTGTGTTGTTTTTACTTTTAAAGGGGTAAAGGGTAGGTATTAAATAAATTTTAATTACTTTATTATTAGTTGTTAATAGTAATAGTTTTTAATTTAAAAATAAGTTTTAATTGTGTTTTATTATTTTATAGTTTAATTTAGGTGTGTGTTGTGGATATTATAGTGTTAAAGTGTGTGTAGTCAATTAATGTTTATTAGTTTTTTTTATTATTAATATTTTTTTAATTGATTATTAATTATGTTAATTATGGAGGTCAATTTAATTTAACATATTGAAGTGTTTTGTTTTTGGTGTAGTGTTATAGGGTAGGAAATAAAATAAATACACTTATGTATTAATTATTTTTTTCTTTGTAAATATTTTCAAGTTTTTTTTTTAATTCATTTATTATTTTATTTTATATAATATTTGTAGGTTTTTTATTATATGTAATTAATATTATAATCTGTTTTCTTTTAATATATTTAATATATTTGATTTTCCATTTTTTAAATATGTTTTATTTATTTTTATAATGTTTTTAATTTTTAATATATATATTTTTTTATAACTGAGTGTGAATAGTAATTTTTGTCTCTCCGATATCCAACACTTTCCCTAATGTTGCACCCACTGGAGTGGGAATAGTAATTTTTACCTCTCCGCTATCCAGCACTTTCCCTACTGTTGCACTCACTGGAGTTGGAACAATAATATTTACCCCTCCGCTATCCAGCACTTTCCCTACTGTTGCACTCACTGGAGTGGGAATAGTAATTTTTACCCCTCTGCTATCAAGCACTTTCCCTAGTATTGCACTCACTGGAGTGGGAATAGTTAATTTTACCCCTCCGCTATCCAACCCTTTCCCTACTGTTGCACTCACTGGAGTTGGAACAGTAATTTTTACCCCTCCGCTATCCAACCCTTTCCCTACTGTTGCACTCACTGGAGTGGGAATAGTAATTTTTACCCCTCCGCTATCGAGCACTTTCCCTACTGTTGCACTCACTGGAGTGGGAATAGTTAATTTTACCCCTCCGCTATCCAACACTTTCCCTACTGTTGCACTCACTGGAGTTGGAATAGTAATTTTTACCCCTCCGCTATCAAACACTTTCCCTACTGTTGCACTCATTGGAGTGGGAATAGTAATTTTAACCCCTTTGCTATCCAACACTTTCCCTACTTTTGCACTCACTGGAGTGGGAATAAATATTTTTACCCCTCCGCTATCCAACACTTATCCTACTGTTGCATTCAGTGGAGTGGGAATAGTCATTTTTACCCCTCGGCTATCCAACACTTTCTCTACTGTTTCACTCTTTGGAGTGGGAATAGTAATTTTGCCACTCTGCTATCCAACACTTTCCCTACTGTTGCTCTCACTGGAGTGGGAATAGTAAATTTTACCCCTCCACTATCCAACACTTTCCCTACTGTTGCACTCACTGGAGTTGGAATAGTAATTTTTACCCCTCCGCTATCCAACACTTTCCCTACTGTTGCACTCACTGGAGTGGGAATAGTCATTTTTACCCCTTCGCTATTCAGCACTTTCCCTACTGTTGCACTCAGTGGAGTGGGAATAGTAATTTTTACCCCTCCGCTATCCAACACTTTCTCTACTGTTGCACTCTTTGGAGTGGGAATAGTAATTTTTGCCCCTCTGCTATCCAACACTTTCCCTACTGTTGCTCTCACTGGAGTGGGAATAGTAAATTTTACCCCTCCGCTATCCAACACTTTCCCTACTATTGCACACACTGGAGTTGGAATAGTAATTTTTACCCCTCCGCTGTCCAACACTTTCCCTACTGTTGCACTCACTGGAGTGGGAATAGTCATTTTTACCCCTTCGCTATTCAGCACTTTCCCTACTGTTGCACTCAGTGGAGTGGGAATAATAATTTTTACCCCTCCGCTATCCAACACTTTCTCTACTGTTGCACTCTTTGGATTGGGAATATAACACTTTCCTTACTGTTGCTCTCACTGGGGTGGGAAGAGTCATTTTTACCCCTCCGCTATCCAAAACTTTCCCTACTGTTGCACTCACTGGAGTTGGAATAGTACATTTAATTCCTCCGCTATCCAACACTTACCCTACTGTTGAACTCACTGGAGTGGAAATAGTTATTTTTACCCCTTTGCTAGCAACACTTTCCCTTACTGTTGCACTGGTTGTATTGTGAAATTTAAGTTAAAATATTTTTTAATAGTTTCATGTTTTAATTTATTATAGATTTTTGTTTTTTATGTTTTGAATCATTTATATATATTTTTATTTTTTATATTATTTTAAACTTTTAGCATCAATTAAAAATAATAGTTTATTAATTGTTTTAAAGTAAATATATATGTATACATTATTATGTTTGTGTGATTATTTTTTTATTAAGTTTATTTATTATATTTTATTAAAATGTATATTACATTTATTTTATTTTGTTAAAATTGTATTTAATATTTATATAAAAGTCGATATTTTATACATCTATATTTTTTACATCGATATTTTTTAGTCAATATTTTTGTACTTACCTGTTTAAGTATAGAACTCGATATTTTGTTGTCTATATTTTTTACTCGATATTTTTAACATCGATATTTTTTACATCGATGTTGTGTCAGTAAACCCATTCCTCATACTGCTGGGACCTCAGAATGACTGGTGTAGCATAGGGGTGAGGGGGTGGTGGGGGTGCACATTATTTCCCTATTACTGTTTCTTTGCTTTGCTCCTCCCATCCATCACTTGGAACCTCTCTTCTTTTTATCACGTCCTTCTGTCTATGTGCCTTGCTCTCTTCCTATTCCTCTTTGTTTCTTTCTAGTCACATCTTTGCCCATTTCGGTCTCCACTTTTCCAGCTGTCTCTTTGTGTTACTTAAAAAAAAAACTTCCCCAGGTTGTTTTTTATTAAGATCTTAGGGGCCGATTATGATGGCGGGCGGACTTTGTCCGCCCGCCATCGCCCCGGTAAATGGGACCGCCCGCTATGTGTGCGGCGGTCCCGCACATGTGATTAGGATGCCACCGCCACGGTGGCGGTGGCATCCCCCATTTCCAGCATTGTGGCGGGCGGTGCTCACAACACCGCCCGCCACAGTGCTGGAAATGCATGTTGTGCATCTGTATGCACAACGTGACAGGCACCGCGCGGTGCCTGCCATGTTGTATATGCAAATGCAGGGGGGTACCATAGGTACCCCGATGAGCACCCCCCACCCCCCAAAATACCTGGGGGCCCGCTACGGGCCCTCAATGTCAGGGACCGCGAGCCTTTCCATGGCAGTGACGCCGCCATGGAAGGCTCATCACCGCCGGCATCATAATGTGGATGGCGGTGTCTTGCAGACACCGCCACCATATTAATCCCTTTTCCGCCCGGTCGACTGATCGGCCGGGCGGAAAACATGCGGACGGTCTTTCCGTCCGCCGGGGTGCCCTCCGCCATGGTAATATGGCGGGGGGGAATTTGATGGCGGACGGACGAAAATGGCGGGCGGATCGCCACCGCCATGCGGGCGGTGGCGATCCGCCCAACATCGTAATCGACCCCTTACTTTCTCATTCTCTGTCTGCCCCCTTGTGTTTGTTTCTCCCTGTACCTTTTCCCCTGTCTCATCTTCCCTCTCTATATCTCCATGTCTCAAGGAGGAATAAGGCACTAATACAAGACGTGCAGTGGCACCAGATCCCAGAGGTGTGAAGGACCCACTACACTGCTGTTTTATTGTCTTTCATTATTCAACAGGAAAGAGGAGGAATCATTTCTCCTCCCTAACATTGGGGTCCATGGTAACCTTTCTATAGCACTACAATATCACTCTATCTGGCACCACCCTTTCTCTCACTCAGTTTATCACCCTCCCTATCTGGTTGGCTGTCTGCCCTCTCCCAAACACTTTTTCATTTCTTCCCTCCCTTCGCTCGTTCTTCCTCTTCCATATTCTCTCCCTATTCCCCCCTCCGCTCCCCTTTGTCTTGCTCTCCCTTTTGCATAATTTGTTTTCATTAAGCCCTACGTTTCTGGCCCTCCAGTCTGATTCAAGACCATGTAGTAGTGCCAGGCTAGAGATTTGAGACATGCCAGTAATGCAAGCAAAGTCTTGCAGTGGGGGCACAACCCCCATTTCCACCCTCCCTGAAGATGTAACACATACCTGCACTATATACAGACACATGAGCGGACAGCAGAGGACCTATGGGGGTGGTTCATCTCTCTATCACGCTACCTGCTTTTGCTCTGTTCTGTCTGGAGTGTTCAAGGCTAACAGCAAAATATGCACCAAGGAACCATTAAATATAGAGAATGCTGTCCTCCATTTCCCCAGCCGGGAGTATTGTGTCTCTGCACTAGTCCCTCCTCAGGTTTGTTACTAGACAGTGTGCATGTACTGGGGTCCTCAATCATCAAGAGATTAGAAAGTGCTGTGTATTGAGAAGTAAGGAGGGGGGTTCATGTTACACTCATTAGCTAGCAGAGTCTTCCACACAGGGTCTCAAGTATGTGGGATTACACCAGAACAGGTACTAATTGGCAAAATAAACGCTGACTGCAATTTGCCATCACGTAACCATTTTTCAATTGTATTCTAGTACTTGGGATTTTGGTTTTCAGAACAGAACTAGGAGTACCAAAATTCACAGATAAAAATTCACTGGGCATCTCAGTAGTTGCTATGTTCAACTTCTTGCTATTTAGTGCCACTCAAACTGTCACACTTGAGGTATATAAATGTCACACATATGAACAATGCAAACATAGAATTGTCACACATGTAGATACTGAAAACTTGGCAGCTATGTTACATTCGTGTTTTTTTTTAAATGGTTGACGTGTGCATGTAGCGTTGCCTCTGTGCCTAGTTTCTCATTCATATGAGAACTAAGGGGAAAGCACTTTTTTGCTGCAACAATTTCAGTGCTTTCTTTCATTGCTCATAAGGATGGGGCACTCTCAATGTCAGTGAGGGGCAGATTTTTCCTGTTGAGATGTTAATGTGTAAACTACCAATTGAAAGGGTTGCCTCTTTTTTTATGAGAAAAATGAGAGCAATGTCTTCCCTTACGGGAATTCTGCAAGAACATTAAGCTGCTGCCTGAATATAATGTGTAAAATTCACTGCTTTCTTTTTCAATTTGGCAATTCTCCCCTGTTTGGTTAAAGATAGCTTAGGAATAGTAAAGACAACTGTAAATCACTTTTGAAGTGATTTGTTCGTGTGTGCGCTCCTTCAACTCTGTTAGAAATGGGGGTCTCTAGTTGGCAGAGGTAGTGTTTAAAATCTCTACTCTCGTTACCCGGCTCAGCAATGATTCAGGCTATTAGAATTGAGCTAGGAACAACATCATGGAGTACACAGGCTCAAGTGGGCTTGTTGAGGTTTTGGCAACGACAGGATCTCGGGGTGGTACAGAAGGTCTCACAATGGTGCAGAAATGAGATCCAGTTTAGTAGCCTTAAATGGGCCAAGGAGACTAGAAAGAAATTGCACACGGTTGGTGAGAACTTAAATGTGAGAATCTGTCAAAAATCACTGCAAGTAGAATTTACTAAGAGTACCCTCAGATCCCAAGGGCAGGAATTGTCTAGGAGGGTAGATGTGGAGTACTTGAGTAAGAAAAAATTGGTACAATTCATGAGGAATTCTTGGTTGAATGATGCCACGGTACCCATATCTGGAAAGACTTCCCAATTATTGGCTCAGATGTGAAATTTTAAGACTGCGAATTGGCATTAATCCCTGGATGGCAAACGAGAAAACAAAAGCAGAAATGATACAGCCCGATGGAAATTGTAAATGTATGCTGGGAACAAAATGTGACATTCTGCACATATTAGTAGACTTTGTACTAGTTTTAGCCCAGCGCAAATTATTTTTACGTCCCATTTTTTAAAAATATGGCACTCTGCTAAGGGCCCATGCGGTAGAGTTATTAACAGACATGTCTAATTTTGAGATTGCAATTGCTATTGGAAGTTATATGAAGGCCGTAAAATAAAAATTATGGAAAAATTGAAGGGTTTTTAGCGATTTTAAAGGGTGAATTTTAGTAAAATGCACTTATTTATTAACAAAAAATTTTAAATTATCTTTTAACTTTTACTTGCTTAGCGGGGGCTGTGTAGACAATGGTTACAGTAAGAAAGTATATTTGTATGTCACTCATTGTTAGGATATTTGTGTCGTTTTCTCCTCCCTATAGGTTACCTATTTTTATGAGAACATCGATGAAATTGTTATGATTTTGGGCATTTATAAACATTGTTTTATTGCTGTTTAAAGACTATGGTCTAAATAAACGTTGCTTTTGACTGTCTGACTGGGTTGCCTCTTTTTCTATGAGAAAAATGACAGCAATGTCTTCCCTTATGGGAATTCTGCATGAACATTAAGCTGCTGCCTGAATATAATGTGTAAAATTCACTGCTTTTTTTTCAATTTGGCAATTCTCCCCTGTTTGGTTAAAGATACCTTAGGAATAGTAAAGACAACTGTAAATCACTTTTGAAGTGATTTGTTCATGTGTGCTCTTTCAACTCTGTTAGAAATGGGGGTCTCTAGTTGGCAGAGGTAGGTACCTTTGTCCATATAGGGACCCTTGCTTCTAGTCAGGGTAAGGGGACACTCCTAAAATAACCCCTGCTAACCCCCTTGGTAGCTTGGCACGAGCAGACAGGCTTATCTCAGAGGCAGTGTGTAAAGCATTTGTGAACACATACAGTAATACAGTGAAAACACTACAAATGGACACCACACCAGTTTAGAAAAATAAGTAAACTTTATCTAAACAAAAACAAGACCAAACGACAAAAATCCACAATACAGTACTAAAAATATGACTTTTAAATGGTAGAAATAGTTCAGTTCAATGCAAGTTGTAAATGCGGCACTTTTCTCACAAGGTACCTGGGATGCATTATGCAAAACAGACAAAATGGCCGCAGGGATGGTGATGCGTCGGTTCCTTACATGCAGGGAAGGTGATGCGTCGGTTCCTTGCTCCGGGGGAGGTGATGCGTCGGTTCCTTACTGCAGCGCAGGGGAGGTGATGCGTCGGTTCCTCACCGGAGAGGAGGTGATGTGTCATTTTCTTACTGCATGGGGAGTTGATGCGTCGGTTTCTTACTGCATCCTCCAACGATGCAACAGTCTTGGTGCCTCGATGCCATGCGTCGATCCGGTACGATGCGTGGTTTTGCGCAGCCGCACAGCAGGTTTGCGTCGGGATCAGTGCGGTGATCTCGGACTTTGGAGATCGTTGCACCCGATGCGTCGTGTGGCGATTTCTTGAGCCGCGGCAGACGCTGCGACAGTTTCTTCGGCGAGGCATCGGAAACATGTGTGGATGCGTCATGCTTCTTCGATGTTGCGTCGATTCTCCAGCTCTCAGTGACAAACAGTCTCTAGAGGTCCTAAACAGCAGCAGGCACCTCTTTGCAGGTTGGAATTCCCAGCAAGGGAATTCAGGGGAGCTGGTGGTGAAGTCTTTGTGTCCCTGAGACTTCAGAACCGGAGGCAAGCACAGTTTCAAGCCTCTTTTCTTCAAGCAGGTGGCAAAGCAAACAGCAAAGTCCTTTTTCTCCTTTCCTTGGCAGCAAGCAGCCACTGCAGGCCAACCCCAGACAGCAAACAGCACAGGGGCAGTATTCCTCCTCAGCTTATCCGGCTCTTCTCCTTGGGAAAAGGTTCCTCTTGATTTCCCAGAAGTGATCTAAAAGTCTGGGGTCTGGGCCCCTCTTTTTATACACCAAAATCATTTGTTCTCTGAAGGCAGAGAGTGTCTGTACCCAGCCAAAACCAGTTCTGTGGGGCACTTTGCAAGTGCACAACAACCTCCATTGTCAGTGTGAGCCCTGGCTCCAGACACACCACAGGGGGGCGGAGCCGTCATTGTGAAAGGCAGGCACAGCCCTATTCAGGTGAAGGTGCTACTCCTCCCACCACTCCAAATGCAGACCAAGCCTATTCAGCCCAGCCCTGCCTCATCAGACTTCTGGAGCCGCTGCCCCTCTCCAGCCCCTGTCATCCAAAAGCCAGACATGCAATACACAAACCTAGCAGAGGCACACTGGATGGTTTGGCAAAAAAATACCTACTTTCTAAAAGTGGTATTTGCAAACACAGAATGTAAAAATCACCCTCACTAAAAGATGCACTTTACCATTCTGAGTTCAGGCATACTAAACCTTACTTTTCTATCTTGTTCCTAGGGTCCGTTATGTTTATAAGATGTTATAAACAAACTCCCCATTCTGTCCTACGGGAACAGATAGCCTTGCAATAGTGAAAAACGAAATTGGCAGTATTTCACTATCAGGACATGCCACACACATCAGAGCATGTCCTACCTTTCACATACAATGCACCCTGCCCACACGGGTACCTTGGGCCTACCTTAGGGGTGACTGATATGTAGAAAAGGGAAGGTTTAGGGACTGGCAAGTGTGTGCACTTGCCAAGTCGACATGGCAGTCCCAGACTTCACACAGGCTCTGCAGTGGCAGGCCTGAGTCACATTTTACAAGCTGAGTAGTATAACTGGATACCTTTGCTCATCATGCGTGTCCTTAAAAGTGACAGGTCATTTTTGTCCTTAAAAGTGACAGTTCGTGCGCAAAAAATATGTGGACATGATGTATGTGTGACAGCCCTAACCGGAGCTGAGCTGGGGGTGTGGCACAGGGTTTGTGTCAGAGTGTGAGCATGTGTTGAAGGCGGTGTTAGGTTAGCAGGGCATTTAGGGTTATGTAAAGAAAAATGTGTCCCTAAATGTGTGCGCAAAAGTGTCTTCATGTACGAGGGAAATGCCTGGGCATGTTTTAAAAACGGTGACTGCAGTGCTCGGACAGATGTTGCTGGGGCAAGCTGAGCTGAAGCTGTGAATGAGCAGGCATTCCCCAAGTTCCCCAAGGCAGCATGGCTGTCTAACACCGTGGTTTGCAGCGCAGAGGTGTTTTTTTAAAAGTGTCTTTCTTTAGAAACAGCTGGGGCATTTTGAATTGCGTCCCCGTCAGAGCTGGTGGCAGAAAACTAACCGTTATGGGGCTGAAAAGGGGTGGGGTGCAGCTGTAAAATGCTAGAGTGGGAAACCTTGTAAGCACCACAAGTCACGACGTGAAAGCACAAGTACAAAAGGCCAGTTTCCCAGGCAGGGCTCTGGCATGTAGGTGTCAAAGTGATAAAGTGACAACAGTCCTGAGCAGAGCAGGGCTGAAGTTTGGGGACATGACGAATGACCAGTCCCAAATCCCAGGGCAATTCTCAAAAATAGGATGATACAAGGCCTGTTATAAAATAACAAACCACTGCCCCCAGGAGGGTGTGAGAAGTGAAAAAAAAATCCAGGCCGTGTGTAGAGCCAGAGCTTCCCATGAGAACCTGAAACCTGGTAACACGTCCTGTTATAAAACAGACAGCCCTTACACATAGGACAATGCTGGGAAGCCAAAAACTCAAAACATTGAAACTGCTCCCCAGATTCCCAAGCAGGGGCTCAGTATGATTAGCAGATGTCAAATGCTAAAGGTACACAGGCCCAGAGCAGGGCTGCGAAGGGAAAAAAACTAAACAGCGCAACCCAAACTTCCCATGAGTCTCAAATGGTATAGCACACTAGGGGGTTATAAAAATGTCACCCACAGCAAGCACGGTACTGGTCATTCGTCATGTCCCCAAACTTCAGACGGAGCCATCCTTCCCAGGAGATGGGTTTAAGCAACTTTTACGCAGCTCTTCCCAAGACAGGGGCTCAGGCAAGGTTAGCAGATGTCAAATGATAAAGGTGTAGCTAAAAAACAAGGCGACGGTCTGAAAAGGGGTCCTCCAATGACCACACACTACCTGGTTCTAAACCCTACCCACCCTAAAGGGTGAGGGGCTTCTAATTAGCATGCATGGACAAGTATAAAAAGCATACTCTAGGTTCCAGCACAAACAGACATTCAAAAGCCCATTTGGAACTGTGTATTGGGGATTTGCAGTGGTACAGACCCAGCCCAGGAATTTAAAGGGAATAATGGAGCAGAGCAACTTCTCACAGATTGATGCCGCATGCTACACACTAATGGAGGTAAATAAATAGGGGATGGCGCATTGTTGCAGGCTTAAGTATTTAAGGGCTTATTTAAAGTATTGGGGGAATGCATTTAAGGTGAACAATGTAGTTTTAAAAGGTACCTAGCGCTATGTAGGACTGTGTTCATGATGTTTTAAATAATGTTTAAAGCGATGTGGGCTGTTGCTTAATGTGAATATTTTTAGAGGCATAGGGTTGGAATAATGTTGTAGTTTTAAATGTTACTTAATACATAGGGGTTTGTATTTAATGTGCGCAACGAGGTTGTTTTAAATGTATGCCGTCTTGACATTTTAAATAATGTTTAAACATTAGGGGATGTTGCTTAAGTTGAATACTGTTAGAGGCCTTGAGGTGAAATGTAGCTGTAATTTTAAGTTTTTTAAACGGCGCTAAGCGCAAGGAGGACTGTATTTAAAGTGTATAAAGGATGGTTTTGAGGATGTACAGGGCTGTATAACGCATGATGGGTTGGTATTTAATGGGGGTAGTGCTAGAGGCTATGATGGTGTAAATGCTTGCAACTTAAGGCTTTAAAGGTTGTTTAAAGCACATGTGGATTGTATATGAAGTGAATAATGGTGCTGCTTTTGAAGCCAGGAGTTTAGCGCTATGTGTGCAGACATTTAATGTGAATACGTTTGGTGGTTTTGGGGTGTAGCATAGGTTGCAGGGGTGTGTATTTAAGGTGCATAATGCTAGAGGCCTTAGTAGGGTACATGCAGAGGTAACCATATATTTTACAGCACCTAGAAACATTTTCCATGGTGTGTGTGGTACTGTAAGGTTGTCAGAACACACCTAAATAATATACGGTGTTTACATATAAAATAAATAAATAAATAAATAAATAATACCGGTTTGTACTCACCCCCGATGTGTCCTTTGTGGGGCATCCTGTTGTGGTAGGTTCTACGACTGTCTCTAGGTCATGAGGAGCGCAGGGGTGCTGGGGGTTTGATTATGGCTCAGCCAGTCCAACTGGGGGGGGGGGGTCATTGTCCGTGGGTTTATGCTGGAGGTCCAAGGCTGTCACGAGGGCGCATGGGGCAGGATGCTGTGCTCTGGGGTATTGCGGCGGGTGGTGGGTGGGTAGTGGTAGGGGCCCACTGCCCAGAAACCGGTGATTACACCCCGGAGCCCCCGGGCCATGAACGGCGCTCTGGGGTATTGCAGCGGGGTGATGGATGGGTAGTGGTTGGGGCCCACTGACCAGAAACCGGTGATTACAACCCGGAGCCCCCCGGTCCATGAACGGCGCTCGGGGGTATTGCGGCAGGATGGTGGATGGGTCGTGGTTGGGACCCACTGCCCCGAAACCGTCTGAGGGCATCCCCAGAGCCTGCTTCCACACTGTGGGGCTCTGGGAATTTGAGGGTGTAGCGGTGGGGCCCATGGCCCGAAACCCAATGAGGCCCCAAGAGCCCGCTTCCATGCTGTGGGGCTCTGGGGATTTGCGGGGCTAGCGTTTGGGCTCGCGGGCCCAGCGGCTTTAATTAAGCCACCAGAGGCCGTGGGGCTCGAAGCGGCGGTCGGATGGGCGGTCTTTGTAGGTGTGGAGGCCTACGGCCCAAAACTTCTGCGTAGACACCCAGAGCCCTCTTCCACAATGCAGGGGCACTGGGAGCGTGTCCCCAAATGGCGGCGGTAGGGGCCCGCCTAGGCAAACTACGACGTCCGTCCACAGAGTCCGCCTACCCGTAATGGCGCTCTATGACCGGACTGGCTTGCGGGATGGGCCGCGCTGTATCCAGTGGCCCAAAACTGCAGGTGTAGGCCCAGAGCCTGCTTCCATAGTGTGGGGCTCTGGGGCCAGTGCATGCCGCAGGGGGGTCAAAATGGCGCGGCCGGTCCCATAGGGCTGAGCTGCAACATCCTCTCCGAAGGCAGGCTCCGCCCCATAGTGACGTCGAGGGAATCCTCGTGGACATCACGGTGGGCGGGACCGCTCTTCAGATAGGACAGGGAAGACCTGCCTTAGAGCCTGTAATACAGGCGTTGCCACAGTAGCATGAGGGAGCTCTCGGTAGGGATTCCACTCATAGGCCGGTATTACGTTTACAGCCAGGGGCCTCGTTAGCAGAGACCCCTGGCTGTAAATCAATTGCGGGGCCTCGGCCAGCCCGCCCTGGGTGGGGGTGGGGGCTTTACTCATGCTTTAGCTCTCCCCATCCCTGTACGCTATGAACGGGGGTATGTTTTAAAATAAATAATAATAATTTAACAGAGTGTGCTGCCCCGGATTTTGCTGCGTCTGAACATTCCCCTGACATATAACACAGCAAATAACATTACACCTACAACAAGTAAGGGTTGGGGGCTTTTTGTCAATGAATGTTAGTTGCATAAGATAAATAAGCAACTAATACGGTGTGGTTTATATAGCATATTTAAAATGCTGCAGTCCTGAAATGAGGAGCCTGTGGATAATGTATACAGAGATGTTTAAAAAGCCCCTCATGCAGCGTTCATTGTCTCATGCAATTCCCGGCAATAAGTAAATAAATTAATAATTGTAAACACAGTACCTGTGATTAATGCTCTTTGGGGGGCTGAGATAGATGCTTTTGTTAGTGGAGACGGTGTCTGTTCATAAAATACCCCAGAGGTTTAATAGGCATGATGAAAAGAATGTGAACCCTGTAGACCACGATGCGCATTAAGGTAATTACGGCTTGGACCCCTGTTTTTCAGAGCGATATCCTTTTGCTACTTGCAGTTTAAACCCCACAAATATAGAGCCCTGAATTATTAAATGCCTGTAAATAACATCTTGAGGACTGCATACTATTGATATGCGCAGAGGTTATGGTTGTACATACGGTGGGGCTTGTGTGTAGGAATCAGGGGTTCTTATTAAAAAGTAAGCGTCCTTGCACTGGGTTGTTTTCAATTTTGAATTTATGTTGCTCAAAACTTTAACTAGGGGGGTGTACCTGTGGGTTTGAACGGTTGTTCCTACGGCTTGCAGGTCTATGGCCTATGTAACATTTTCCTATACGCTGTTTTACGTATGCCCTATGTAAGGATGCTTGTCTCTATGTAATATGTATTTGCGTTTGCTAAGGTGAATGTAACAAACGGTAATGCAATGTTTATGAGCGCTAGTTTTAAAACAGTCATTTTTGATCTAACCCCAGCCACAGGCCCTCCCGGTATTAACTATCACAGATGAAGAAATGCGCGCCCTGCAGCCAGGTATATGTATTTAGAGTTGTATAGTTCTGAGTAGTTTTTGCACAACGGTGTCTCAGAAGCCCTGTTTTTCTAATGGTATTCTCATGTATGTATGATTTTATAGATTATGATACCGAACTACAACTAGCTCTTGACGGCCTAGAATGCTACCAGGAGGCTCAAGGTGCGGCGTTGAGTGTGCAGGATAACACAGTTCTTACAGGTAAATAAAAAATGCCAGTGTTATTTAAACTGTCTAAGACTTACACGGTGTTAGTCCAAAAACCACAGCTGTGAACTGTAGGAGGGCTCCTCAGAAGGGACTGCTAAGGCCTGGTTTATACTGTAAATGTGATTATTTTTTTTCTTTACAGGGCCAGCGGAGTCATGCACAGACGGCAGGGATGTGCAAGAGGTTGTAGAGCCGCAAACAAAAGAAAGGCAGCTAAAAAGGAAAGCTTCAGCATCTAAAAAAGGGCTCGTTGACAAAGAAAGGAGCTGGGAAAAGACCTTTAACAGGTGTGTTTTTTACAAAAGGGTGCGCAAAAAATAACTCTCAGGGCTTTACTCTCGCAAGCAGAAAGGGCCAGCGACATGTAGTACCGGATGTATAAAGTGGAGGTGGGGTGTCTGTGGTTCCTTATTTTTTTCTAATATATATATATTTTTATGTTACATTCTAGGAGCCGCTCAAAAGAGCACTGGAGAAGATACGCGTAAGGCTAAGAGGTCGGCGACACCGTTAAGTGACATCACAAAGACAGTCCAGAACACCGTGCCTGCAGCAAAATATGTGAGTAGGCGTGTACGCCAGCACAAACTCGGCTCATACTTTACACACATACAACAGAGAACCGGCACAGCCATGAAATGTCAAATCAATCCCCCCTCCAACATGATGAACACTCCTACAGGAATGTCTATTCTGCACCGGGAGGGGGACAACAACGGAGGAGTGTTTACAACCCCAGACACCGTAATGCCTGTTCTGTGTAAAAGCGGCGCTGCGTATCTGAACCCTCTCCAGGCCTCAAAAGGGAATCTGATCTCGAGCAAACCCTCCCTTAAGAAGAAGCAGACGGACCCGGAGCCCCAACCCAGGCCTTTAAACCTCAAGAAGAAGAGGGCGGTCCCCGAGTCCCTAGCAGCTCCTTTAATCCTCGAGAAGACGAATCAGGTGCTCCCAGAATCCCAAGCAATGCCTTTAAACCTCAAGAAGAATCCTGTGGTCCCTGAGCCCCAAACTAGTCCTTTAGATCTCTCATTAAAAAATGTTGTTACGCCGGGGAATGAACCTTCTACCCCCACGATCTCTAAGGGGCCAGTGGCTGTGACGCCGGTTGCAGAAGATCTGTTGCAGCCCCAAGCCCCTAAAGTGAACCGCCTCTCGAGAAAATATCTTAAGAAGAAGCAAGGGGTCCCTGCGTTACAAGTAGAAACATTAGAAGGGCCCTTAATCAAACCCATCACACAGCGGGACCCTTCCCATCCTCTGAAGCCCTCTGTAGTTTCAAATAAACTAGCGGCACAGGTAGAGGAGCTCCCCCTAGACCAGCTCCCAAAACCGTCTATAATAATTCCTGACGGGTTTAGGAACTCAATGCCTGAAAATGCTCAACCCTTAGGAACACCTTATACCGACAGCAGCGGGTGTCTCAAGGCACTGACAGGGTTGGTAGACAGCCTTGATAGACCCACAGAAGCAGTGCACGATGGGCCTTCTAACACGCACAATGGGGATTTGCATACGCCGGTTAAACATTCACCCGACCCCATCCCCGACAATTCCTTCACCGCTAGGACCCTCGATTATTTCGACCCCCATTTACACTCCCCGTGCCCTATGTCCCCTATCCCCCCTCCAGGAGCGTACGACCCAACCAGCCCCGCGTCCAGTGTAATCCCCACATCACCCCCATCAATATACGCCGATAACAGTACGGGCGGGGGCGCCTGTCAAAATCAGAGTTTGGAGGCCGTATATAGTGAGGAACCTTCCACGGTCGTACCAGGGTGTTCGCACTGGGACCCTGTTTCTATGAACCCCCAGGACCCTCCTTCACAGATTGGTGTTGTGGCGGACGGTGTGAGAGAGGGCGTTATACAATTATACAACCAAGCGGGGTGTTCATCCCTAATCCGCCACAATATGATTCTGTAAACCCAAAAGAGGTACTAGGGGCTCATGTGAAAGATATACAGCTGGCGGTCAGAAAGCTAAAACGCCAAGCGAATGCCGCAACCTTAAAATTGGGGATGGGTGGTAGCGAGGACAGGGTCAATATGGAGGCGCATCGGAAGATACTGCAAATGGTTGACCGGTGTAAAAGGGTGATCCTCCAAACGTGTCAAGCAACTGTGTCAGACATATGGGGTATACCGGCGTGACTAGGCCTACGCCGACCCCTAAAGACCCCCCATGCCCCGGGTATTAATAAAAGTACACACAAAGCAAAATATAGCAGTAAGGTCCATACTGTACTGACAAAGTCCCTGCGCTTCTTACGTTTGCACAGGCGTAAAAAGTACATAGAGCCCCGCAAACAAAGTCATACAGTTTCACGATCAGCGCCTGAAGCACATACATCAGTACCACGCACCCACCAATACATAAGTTCAGGAGAGAACATCCAGCGGGTCGGGCGTTTGAAGGGCTCGAGGGGTAGAACGGCAATACTCCAACACCCGGAACACACAGAAGGGCCGCAGGGTGGGTCTGTAGCAGAGGCCTCTATGAGTACGTCGCACACAGGTACAAACCATACCGTTCAGATAGGATGGGGAAGGCTACCTAGAAAAGCATGGGCCCGTAAAAAGCAAAAGTGGGCTAATAGCACTAAGCAGCGCAGGCTTTTAATAAGTAAACTAAAGAAAGCCAGAATATGCGCTACACGTCGGCTTAAAAGCCCCACCGAGCCCGTGTTAAGCCAGAATCCCCAAAATGATACAACAGCGAACTCCGCAACAAGTCAAATTCCTTAAGATGAGGATTCAGAGGACGTCTTTTTAGAGAGTGTTAGAAGCTACAGTCGTACTGTAGAGAGATTTAACGCTACAGAACACTACAAGGAGTTTAGGTTTGTTAACCTTCACCAGATAAGGTCCTCCGTTCATGGGGTTTTAGCCGTACATCAGGCTGTGCAAACACTCATAGAAAGGTTGTTACACGATGTGGGTCCTAATAATTTTTTCCAACTACGCTTCCAGGGGCAGGGTTTTGACAGTCCTTTGTTCACCAAACGAAAGTCCTGCGCTGTGTTTGACGCCGTGGAATTTTTAGAAAACCTCTTGAGGCTTTTACAGAGTAAGGCTGAACTAGTCGCCTATGGCACTTTCAGAGTCATAGCCTCATTGCACGGGGTCGTGAGGGGGGTGTTTCCAGGCCTTTAAAGAGCATACTATACAGCAAGATAATTGGTAAGAAACAACGTTGGCTGCTCAACTTTAACAACGGAGCAGCCAACACGTGTCTGGCGGCCAGCATCGTGGGGTTGTTGATGGGGCGCAACACCACCGACGCTGTCATCATGTCTAGAGCGGCTGAAGCCCATGAGGTTCTTAAAATACCTCCAGACCGCATGGTCGGCTTTGGCGACATAGGTTTTTTTGAAAACTATTTCGCCGTTGCGGTGAAAGTACTTTATCACAACGGTTCTTGGAAGTACTTTACAACCGGGGAACGTGTGAAAAACACGACCGTATATGTCCTTCACCACGAAAATCACTTTTACGGTATCTTGAACCTTAAAAGTTTTCTGGGAGTCAAGTACGTGTGCACACATTGCGACCACATATACAACACTAAGGCACATCATCAGTGTGAAATGCACTGTAAGATGTGTCAGCGGGACGGTTGCATCGTAGACGCCGCACTGAAGGTGAGGTGTCACACCTGTAAGATGTTTTGTTGCTCGCAAGACTGCTTGAGCATTCACAACAAATCTGTTAAATGTGTCCCTAAAATGGATTGCTTTGAGTGTGGACGGTATGTGGCAGCAGATCACAAATGCAAAGGCATGAAATGCCCAAGGTGTCAGACTCCTTTTAGGGCAGGAACCAATCACCGTTGCTACATGGTTAAAGGCAGACTACAGACCAAAACTGAAGACTACATAGTGTTTGATATAGAGTGCACACAAGAGACGGGGGTACACCAACCTAACTATATTTACGCCCACCATCTAACTTCCGATGACAGCTGGGAGTTTGAAGGACGCTCGTGCGTGGCTGACTTCCTTAACACGTTCAGGGTTGGCAAATAAGTTTAACGATCCACTATGGCTGCAATATGTGAGGCAATTTCATGTGATCAGTTTCCAAGAAACATGGTTGGTGGGCTGTGATCTATTCCTGGAGGGTTATAAGGCTTTCTTTGTTCCAGCTATTCCTGTGGCAAGTGGTAGACCTAAGGGTGGTTTAGTTACCTATATATCCTTGGCTGTTGACTGTCAGATCCGGGTGGTGCCATCCTCATGCCCGGGAATATTGGCATTGATAGTAAAATAGGGAGATACCAGCTGGGGCCTCATTAACTTTTATAACTCTGTGGCAGATCTTCCTGGTGCCTGTAATATCACCATCCTGGGCACATTTATTAGACAGACCTTTGGCTCTATTTTACATAACCTCATGGTTTTTGGTGATTTTAATATCCATCCTTGTGGTAACCCTATGTCAACTTGTATATCTGAAATGGGCTGTCCGCGAATGAAGGGTTTTCATTTTGAACATCTTGCCCAGGGGGAATTGTTGAATAACCTGTTATATGAATATGATATGATGTCCATGATGTCCTTAACCGCTCCGCACATCACATTCCCTGTTCCAACCTTTAAAGGGAGAGGCAGGGGGTCATTTATTGACTTTATTTTAATCTCTTCCTTCTTACAATCGTAATTTTGTGGTTTTAATATTGTTGAGAGTGAATTTAGCGACCATAATCCCCTTTGTGTTTCCATGAGGGGACCATTGTCAGCACGTATTGGTGAGATAGCATCCAGGGTATTACTTAGACCTACGGACAGTAAACATCGTCTGAAATGGTCCCAGATCTCCCCAGTTAAATTTTACCAGGCAGTTAGAGACTCCTGTGCTCAGGAGCTAGCACGGTATACCTCGCTAGATTCTTCCCCAGGTGAGGTTATTGGTGCCTATGAATCTATCTCTTATAAAGTTGGTGAAATTTTAAGCATTCCGGCAGGAAGAATGGCTAATCCTGAACCTAGATGGTTCGATACTCCTTGTTCCCGGGCTGCGAAGAATTTGAGGGAAGCTCTGTCCTTTAAACCAAGAAATCAAACCTTAGTCCGTACATGCCGTAAAGAATATAAATTATCCCTGGCTAGACGGAAGGGTGCCTTGAAAGAGGAGGCCTGGAGGGACTTGATTGATTCAAGTATCCTCAGGAATAGCTCCAGGTTTTGGAACATTGTAAACAGCCCTCTTCTTGCACAGGAAGTGGCGGGGGCCTAGACGCGCATATCACCGAGGAGGAATGGGTTTCCCATTTTAAATCAATGTTTGATAGTCCAATGGATCACCCTTGCCCTCTTTTAGAAGGGCGTGTTATAAATGCCTCTGTAATGACTTTCGAACAAGGCGAGGTTGGCATTGTAGGGCTATCCTCTAACAAAGCGCCGGGCCCAGATGGCATTCCCCCTGACTTGTTTAAGTCCGATCCCTCCTTTGGGCACCGGTATTGATGGCGGTATTTAATGCAGCCGCAAAGAGTGGTTGCCCTCAGTCCTGGGCCACTTCCACTATAGTTCCTGTTTTTAAGAAGGGTGACAAGAATAGTACCCATTGTTATAGGCCTATCTCCCTCCTCGACTCTGTGGTCAAGGTTGTAGGTCGCATTCTCCTGGAGAGATTATCCACTTGGGCAGAGGAGCATAAGATTATGTCGGATGTTCAGTTTGGATTCCGTCCGGGCAGATCAACGGTTGCCCAATGCCTCAATCTATCCATGCTATTGAGCAAATACACAGTCGCCCGCCCCGGTACTGTCTATCTTGCCTTCATGGACTTGCCGTCCGCTTTCGACTGTATTAACAGGGTCAAATTGTGGCAGTCCATGAGGGTAATGGGGGTGGACAACAGTGTTGTTAACTTTTTAGAGGACTTGCACAAGTCTACTACGGCCAATGTTAGGTTCTCTAAGGATCTCAGGGTTACCAGGGACTTGGCAATTAAGAGGGGGGTACGGCAAGGCTGTATTTTGGCTCTATTTTTGTTTAATCTCTACATTAACGAGCTGGATAGTGTATTGAGAGCCACGGGGGTAGATTTTCCTTATGTAGGGAGGCGTGGCATACCTGTTTTACTTAATGCAGACGATGCCGTCCTTTTATCTAGGTTTTTTGAGAAGACAAGGGTACCCCAATATGTGAACCTGGGGTGGCGAGATATTTAGGAAACAGTGGTTCAGGTGTGGCCTAAATGGTCCAAAGCGAGAAAGTGACCCAACAGGGAACACTTGGTTCTAAGATTTTGAAATTAATTCATGAGGGAGCAAAGGAAAGATCAAAGGAAGGTCATGTAGGTCAGATAAATGATAAACATTTATTTTACAATTTTTTGTATAGTATTCAGGTGCTCACATATATTTAAGTGAAAGGAAGCGTGACATGCAGGGTGATAGTGAGGTTTAAAAAGGCATCGCATTGACAACAGTATAATGAGCTCCACGGTTATTTTACAAAGAGTAATAGGAGTTCATGTTGTATGGTGGTCGACGGCGTTTTGAACCCAATAAGTGGGGTTCATCTTCAGGACAAGGGTGATCAAGCTGAATTAGAGGAAAGGAAAATCATCCTAGGCCCATTTGTCTGTTAATGATGTGGGCGGCGGGTACTGATTTTTAAAATTGGCTGAGGGCATGAATTATTGGAAAACGAACAGCAGGGCCTTTAATTGGGGGCCTGGAGCTGTGCAGACGGGAGCGTCCTGCTTCTGCCTTCGCTTGCGTTCCATAAAAAACAAAACTAATCATCCCGGCCAGCTGCCTTCCCATCCCGGGTTCCCTCCAAAATAAGCAAACACGAGTCCCGGGCAGACATTCCCACTCAGTTCCTTGGCGCCAATAATTCACGCCCTCAGCCAATTTTAAAAATCAGTACCAGCCGTCCACATCATTAACAGACGAATGGGCCTAGGATGATTTTCCTTTCCTCTAATTCAGCTTGCTCACCCTTGTCCTGAAGATGAACCCAACTTATTGGGTTCGAAACGCCGTCGACCACCATACAACATGAACTCCTATTACTCTTTGTAAAATAACCGTGGAGCTCATTATACTGTTGTCAATGCGATGCCTTTTTAAACCTCACTATCACCCTGCATGTCACGCTTCCTTTCACTTAAATATATGTGAGCACCTGAATACTATACAAAAAATTGTAAAATAAATGTTTATCATTTATCTGATCTACATGACCTTCCTTTGATCTTTCCTTTGCTCCCTCATGTCCTTTTATCTAGGACCGCATTAGGTCTGCAAGTTTTATTAAAGGCATTTTCTAAATTTATGTTGGACCGGAACCTGGCAATAAATAATGCAAAATCTTATATAATGCAAGTGGGGCAACGTTCCAAAAAAGCTTTTAATTTAGTGTTGGTCCGGCAAAAATCCCCCGTACAAATGTTTTTTCATATTTAGGGGTTCTCATGGATGATCAGTTAAAGTGGGGGCCACTAATTTTGAGGAAAAGGGGAGACCTGACCCGGGTGAATGCGGCAATTTTTAACTTTGCATCAAAAATAGGGAGGAAACCGATTGGATCCATGTTAAAAGTGTATCAAGCCAAGAGCGTGGCAGCAGCTAGCTATGGAAGTGAAATTTGGGGACATGTCACTGTGGATTCTCTTCAGGTGATCGAGAATAATTTCTTGAAGCGCCTGCTGTGTGTCCCGCGTGGTCTATCCAACCTAGCAGCTCACGAGGAGTTGGGGGTTCCTTTTTTAAGTGATACCTTGGCCTTACGCCCTCTTGTGTTTTGGTTGAAGTGTTGGTTGAATGAGGAACTAACTCTTAACCATCTGATATTACGAGACTGTATGTCCCTTGATAATGCAACCCGAATCCCCTGGTTAAATTATATTAAAAGTAGCTTTGAAGGGGTAGGGGGTGTTGATTTATTTCTCAAGCCTGAAACTATTGTGAAGAAAGATGTGGAATCAATCAGGGAAGCCTTTTAACCCAAAGAAAAGTGGATAGGGACGTACAGGAGTTGCAGAAGTTAAGTGTACGTAAGTTTTTAATGCTTAAAACAACTCCGTTGACGGAGCCTTATCTTATGGGGCCCCTATCTACACACGAGAGGTTTTTACTTACTAGGTTTCGGATGAACCTTTTCACCTCCTGTTAGCAAGGCCCAAGGGATGCAGTAGAGGTCATGTGCTAGCACCCTGTGGCTGCGACGGTCAGTCTCCACAGGATTTGCTGCATTTTATGTTTATATGTAAGTTTTATGTAATCCCTCGAAGGCAATTTTTGGTTCCAATTTTAAAGAAGATGGATTTTACTCAGGCTTGCCCCGCCCTTTTGTACTTGCAGTTACTGAAAGAGGACTGTTTACCCTTCATTGTGGGATATTTAAAATCCACTGTGAAAACCAGGGCTTGTTTGGATGTATAGTTAACGTATGCATCATTGGGATTTTATTAAATTGTGAAGGCTCAGACTACTTTATAAGGTTAAATCCTCAAAGGAGTGATGATTTTTATGGCACATTGCACTTTGTGATTATAGATTAAATTGGGAGGCTGTGTAAGTTATTTTATTTTTAACCTGTATTTTTAATGAATTACGGTTTTTATGAAATTGTATGTTTGTAACTTTTATGGTTCTCCTCTGTGAAACCGAATAAAGTTTATTTGATTTGATTTGAACACGTTCATTCAAAAAAAATTAAAGGGTATACCATGCTGGCCCATAACTCAAAAGCATACAACTCATTCTTTATTTTACAAAATATGATTCGTGAAAAGGTACAAGTAGAACTCATCACTCAGGGTTCCAAGGTGATGTTGTTAACGGCTGGACAGTTACAAATAAGGTTCATAGACACCCTGAATTTCCTGCCCATGAAATTGAGCAAGCTGCCAAAAGCCTTTGGTTTCCCAGGGTATAAAGGTTATTTTCCACACTTTTGTAACACCTGGGAGAACCAGGATTATGTGGGGCCCATGCCGCCTCTGGACAGCTACAGGGTTCAATATATGATGCCTGACGAGAAAGAGAGCTTTCTACAATGGTACTCTGAAAACCGTGAAAAGGAGTTTCATTTTCAAACAGAGTTGAAAGCTTATTGTCAGGCTGATGTTATGATCCTGCGAAAAGCCTGCAACCTCTTCAGAAACATTGTGGTGTCTATGACTAAGAAAGTAAGGGTTTTGAAGCCCAAGACCCCTCAAATGACAAAGACAGTCGAATACATAGACCCTTTTCAAAACATCACTTTGGCCTCCATGTGTATGTCCATCTACAAACACATGTTTCTAAGACCAAAAAGTATTGCTCTAGTACCGCCAGACCTCTATAACGGTAAACAGAAACGTTATTCAACCCCCTCTATCCAATGGCTCATGTACGTCTCTGAGAAGGAAGACATACATATTCAAAACGCCTTACAAGGGGGCGAATACCGCCTGGGTCCCTATTACCTGGACGGGTATGCCGTGATTAACGAGGTGCCAACGGCCTTTGAATACAATGGCTGCTTTTACCACGGCTGCCCGAGGTGTTACAAACCCCACGAGTTTAACAAATTGCTGGGTGCCAAATTTGAGCACTTACACAGACGTACTCTGATGAAGGACCAATATGTTGAAAAATGTGGCTTTGCTATGAGAACCCTATGGGAGCATGAGTGGCTAGATATGCTAACATCCGACACAGAGCTCTGCTCTTTCCTTCAGAGTCGTGATTTACCACAACCTCTGGAGCCCTGCGACGCCTTATTCAGGGGGCGTACAAATGCCATACAACTGTACAGGGCCGTTGGTGAGGGTGAGAAAATACATTACTACGATTTCACCAGTCTGTACCCATTTGTGAAGAAAATGAAGGTATACCCCTTAGAGCCCCCCACAATCATATATAGAGACTTTAAGCCCCTTTCCGAATACTTTGGGCTAGTCAAATGCGAACTCTATCCTCCAAGGCAGCTTTACTTTCCAGTGTTACCATACAGAGTCGATGGTAAGCTGATGTTCCCCCTCTGTCGAACATGTGCAGTGTTTAAAGAGGTTGGCGGGTGTAGACACACTGATGAACAAAGGATACTCACAGAGACCTGGTGTAGCATCGAGGTGCAAGCTGCCTTAGAGAAAGGCTAGAGGCTCGGGAAAGTACACAAAGTGTGGCATTTTAAGAGGACCACGACACGGCTCTTTGCCCCCTACATTAATTTTTTTCTCAGAGACAAACAGGAGGCCTCAGGGTATCCCGAATGGTGTACTAGTCAGGCTGCAAAGCAGAAATACATCGACGACTACTACGCTCACGTGGGCATACGTTTAAGTCCCCATTTGATAGAGGTCAACCCTGCCCGCCGCCAGTTAGCCAAACTCTGCCTCAACTCCTTATGGGGAAAATTCGCACAGCGTACAAACCTGTCAAACACGACCTTGATAACAGATCCTGACGAGCTGTTTAAGTACCTTTTTGCCCCTTGTTACGAGGTGTCCAGCTGCGAGTTTATCGATGACGAGACCGCGGCTGTGTGTTGGAAATACACAAAAGAGTACCCCACAACGTGTAACAACATAAACATCTTCATAGCGTGCTTCACGACAGCACACGCCCATCTAGAGCATTACGGGGTTATGGATAAACTCCAGGACCGCTGTTTGTATCATGATACTGACTCTGTGATTTTTCTGAGTAAACCGGGGGATGAAGACCCGCCTCTTGGGGATTATCTGGGTAATCTGACCAGCGAACTCGATAAGGATGAACATATAATAGAATTCACCACCTCCGGACCTAAGACCTACTCGTACAAAACAAACAACCACAAAGTGTGCATGAAGGTCAAAGGTATAACGTTAAATGTCAGCAACACCCTAAAAATCAATTTTGACAGCCTGAAGGATCTAGTGCACGAATACTCTGCATCGCCTGACCGTGCGAATGATAAAACCATAGTTGTGAATCAGCCCTGCATAGTCAGATCCAAAAAGAAGTGGGAAATTACAACCCAACCCTTACATAAAACCTTATGCGTTGTTTTCCACAAAAGGGTCCCGACTGCTGACATAAAAACACTGTCGTACGGCTATTTGACACATTAGAGAGGTCGCCACCACACTATGGACACCCGATTACAACATCTGTTCTCCTGCGTTTTAGCAGGTCCCTCAAACTGCTGTAAAAGCTACTTTTTTGAAAAAGCTCTTAGAAAATGCTGCCGGTGTTTTATCCCAAACACCTAATAACATTGTGTGGCTTTATTCATGCTGGCAGGATCTTTATACCGACCTGTCCCGTAGTTTCCCGCATATCAGATTTATAGAAGGCATCCCTGATAATCTCAACGACGATGAGCTGCTGCCACCGACCCTTGTAAACATGGTAATTGTCGATGACCTTATGCGTGAAGGTGGGGATCATCTCGAGCTAGAGCGAGCTTTTACTCAATATTCCCATCATCGCAATCTAAGCATATGCTACATTGTGCAGAACTTGTTTTACAAGGGTAAGAGCAGTCGCTCTATAGCTCTCAACGCCTCATACCTTGTATTATTTAAAAACCCCCGTGACAAACAACAAATATCCGTCATAGCTAAACAGATGTACCCGGGAAACACTCACTTCTTCATGGAGGCCTTTAACGATGCTACAGCAAAACCCCACGGCTACCTGCTGGTCGACTTAAAAAATAATAGTCTAGAAGACTACAGACTGAGGGCTGATATTTTTCCCCCTGATCTCCCAGTCGCTTGCACACCTAAGACCAAGTCCCGAGCCTATAAAAAGCAGCGCTGAAGACCTTTAGAGACATTTGCAGTCCGGCCCTTATAACACCCAGTGTTGACCATGTCTGACCGCCTACGCCGCAATTTAGCTCTCCTGAAAATGCTGGTTACAGCCAGTCCCCAGCACAGAAAGGCCATCCTCTGCGCTGCTTCTGATGATTTAGTGGCGGCCATTTCAGAAATAGCCCTAAACACCCTAAAAGGTAACGTCCCTATATCAAAGAGTCAGTTACAGGTGCTGAAGAAGAAGCAACATCTTATCAGGAAGTTCAGTAATAAAAGAGCCTCACTCATTACCAAGAAGAAACTGGTGAAACAGTCTGGGGGTTTTATAGGCTCTTTGTTGGGCATAGCTATACACATAATTACAAGCCTCCTCTCGGGACGTTGATGGAGCATGCCACAAAGATGTATTTGGTTCCTAGACAACAGTTGGAACAGCTGGGCTCTTCTGCGGACAATGCCTGGGATATACGGCGAAATGAGACTCTACGACTGGATGCTGAAATTGAAGACATTTTGAACCGGACAGATCTAAACCCATACGACAAAGCTAACCTTTACACCAGCACCCTTAAAAACTTTGTAAGCTACTACAAGCAGTGGGATACCGAAAAAATAAGCTAACTCTATATGCCCCGGACTCTGAACAGCCACGCCGCACCAACGCCTGCTACCGCAGCCCCAGCAGCCGCCATCCAGCCCTTGCACCACCCTCAGATATCTTTGTTGACAATCTCTTAAAAAATATAAGTCAGAGGCACAGGGGGGCCGCGCAAATGTTGATGAGTAAACTCGCAGCTTCTAAAGACATAACAACGTGGAATGAACAAGGCAAATTTCTCTACAAGGGGCAGCCGGTTGTTGGCTCACACATGTACGATCTAGTCAAAGGTCTCACGCACCCCAAAATCCTAACGCCGCAAAATGCTCCGCGAGGTTGGGATCAGTTTCTGCGAGCCACTGCTGAACTCAACATCCCTTCCACACTCGTGGGTAATAACGATCACCGCCGTATGCTTGAAAGTTTGAAGTCACCCCTCCCTCCATCGCCAGCCGCCTCTGACGTTCAACGGCTATCCCCCTCGTGGAGCACGCCGGCTGCGGCGACTGTACAGAGTAAAAGGACACTGCCCAAATCCCATACGTGGATTACGCCCTAATGCTTCTACAGACTTTCTGAATAATTGTGCCTATTACGTGTATGTATAGCTATGTCTAATTTTTTCTTCATATATTTCTTTAGTAAAGGTTGTCAAGGTAATGCACACCCTACATAACTGCTTGTAATAAACACTTTTATAACTTTTCAACCCGTCTCACTCGTCTTTTAAAACATTTTTAATTATGGTGCATGTGTAAGCATTGAAATACAGAGTCCGAATGCGTGTTTTAAAAAATGCCTTTATTTTAGACGTTCATCATTAAGAACACACATGTTACAAGCTCTTACAATTTTGACAAACGACATATTCTGTTTTCACAGGTCTGACCGATGTCCGTGTGTTTTCTTTTACATATTTCACAACTAGACGGTCATAGCTAACAAGGTCACTCGAATATAGATTTAAGAAATTTCTAAACGGCGCACCCTCCGACATTTTACTGATAAAATAAATACAGTGTTCCCCGCATGTGATGGCTAACGAATCCTGGACCCTCAGCTTGTTATACTCCACCCGCGCTGCAGCTTTTTTCACAAACTTGAATATGGGTTGTGTATATATACTGTGCTCGGGGAACTCAGCTGTACTGTCAAACACTGTAACCTTGTCACTATCTATAAACATGACTGCCCAGTGTGTTCCACCCTTGTAATGAGGATCTGTGTTAAAGACTAGGGTACGTGGTCTTTCAGCCCCTATTTCGACTGGTAACCCATCGCTAGGTAAAACACCTAAAAAGTATTTCCTAGCGTAATTATGCCTGCTTAAGAAGTCCCGTATCTGCACAGTGTCCATTTCACAAATGCTTTAAAGATAGTCAAACAAAATCTGTCTGGCGTGGTTGATCTGAATGACGCTGTCGAATACCGAGAATACGACCATGTTCACATTCACAGGCAATGGATTACTAAATCGTATTTCAGCTTTTAGATTTCCGTTTTTGACCAGGTTGTAGTGATCGCCGTCTTCCATGTCGGGAGTCAGGTCAAATGCGAACAGCGTGTATCTGGCCCCATAGCCTTCTCTTGACACGACTACCCCGCAGTCCCGTAGGTGCTTTCCTGTTATCGAGACCAGCCCCTGATATTCCCTGATAAAGTTGGAAGTTATAAAACTGGGTGTGTAGGGTTTTGCAGGAATCACAGCACCCTTGTGGACCAGAGCCGCGTAGTTGATGTTGTAGTGCTTAAAATTGAAGGGATTTGAGGCGTAGACGCCGCTAAAAGCTGTATTGTCCACAAAACCGATGATGATAAGCTTGGGTAGTTGGCCCAGAAATAAATTATGTTGCTGAGTTAATCGGGTGCCAGCTGGGATGCTGAATACCTTCAGAGCCACTCTTTCCACCGTGTACTTGGCGTTTGATATTTGCAAAGCGTCGGCGTGAGGTAATCTGATGCTCGGTGACACTTTCACCCTCTTTACAAACAGACTCGCTGACAGTATGTCCAGCTTGTACTGGTCCGCATCCCCGCTGATGAGACAGAATAAGTCCTTGTTGCGGGTGAGCTTGATCTTAAGATCATATCCATTGATGAGCAGTTTATCTTGGAAGAAGAGGTCTGAATGTATGCGGCCCAGGAGGTCAAAGTGGCGACTGCCTGCTGCAAACCTTGCTCTTTTTACAAAACCCTGATTGTCACCGTCCAGACCCGTGTCTTCAATGTGCCCGTATGTGTCCTTGTACAAGAGCCCAGCTGAAAGCTGCGTGTCAAGGGCGTCGCTACTGTAATTGAGAATGCTCTCCAGGTAGGCCCTGTAGGCGTACATGTTATCGCTCTGTGTGATGAGACGGTCGCCCAGGGTAATGTCCACCTGATTAAACATGGTTGCGAGGGGGTAAGCGACCGTCGCCACTTTAGCTGTTGCTGCTATATCGGTACCATCCGCTTTTACGATTTTACACACAAGATGCAGCATCGTGTTGTTGAGATCCAAATACATATCCGTGGAACCCAATACAAAAAACTCTATAGGGGCCAGAGGCGTCAAAGCGGCTAAAGGTGATACCTCCATGAAGAAGCTGTTTTCGATGCTTGTGTGCGTGGGCTTTAGAGTAAACAAGTCTAACTCTGATTTGGCGAACTCGCCCGATGCACAATGTATGAAGGCCATGCTTCAGGTTACGACACTTTAAAAAATATTAACTTTAGAGGCAGTTCTCTTCTTCTTCGAAGCTCTCTTCCGTCTTGGAGTTTTTCTTTTCTGAGTGCGCTTTGAAGAACTCCTCCTTTTTTATAGGGGGAAGGCGGTCCTCTGCGTCTCGAAGCTCGGCGCTTCCTTTTAACACTTGCACACGGCTTGTACACCAAACCCACGCCTTCTTGCGGTTGTTTGTTCATGCGCTCGGCAACCGCCGAAGTAACAGAGCCAATCACATCCTGGGCAATGTTCGTGGCCGCCGCCTTAACATGCGGTTTTACAATTTCATAGCCTCTTCTCAAGAAGGGCATAGCTCTTCTAAACAGACTGCGGAAGAAACCCCCTAGACCAGCCCCGTACATAACCGGTGACCCTTGAAAGTATGGAGGGCCTCCATATCCTGCCTGGTTTCGGTAATAGTCCCTGTACATAGACGGGTCCCCGTATGTTTTCACAAGCACCATGATGCCTGCGTAATAGCCTCTGTCGCGTCTTGGCCTTAAATGAAGCTTAACAATAACTTTCCCGTATTTAAAGGACACCGGCACAGACTGATCATCGAAGATCATAATTGAAATAGTGTCAAAATGGTTTTTAGAAACTGCGACGTAGTCAGGTTTGTTAAATTGAATATTGACCATCGTATTATTTTCGCCCTGTACATGGACCCATATTAACAGCGGCGAGTAACTATCGCCGATCCTCTGGGCCTCTACAATATCGCTATACACATAGAGCGTGTAGAACCCCCCATTAATATCGGGGCACGTGTGATCATGTTCGACCTGACTTTTCACATGCTGTACTGTGCCTAAAACTCTTCTTAATTTACCAGAGCAGTTAAACGTCGTGTTGCGACTCGGGGCCTTAAGAAACACCTTCCTTCTGACGTTATCTAGTGACAGATGAATATTCGAATATGTTTCGATGCTGGTTATGGATTTGTTGATGGCGTCGACAACACTTGAAACGGTTGGGTAGTAGCCGTATGGGATGCCCGCGTGTATGCTCACAGGGTCCTGCTCACGCTTTATGTAAAACTTGTCATCGCTCGGTGTAAATGTATTCCAGGTTCTAGGGTATTGGATTTTGGTTAGGGCTACCTCCTAATCCCCTTTCAGATCCACAGGCTTAGCCAATTTCACAGTGTAATTAGAAATCTGGTTGTCGGGGAACATGTCCTTAGAAGCGTTCGACGGCAGGGTGATATAAAAGGGCGTTGTCTCCATCCTATCAACAGCTTTTAGACGCTCCCTAGCTCACACACCCTTCAGGGAGCTGGCCAACACCCAACTGTTAAATTTCACCGGCCAGCCCCTCCATTTGACATATGCCTGTCTGTTAGCCCCGCTACCTTTCCGTTTCAGAATCTTTTCAACCCTATACACCCTGTGCGGATCGTCGGGTACCATTTGTAACTCTTCCTTGTAAAAGACTCCTGACACCGCTTCCCCATCGTAGTCCTTTAACCTGTAAATATACATCCCTTCTTTAAGCTCCACACTTTCCACTATAAATATTTCATCGCTAAAAGTCTGTTGGTAGCCCTTCGTAAAGACCCCTTTCAATTTTGAAATCCTTACGTGATCACCTTTTTAAAAAATAGGCTTCTTCACCTTTGTAGCGAAATTACGCCCGTACACCGTTCTCCAAACAGTTAACGAATTACTAGGAGTTACCTCTACGGGTGCTGTTTTGATGGTCCTGTGATAACTGGCATTAAATACAGCTAAAAAAGCCTGTAGAACATCAACGTATCTGTAGGTGTTGTGGGACGTAAAATACCTCCACATCTTAGACTTTAAAGTTCTGTTAAACCGCTCTACAACCGCTGCTTTTACCTCCGTATGTGTTACAAAATGTTGAACACCGTGGTGCTTTAATAATTTCTGAAATGCCTTGTTTAAGAATTCTTTACCAGCGTCTGTTGGTAGTTTTTGAGGAATTCGACCCTTTTCGAAGATGGCTTTAAAAGCGGCTGTGACGCTAACCCCACTTTTATCGCGTAGCGCTTCTGCGAAGGCGTACTTGGACAAGACGTCTATGACGGTTAATATATAACGAGCGCCGTTGTTATGTTTTGCTATATCTTGAAGGCTGATGATATGCGCCTGCCATTGATAATCTATTTGCGCATTAACGATTGTATGGCGCCTCTTAAAGCGTCTTCTGGCGGGTTTGTGGAGTGTATACGCCTCCTCCCCTGATAACCAAGTCTTCACCAGGTCTCTGCTTACCAGGTCGTTTTCATCTACAGCCCTTCTATACAGAGCTTCGGCGCTTCCCAAGCTACCAACCCCCCTTGTATCGTAATAAAGTTTTCTTAACAGGGTCCCCGACATGTTATCAACCGTTACAACCCTTGAAATGAAAGACGATCGTTTTGTGTAAGGACATTTTATTAAAAATGAAGAATATTAACAAAACACAAACAGAAGGTTCTTCACATTTTTTAATCATAACGTAGTAAGGGCGAATTAACACCTAGCCACCTAGAGGTGTAACATTCTACTGGTTGGTTCTAAATACACGCTATCATGTAACGTTAAATAAGACCTTATTTATTTAAAATAGTCTTCGTGGTGCCAAAGACACTATTCTTCTATTTTTTATATACAAATTACACATGCGCCTTTCTATGAGTCTTTCTATCATCTTTCTATCACAACACGCACATGCCCCTGGCATACCTCTTAGTTTTGCGCAGGGATCGCTGGCATAGCGTATCTCCTTGAGTGCCGCCGCCAAGATCTTCAGCATGTCAGGGTGGACATATTTATTTTCAGCGCTCAGGCCGTGCACCACCCTTAGCAGCTTATACACCTTGTACGGGTCTAACAAACTACATATATACCGGATTGTTCGTTCTCTGTATGATTCGCACAGACACGTGTGCGCAGCCTGCTGAGGATCCTTAATTCGGTGTCCGAAACAAAGGCTGTAATAGTCCCGTTTGACACAGGTGCGTACAACCGCCGCTGCGAAACCTTTAACAGCCAATACGACATCGCTGGGGAGCCCCGGAGTTTCCTTTTCACAGCCTTCGTTCTTAGCGACACCGTCACAATTCATTGGAACATCTGCACTCTGACTTGTGGAACTTTCAGACTGGTTTGAACAGCATATACAATACAAATTTACATTGTTCGCTTTTGCAGGCTGCCCCGGTGCACCGGATGTTTTCGGTGTTGCTCTCTAGGGTTCAAAAGAGAAAGATTGACAGACCGTTAGCTGAAGAAATAAAACAAACCTTCATGTACGCTGACTGCTCAAAACATTTTTTACTAACCTCTGCATTTTCACCACCCTCGGCGGCTGCTCTGAAATCTTGAGAGTCGCTAATGTCCTGCGATACCCCATCATCTTCGACGCTTGTACCCGGCTGTTGTACAACTATCTTCTCAGGAACCGTATCCTCCTGAAAGCCCATGTCTTCATAGATGGGGGAGTTAGGTGGAACTATCGAATCTTCCACCTTGTCCATCTCCAAGAAACTGCTTCCCTCATGCGTGCTGCCGTCACTAGAGCCCTCACTCTCACTGCTGTCGACCTTAATCGGGGACACACGTGGCGAGCGCAATCCTTGAGACTGAGTGCCTTCCACACGCCGACAAAGGTCATCGCCAAAACCAGTAACGTTGCAGCCCATATCCTTAGGGGTTTCCGATTGAGCATTCTCGTCCATTACCAGGGGTGATTACCTCCGGTAATATCTATCGATAGTGGGCTGCTCTCCAGCCAACACGGACCTTTTCACGATCGGGCTGTATCTCTTCATTTTGCTGGTATACAGTCTAAATATCGAATTTTAAATATCGACATGAGAAAATATCGAGTTTTAAATATCGAGTGGACAGAATATCGACTGTCAAAAATATAGTGGTACAGAATATCGAAATGCAGGTAAGAAATATCGATTGTCATAATATCGAAGTTAGTAATATAGTCAGTCATAATATCGTTGTTAAAAATATCGATTTTTTTTTAGTGTTGTAAATGTTAGTATATGTGTTAAAAGTATATATTATTTTTGTAATGCATGTTTGAATTTTTTAAAAGTAATGAATTTTATGTTAAAATATTTTTGCGTATTTTAGTTCTGTAGCGGGTTGTGGGTTTATAGGGGAATAGGATGGGAAGTAATTTAATTTAAATTAATTAATTAATTAATTAATTAATATTTTTGAATTTAATAATATATATTGTTAATTGAGTTAATTAATTAATTATTCATTAATTATAAATGTATTAATAATAATTAATAATGTATTGGTAAATATGTTAATTGTGTTAAAAAAGTTAATTAGTTATTAATTTGGTATTAATTATTAATAATTAATTTGTTAATATGTTAATTGTGTACTTTTTTTAGGAGTGTGTTGATTGTTGATAGGGAGTAGGGTGGGAAGTAATTTAATTTTTATTAACATTTTTAATATTTTTTATATATTATTTTTTTAAGTTATTTTATTGTGTTAATTGTGTGAATTACTTTATATTTGATGGAAATTAATTTTATTGTTAATTGTTATTAGTTAATTAATTAATTGATAATTAATTATGTTAATTTATAAAAATTTTACAATATTGGTGGTGACGTTTATAGGGGAATATGGTGGGAGGTAAAAAAAAAATTTAATTAATTAATTGTTAATTAATGTTAATTATAGTGCAGGAGTGGGAATACTAAATTAATCCCCTATGCTATCCAACACTTTCCCTACTGTTATACTTGGTGGAGTGGGAATAGTAAATTATTCCCACCCGCTATCCAACACTTTACCTACTGTTGCACTGGCTGGAGTGGGAATAGTAATTTTTACCCTCCCACTATCCAACACTTTCCCTACTGTTGCACTCACTGGAGTGGGAATAGTAAATTATTCCCACACGCTATCCAACACTTTCTCTACTGTTGCACTTGCTGGAGTGGGAATAGTAATTTTTACCCACCCGCTATCCAACACTTTCCCTACTGTTGCACTCACTGGAGTGGGAATAGTAAATTATTCCCACACCCTATCCAACACTTTCCCTACTGTTGCATTTGCTGGAGTGGGAATAGTAATTTTTTTCCACCCGCTATCCAACACTTTCCCTACTGTTGCACTCTCTGGAGTGGGAATAGTAATTTTTACCCACCCGCTATCCAACACTTTCCCTACTGTTACACTTGGTGGAGTGGGAATAGTAATTTTTACCCACCCGCTATCCAACACTTTCCCTACTGTTACATTTGTTGGAGTGGGAATAGTCATTTTTACCCTTCCGCTATCCAACACTTTCCCTATTGTTGCACTCACTGGAGTGGGAATAGTCATTTCTACCTTCCCGCTATCCAACGCTTTCCCTACTGTTACACTTGTTGGAGTGGGAATAGTAATTTTATCTCCTCCCTATGCAATGTTTTCCCTACTGTTATAATTAATGTAGTGTGAAATATTATTTAAAAAAACTAATATTTTAATAATGTAATTTATTATATAGAAAATTATTTTTTATATTTATATTACAGGTTTATTTAGATATATATGTAATTATAATTTAAATTATGTTTTTAACATTTTATAATTAAATTTAATAATTATTTATTAATATTATTAAGTTAATATATATATTTAAAAAAAATTATGCATGTTTAATATTTGTTTACATTACATTTATTATGTATTAATTTTAACATTTTTTAAATAATTCTAACTATGTTTTATTTAATTATATTTATAATTTAATCAATTTTATATTATTTTTAAAACATTAAAAAAATCGATATTTTTGTATAACTATATTTTTAACAACGGTATTTTTGTTTCAATATTTTGGTACTTACCTTTATGGAGATAGGAAGTCGATATTTTGACCATCGATATTTTGGCGACGATATTCTGGTACCTCAATATTTTGACTGACGATATTATGTCAGTGATCCATTTTGCTATGGGCAGCTTTCCGTATTCAGGCGCCTGCTTGCTGTACAAGGCTCTTAAGGAGGCCTTATATGTATCCTAAGCAACCCCTCAAAGGGGCGTGCACCTCTACAACACAACTTGGACATCGCACGTCATAGGGCTCTGGTTCGCTGATGTCTCCAAAAACAACCCTCCCCTGTGGCAGGCCGCCCTTTTGGGGCAAATGGTCAACTACATCAATCACTAGGGTTTTGGACCTGTCACTTTCAGCTCATTCTCTAGGGTGTGGCACATGTCACTTTTAAGGACATGACCTGTCACTTTTAGTTCAAGGGGGGCGTGGCACCTGTCACTTTTAAGGACACGCATGATGAGCAAAGGTATCCAGTTATACTTCTAAGCTGCTTCTGTGGGTGGCACAATCAGTGCTGCAAGCCCACCAGCAGCATTTGATTTACAGGCCGTGGGCACACATAGTGCACTGTACTAGGGTCTGACAAGTAAATCAAATAAGCCAATCATGGAATTACTAATCCATAACAATAATTTACAAAGGGAGCACTTGCACTTTGGCACTGAACAGCAGTGGCAAAGTGCCCAAAGCATCTAGACCAGCAAAAATGGAGTCCAACACACAGCAAAACACAGGAGGTAAAGGCAAGAAAATGGAAGGGAGACCCACGCCAATGGTGCCAGGTCTAACACGTGTCCCCTCCAGCTGAAATGTGGGGAGAACTACCCACCCTCTTGGGAGTTCTCTTCACTAAGGCGGAAAAATCTGGACAGACCATCAGCATTGGCGTGTTCTGTACCAGGGCGGTGTTCCACCATAAAGTCCATCCCCTGTAGGGAAATGGACCACCTCAACAGCTTTGGATTCTCACCCCTCATTTGCATCAACCATCTGAGGGGCCTGTTTCTGTCTGAACCCGGAAGTGAGTCCCAAACAAATATGGTCTCAGCTTCTTCAGCGCTCAGACCACAGCAAATGCCTCACCCTCAATCGCACTCCACCTCTGTTCCCGTGGAAATGACCTCCTACTAATGAAGGCTACAGGTTGGTCCAGGCCCTCCTCATTCAGCTGTGAGAGCACAGCCCCCACACCATGCTCTGAAGCATCTGTCTGCACAATGAACTCTTCTGAGAAGTTGGGTGCCTTAAGCACGGGCGCTGTGCACATGGCAGATTTCAGGGCATCAAAAGCCTTCTGGCAGGTGTCAGTCCAATTCACTTTCCTGGGCTGCTTCCTGGAAGTCAGCTCTGTCAAGGGGGCAACAATGGTGCCATACCCCTTGACAAATCTCCTGTAATACCCTGTGAGTCCTAAAAAGGCTCTCACCCCTGTCTGAGTCTTGGGGGGTTCCCAAGCCAGAATGGTATCAATCTTGGGCTGTAGGGGCGCCACCTGGCCGCTCCCGACCTGGTGTCCCAAGTACACCACTGAACCCTGCCCGATCTGGCACTTGCTTGCCTTGATCGTGAGGCCTGCCCTCCGCAGCGCCTTCAACACTTCCCAGAGGTGGTGCAGATGTTCCTCCCAAGTGGCACTTAACAGTGAAATGTCGTCCAGGTAGGCGGCACTGAAATCTACCAGCCCAACCAATACCTGGTTGACCAACCTCTGAAAGGTGGCAGGGGCATTCTTCATCCCAAAGGGCATCACCCGGAATTGGTAGTGCCCATCTGGTGTGGAGAATGCTGACCTCTCTCTTGCCCCATCAGTTAAGGCGATCTGCCAGTACCCAGACATTAGGTCAAACTTACTGAGGTACCGGGCAGCCCCCAACCGATCGATGAGCTCATCAGCTCTGGGGATGGGGTGCGCGTCAGTCCTGGTGACTGAATTGAGCCCTCGGTAGTCCACACAGAACCGGAGTTCTGGTGTGGCACCGGGTGCGGCAGCCTTCGGGACCAAGACCACTGGGCTGGCCCAAGGGCTGTTTGAGGGCTCAATCACCCCGAGCGCTAACATCTTGGCGAACTCCTCCTTGATGAAAGCTCTGACCCTGTCAGTCACTCGGTAAATCTTATGTTTTACTGGAGGACTGTCCCCAGTGTCCACATCATGGACGCACCTCTGAGTGACACCGGGGGTCAGGGAGAACAGGTCAGAAAACTGTCCCAAGAGTTGGCGGCAGTCACTCTGCTGTTCAGGGGTCAGGGCAGGAGAGAGGTTAACACCGTCCACTGACCCATCTTGCTCCTTTGCAGACAGGAGGTCAGGAAGAGGCTCAGTCTCCTCTTCCATCCCAGCATCTGTTGCTAGGAGCAAACCCACTTCCGACCGCTCCAAGTGGGGCTTCAGGCGGTTCACATGCAGGACCCGCAAAGGGTTCTTGGGAGACTGCAAGTCCACCAAGTAGGTGACGTCACTCTTGCGCTCCACCACCTCAAATGGTCCGGTCCACGTATCCTGGAGCGCACAAGGCTCCACTGGGGCCATGACCCAAACCTTGTGTCCACGCTGAAACTCGATCAGAGTGTCATTCTGATCATACCAGCGTTTCATTTCCGCCTGGCTGGCTTCCAGGTTCGCCTGAGCGAGTTGCTTGAAGCGCTTAGTCTGGTTTCTGAAGGCCAGCATGTATCTATATACATCCTTGGGAGGTTTACTGGGAGATTTCTCCCAGCCTTCTTTTACCAGACTCAGAGGTCCTCTTACAGGATGCCCATACAGGAGCTCAAAGGGACTGAACCCTAAGGACTTCTGTGGTACCTCTCTGTAAGCAAACAGCAGGCATGGTAAGAGGACATCCCACTTACGCCTCATGGGTTCACCAAGACCCATAATCATGCCCTTTAGGGTCCGGTTGAATCTCTCAACCAGCCCATTACCTTGGGGGTGGTAAGGAGTGGTGAACTTATAGGTTACACCGCACTCCTGCCACAGGCTTTTCATATACTTCGATATGAAGTTGGTACCACAGTCGGACACCACCTCACTGGGGAACCCCACACGGGAGAAAATCCCCATCAACGCACGACCCACCACGGGGCCGTCACAGACCGGAGAGAGATGGTTTCCGGGTACCGGGTGGCATGGTCCACCAAGACCAGGATAAACCTGTTGACCAAGGCTGTCTTGGGATCCAGAGGCCCCAAAATGTCAATACCCACCATCTCAAAGGGGGTGCTGACTACAGGGAAAGGTTGCAGAGGAGCCTTACACTTCCTCCCACACTTACCACTTGCCTGGCAAGTCTGGCAAGACCTACAGTGAGCATCAGAATGCTTGTGCATTTGGGGCCAGTAAAAGTGGGTGACAAGCCTCTCATAGGTTTTGTCTTGCCCCAAATGCCCTGCCAAAGGCACATCATGAGCCAGACCCAGTAGGAAGGCTCTGAAGCGCTGGGGTACCACCAGCACATGGGCTGACCCAGGCTCAGCAACCTTAGGCTCACTATACAGGAGATCATTCTCCCAGGATATCCAATGTGATCTGGACTTATCACCTGCTGCCTGGTTTGCAGCCTGTTGCCGCCACCAATGAGAGAAGTCTGCTGCTCCTGGCAGAACTCCACCCTGGTGGTCCCTCCTTCTTGCTGCCAATGGGTCAGCTCAGGCAGGTCCCCCAGTACAGCTACTTGTTCCCCTGTAGGCTCCAGGGCATCCCCCTCAGGGTCTACCTCCTCCTGGACTGTGGGAACTTTGGGGGCTGGTTTCCCGCGCCCCCTGCCTCTTCTCTTCCCGGCAGGCACCTGGGCCACTCTTTCAGGCTCCAGGTCCTCTTGAATGCCCTTAGCGGCTGCCATTGACCGAGTGGTCACACACGCCCACTCAGGCAGACCCCACATCTCCAAATGAGACCTCCGCTCCACCTTCGCCTAAGGGGAGCTCTCCAAATCATTGCCTAGCAGACAGTCAACAGGCATGGCTGGCCTCACAGCTACTCTCAAGGTACCTGAGACCCCCCCGACTCAAAGGGAACTTGTGCCACTTTGCAGAGGCACTCTGAATTGTCAGCGGCAACTACTGGGTAGAATGTGTTGGGGACCACCTGCTCTTCAGACACCAGCCGACAACTGACAGCTGTCACACTGGCTCCGGTGTCTCTCAGAGCCTCCACACTATGGCCACTGATGGTCACCCACTGCCTGTACCTTTTAGTGTTATCAGGCAGATGAGTCCTTGGGACCATCTCACTGTCTCCTAAAGAGACCAGGGACATCTCTGTGGGACCCCACCCACCTTGGGCACCTGACTCCTCCCCCAAGGCTACACTAGCCAGTTCCCGGGGCGGTGCACCAGTGGGTGCGGTGGTAACCGGTTTGGGACACTTAGGAAACCCCGGAAGTGGCCCACCTGACCACAACTAAAACAGGCCTTGGGTCCCCTCTGAACAGGCTTACCTGTGGGGACCCATGGTTTCTTTTCAGTGGGAGGCTGGGAACCCTTACCTTGGTTCCCTTGGGGAAAACTTTGGGGCCCTGTTATGTTATGTTATGTTAAAAGTACTTATTGAGCGCATGTACACCAAGCGGTTTCATGGCGCTAAGAGCAAGGGGGATGCTGCATCGATGAGACAGTTAGCTTACTGATATGCCTGGGAAAACAGCCAGGTCTTAAGCTTTTTCCTGAACTGTGCCCTTTTTGGAAATCCTTTTGTTTACCCTTGTCCCTCCCACTCTTCTGCTGGGGACCCTGCCCACCCTTGGCGGAGTCTCCCACAAGACCTTTGTGGACCCTGGTACTGACCCAGCAGTCCGCCTCCACAGCAAGCTTCCTGGGGTCAGTCAGCTTACTATCAATCAGGTGCTGGCGTAGCACTGGAAAACAACTACTGGACAAGTGCTCCCATGCAACCAAATCATAGAGCCCCTGTAAATCAGTTACATTGCTACCCTTCACCCATCCATCCAGTGCTCTGCAAAAATAAGATAAATACTCCACCCAAGTACTTGACTCCAGCTTCTTGCAGTTCTGAAATTTCTGCCTATAAAGCTCTGGGGCCAACCCAAACCTGGCTATCAAGGCTTCCTTCATGGGGGCATAGGACATCTGATCCTCAGTGGGCAAAGCTAGTAGGGTCTCTCTCCCTTCACCTATGAAGCGGCCCCACAACCCGCTCCCCAATCTCTCTCAGGGACCCGGTGGGACTTCATTGCTATTTCATAGGCCTTAAACCACTGCCCAATGTCCTCATCCTTCATGAAATCTTTGATAACATCTTTGGGAATGTATACTTTGCCTTCCCCAGGCACTGGTGGTGTGCTGCCACCAGAGGGAGTGATTTCTAGACTCTGCTTTCAGCTCCAACTCCCTCAACACTCTCTCATGCTCTAAAAGCATTTTCTTTTCCTCCATGGCCAATTTCTTGCTCTCCAACTCCAACCTCTTATCCTCTAAGTCACCCTGGCTCCCCAGCTTGAGCTTAGCAAGCTCCATTTCATGCACTCTGCTTCTCTCCCTGTCCTCCAACTCCTCTGGAGACAGACCCCTTGAAGACACACTGCTGCCTTCCCTGGGAGGCACCCCCCTACAGTTAGGCCCACTAGCCCATCCTGCTGCCCTTCTAAATTCTCCCCCTCCACCATAGGCTCCTCGGTCTGCCCACTGGCATTCCTTGCTTCCAACCAGGGCCTCAGCGCCTTTTGGAATTCCTCCTTTCTGGTGAGGCCTCACACGGAGATTTTAATTTTTTTGCAGATGCCTTTAAGTTGCGGCACAGTGTAGGTATCAACCTTCTCCTCTTCAAATTCAATATCCACAGGTGCAAGTGATGCTGCTTTGCTCATGGTGAAAATTGGCAGTTCTCAAGATGCAAAAAATTCCCAGAAAAAACTCTACCAAATGTATGTGGTTGCATAATGGTCTGCACTATACTAATAGTGTACACCAATCACTGTATGTAAGTCACAAATGCAAGTCCAGATCCTCACCGCTGACCACCAATGTTAGAAGTGGGGGTCTTTAGTTGGCAGAGGTAGGTACCTTTGTCCAAATAGGGTCCCTTGCTTCTAGTCAGGGTAAGGGGGATACACTCCTAAAATAACCCCTACTCACCCCCTTGGTAGCTTGGCACAAGCAGACAGGCTTATCTCAGAGGCAGTGTGTAAAGCATTTGTGAACACATACAGTAACACAGTGAAAACACTACAAATGGACACCACACCAGTTTAGAAAAATAAGTAAACTTTATCTAAACCAAAACAAGACCAAACGACAAAAATCCATAATACAGTACTAAAAATATGACTTTTAAATGGTAGAAATAGTTCAGTTCAATGCAAGTTGTAAATGCAACACTTTTCTCACAAAGTACCTGGGATGCATCACGCAAAACAGACAAAATGGCCGCAGGGAAGGTGAATCGTCTTCTCCTTACACGCAGGGAAGGTGATGCGTCGGTTCCTTGCTCCGGGGGAGGTGATGCGTCGGTTCCTTACTGCAGCGCAGGGGAGGTGATGCGTCGGTTCCTCACCGGAGAGGAGGTGATGCGTCGTTTTCTTACTGTGCGGGGAGTTGATGCGTCGGTTTCTTACTGTGTCCTCCAACGATGCGACAGTCTTGGCACCTCGATGTGATGCGTTGATTCAGTACGATACGTGGCTTTGCGCAGCCGCACAGCAGGCTTGCGTCGGGATCGGTGTGGTGATCTCGGACTTCGGGGATCGTTGCACCCAATGCGTCGTGCGGCAAATTCTCCAGCCGCGGCAGGTGCTGCGACGGTTTCTTCGGCGATGCGTCGGAAACAGGTGTGGATGCGTCACGCTTCTTCAATGTTGCGTCAATTCTCCAGCTCCCAGCAACAAACAGTCTCTAGAGGTCCTAAATAGCAGCAGGCACCTCTTTGCAGGTTGGAATTCACAGCAAGGAAATTCAGGGGAGTTGGTGGTGAAGTCTTTGTGTCCCTGAGACTTCAGAACAGGAGGCAAGCTCAGTTTCAAGCCCTTGGAGATCTTTTCTTCAAGCAGGTGACAAAGCAAACAGCAAAGTCCTTTTTCTCCTTTCCTTGGCAGCAAGCAGCCATTGCAGGCCAACCCCAGACAGCAAACAGCACAGGGGCAGTATTCCTCCTCAGCTTATCCGGCTCTTCTCCTTGGCAAAGGTTCCTCTTGATTTCCCAGACGTGATCTAAACAACTGGGGTCTGGGACCCTCTTTTTATACACCAAAATCCTTTGTTCTCTGAAGGCAGAGTGTGTCTGTACCCAGCCAAAACCAGTTCTGTGGGGCACTTTGCAAGTGCACAACAACCTAAATTGTCAGTGTGAGCCCTGGCTCCAGACACATCACAGGGGGGCGGAGCCGTCATAGTGGTAGGCAGGCACAGCCCTATTCAGGTGAAGGTGCTACTCCTCCCACCACTCCAAATGCAGACCAAGCCTATTCAGCCCAGCCCTGACTCATCAGACTTCTGGAGCCTGTGCCCCTCTCCAGCCCCTGTCATCCAAAAGCCAGACATGCAATACACAAACCTAGCAGAGGCACACTGGATGGTTAGGCAAGAAAATACCTACTTTCTAAAAGTGGTATTTTCAAACACAGAATGTAAAAATCACCCTCACTAAAAGATGCACTTTAACATTCTGAGTTCAGGCATACTAAACTTTACTTTTCTATCTTGTTCCTAGGGTCAGTTATGTTTATAAGATGTTATAAACAAACTCCCCATTCTGTCCTATGGGAACAGAAAGCCTTGCAATAGTCAAAAACGAAATTGGCAGTATTTCACTATCAGGACATGCCACACACATCAGAGCATGTCCTACCTTTCACATACAATGCACCCTGCCCACAGGGGTACCTTGGGCCTACCTTAGGGGTAACTAATATGTAGAAAAGGGAAGGTTTAGGGACTGGCAAGTGTGTGCACTTGCCAAGTCGACATGGCAGTCCCAGACTGCACACAGGCTCTGCAATGGCAGGCCTGAGTCACATTTTACAAGCTGCTTCTGTGGGTGGCACAATCAGTGCTGCAAGCCCACCAGCAGCATTTGATTTACAGGCCGTGGGCACACATAGTGCACTGTACTAGGGTCTGACAAGTAAATCAAATAAGCCAATCATGGAATTACTAATCCATAACAATAATTAACAAAGGGAGCACTTGCACTTTGGCACTGAACAGCAGTGGCAAAGTGCCCAAAGCATCTAGACCAGCAAAAATGGAGTCCAACACACAGCAAAACACAGGAGGTAAGGGCAAAAAAATGGAAGGGAGACCCACGCCAATGGTGCCAGGTCTAACAAACTTTATGTCATGAATTTGAAAAAATCAGCCTGTTTTCATTTTCCCATTTGCTTTTCCAGCCTAGACATGAAAATGCATGCTAGGTCGGTAAAATACTGGCAAGGTGGCAACCTACCCATTGATGGTTAATGATGAAAACAGTTCGAGCCCGATTACGAGTCGGGTGGTCCATGGACCGCCAGACTCGTGGTGGCACGGTGGTGGCGGTCTTGCGACCGCCACATTATGACCCTAGTGGTCGTGCTGCCCTGGGAATGCCGACTCCGTCAATGATTTTCGACAAAATTTCCTAAGGAAAACCTATCTCCCTCCTAACTATAAATCATAGGGGGATATTCTCAAGAACGCGTGTTAAATATCGCCAAAATCGCTTAACGCAACTTCTCACATTGCAGTCCATTGCGGGAAAATAACACCGTGTTAACGCAGCATTCACAACCCGGCGGCACCGTGCGATAGCCTCACGATAACGCGACAAATGCCCGCGTTAAAATCAACGCGACGCTGAAAAAATGCGAAACCCCAACGCGAAAAAAGGTGCGATGACCCCAATGGCGATACAAAAAGCAGCGAAAAGCAGCGACAGGCCGGCGATTCCCACGCGCCATGCGTGAGAATGCACTATAAAAGCAGAGAAAAAAAAAGGCAAATAAATGCAACTGCGTAGCACCATGGACGCTCCTGGACCCAGTGCAGAGGACAACGCGAACCCCACAAGCCACACAGACGACCAGCCAGGAACCCCGGGGCCGGAGAAGGGCAAAGAGAAGAGGAAGAGGAAGACGGGGTTCACTCCACAGGAAAACCGGATCATCGTCACAGAGGTGACCGAACACTACCAACAACTGTACGTCACCTCCACTGTGTCATCGGCAACACAAACGGAAATATGGCAGTCCATCGTGAACAACGTGAATGCAGTCGGAGTGTCGAGGAGGTCAATGGAGGAGGTCAAGAGGCACTGGCATGACGTCAAAAGCCAAACCAAGCAGAAACTCGCTGCCAACCTGAAGGCAGCAACGGCAACTGGAGGTGGGAGTCCTGCGCCACAGGAGGAGTTGGATGAGCTGGAGGAAATGGTGGCCACAGTCATCAGTGCGGAGACGGTGCAAGGAGTTGGGGGTCCGGACACTGCCCGAAATGACCTGACCCAACAGCAACAGGGTGAGTAACCACCAGGGACTGGTGGGACGGGGGGAGACGGGCACAATGGCACACATGCCCAATGAAGAATAGCACATTGCACACCCACAATGACTGTGGAACCTGTCCCTGATGGCCTTGGCACACTGCAGTACACACAGAAACACCAATTAGGCCCCCGTCCACCATGTGCACAAATGGCCCCCCCCTCACCAATCCCACAACCTACCCATGCACATGTGCTGAACCCAGCAAAGCAGCGGCTCTGTGAGCCACACTGACAATGCAAGTGACACTGCATGACCACTAGCATGGCTGCAGTCAAAATACATGACATGGTGCACACCACGACACTGAGGTGGCCCAGTGTGGATAACATCCCCAAAGGAACAGGTCACACTCTGACACATCCACGTGCACATACAACCCCTGACGTCAACAACACATCTGCAGACAAACAATGCACAAGAGTCCATAATCCGTCCAAGAGCACAAATGACCCAAGTCGCCAACATCTCAGCACCGTAAAAGCACACAAGTCAAAGGCACACCGCCTCAAAGGGATAAGGGGCCGCTAAATCAGAGCTGCAGGGGCAACTCACCCACAATGCAGCACACACACATAGCAATCACAGCACATCAACATTGACCACAATGTGGTAGAAAGTGCCACACGAACACCACAGAACAGAGGACACAACTGATGCCGCACATGCGTAGAAAATGGCCAATCACATCAGGCATAGCAGGAACCTGTCAGATGATAATGTATGAGTACAACCTCACATCCGTCATGTAGTCAGAATGTCCACTGTCCCCCATCAAATACCCAGCTCCTCCAAAACAGTCACAATGTACATTGTCATGCAGTCAGTATGTAAACATGTACAATGCGTGCACATACATGGAACACACTGTTAACCTGCATCTCCCATTCACATTGCAGAGGGACAATCAACACCTCCTGCAGAGCAGACCAGACATCTCTTCAGTGATGAGGAGGAGGAACCCTTGGCCATCTGCTCCGACACCCTCCAACGGCTCGTGGACAGCCTCTGCACCCCACCTCCAGGAGCAGGCCAGCCCAGCTGCATCGAGGTGATACCACCCCCTGTACAGACCACACAGCAGGAAGCACCCACCACCACGGCTGGCTCCCAGCACCTCACCGAAGAACACATGGCATTCAAACGCCGTGTGTCAGACTGCCAGAGGGGGCTGGCTGAACAGGTGCGGGTGTGTTTCGACCTCATGGCAGCCAAACTAGATGTCATACGTCGGTGTCTCAGTCCCATCAGGGAGCACTTACAGTCCCTAACGGACACTCACAGTCCGCTCCATGCCCTACAACAATCCTTGGCTGACCTCGCTGGATCCATTACTCGGATACAAGAACTGTCTAGGCCGAGAGGCTCCAGCGACGACAGCACAGAGTTGGCACAGATGCGGAGGACAATGGAGAACATGGAGCGGATGCAGGCAGGAAGGATGGCTGCCACGGCTGAACACCAGCGAGATGTAGCTGGGATCTACCATGCCCTGCAGATCCTCATCTTGCCATTGCTGCCCCAGAGCCTGTCCCAGATGACTGCTGCAGGAACTTCGACACACACATCTCGGCACCCTGATGTGTCAGTGGCACACAGTGATGCAGCCTTACCACCTCCGCCCCCTGATGAGTCAGTGGCACACAGTGATCAAGCCATACCACCTCCGCACCCTGATGAGTCCGTGGCACACAGTGATGCAGCCATAACACCACCACACACACCTGGCACACCTGACACAGAAGACGTATCAGAGGACGAAGATGTGGACGGTAATGACTCTGTGTCAAAAAGGAGGTTGTAGCATTCATCCCCCACCATATGGCCTGTTCCTGCTTGGTACTGCCCTCTGCATCATGCCCTGGTACTACACCTTCCACTGTCACCTGAAACACTCTGTGACATCCACCTGGATCCCGACATGGACTGCCATATCTGCTCTGGTTACCAATGACACAGCAAACAGGCTGCGGACTCAACTCTTCCTCTACCGATTAACTTGTCACCCCCTAAAGGACTCTGTCTGGCCCTCCACTGGGCAACCATGTAATGTGGGGTGTACATGGCCATGTACTGCTCCTGCTCCGACACTCCACAGGATGTGAATAAAACATTCCTAATCACACAGATGTGTCATGTCTATGTCCAATCAAGTATGACAGTATGGATGACTGTAGGGACATTGATTGCACAAAAGGTACACCCTGGGAAATGACATCAATGCGCATGTTTGACCGTGACACACATGGCCAATTACATGACTGTGGAGGTGTGAACTAGCTGTGGCCTCATTGATCATGAACAACAATCTCGCAACCCCCCAATGTAGCCCCAAGTCCATGTATCAAATAGGGCTGTGTGTAAATATGTCAGAGTGGGTAGGAGGCCTAAAGTAGTGTCCCACATCACATGTGACAACAGAACATCTCTTCGCATACCTACACACACTCAACTGTGTGGACACAGCCTGGTTTGATGGAACACATTGCAAGAAATTGGACACCATTCTCACATTGCTGAAGACACGTAAGCGCACAGGTCTAACAGCAACTCTCCCAACCACAATGTCTGGCTCACAGTGGTGGAGCTGGCAATAGGGACTCACCCCTAAGTGAAATCCGTCAGTCAGTCCCTCCCTGTGTACGTACGATGCTCATTGGGGCACACGATTTGGCATGCAAATCAACACTCATCACAGTTGAACACTAGTAAAGCTGCGTCGACTTTATTAGCATGTGCGTGTCAGTACGGGCAAGACAAGGGCCACAACATGCAGACCAATGCATCATACACTAACAGGCAGCCAAGGAAAATGTAGAGGTGAAAGACATTGGGAGGCACAAATGAACACCAACCATGACGGATGCCGACGGTCTCAGCCCTCCTTGCCTTGCTGGACGAGTCATGTGGTGTTTGGCGAATGCTCACTGCACCGTGTCAGGGGACACCACTCCCAGCCCATGGGATCTGCATAGTCCTGTACCACCGGACTGCGCTGACTGTCTGCTCTGCTGAAAGTGAGCAGGTGAAGGAGTCCAACAAGGTCACATGTAGTACTACATTGCCATGTGTGTACTCTCCCTCCAGCGGTGTGTCAGGTTGAGGAACGTTGCCAGGCGCCGCTGTCCACTCACCTTGCACAGGTGTGTGTCAACCCGCAGTCCTGCACGCACATGCATTCTGAGTCCAGGCGAATGCAGACATGTCCACTGTCATGGTGGAATATGTGTCCATTTCCCCAAGATGCAAAAGGGTGTTGGGACCTGTGCCATGGGTTACAATCTTTTGTGGCTGCAGGAACGTAGTTACTCGTCCATGAAAGCGAGCGCAGCTTCATGGGCAATCAGTTCCAAGAGTACGTCGTTGTCGACCTCAACGAACACGGGGGCGAGCCAATTCATTAGCTGGTCCGGACAGATGTGCTCCGTCCACGCCGTTTCACCAATCCGCAACACAGCCCAATAGGGGAGCGCTTCGATGTGGTCACTGCACACGAGGAATTGTGCGATCTCACATGCCCAACTGCCAGCACATACGCCCAATTCCAAGGCATCCCATGAACGGGTATCACAGTTACACTCCTGGTCGTGGTCCAACAGGGGGCGCACACACATGTCATAATCCAGTTCAGCTACCGTTGTGTTGGATAGGCAGACATCCATGGGCCACTCGAATATGCATGATCGGCAGTGGAACCAGGGCTGGACACAGGTGATGTACGCAAGACGGAAGTTCAGACGGTAACTGATGCGCAACACTGCCAGTGGCAGTGCCCCCAACAAATGCAGCATTCGGTCACGGTACAGTTACACGTGACAGGGGTTGTGCATGTGAAAGGGGATGATGGACGGAACGTTTGAGCCAATCAAACACTCACCCCCAGTCAACTGATCTGGGTTTAATCCATCATCATTCTTTAGCTCACTCCACCACCCCAGTTCAGACATGGCCATATGCAAATCAGTCTGACCCTGTGCCTCATGGGAACAGTCCAGCCCGAACTGCCAAGCCATGTCTTCCCTGGACCGGAAACAAGCATCCTAGGACCGGTTTCTGGCATTCCAGCCGTCATCAGCCAGGCTTGCTTGAATCCAGTGGCAAAGTGAGCAAGGGACCCACGTCTGGGCATACCCCCGCCAACTTAGGGCGAACAAAGCAATATAAAAGGGGATGATGGACGGAACGTTTGAGCCAATCAAACACTCACCCCCAGTCAACTGATCTGGGTTTAATCCATCATCATTCTTTAGCTCACTCCACCACCCCAGTTCAGACATGGCCATATGCAAATCAGTCTGACCCTGTGCCTCATGGGAACAGTCCAGCCCGAACTGCCAAGCCATGTCTTCCCTGGACCGGAAACAAGCATCCTAGGACCGGTTTCTGGCATTCCAGCCGTCATCAGCCAGGCTTGCTTGAATCCAGTGGCAAAGTGAGCAAGGGACCCACGTCTGGGCATACCCCCGCCAACTTAGGGCGAACAAAGCAATATAAAAGGGGATGATGGACGGAACGTTTGAGCCAATCAAACACTCACCCCCAGTCAACTGATCTGGGTTTAATCCATCATCATTCTTTAGCTCACTCCACCACCCCAGTTCAGACATGGCCATATGCAAATCAGTCTGACCCTGTGCCTCATGGGAACAGTCCAGCCCGAACTGCCAAGCCATGTCTTCCCTGGACCGGAAACAAGCATCCTAGGACCGGTTTCTGGCATTCCAGCCGTCATCAGCCAGGCTTGCTTGAATCCAGTGGCAAAGTGAGCAAGGGACCCACGTCTGGGCATACCCCGCCAACTTAGGGCGAACAAAGCAATATAAAAGGGGATGATGGACGGAACGTTTGAGCCAATCAAACACTCACCCCCAGTCAACTGATCTGGGTTTAATCCATCATCATTCTTTAGCTCACTCCACCACCCCAGTTCAAACATGGCCATATGCAAATCAGTCTGACCCTGTGCCTCATGGGAACAGTCCAGCCCGAACTGCCAAGCCATGTCTTCCCTGGACCGGAAACAAGCATCCTAGGACCGGTTTCTGGCATTCCAGCCGTCATCAGCCAGGCTTGCTTGAATCCAGTGGCAAAGTGAGCAAGGGACCCACGTCTGGGCATACCCCCGCCAACTTAGGGCGAACAAAGCAATATAAAAGGGGATGATGGACGGAACGTTTGAGCCAATCAAACACTCACCCCCAGTCAACTGATCTGGGTTTAATCCATCATCATTCTTTAGCTCACTCCACCACCCCAGTTCAGACATGGCCATATGCCAATCAGTCTGACCCTGTGCCTCATGGGAACAGTCCAGCCCGAACTGCCAAGCCATGTCTTTCCTGGACCGGAAACAAGCATCCTAGGACCGGTTTCTGGCATTCCAGCCGTCATCAGCCAGGCTTGCTTGAATCCAGTGGCAAAGTGAGCAAGGGACCCACGTCTGGGCATACCCCGCCAACTTAGGGCGAACAAAGCAATATAAAAGGGATGATGGACGGAACGCTTGAGCCAATCAAACACTCACCCCCAGTCAACTGATCTGGGTTTAATCCATCATCATTCTTTAGCTCACTCCACCACCCCAGTTCAGACATGGCCATATGCAAATCAGTCTGACCCTGTGCCTCATGGGAACAGTCCAGCCCGAACTGCCAAGCCATGTCTTCCCTGGACCGGAAACAAGCATCCTAGGACCGGTTTCTGGCATTCCAGCCGTCATCAGCCAGGCTTGCTTGAATCCAGTGGCAAAGTGAGCAAGGGACCCACGTCTGGGCATACCCCCGCCAACTTAGGGCGAACAAAGCAATATAAAAGGGGATGATGGACGGAACGTTTGAGCCAATCAAACACTCACCCCCAGTCAACTGATCTGGGTTTAATCCATCATCATTCTTTAGCTCACTCCACCACCCCAGTTCAGACATGGCCATATGCAAATCAGTCTGACCCTGTGCCTCATGGGAACAGTCCAGCCCGAACTGCCAAGCCATGTCTTCCCTGGACCGGAAACAAGCATCCTAGGACCGGTTTCTGGCATTCCAGCCGTCATCAGCCAGGCTTGCTTGAATCCAGTGGCAAAGTGAGCAAGGGACCCACGTCTGGGCATACCCCCGCCAACTTAGGGCGAACAAAGCAATATAAAAGGGGATGATGGACGGAACGTTTGAGCCAATCAAACACTCACCCCCAGTCAACTGATCTGGGTTTAATCCATCATCATTCTTTAGCTCACTCCACCACCCCAGTTCAGACATGGCCATATGCAAATCAGTCTGACCCTGTGCCTCATGGGAACAGTCCAGCCCGAACTGCCAAGCCATGTCTTCCCTGGACCGGAAACAAGCATCCTAGGACCGGTTTCTGGCATTCCAGCCGTCATCAGCCAGGCTTGCTTGAATCCAGTGGCAAAGTGAGCAAGGGACCCACGTCTGGGCAGACCCCCGCCAACTTAGGGCGAACAAAGCAATATAAAAGGGGATGATGGACGGAACGTTTGAGCCAATCAAACACTCACCCCCAGTCAACTGATCTGGGTTTAATCCATCATCATTCTTTAGCTCACTCCACCACCCCAGTTCAGACATGGCCATATGCAAATCAGTCTGACCCTGTGCCTCATGGGAACAGTCCAGCCCGAACTGCCAAGCCATGTCTTCCCTGGACCGGAAACAAGCATCCTAGGACCGGTTTCTGGCATTCCAGCCGTCATCAGCCAGGCTTGCTTGAATCCAGTGGCAAAGTGAGCAAGGGACCCACGTCTGGGCATACCCCCGCCAACTTAGGGCGAACAAAGCAATATAAAAGGGGATGATGGACGGAACGTTTGAGCCAATCAAACACTCACCCCCAGTCAACTGATCTGGGTTTAATCCATCATCATTCTTTAGCTCACTCCACCACCCCAGTTCAGACATGGCCATATGCAAATCAGTCTGACCCTGTGCCTCATGGGAACAGTCCAGCCCGAACTGCCAAGCCATGTCTTCCCTGGACCGGAAACAAGCATCCTAGGACCGGTTTCTGGCATTCCAGCCGTCATCAGCCAGGCTTGCTTGAATCCAGTGGCAAAGTGAGCAAGGGACCCACGTCTGGGCATACCCCCGCCAACTTAGGGCGAACAAAGCAATATAAAGGGGATGATGGACGGAACGTTTGAGCCAATCAAACACTCACCCCCAGTCAACTGATCTGGGTTTAATCCATCATCATTCTTTAGCTCACTCCACCACCCCAGTTCAGACATGGCCATATGCAAATCAGTCTGACCCTGTGCCTCATGGGAACAGTCCAGCCCGAACTGCCAAGCCATGTCTTCCCTGGACCGGAAACAAGCATCCTAGGACCGGTTTCTGGCATTCCAGCCGTCATCAGCCAGGCTTGCTTGAATCCAGTGGCAAAGTGAGCAAGGGACCCACGTCTGGGCATACCCCCGCCAACTTAGGGCGAACAAAGCAATATAAAAGGGATGATGGACGGAACGTTTGAGCCAATCAAACACTCACCCCCAGTCAACTGATCTGGGTTTAATCCATCATCATTCTTTAGCTCACTCCACCACCCCAGTTCAAACATGGCCATATGCAAATCAGTCTGACCCTGTGCCTCATGGGAACAGTCCAGCCCGAACTGCCAAGCCATGTCTTCCCTGGACCGGAAACAAGCATCCTAGGACCGGTTTCTGGCATTCCAGCCGTCATCAGCCAGGCTTGCTTGAATCCAGTGGCAAAGTGAGCAAGGGACCCACGTCTGGGCATACCCCCGCCAACTTAGGGCGAACAAAGCAATATAAAAGGGGATGATGGACGGAACGTTTGAGCCAATCAAACACTCACCCCCAGTCAACTGATCTGGGTTTAATCCATCATCATTCTTTAGCTCACTCCACCACCCCAGTTCAGACATGGCCATATGCCAATCAGTCTGACCCTGTGCCTCATGGGAACAGTCCAGCCCGAACTGCCAAGCCATGTCTTTCCTGGACCGGAAACAAGCATCCTAGGACCGGTTTCTGGCATTCCAGCCGTCATCAGCCAGGCTTGCTTGAATCCAGTGGCAAAGTGAGCAAGGGACCCACGTCTGGGCATACCCCCGCCAACTTAGGGCGAACAAAGCAATATAAAGGGGATGATGGACGGAACGTTTGAGCCAATCAAACACTCACCCCCAGTCAACTGATCTGGGTTTAATCCATCATCATTCTTTAGCTCACTCCACCACCCCAGTTCAGACATGGCCATATGCAAATCAGTCTGACCCTGTGCCTCATGGGAACAGTCCAGCCCGAACTGCCAAGCCATGTCTTCCCTGGACCGGAAACAAGCATCCTAGGACCGGTTTCTGGCATTCCAGCCGTCATCAGCCAGGCTTGCTTGAATCCAGTGGCAAAGTGAGCAAGGGACCCACGTCTGGGCATACCCCCGCCAACTTAGGGCGAACAAAGCAATATAAAAGGGGATGATGGACGGAACGTTTGAGCCAATCAAACACTCACCCCCAGTCAACTGATCTGGGTTTAATCCATCATCATTCTTTAGCTCACTCCACCACCCCAGTTCAGACATGGCCATATGCAAATCAGTCTGACCCTGTGCCTCATGGGAACAGTCCAGCCCGAACTGCCAAGCCATGTCTTCCCTGGACCGGAAACAAGCATCCTAGGACCGGTTTCTGGCATTCCAGCCGTCATCAGCCAGGCTTGCTTGAATCCAGTGGCAAAGTGAGCAAGGGACCCACGTCTGGGCATACCCCCGCCAACTTAGGGCGAACAAAGCAATATAAAAGGGGATGATGGACGGAACGTTTGAGCCAATCAAACACTCACCCCCAGTCAACTGATCTGGGTTTAATCCATCATCATTCTTTAGCTCACTCCACCACCCCAGTTCAGACATGGCCATATGCAAATCAGTCTGACCCTGTGCCTCATGGGAACAGTCCAGCCCGAACTGCCAAGCCATGTCTTCCCTGGACCGGAAACAAGCATCCTAGGACCGGTTTCTGGCATTCCAGCCGTCATCAGCCAGGCTTGCTTGAATCCAGTGGCAAAGTGAGCAAGGGACCCACGTCTGGGCAGACCCCCGCCAACTTAGGGCGAACAAAGCAATATAAAAGGGGATGATGGACGGAACGTTTGAGCCAATCAAACACTCACCCCCAGTCAACTGATCTGGGTTTAATCCATCATCATTCTTTAGCTCACTCCACCACCCCAGTTCAGACATGGCCATATGCAAATCAGTCTGACCCTGTGCCTCATGGGAACAGTCCAGCCCGAACTGCCAAGCCATGTCTTCCCTGGACCGGAAACAAGCATCCTAGGACCGGTTTCTGGCATTCCAGCCGTCATCAGCCAGGCTTGCTTGAATCCAGTGGCAAAGTGAGCAAGGGACCCACGTCTGGGCATACCCCCGCCAACTTAGGGCGAACAAAGCAATATAAAAGGGGATGATGGACGGAACGTTTGAGCCAATCAAACACTCACCCCCAGTCAACTGATCTGGGTTTAATCCATCATCATTCTTTAGCTCACTCCACCACCCCAGTTCAGACATGGCCATATGCAAATCAGTCTGACCCTGTGCCTCATGGGAACAGTCCAGCCCGAACTGCCAAGCCATGTCTTCCCTGGACCGGAAACAAGCATCCTAGGACCGGTTTCTGGCATTCCAGCCATCATCAGCCAGGCTTGCTTGAATCCAGTGGCAAAGTGAGCAAGGGACCCACGTCTGGGCATACCCCCGCCAACTTAGGGCGAACAAAGCAATATAAAAGGGGATGATGGACGGAACGTTTGAGCCAATCAAACACTCACCCCCAGTCAACTGATCTGGGTTTAATCCATCATCATTCTTTAGCTCACTCCACCACCCCAGTTCAGACATGGCCATATGCAAATCAGTCTGACCCTGTGCCTCATGGGAACAGTCCAGCCCGAACTGCCAAGCCATGTCTTCCCTGGACCGGAAACAAGCATCCTAGGACCAGTTTCTGGCATTCCAGCCGTCATCAGCCAGCCTTGCTTGAATCCAGTGGCAAAGTGAGCAAGGGACCCACGTCTGGGCATACCCCCGCCAACTTAGGGCGAACAAAGCAATATAAAAGGGGATGATGGACGGAACGTTTGAGCCAATCAAACACTCACCCCCAGTCAACTGATCTGGGTTTAATCCATCATCATTCTTTAGCTCACTCCACCACCCCAGTTCAGACATGGCCATATGCAAATCAGTCTGACCCTGTGCCTCATGGGAACAGTCCAGCCCGAACTGCCAAGCCATGTCTTCCCTGGACCGGAAACAAGCATCCTAGGACCGGTTTCTGGCATTCCAGCCGTCATCAGCCAGGCTTGCTTGAATCCAGTGGCAAAGTGAGCAAGGGACCCACGTCTGGGCATACCCCCGCCAACTTAGGGCGAACAAAGCAATATAAAAGGGGATGATGGACGGAACGTTTGAGCCAATCAAACACTCACCCCCAGTCAACTGATCTGGGTTTAATCCATCATCATTCTTTAGCTCACTCCACCACCCCAGTTCAGACATGGCCATATGCAAATCAGTCTGACCCTGTGCCTCATGGGAACAGTCCAGCCCGAACTGCCAAGCCATGTCTTCCCTGGACCGGAAACAAGCATCCTAGGACCGGTTTCTGGCATTCCAGCCGTCATCAGCCAGGCTTGCTTGAATCCAGTGGCAAAGTGAGCAAGGGACCCACGTCTGGGCAAACCCCGCCAACTTAGGGCGAACAAAGCAATATAAAAGGGGATGATGGACGGAACGTTTGAGCCAATCAAACACTCACCCCCAGTCAACTGATCTGGGTTTAATCCATCATCATTCTTTAGTTCACTCCACCACCCCAGTTCAGACATGGCCATATGCAAATCAGTCTGACCCTGTGCCTCATGGGAACAGTCCAGCCCGAACTGCCAAGCCATGTCTTCCCTGGACCGGAAACAAGCATCCTAGGACCGGTTTCTGGCATTCCAGCCGTCATCAGCCAGGCTTGCTTGAATCCAGTGGCAAAGTGAGCAAGGGACCCACGTCTGGGCATACCCCCGCCAACTTAGGGCGAACAAAGCAATATAAAAGGGGATGATGGACGGAACGTTTGAGCCAATCAAACACTCACCCCCAGTCAACTGATCTGGGTTTAATCCATCATCATTCTTTAGCTCACTCCACCACCCCAGTTCAGACATGGCCATATGCAAATCAGTCTGACCCTGTGCCTCATGGGAACAGTCCAGCCCGAACTGCCAAGCCATGTCTTCCCTGGACCGGAAACAAGCATCCTAGGACCGGTTTCTGGCATTCCAGCCGTCATCAGCCAGGCTTGCTTGAATCCAGTGGCAAAGTGAGCAAGGGACCCACGTCTGGGCATACCCCGCCAACTTAGGGCGAACAAAGCAATATAAAAGGGGATGATGGACGGAACGTTTGAGCCAATCAAACACTCACCCCCAGTCAACTGATCTGGGTTTAATCCATCATCATTCTTTAGCTCACTCCACCACCCCAGTTCAGACATGGCCATATGCAAATCAGTCTGACCCTGTGCCTCATGGGAACAGTCCAGCCCGAACTGCCAAGCCATGTCTTCCCTGGACCGGAAACAAGCATCCTATGACCGGTTTCTGGCATTCCAGCCGTCATCAGCCAGGCTTGCTTGAATCCAGTGGCAAAGTGAGCAAGGGACCCACGTCTGGGCATACCCCGCCAACTTAGGGCGAACAAAGCAATATAAAAGGGGATGATGGACGGAACGTTTGAGCCAATCAAACACTCACCCCCAGTCAACTGATCTGGGTTTAATCCATCATCATTCTTTAGCTCACTCCACCACCCCAGTTCAGACATGGCCATATGCAAATCAGTCTGACCCTGTGCCTCATGGGAACAGTCCAGCCCGAACTGCCAAGCCATGTCTTCCCTGGACCGGAAACAAGCATCCTAGGACCGGTTTCTGGCATTCCAGCCGTCATCAGCCAGGCTTGCTTGAATCCAGTGGCAAAGTGAGCAAGGGACCCACGTCTGGGCATACCCCCGCCAACTTAGGGCGAACAAAGCAATATAAAAGGGGATGATGGACGGAACGTTTGAGCCAATCAAACACTCACCCCCAGTCAACTGATCTGGGTTTAATCCATCATCATTCTTTAGCTCACTCCACCACCCCAGTTCAGACATGGCCATATGCAAATCAGTCTGACCCTGTGCCTCATGGGAACAGTCCAGCCCGAACTGCCAAGCCATGTCTTCCCTGGACCGGAAACAAGCATCCTAGGACCGGTTTCTGGCATTCCAGCCGTCATCAGCCAGGCTTGCTTGAATCCAGTGGCAAAGTGAGCAAGGGACCCACGTGTAGGGGTTGTGCATGTGCCCGGGATGTTCTGACATTGCGTTGTTCGCACTCGTAGAACCGGCACTCTTCTGACCTGCAGCTGTTATGTGGATGATATGCCACAGCTCGGAGCAATGAGTCGTATGAGCGTGCAAAGTTTGTACGTATGGGTTGTCCTGTACGTAAGTGTCAAGGCCGTTCCATGCAGGAGTACCTCGGGCAAGGACTTCTGTGTGTGGGGTGTGGATACGTTGATCTTTCATTGGCGCCGTGTGTAGTGTGGGAGTCGTCTTCGTCTGCCATGGTATCTCTCTTAGGGGGTGCCTGCCGCATGCGTTTCCAAGGTCGGGGGTGCAGATGTCCTTCCGCCTTCTGTATTGAGACAAGGGGGCTTTCATCCATAATGTTAGTCAGACCACTGCTTGTATCCTGGGTATGTGATGTGGCTATCGCGCTGCAATTGAGGCTAGGCCTTGGGCTTATGGTGCACCAAAAGCGATGAACACACACACACCAGTTGCCATGTATGAGCCAAGACCCCGAGCGGCCTTGCGCTCCATGTACAGTCCCTTCGTGCGCGTACGCCCTCCGGCTGCATGCAACATTGCAACATTGTCGATTGCGGGCCGTGTGGCGCAGACACTGCAACAGAGACACATGCACCAGTTGGTTTCCTGTGCAGCCCAGATATGAACCACGCCCAGAGGCCAGGGATAATTGTTCACACCCCTACGCTGGCCTGGCGTACGCCGACCCAGCCCACTCGGCGTACGTATAAAGGGGGGGACGACGACGCTACATGTCCCAGTTCTTCCCCACTGCCTGAGATGACATGGGTGCGTCCGCCTGGCCTACGACGAGGCTCAATCATATAGAGTCCATGACTTGCGTTGCACAGAGTCGGTGGCACCGGTTGCACTGCGGCCGGCACGGGCCTACCACCATGGGACGGTGACTTACTGTGCACTGAGGTAGGGGCACCTAAAGTGCTGAGCGGGTGTGCAGCCTGCGATGATGACGTGTGCACTGATATGGTCTCTGCCATTGCTATATCAAGACCCAGAGTCAAGTGTGCGCCTGGTGGACCGCAATGTAGACCTGAGCCAGCGGGCAGCGCGGACCTACCGCCACGTGGTGTTGCCTCGCGTTTCACAGAGTTAGTGGCACCTAGAGAGCTGAGCGGGTGTGCAGCCTGCGATGATGACATGTGCACTGATATGATCTCTGCCATTGCAAAATCAAGACCCAGAGTCAAGTGTGCGCCTGGTGGCCCGCGCTGCAGGGATGCGTGATGTGGAGGCTTCCAAGGTCATGGGCCCCGGGCTCGGAGCTTGCACCGGGACGTGGTGTGCCCTCTTGGAGACACGCCGGTGGCGGAAGGTGAGCAGTGAGGCCTGGGTGCGCAGGGGCGGGCAATCCACGCTGGGCGGCGGGAGGGGCTGGGGTGCAGTGGCCTGGGTGCGCAGGGGCAGCCATGCGATGTTGCTGTGTGCAATGATATGTACTCTGCCATCATTAGCTGTGGGCTCTGTTTCAGATGAGGGACCTGGTGGCCTGCAGTGTGAACCGGCACGTGGTTGGAGACACACCAGTGGCAGCAGGTGAGCAGTGAGGCCTGGGTGCGCAGGGGCGGGCAATCCGCGCTGGGCGGCGGGAGGGGCTGGGGTGCAGCGGCCTGGGTGCGCAGGGGCGGCCATGTGATGTTGCCGTGTGCAATGATATGTACTCTGCCATCATTAGCTGTGGACTCTGTTTCAGATGAGGGACCTGGTGGCCTGCAGTGTGGACCGGCACGTGGTTGGAGACACACCGGTGGCAGCAGGTGAGCAGTGAGGCCTGGGTGCGCAGGGGCGGGCAATCCACGCTCGGCGGCGGGAGGGGCTGGGGTGTAGCTGCCTGGGTGCGCAGTGTCGGCACTGTCTCTCCCTCTCTTTCTCTATCTTTCTCTCTCTCTCCCTCTCTTTCTCTATCTTTCTCTCTCTTTCTCTCTCTCTCTCCCTCTCTTTCTTTTACTGTCTCTCCCTCTCCCTCTCTTCCTTTTGCTGTCTCTCTCTCTTCCTCTGTTTCTCTCTCTCTCCTTCTCCCTCTCTCCCCCTTTCTCTCTCTTTCTCTCTCTCCCTCTCTTTCACTCTCTCTCGCTCTCCCTTTCTTTCTCTCTCTTTCTCTCTCTCTGTCCTTTGTTGTGCGCATGACACACATTCTTATCTTCAATTTTGTCTTGCAGGCTGTGACTTAAGATTTGTCCGGAGAAGACCCGCCAGGACTCTTCCAATTATTGATGTTGATTGGAATTTGAATAAATTGATTATTTTTGGAATTCTGCGATGTATGTATGTTTTTCTTTTTTCGAACCACACATGGATGTTGTTTGGTGTACTTGTGCGACATCAGGCGAATTGTTGTGTTCATGAATTTGTGAGGTAGATGTGAGATATCTTTGTCCGGGGGGGGTGCCCGGGGTAGGGCCACGAGGGGGGCCTGGGGGGGGGTGGCGGGCCTGGGGGGGTGACGGTGGGTGTTGTGGCCCTCTTGGGGCTCCCTGCTGCATGGTCAGTAGCTCCATGGCATCTGTTGTTCTTCTGGTGTGGCTGTGGGCTGGGCTCCCTTTTGTGTTGCAGGTTGTCATCCGACTTAACACCAGGTAGGAGCAGGTGTTAAATCCCTGCTGCTAACGCGCCTTATCGCATGTTTTGTGGTCTTTTCGCCGATCTGGGTGGTCGTTGTGAATGTTGCGAAGTGGTGTTTCCGCAGCTTTTTACACAGGAACGCCTACTCTGCATCTCATTAGCGTTAGTTGCCGGTGTCATCCGTGGCGATGTTTTTTGCGGCTGCTATCGCAGGAATACTGGTGATGTCGGCTGTTAGCACCAGCTTGTGAATGGTGCGATGAATTTATCACCACTTTGGCTGCGATAAAGTGCCGCTAACTCGGCGATAAGTCCTTGAGAATATGCCCCTCAATGTGTTCTTATCAATGTCACTTGCCCACGCTGTTTTAAAAAGCTCAATTGTTAGGCTTCCCTGATACCACAAAAGGTGAAAAATTGATCGGTTTGATCCATGGCTTTATGAATTCTGTTGCAAAAAGTGAAGAAGACCAGATTCCTGTGAAAACCAATTTGTCTCCCTCATGGTTTGAATCCCGGCCTCAGCGCTAGACTCAATATGTGATTCGTGGTAATTCACACAATCTCCTTGTGCCTAAGTGTGTATAAAATGTATTTGATTAATCCCCTCTTGTTTTACATAATCGTTGTAAGAAATTGGATTTATATTTGTGTTGTGCAACTGCCCACTTCGTGAAATAATCAGAACTCTTGTCAAAGTGAACCGTCAAAGTCACAAAACTAACCTGATCTTGACACCCCTGTAGCTATGGCTCAGAGTAGATGGACTTAACTTAGAGCAAAGTGTAAAGTATTTATTCAGTTCCAAAACAATAATAAAGTCAAACCAGCAAGTCTTCATGAAGTCAGATAGGCATTGATATAAGTCCCACTGAAGCCCTTGGTTTTGGCAGTAAAAGCTCAGAGTGGTAAAATTCAAAATCCTTATACAGGGAAGTCCTCTTGTGGGCTAGATACTTTTGAAACCTTCATCCATTCAAGAGTTCTATCTTTGGACTTAGCATCTTTCAGAGCTTGATATCCTCCAGCAGGGCAAGACAGCAGGTTTCAAGATACTGGATACCTTCTCACTGAGGGCTGTTGAACTGGATTTGTTCCTGCAGAGAAACTGTTAGCGGGAGAAACCTAATTTCCTATTTCAGCGAGATTGTGCCTTGGGCAGATAGGCTTGCGTGGATTATTCTAGTCGTCTGAAGGTCTTGAAGTCCATAGATTTTCAAGGGTGGTAAGAGAAGTCCAGGTAGACACAACTAAGGTCAAAAGTCAGTCTAGCAGAGCAGTCCCAGTCATCTCCTGTACTTCCACAGGTCCAGAAAGTGTTCTGAAGACGTTGCCTGGGGTTTGCACATTTATACCTGACACTAGCTAGTGAGTGGGGATGACTCCTAGTCCCTCCCTAACCAAAGTTCCCCGAGGCAACCCTTCCCACTTTTTCAGCACTTCCTGTTTCCTCTACTGCGAAAAATCCCACAATGTGCCTCACTCTCAAAGTCCACGATCAGAAAACTCTTCTCTCCTTGCAAAGATCCTGTGTGCCCACTCAGAGGTGTGGCCAGGATAATGAGCAGTCCTGTCCTTTGTGGTCACTTGTAACTATTTCTGGGGGCAGCTCTCCCACCATTAGGTTTGGTGCCTGCCTGCCTGACTGAAAGGACAAAGTCTGGTGCCTTTTCAGGTGTCACCTAACATTTGCTTGTGACAGGGGAGGCCCCTTTGATGTAAATTATGTTACTGGGCCCACACCAACTGGACTTCCTGACAAGAGAACAAAATCAGCTCCCCACATGACAAACCCTTTGTCTCTGCTCTGGGAGCAGTTTTCACAGCTCATTTGGGCTAATCACTCACTGGGTTACTGCTTGAGAGCTAACATAAATTAGCCTTCAGGAGCTTCATGCAGTGAAAAGGTAACTTTCTAAAGATTACTTGTCCTTAAAAAATAGTTTTAAAAAACAAATTTACCACTGAATTAAGTGTTTAATTAATATTACAAATAGTTGTTTAATCATTTTTCTAGCTTGTCCCTAAATGGAAATAGCAAACTTAGGGGATCATTATGATGGCGGTGCACCCGCCACCGGCAGCCTGCTGGTGGCAGGTTCACCGCCATCATGCTGCCATTCTCTGCCCGCCAGATAAGGATGGCGGGCGGTGTGCTGGTGGATGGAAAGCCCATCCGTCACGGGTTCGACACAGGCAATTGTTACAATTGTCTGTCAGACCCGCCCCGCATCCCTAGAATGGTGGCGGTGCCTAGCAGGCACTGTCCGCCATATTAGGATGTCGCATCCCGCCAGCCTTTCCATGGCGGTTACACCGCCATGGAAAGGTTGGCGGGGATTGACTTTGGGGGCCCGTTGCGGGCCCCCCCTGTGCAGGGGCACTTTTGTTTGTAGGTGCCCCTCTACATTTCCCTGCACCAGGTGGCAGGCACCGCGTGGTGCCTGCCACGTAGTGCAGGGAGAAGCAAAACCTGCATTTTCAACATTGCGGCGGGTGCTGCAGCCAGCAGCACCCACCGCAATGTTGAGACTGCCTTTTGCGGCCGCCGTAGTGGCGGACGCATTGTAATTGGAGGTGCGGGACTACCGCCATATAAGCGGGTGGTCCCAACCCCTGGGACAATGGCGGATGCACTTAAGTCCGTCCGCCATCGTAATCACCCCCTTAGTTTGTAATATCGATTCTCACTGTTTCTCCATGGGCCAGCCAGCCTTCCTGAGTGAAAAGAGCTTTTGAGTGTTAGCTCCGCGCTATATAAATATAAATACATACATACATACATGGGTCCTGGCAGGACCACCAAGAAGAAAGGTACAACAATTGTTGAGACTGGCTTTAGTATTGTTTCGCCACCACTAGAAATTTGTCTTTCCTGGTTTCAGCAGAGAGACACAAGAAGAAAGGCAAGACCTACAAGTGGGAGAAGCAGGAATTTGCTCAACTAGGCACAGAGGCAGCACAGTTGTGCCCAATAATAAAATACAAAAAAGGTAGAATAAATGGTTCAAACTCATTCAATTAAATACATATATGATTGTGAGCAATAAATATATATGTTCTAAACAATAAGTATTCACAGTTACAATTTAAAAGTTTGGCAGTACCTGGCCTCGCTAAAGCAGCTACAATGAATCGTTAGTCATGGGTAATATCCAGTACATATTAAAAAGCAATATTCTACAAATCAATCCTTTGTAATATAGCATCAGTACATTTCACAAACCACTTGTGAGTTGAGGGTCTTGCCCACCTAATCAAGATGTTACTACAAAAGCACAGTTTTGTATTCCTAGTCTTGTGAAGAGAAATTTAAAATACCTTCTTCATTCTTCATTTGTTTTAAAGCTTGAGGAAACAATAAGTTACATATGTAGGAAACTCTTTGATGTTACTGTAGACTCTACAGCAACCTGCAAGTTTGGGGTTTATGCACACTTGGCATTGTTCCTCTTATGAGAAAAGCCCAAAACTTTAATTCTAAAATCAAAAGATAGGAAGCAGGTCTAACAGATATCTCTACAGCTTACTGCAGGAATAGGTGATTAGAACTAGCTCAGCATTTTTCTTTCAGCAACTAGTTATTTCTACTCAGTGTGATTTGTCATGTAGCTGTTTTTTCAGTATCCTTTTAAATACTCCATGTGCCAATCTAATTTGCCCTACCGCACGCAAATCCGATGATGGGGGAAGCCCTTAAGCCAAGCAACTCCACAAAAGTTGAGATTTTAATGTGGACTCTCTGAATTTCTGCTTCGATGCCAAATCAGGCCAAAGCAAGCTTCATTCCCAGGGTGTACTTGTTAGACTGTTCTTATGAGGGGGAGTTAGGTAACCTGAATAAACAGAGCAAGCTACATGGTTCACTTCCCAATATCTTTGAGAGTTTTCCGGGTTATGCCTCTGCAGCACAGGCCAAAGTGCACAGAAATATGGACCAGGCTGCATCTAGGATTGGCTTTGCTGTTGGGCCTGCAAGGTGAGTAAATAATGTGTGTGCAACACATATTTAAGAAGCAGCTTTCAGGTTTAGCGATGCTCGTTGATAATGATGACTACCCTTTATGTTGAAACAGACCATGGTATCTGTAGGGTAGTAATTTCGCAAATGCTTGACTATTCAAACACCACTGCCCTGGGTTCATGACCTTTTTGCCAATTGTGTTTGTTGTTTTTATTTATTTTCACTGTGCATGTGAACAGCACTTTATTGATGCTACAGGTTGATACTAATTCCATTCAATATGATTACGTCAGTTGCTTATTGTAATATTGATGTCAAGCTCCACTCCTGCTTTAGGGGTCTAAATCCATGATTGACCAAAGCAGCCCGTAAGACTGCTACATAGAGGCTTGACAAGAGAAGGGTGAGCACACAGACTTGTTTCAACCATCTAAAAATATTGATACTAAAGGATAAAGCAGAGGCGCTCTTAAGCTTCTTTTGAATTGAGATTCTACTGTATAGCTGCCAGATAGCTTGTAACAGTATGGATTTCCTCAGTTATTACATTTATTTGACAATAAGTTCCTATCAACTGCAACAAATGTTGTTTCAAAGTTCATAAAGCAATCTTGTAACAGTATGGAATTTCTCAGTTGTTAAATTTATTTAACAATAAGTTCCTATCAACTCCCACAAATGTGGTTTCAAAGTTCATGAAGCAAGCATACAGTAGTTCCCCAGCTTTAGAATATTTGCCACCATAGGCAGTGCTAACATTTTGTCTGATGTGCCATCAAGGAGGCCTATTTAAAGAATTGCAAAAGATTCTGGTGTGCAACCTAAGTTTGTGGTTCATGTAACACCTTCAACATTAAGTAGTGTCATTGGTCACTAGTTTGATAGGTCTGTGCGGGAGGCTGTTTTATATTGCGGGCAAATTCATTGCCCATCCGGGTGTTTTCATGGCCCTCCAAGGTTGAGAATTCTGGAGCTGGGCCTGCTGGGTAACAGTGTAAAAGGAGGCTACACCGTGTGACACACACGGTGGCATCGTGTGAGTTGGCAGATCTGTATAGGACTTGGGCTCTGGTATCCAGTGCTTTCCACCCACACATAATAATAATGCTTTGGATGTTCGAACTCGTCCTTTGGCGCTGTGAATTGACCAGCCTTAGGCGCTATGCAGGCATCCATGCTCCTGGCTTTTATGCTATTACAATAGAAAGCTGTACTCCTACGTATTTTCTTGGACGCTTTTTGCAGTGCTCTCTCTACATCTGAAAATGAAAGGTGTCTGTAGCATGGAGGCGTAAACGCGCCTACTTAGGCTGGTTTAATAAATAGGAATGTGAAGACAGGAATACATTCACACGTTTATTTTTTTCTCCTGCTCATTTTCACCCCCGGTATCATTTTTTTTTTTAACCAGCCAACACATTTTAACAGAAAGGGCCCGGATGCAGCCGGCTTCTCGTATTCGTGTGTTATCCAAATAGCAGTTTGCTAACGGATTAAGCGAGAAACTGAAATCCGTCCAGGGCTGAAAAATGCTGCGTGTAGGTTCTGGATACCCAGGCAGCATTCACATTCTCGTAATGGACTGTTTTAAGAACAGTAATTGCCCTTGTGATGCGGTTGTTAGGGTGCTGAGCGTCTCTCAACGCCGTATTTGCATACACATGTCCCCTTTGATGCGCACGTCTTTGAGCACGCGGCCGCCTCACCTTAAGCTTTAGAGAGATCCATCTGCGACAACATCTGGCGCCTGTCAAAGCAGCCGCATATGTTGTACCCTTGTTGTAGCAGCATAAATCGTGCTTTTCAAGACAACGCATCACAAGATTGCCAGCGTGTGTCTAATAAGAACATCTGGTACACCTGCCGCAATTAATCACTCACGCTACCGCCACAGCCTTTCGTTCTCAGGAAGAAGTTTCCACACTATAAAAAAAAAATATTGACAGAAAGCAAAAAAATGGTACGTCTTCGCAACATAGTCTGGGAAAATAGCACCAGAGCGAAAATTAATACCTTACAGAAATAGGGCCTATTTTACAAAACCTTTTGTGCACATAGGCTGCATGATCAAAATGCGTGGAAACGTAGCTTGGACATCCCACTCCCGGTTTCAGAAAATCAGTATCTGCGGATATTTCCAGTTTAAGGCAGCACTCAGAGGCAGCCACTGACTTCTTTGTATACTGAAACATGGGCGCTGGTTCACAAAAGTATTAACCAGAATGATATGTAGTACTCCAGAATAGTCTTTTGGATACTCTCACATGACTCCGTAATCCCTCCCAATCTGTAGAGTTTTGATGGACGCGGATATGGGTCTCGCTCCACTGATTACCACACAAATTGCTTGATAGTAGGATGCCTGTTGCGCCCTGTTTTTCTCATTGCATCTTTATGTATGCATGTATAATCACAAAGGGGGTTAAAGGTCAGGAAGGTCAAGGGATACAGTCCCTATAAATAACAATATTATGTAGCAATACGGTTGTTCTAAATTAATAATTAATGACATGTACTAGCTAATACTGATGTTGACAATTAACTACTTAGCTTTCTACATTAGACCGGATCTTTATCCTAACTAGCCAGCTGAGACATGAGAATAACGCTATCCTAAGGGATAAGAGACAAAAAGAATAAAAGAGTTTTGTGGTTTGCTGTGCCTCTGCATGACAACACTTTCTCACTAATGTATGTGCTTTGCACTTTACTCCTGCAACATGATACCCTACTTGTAACCTGAGTTTGTTGTGTTTTGCAGAAGCTATTATGACTCCCCTTTGAGGAAAGCAGTGTTCGAATTTACTAGTTACCGGCTGTACAGCTTTTTGATTTTTATTAAGCAGAGAGCGACTACTGTTTCTGAAGGAAGCCTGTAAACAGGTCATTAGAGGAAACATGTCAACCTAGCTAATGGGTCGAAATAACCCCCATTTATTATTGCCACCCTACCTACTGGGGTCTAGAATAAAGTGTACTTTCGTCCACCCATAAGGCAATTTTAACAACACCCCCTACTCTCTCTGCCTCACGACCCCTACACCATGAGTGACTTTTCACAACTTGGAGGGCACCCAGTTCCATCCTGGCAGGCCTAACAAATACCCCTAGAGCTCCCTATTAGAGGTTGTAGCTCGCACCTGAATCTATTCGACTGGTGCCACGAGAGGCCCGATGATGAAGCATACCACCTTGATGGTGGGCGAGGGCCTTCTGTCCTGTTGACAGAAATTTCCAATACACATTAACAATTGAATGCAGATAATGAGATTTAGGTTCAGGTCAGGGACTTTTTCTGTTTATGTGTATGTATGCATTTACATATATATATGTATGTGCTGCTATTTGTGGAGCATGGACCTAGCTCGAGGAAAAGGAGCTCTGAACAGGAAACATGGCCCCAGAAAGATAGAATCATTGAGGAAAGGTCAAGGCTTGAAAGTCTAGATGTAGCGAGTGTTTCTTACCAGGTAAGCTAGGGTCTTGATGTTGAGGGTTTTATAAGTTATGCATTTGGTCTTGAAGATGTTCTGGTTTGCAAGGGAGAGTCAATGCAGGTGCTTTAACATTGGAGCAATGAGGTCTAATTTATTTGAGCCCTTGATGAGGCGTACTGCTCAAATTAGCATATTTTTCAGGCATGCTAAAGTGGTATTATAGTGACCACTGAGCAGACTGTTGCCTACATCCAGGTAGAAGAGTTTTAAGACCTGTACAGTTGTGCTGAATTTATCTTCGAAGAGAAATTGCTTCACTTCAAGAGAGAGTTGGTAAACCTCTCTAGGCACGTGTTTCTGGATATTATCCCTCATCAGTAGATGTAGGAAAGTAGGATCTGCTTCTTATGGTTACCCCCACTTTTTGCTTTTTGCACCCACTGTTTTGACTAGTCTGGCTGGGATCCTGCTATTCAGGATCCCAGACTATCTGCTTTCTCCCTTAAATTGATATGTATGTACTTGGTACAACTTCAGATTGGATACTGGGGTACCCTTATCAGTCCCTAGTTTATGGTACACATGTACCCAGGGCATAGGTACCCCAGAGGCCTCCCATGGGCTGAAGCATGTATTATGCCTCCCCTGAGAGGCCATACAAAATGGAACCCTAGGTCTGCTACTGCAGCCTGTGTAAGATGGTGCTTGCACCACTTACCTTAGATATAGGTTCACTATATCTATATATATCACTACACTTAAAACTTTGTAAGTCACCCCTATAGCAGGCCTTAACAATCCTGAAGACAGGGTGCTGGGTTTTACGTGAGAGGGTGCTCCTGCATGATCAGGGCCCCTCTGCAGTCTTCAGAGACCATTCTCCCGGGCTGTACATGATACTACCAGACATATAGGTAGAGGTGCATTATAACCTCACGGTAAATGCTATCTGGAAAACGACGGATGTCGTGTTTGGTGTCAAACACCTTGGAATCATACCTCCACACCAGTAACTGGTGTGGGAGGTATGATTCCTCCCCTCAGAACCGAGGATCTGGGTACCTAAGTCTACCAGTACCAACTTTCTCGAGCCTTACAGCACAAAATGGATGCTGCCAGCCACAGACATGAGTCTGCCCTCCTGCTGCTGAGCCAAGCTCGAGCAGGGGAAGGCAGCACAATAGGCATCCTGTCACAGGGGGGTGTGACCACCTCCCAGACAGGATTTAGTGTATTGGGGCTGGGTGGGTGCACTGTCTCAGTGCCAGAAAGTCTGGCTCAGGGGCACATTTGGTGTCCCTGTGCATAGTCCAGCTCAAACCAGTTCTGGGAGCCATTTGCTCCTGCTCTGGCATGAAACTGGACAAAAGACATGGGAGTAGCCTCCCCCCTGTCCTGTCCCTCCCATAGGAGGGTCTCTAGAATCTGTCCAACCCTCTCCCGTGGGTATAAAATGGGTTACCTGGCTACAGGACATTAGATTTTATGTGGACAAGATTCTGCAAGAAGATACCACTACACTTCGACCGTCTGGACACGCTGGACTTCGCTGGACCTCCCATGGGCTCGACTTTGTCTTCCCTTGCCGTCCCCAGTCTTGCCAGTGTCTGTGATCCATACAGGCTCCGTGCAGGACCGTGTGGACCTTCAAGACAACAGAAGAATCTCCCTTGGAGTGAAGGAGTCACTCCCCTGCAAATGCAGGCACTGTAATGCATCTGACTGATCTGCTGATCCTGAGCTCCTGCAGACTCCGAAGGCTCCAGCAACACAAGAGGTGGGTTCTGAAGGTCTCCGAGGTTGAACTGCCATCTTACCAAGTTTGAGGCAGATATCCCTCGTGGGGATTGCATAACCTGTACCCCTGTGCACCATGTACATTTGCAGCTGCACATGCTTGTTGTCATGCAACAATTCTGTGCATTGGGCCAGTTGCAGCCCTAACCCCAGCGCATCTTTCCTGAGAAGGACTCTGGCATCCTTGCACTCTGTGCCCTGCTAGTTGGTATCCTGTGAAACTGCCTGAGGTCCCCTTGCGACTCTTGTGCCTCCGGCCTGTGGGTCCACTTGAGGGTCAACTTTGCTTTATTTGGGCTCCCCTGGTTGCTCCAGGCCTGCCCTGACTCCCCTTGCTGTGGTGAGTCTCCTGGTCCTTGCTGGGGCAGATCGACACCGAATTTGACCATCTGCGTTGCTTGCTGCTGCCAAGGCTTGTTGGTGCTCCCGCCGGACACGGACCCCTCAGTACTTGACATCCTTTGAGGGACAGCTCGTATCTGGCTCCTGGTTGTCCTAGACGTCTCCTGGTCCCCACAGCTGAAGAGTCAAGATCACTGTCAACACACCTGAAGCACCCGACATCGGTGGGCATTCGTCTACAGAGCCCCTGGTCACTCCAGAGTGACCCAGACTATGTCCCCTCTGCTTTCAGGTTCTTCTCATCTAGAATCCACATTTGGATTCCACCGGACACTTTTCTTTCTTCCCGCAGTAGCATTTCTTTGTCGACATCCATAGAGAACGACGAGGGTTTCCGACGCCACTTCGTACCTATGCACCTGGCTCCTCTGGGATAGGTAACTCTGGTACAAAGGTATCCACGGGTGGGGTGGCTCTCCAAACTCTTAAGTTCCCAGTGTTGTCTTCGTAATCTGCTGGGAAGGGTCCTTAATCTCTAATTTTCCAACCGCGACTTTCCCATTGAATTGCACGGAGCACGCGGTCGTGTTCTCACTCTGCACCCGTCCTCCGTGGGGTCCCTACTTACTCACCTTGGGTGGTTCCTTGGGGTCCCAGCAATTCTACACCTTCTAGACTAGGTCTAGTCCCGAGTCGTGGTTCTTATACCACTTATTTAGTGTATGGTTTGGTCTCCCCCGGGAGCCCACTGTGTATTGTGCTACTTACGTTTGATTCTTTGCAACTGTATTATTTGATTTGTGTTCTATCCTCGTGTAGAGGATACTCGAGAGTGTTATATATAATAAATACATATTTTTATAACTACTGTGTGGTTTCCCTTTCATTTAACCAATACTATAAGGTTGTATTCTGGTAAAACAAGCTGCTTAACATTCCTTCAAGACTTAGCCTGAAGGCTGCTCTCCATAGCTACCACTACGACAGCTTTCTATAAAGGTTATCTTTAACCTAATCAGAATAAGGGTTGTTTGGACTGGTGCAAGGTGCCCACTGTAATTAGTGGACAGCATATACCAGGCCAACTTCTCACAGTAGAGATATAAAATGAAATTCATCTCCAAAAGCTTGTCAGCTCAGTGGCTCAAGGGAGCCTTCTGTTTGAAAAGGCTCCCTTGAGCCTTTGAGCTGATGAGCTTTTGGAGATGCATCTGTGAGCCAGAGAGAGGTACTGAGACCTGAGAGGATTATGGCAGCTTTCTCAGCAACCGCCTATGAACTCTGTTTTTTATATCTACTGATGAAGGATAATATCCAGAAACACGTGTCTAGAGATTTACAGCACTAACTTGCACCAACTTTGGTGAAACACTACAGCTAATATTCAAGTAAGCATTTACTGTGTACTTCATTTACCACAATGCTAAGGGGTGAACTGTGCTGCGAGATGAGGCAGTGTGCTCCCTTCCCCCTTCTGTTTGAAAAGGCTCCCTTCTGCCATTGAGCTGACAAGCTTTTGGAGATGCACCTGTGCGCCAGTGAGAGGTACTGAGACTTGAGAGGATTGTGGCAGCTTTCTTAGCAACCCCTGATAAAATTAGTTTTTTATCTCTACAGATGAAGGATAATATCCAGAAACACGTGCCCACCAACTTTTGTGAAACACTACAGCTAATATTCATGTAAGCATTTACTGTGAACTACATTGACCACAATGCTAAGGGGTGAACTGTGCTGGGAGGTGAGACAGTGTGCTCCCAACCCCCTTCTGTTTGATAAGGTTCCCTTGAGCCAATGAGCTGACGAGCTTTTGGAGATACACCTGTGCGCCAGTGAGAGGTACTGAGACCTGAGAGGGTTGTGGCAGCTTTCTCAGCAACCCCTGGTGAAATTAGTTTTTTTTATCTCTACTAATGAAGGATAATAACCAGACACACATGTCCACCAACTTTGGTGAAACACTACAGCTAATACTCAAGTAAGCATTCACTGTGAACTGCATTTATCACAATGCTAAGAGGCGAATTGTCCTGGGAGGTGAAGCTGTGTGCTCCCATCCCCCTTCTGTTTGATCATTCAGATAGTATGGTATCTTTACTTTTGCCAATATTGGTTTAAACTACCATGTGATCAATGTGTTTGGTTCAGATTTCTCTTAGGTTGAAAACTTTTTATTACATCATCAGAGGAGGCATTGTGTTCATCTGTTGAAAGCTTATGGAGAAAATCTACTACCGTCCCTTATATTTGTGGTGGAATGCATTGCATATTGTAAGAAATTGGGGTATTCATTTAAGGGTCTGAGTACCCACCTCAACTAATAACTACAATCCTTCTCAGGGTGAACCCTTCAAGTCACTAACTTAACTGGAGCTCAACCCCCCATAGCTATTGCATAGAGCGGACATGCTTAACTTAGAAGGAAAGAGTAAAATATTTATGTAGTACCAAAACAGTAACAAATTCAAAACACAAGAACATTTTTAAACCAATTTAGAAAAATAGAGTAAAATTTAATAATTAAATTGACATAAAAATGACAAAAATCCAATAAGGAAAACCGTAATTATTCATTTTTAAAGTTTAAAGTTCAAAATAGTGGCAAAAAGCATTTGGTGCCAACCACGGTCATCTGGTTGTGCTTGACTGGTACCTAGGCAAAAGCTAAGGATGACCACAATGGAGTGTGGGGCAGATATAGAAACCAGATTCTGCCCGGTCAGAAGTTTTACCTTATCGTACTGAAATGGAAATAAAAAATCCTCAGCAGGCAAGGTGGAAACGTGTTCTACGTCATTGGAGAGTCATTGGATGAGGTCTCGGTAAAGCTGTTGACTTTTGGCGTGAAAGCTCAGAGCGTGAGAAATTAGAATTTCACACCTAGAAAGGTCCCTCGCCGGCCAGAACGTTTTTTGCACATTCACCCCGTGAAGATTTCTCTCTTTGGTTATATGGGATTTGCTTCTGCGAAAAAGTTAAGAGCAGGAGGAATCTGAATCTTTGGCCCATCAGCAACACACCTTTATTGGATCGGCTTGACAGGTTGGTCCCGGTTCTCCGAAGATATTTAAAGCTGAAAAGTTTCTAAGTCCCAGGTTTAAGGAAAAGTTACAAGGAGTGCACGTTGACACCAGCCAAGGGTACAAGACCTTGGAGGCAGTATTTGGGGGTTAATGTCACTCGGGCAGAGGCCAGCAGCAAGTTCCAGGTAAGGTCCAGTTGGCAGTGGGCAGATGGGCAGTTACAGAAAAGGCATCTTATAGCTTGTTGTTTCCCTGTAGCTTGAAGAGGAGGTCAGCCTTATGACCCTTGGATTCAACTTCTTTGTTCTGGGTAGGGAGGGCAGGTCTAGTCTCCAGGGCTCTTTTCAGGTCACAAACAGAAGGTCCAGTCCTCTTATGCTCTTCCACAGGTCCAGAAACTCTTTTCAGGATGGTACTGTGAGTGTCACCTTTATGCCTGGTACCAGCCTCTGGGTGAAGTCAACTCACACAACCAATAGGGTAAAAGTTTGCACAGGTAACACTATCCTCTTTAGCAGCCCTTCCTGTATGTTTTAGTGTAAACTATCCCACAGTGCCCCTCTTTACCTAAAACCAACATGGCAGAACCATACTTTCCCTGGTCAGAGCTTCTGTGCCCACCCCTAGAGGTGTGGCCAGAGAATTAAATCCTCCTCTGTGATTACTTAAAACAGGTTCTGGGGACAGCTCCTCTCCCACTGGGATTGGTATCTGGCTGCTTAGAGGGACAAAAGAGGGGGCAGGCCCAGGTGTTGGTTACATCTGCCTGGGATAGGCCAGGCCTCTTTGAAGTTAAATACATTTCTGTGCACAACCCAGATGGTCAGCCTGCCAGAGAAACAAAACACTTCCCTACTCCCAAGGCCTTTGTCAAAGCTCTGGGAGCAAGTTCTCACCTCAACAGGGTAGCTATTCAGCTCCCGGATGACAGTTGTAGCTCATACAAATGGGTCTCTAAAGGCTTTAGGCAGGGCAACAGTAATTTTCTAAAAGTAATCTTGCCAAAATGTTTATTATAAATCCAACTTTACCTGTGAATTGGGCTGATAATAAAAGTTTCAATAAGTTCAAAAATGAACTTTGTATCTTCTTATTAGCGGGGACCTAGCAATATTAAACTTAAATGTTTTACTATGGAGCAGCCAATCATGTTACAATGAAAATAGCTTTTACAGCTTTTCACTGGAAAGACATGTATATCATTAAAACTTTACATGTCCTGCTTTTAAAAGACATGCACCCACCCTTATGGGCAATAAGGCCTACTTGGGAGTGGTGTTTTAATACTGCAAAAGAGGGTTTAAACCTGTTAAAAGGGGTTGTCTTGGCAGGTCGAACTTGCAGTTTAAACCGGCACAGTTTTGTTACACCAGGCAGACCTGTAGTCATGTTTGCCTAGACACTGCAGTGAGTGGGACAAGTGGGGCTGCAACCTACTGGTGACAATTAACTTTCAGGCCCTAAGTACACCCTGTACCATATACTAAGGGGTTGTAGGTAAGTTACCAATTAGAGATATGCCAATTTTATCATGAAGAAAAGGGGAACACAGGCACTTTAACTCTGGTTAGCAGGGGTATAGTGCACAGAGGTTCTTTTGCCAGCAAAACAGTCAAACTGAACATCTGGGCATTATACCACACATAAGATGGTCATTTACAGTACATATGAAAAATTCTGTTATTTTAATAAGATAGAAGGTGATGTGTTGACATTCTTGTGTATGTTACATTAATCAGTTCTGGTCAAAGCATTGCACTTGGAGCTTGGTTATTTTAAAGTTTTTCAAGTGTTGATTCAATGGGACTTTCTGACTATTTTGCCCCTGCTAACTCTTTGCGATCCTTGGTAAAGTTTTCACTGATTTCTGATCTAACAGAAATTCTGACATTTCAGAGGAACCCAACTTGTGTAATGGAACACTTAGAATTAGCTTTAAGAGATATCCACATTTGGAATACTAAGAACGAGATGAAAATAGAATTAATGAACAGAATAATTCATGCTATGGCTGTGCCCGAGAGAATGTTACATTTCTAGAGGCCTACTCTGTCACAAGCAAGTACACCAGGCCTGCCTCCTTCCTTTCTACTCTAGTCAGCATGGCTCCAAACCCAGCTGGAGGGGTAACTGCCCCCAAACTGTTTTTGCACACGCACAATGGAGGGTTTGCCATTATCTTAACCACCCCTCTGGGTGTGCCCAGGGAACTTTGACTAGGGGTGTTATACCGCGTAACCGCCTGCCTGCAAGCGGGATGCCTTTCAGCAGCACATTGCATCCCTCCCCACCACTGCCATCAGTGGGAGAAGACTTCCCCCCTCCAGGAAACCCACCTCATGGTGGCTGGACCGCCGGTGCTGTCTCCCAGTCCTGAGTTCTCCCGGGGGCCATACTTGGCAACAGAGCTCCCAGCCCAGTTCTTCTCCTTCCCAGAGTACCTTACTCAGGCCTCAATCTAAAATGGCCAACCTCCATAGGGTTGATAGTGGAGCTGCCCAATTCAAGATGGCACACTAGACTTTTGCTGTCCTTTTTCTATTCAAGGGGCAGGTTTATGGTAACTCATTGCGTCGCAGCACTTCGAGTAATCCAGTCATAGTGTTCTCGCTTCTGCCCTTTTCCAGTGTTTTAGGTAATTTTCTGCCTTGATTTGTTTCCTGTTTGTTCCACTGTGTCATAGGCCTGATGTCTCCATCTCATCAATTCCTGCTGCCTTCATCCCCAGCACCAGATTGACAGCTTCACCAGACTAAACACCAAGCAGCATCTAAGCAACGCCAACCTCCTTCATTGATGGCTTCACCTGACTCAACACCGAGCAGCCTCTGATCGACTTCAAAATCTCATGTATCGGTTCCCTATCTTCATTTAGCCCTCTCTCAGATCCAGTCAGATGCCTGGCCCCACTGAAGACTTTCTACCTCCATGAAAGTTTCTAAGTGAGAAGATAACTTTGTGATGGGAATCAACCTGGTCTTTGAATCTGTCCCGCATTCCATCGTGATCAGCCTTAAATCTTACCCTTGTCTCTGTCCTTGTGATCAGTTGCCCACGGTTGGCACTTAGTCCTTTTTGGAGCTATTTTTAAATAGAAATGTTAAAAATTAATAACTCCGGTTATACTAATATGATTTTTGTGGGTGTCATTTTATTTATTAAAATAGCCTACATTAAAATTTTTATAATCTTTCTAAGATGGCCACCGAAAACGCCCATGTGCATGCATGCACAACTAACATATTTGAATGAACATTCTTATGCTTTAAGAACGTTTCATTCAAAGATGAACACCACAGTTGCTCATACTTCCATCTCGGTCATCTTTAAAAGGCATTTTTAAAGCATGAGAACATTCATTTCGAGACACCACTGTGGATGTGCTAGCATCTGTGGAGGCCACCGGAAAAAAAGCATTACCAAAGGCAATATGTTTCACAAGTAAGGCCTATTGGATTTGCTAATGCTTGCTCTGATTGATCTTGTACCAAGTACGAGAAAATTTCAATACTGTAGTTATGAAAATCAATATAAAAGAGAATAATAAAATGCAAGCATGCAATTCTTTGTCAAAATTAAATGAAGTTCCTATAGAAGTTAATGCTGAGATATTTGTGGAATGTATAACTTTTCAACTAAAAAGAGTGCAATAAACCTACCTAATTACTGTGCTGTGCTATATGTAATGGGGGCTGTGGTTTTGACAAGAGTACCAGCTTATGGCACCCTTTCAGCACCAGAATGTGAAACAGTAAGATATTTTTACCTCTGGGTGGTTCACATTGGAGGGGGAAAACAGATACTCCGACAGCAGGTGAACTCCTCCACCATCTCTGTAAAAGTAAAGCTCCGGCCTAAAGGATAGAGATTGATTTGGCAAGTATGACATTTTTAGGATCATTAATCGGACTTTTATAAATATAACATTTTGCCTGTGGGTCTCCAGCTAGGATGGTTGTGAGATCCAGCCCTCCAGAGGTAAGGCATGCTCTGCTCCCACTATCTGCTGGGAAAAGGCGACAGACCTCGTGTACTTTGACCATGGGGAAGGCTGTAATGGGGCATTACAGCTCTATCATCAGCAAGGCATTTGTTACAGCTATCCTCTCTTTCAGGCCTACCATTCTATGGTGTGCAATATGAGCCACAATACATTCTTTAGGGACATATGAATGCGCTCTGTATCCTCTGGGGATTTCTTACTTTTCCCTACAGTTCAGGAAAGTAAACCAAGTGTTCCTAACGCATATAAGAGTTTCACACTTCCATTATACATTTTGAAACTTTCTCTCTGTGTAATTTTTCCTCAAAAATATTAGCAGTGTCAATCAAATCTGTATTTTGCTGTTGTTATTTATTTATATTTATTAAGATGCCATGAATTATAGTATTTCAAAAGAGCAGATTATTTTCCTAGACAAAGGCAAAGTTCAAATCCTTTGAATGCTCATACCTATGCTTATATTGACAAGGCTCAAGTTTATCAAACAAATAATCCGCGGGTCTGCTGCGCTTAGAACAGCTCTAAGGCACAGCCAGTACAAGCATACGACTCCTACTCATACATGGGGGGAGTCCTTTTAAGAGGACGGAATCCCATCACCCACAGAGGTGCCATGCTTCATCATCTGGGATCTCCTCTTGGTTACAATACCTAGTGCAACCAAGCTACAACTCCCTCACTGTGAGGGAGGAGCTCAGGGATGTTTTACTGATCAATTTATCGGATCTTCTAAAATCCGTTTGATGCGAAGCGTTGAGAGTATTTCGGGTGATGGTTGCAGTGCAAAGAATGGTGATGTGAAAAGTGATCTAAAATTGGCTACCAAGAGAAAAGTGAGTTTATTAGTTAACTCTCGGTGTCAAGGTTAAAAAACAGTGCATGTGCAGTTTAGGAAATATTGACTGCACTAGTCCGAAAAGCAGGTCTACATGTTTCAGCCATGGTGATCAATTTCTGATCGTGGTCTTCCTCCGGACCCAGGACTCCGTCGGAGAGAGCGGTGCCTCACTTCCTGAGCTGCTGCCATGTGAGGTGAGGTGTTCACCCGTAAACTTACGGGTGACACCAACACTTTTGTGAAATCTTCGCAATCGAGACCACAGGTTTTCGTAGGTTGTATTTATTCCAACTGCATTATTGTCGCGTGTATTACACTTATTTGCAGTAGCAATTACTATCTGGGTCCTGAGGAAGGCCACAATCAGAAATTGATCACCATGGCTGAAACATGTAGACCTGCTTTTCGGACTAGTGCAGTCAATATTTCCTAAACTGCACATGCACTGTTTTTTAACCTTGACACCGAGAGTTAACTAATAAACTCACTTTTCTCTTGGTAGCCAATTTTAGATCACTTTTCACATCACCATTCTTTGCACTGCAACCATCACCCGAAATACTCTCAACGCTTCGCATCAAACGGATTTTAGAAGATCCGATAAATTGATCAGTAAAACATCCCTGAGCTCCTCCCTCACAGTGAGGGGGTTGTAGCCCTTGGTTGCACTAGGTATTTTAACCAAGAGGAGATCCCAGATGATGAAGCATGCCACCTCTGTGGGTGATGGGATTCCGTCCTCTTAAAAGGACTCCCCCCATGTATGAGTAGGAGTCGTATGCTTGTACTGGCTGTGCCTTAGAGCTGTTCTAAGCGCGGCAGACCCGCGGATTATTTATTTGATAGATTATTGGTTGTGGGGAATCTATCCGCGCCGGTCTTTAAAACTTTCCCTTAGACCCTCCACCCACGGTTTTGTATTGTTTTTTTTTTTTAAGGCTCAAGTTTAAACAAACAAGAAAATTAGTACTTGAAAGGATTTTTTTCTTTCAATGCATTTTATACAGAACTTAAATGCAATAGAAGACAACTCACAGATCAGCTCCTGCTCCATAAATTGAATATTTCACTTCTCCCCAGAGTCCAGAATCTGCATCTGTTGCCTAGAAAACAGGATTATGATTAGACACCATCAAAAACAATAGTTATTCTTTTCATTTCCCTCCCCCAAACACCCTGAAGCCATCCCAGTTGGCAAAAACTTCTGTGTGGTTTTCAGTTTCATTGTGTGGTTAGAATTGGTTACCTCCACACACACACTTGGCTCCCAAGTGTCTGGCATAGAACTTTGAGAAAGCTGCACTTATCTTTCCTTCTAAACAGTTAAATATCTGATCAGTAATCTAATCGTGAAGAAGATAGACTATTGGAATTGCCCGCATGATGGCCTACAAAGAACTAATCGCATTTCCAACGAAAACCTTCCCTAGCCTGTTCATAACTCCTTACTCACACAAGGCAGGTTGCATGTTCGGTAAACATAGGGCACTATGTGAATTATTAATTTAGTCTTAATACATTACATTTCAATGCACTGCCCCAATGTATCTCTCATAAACACTCACCCATTTCATCCTCTCATGGGATCTGCTATACACCATTCTGAACCTCCAGGGGACATATTTGGCGACCTGAAAGCTGCCACTTCCCTCCGCACACTGAAGAGCACCTTAAAAATAGATCATCTATGCTTTGAACACCAAAACAATTTGTGGTCTCCACGTTCCTTCTACCCACACCAAACCAGTAAATCCATTCACATTTCTGGGGAACACCTTCTCCCTTTGGCAAATCGCTAAATGTATAATATGTGATGTATTCCATGTATATACTGTTGCTTTCTAGTTTTAACCAACGACCCATCATTCTCTCACTTATATTTTTAAATAAATCAATCCAAATGATGCTGTATCTAAAGTACTGATCTCTTACTATGTACAGCATTTCTTTTAGAAATGATTCTGTGACTATTTAGTCTGTCATACTAAGTATTATTTCGGCTTCTACAGAAAACGTACAACAGTGCTTTTTAAATATGCTCAAGCACAGCATAAGCTAAACAACCATCTTAGTGGAATATAATGATATTTCATATGTGGACAAATTTCAAACTATAAGAAGCTAATATATTTACCCATAAATAATTGAAGTGTAACAGTGCCATAGTTACAATGAGCTTGAAGCATTAAACTATGTTGCAGTTCCAATGCTTTCGAGTCACCAAAACGCAGGCTTTTTTTACCAAAGAACAGCGAGCTGCAATTAATTAAAGGTACATTGCCAGTTAGAAAGTCTTTCTTACAAGTAAAGTGCCTTTTGTGGCCCATGCTAACTCACGATCAAAAGGGGTAAATATTGGGAGTCCCCCTCGCCTTTGTGAGTCAGAATGCAACCCAATATATCAATGATTTTTGACTCCAAAACCCTTGGGGCCTAATTCACAAAGGTAAACTAACATTTTTGTGTACATTTACACGTTTGCTATTCACAAAGGGATTTGCGAGTAGTATCTTTATGAGTGCAGAGGCTTTGCACATAAAAAAAGACCGATCTTTTTATGTTGGGACATTCCGCACTCCTAAAGAAACTTGTAAATTTAAAAAGAAGGCCTTGGGGGTTGCCAGGGTCTAAGGAGTCTCAAGAGAGTGGCCGCATGGCCCCCTCCTCCCCTTTTTGGTAAGTTGTTGACCCAGAGGTGGGCCCCTATAATGGTTTGAGGAGGGGTGTCCCATGGCCCTCCTCCCCTTTAAAAAAAGAGACCCTGGGGGAAACAGTCCTCAGGGGCTGTTAAGGCTCAGGGAGTGGGCCACTTGTCCCCACTCCACTTGAAAATACATAGGGCACTGGGGGTTGGGGTCCCCAGGGCCTAATGAGGCTTGGGGAGGGTGGCAACTTGCCCACTCCTCTTTAAAAAACATAAGGCCCTGGAGTCACCATGGCCTAATGGGCCTAATGAGGCTAAAAGGGGGGGGGGTCACTTGCCCCCCTCCCCTTCAAAAAACATAAGGTCCTGTGAGGGGTTTGCTTTATGTATGGTAATAAAATATTTCTTTACGTTAAAAAAAACCTAGAAATTCAATGAAAAAAACAAAGGTTAAAGTAATGTTATAGTTAGGTGTGATAAAAATATCTGTTTTTGTTTAAAAAAATCTTTAGAAATTCACTGAAAAAAACAAACGTTAAAGTAACATTATTATCATAAGAAATATGTGAAATCATAAGCAGTGCCTGGCAGGGGCGCAAGTTACAGTTAGCTCTGCGAACTATAACTGGTAAATTTCTGTGTTTTTTCAGTGCAAAATTTTAATATTGTCACTGACATATTCACCTAACTATAATGTTACTTTAACCTTTGTTTTTTTCTGTGAATTTCTAAGGTTTATTTGAATCAAAAACAGATCTTTTTATCACACATAACTATAACGATACTTTAACCTTTAGTTTTTCCAGTGAATATATTTTGTATATATTTATAAATGCACATATCTGTATATATTTTCTTAATTTTACTGATTAAAACTATTTATTTTAAAGTATGTAATTTTGTACTTTAATAGTTAAATAAATTAATTATAATACTATACATACATCAAAATGTCGACATACCTTTTCGGATGAAACTCTTCCTCAGTATTTTTGACATGATATTTTTGTAGTTTACATTCAAAGAATGTAAATTTGAAATATGTGTAAATGATAGGTTTGACACAATATTGTGGTGTCATGATGTGGTTGATATACAAATGTAAATCGACCATGACTTCATGTAATACACATTGGTTAAAAGTTCCCTTTTGATTTGACCAATGTGAAGCCAAGAAAGCAGAAGATTTTTTTGGGGCCAGCCCTTATTCTGCAGATGACAAATTCCGTAAAAACAAGTTCATTAGATGTAAATTGTGGAACCCCCCACTATATGCTTAAAAATTCAAAAATATAGTTTTATGGATTCATTAGGACCAGCAATATCAAAATTCCCTACGACAAAGAACTTGATCTCATGTACTTTAAGTAGGGATTTTTTTCCTGCGCATGGTTTGTGCAAAATGATGAAATGCTCAGCTGGTTGGTGTAATTAGCCCTAACATTTTTGTAATCTTAGTGTTGAACAAAAGTAGGTAATTCTACAAACTATTGTCACAATTAATCAGAGGTCCAGGCTGATGAAGCAGTTTCACCGTTAACAAAATGCTTGAGTACGCACTTCACCTACACATAATCTTAAATGTGCTGCAATTTTCCATCATTGATACAAAGCATTTACACTTTCGTGTTTATTTACTGCATAATGTATTGCCCTCCCCCTGATGAATGCTTTATAGATATCCCAAATTATATGCAAGGGGGCCGAACCAATGTTTATTTCAAAGAAACCTATTGTGTCTTCTTTCAGTTGGCAATTACTACTTGATTCCTTGATCCATCAGTAATATCCTTTTTAAGTCCATCTAGGAGGAACTGATATCTTCTCTAAATGCAGTTCTGATCTTAATGCAGAGTGGTCAGATAGATGCTCAGGAAAGTGTACTTCCTGTTTAACTTTTTTCTTAGCCTAATATCTACTAGAAAAAAATCAATCCTGGAGGCATGGCCATATTTTTTATTATGAAAGGTAAAGCCTTTATCTCTGCAGGCCCTTTGTCTCCAAATGTCAATTAATCCCAGGTCTTTCATCAGTTGATGCACACACCATCTCATCTTGGGAGAATTTACCATATCTCTCATGATGGATATATCTAGGGTAGAGTCTAATAGCACATTGAAGTCTCCTCCTATCAATATAGGCGCTTTCACCTCCAAAAATTGACAGTATAACAGTATAGCTCTTGGAGGGGCTCTGGATCATCAATGTTTGGGCCATAATATCCTATAAATGTACACCCCCCCTCTGTGTATCTTAACATCTGCTATTAGCCATCGCCACCCTGGGCCAGCAGCAAAATCTACCAAAGGTAAGTGTGCCTCCTGTAATATTATGATATCACTGTCCGACTACCTAAAATATTCCAGAATTTTCAAGATCCTTTTTTGGACTCTGAGGCCATTCACATTCCATGTCAGGACCCTTAGAGAGAGATTCTTACCTGTGTCTACCATCTATTTCTGAAGAATTTGCACTTTAGTATGACCCTTTCACTTCACCAGCCTCTCTCATATAGTTTTTTGCAAATGAGGACCCTTTTTTTTCTTTTTCTCTCATATGCTTACCGGCCAATGTCTTCTCTCTCACTCATCATCTTCCTGTGCCCCAATCCAAACCAACCCCCTCCCCCCCCGGATCCCTCCAAAGAACCATTTTGGGTATTTCATTATACCCGTTTGAGCCCTCTTATTTCCGATGTCAAATTCTATTTATGCTGTGCTTTCATCTGTTTTACTAAATGTTAACCTCCTTTGGCTCTTTTATATTGTGCAATTTGTTGTTCCTCATTATTATCAAAGTTGCAGGGAACTTCAGCTGGGGAGTAGCTCCTAGAGATTTGAGTTCTTTAATGTACTTTACGAGTTCTCATTGCCTATCCAGTGTCGCCCTTGATATGTCCGATCTAATACAGAAAGCCCATTCGCCTTTCTTGAAGTTACCTACTTTTAGGGCTTCTAATAAGATCTGCTCTTTTAACCAGTAGGACTGAAAGTTGACCACTATTCCCCTCTGGTTTTTCCTATTTGGATTTTTGTAAAAGGATCTTGATGGATCCTCTGTATGTCTGCTTCCAGTTCATTAGGGTCTACTAATAGGATAAACTCTTCAAACAGATTAGTCATAAAGCTTTTGAGGCTCTCTCTTTCAGCCTCTTCAGGGATAGTTAGTCCTCTTACGTTGTTCCTTCTTGGATTGTTTTCCAGAGATTCAACCTTATTGCAGAGCTCTTTTTCCCCTGTTTTTAGCATCTGAATCTCATCGCGATTGGCTTCCACCTCTTTGTTTAATTCGTCTAGGGAGGCTTCCATAGTGCACATTCATTCCATTAGTCATTCATATTTCCTTCCAAGTGTCACAAGCCCCTTGTATCCTAGCACGATTTCTTTCTGAGATTGCGAATTTAGTTTTCATTTCTTTCATCAGCAAATTTTCCAGTACTAACTGCACAGTGGGATCCTGGGTCCTTTCCCTTTAGTTCTGCGACTGCACCTTTCCTGCCTGATTTATTTTCAAAAGTTTCTCTTCTATTACCTGAAATCTATTCTCAACTTCAAATCCTGTTGTGTTTTCTGAATTCCATTTATCAACTTCCATAGTGAGGGTGTGTACTCACTGAAGGACTAGCAGGGCTATTACGCAATGTTGGTGATGTATAAAGGATGTTCCCACTTCTTTTTTAGACTGGACCATCAAAAAGGACATCAAAGATAGGGTAATTTTAATGCAATCAGTGGGTTTTACCATGCTTCCTAGAGATTCCCTTGATCTAGTGCTGTTCTTAAGAAGGGTATATTGGAGCCTGAAGCACATCAGAAGCTTTGACTTGGGGATTAAGGGTATTGATATCGGGGAGAAGTGCAAGGCTACCTCTATCACTGTGTCCTGCTGTTTACTATCACTTTCCTCTTTAATAGATATCTCTGTGCTCATATGCTTGTTTTTTAGTGAATATATTTTTAACTCTCCCTGAATCAGCCTCTGCAGACCCTCCTGCCCCTAAGCCCACTGATCTTTTTCCTTTGATCTTCTTTGTATGAACGGGAGGTATAGGCATCTCCCGAGGCTTCACCCACGGTAATGCTCTAGAACAAACAAGGTTAAATAGCAAAATTAAAGAAGGAAGAAGTGAATTTACAGACTATCTGGAAGCAGTCATATGGGAGAAATGGGAGGCTAGTAAGCTTGCTCATTATGAGTATGGCGAAGGCTTTGGAAAATTAATAGCTTGGAAGATGAAAGAAGAAAGCACTAAGGGCCAGATGTATGACCATTTTTAGTGGTTGCAAATGGAAAACTGGGGCGTTTGTGACCGCTTAAAAGGGTTATAGCATTTACAAACCCTATTTTGCAAGTTGGTAACCTATTACCGACTCACAAAATAGAGTTTGCAAGTCACTATTAGAAAAGGGCGTGCCAAGGGCGTACCTTTTTAATAGCGAGTTGCAGGGGGATGTAAAATTGTTTTGCGACCGCAAATGTGGTTGCAAAACAATCGCAGTTACCACCAATTTCAAATGGGTGGTAAGCCAGTCGCAAATGGGAAGGGGTCCCCAGGGGACCTGTTGGAAATGGCCCTTTTTACAGGGTTATCCCCAAACTTTTTGCTTCTTCCTCCTATTTTTCCTGACCTGTTTTTGTTGGCCTCAGGACTCTGGGCACTTTACCACTGCTGATCAATGCTAAAGTGCATATGCTCTCTGTGTAAATTATGATTATAATTGGTTATCCATGATTGCCATGTTTGATTTACTGGTAAGTCCCTAGTAAAGTGCCCTAAGTGTGCAAGGGCCTGTAAATCAAATGCTACGAGTAGGCTTGCAGCACTGGTTGTGCCACCCACCTGAGTAGCCCTGTAAATGTGTCTCAGACCTACCACTGTAGTGTCTGCACGTGCAGTTTGTAACTGCCATGTCGACCTGGCAAGTGCCTAACCTTCCCTTTTCTTACATGCAAGACACCCATCAGGTAGGCCGAAGGTACCCCCATGGGCAGGGTGCAGTGTATGTGAAAGGTAGAACATGTACTCATGTGTGTGACATGTCCTGATAGTGAAATACTGCCAATTTCGTTTTTCACTATTGAAAGGCTATCTGTCCCATAAGCTAACATGGGAGTACTTTGTAACATCTTCCAAATATAACTTCCCATTGGGACAAGATAGAGAAATGGAGTTTAGGCTTTCTGAACTCAGAATTTAATAACACATCTTTTAGTGAAGATTGTTTTTAAATTGTGTGTTTGAAAATGCCACTTTTAGAAAGTAGCCATTTTCCTGTTTAACCATTCTGTGTGCCTCTGCCTGTTTGTGGTTTTACTGTCTGGTTTTGGAGTGATAGGGGCTGGGAATGTGCATTCACTGTAGACAGCCACTGGGGGGGGAGGGGGGAGGTGTGCCTGGTCCTTCCTGGATGACTCAGATCTGAGCTGAATAGACCTTGGCTGCATTTAGAGTATTGGTTGGAGTTTTTCTTGCACCTGAATAGGGCCTGTCTTCCTTGTACAATGCTGTCTCCACCTCCGATGTTCATACTGCACCAGTGAGGACAGAACTGGTTTGGAATGTGCTCAGAGTCCCTGGCACAAAGAAGAACAAAGACAAAATGGGGTATAAGTAGTGGACCTTAAACCAAAGAACTTTAAATCACTTCTGGGCTCAAGAGGAACTGTTTCCAAGGAGAAGAGCTGGAGAGCTGTGAGGAGTAGCACTGCCCCTTTGCTGTTTGCTGTGTGAGGTTAGCCTGCCATGCTGCTTCTGCCAAGGAAAGGACAAAGACTGGAACTTTGCTGAGAAACCTGCTTGAATAAGAATCTGCAAGGGCTTGTGTGTGCTGGCCTCCTGTCCTGAAGTCTCAGGGACACAAAGACTTCACCCCCAGCTCCCCTGAACTCCAATGTGCCTCTGGAGGTTGTGCCTGCTATTGGGAGCTGGAAGAAACCTAAGAAAAGCAAGAAAACCATTCTCCGACGCCATCTGCGATGCCGCCGTGATGCCTGAAACGAGGCCAGGAGCACTGCTCTTGAAGTCCACGATGCACCACCCTGCCTGCACCGCAGCTCCGATGCCCTTCGATGCCTGCCGACTCCTGCAGTTATCGGGCTTTCTGACGCCAGAGGTCGCACTGACTCCGTCACTGCTAGCGCCTGCATCCAGTTATCGCATCGCCGATAACCGCCGAGGGTGACTTCACAAACTCGCCGACTTCGCATCCCCTCACTGGAACCGGCACCTCACCACTGACGCAACCGACTTCCCCTGTCCTGGATTCGACACGTCGCCTCCTCGCAGACACGACGCCTCTCCTCCCCTGTGGCAGCCAGGCAGCCGGCCTTGACTCTGCGGCACAGACTTCGCCAGCGCAAGGACTTCGCATCGCCCTTGCAGCCCATCAGAACCACTGCTGTGCAACGCATCACCACAGAAGGACATCACTCCACCCAACACAGCCCATCATAACCACCACTGCACGGTGCATCTCCACACAATGACGTCACCTTGCCCATTGCAGCCCATTGAAACCACCCCTTCCCCATGCATCTCCACGAAAGGACATCACCTCGCCTAATGCAGCCCATCAGAACTACTGCTGTGCGACTCAGCTCCACGCAGAGATATTGCATTGTACTTCGCAGCTCCCCAGAACGGCCGCTGCTCCCCAGAACCACCTCTCATCGCCTCTGCTGTGCAACGCATCCTCAATGTGGAACTCCGCATCTGTTCGCAACCAGGATTAAGATACTGGGTCCAGCGGGCCTGAGTGGGTCCCTGAGCTGACCCGCGCTCCATTGCAGTCAGCTTGAACTTGGGCTTTTGTCCCTGTCCGACGCAACCAATAGCCACAGTTGGCGTTTTGTGCTTTTTGGTGCTATTTTCACTGAAATCTTTACACTTGCATATCTTCAGTTCTACTGATTGGATTTTTTATCGTTTTGTTCGTGATTTATTTATGAAAAATCACCCTATGTTTCTAACTTAGTGTGGGATTCTTTTGTATTGTGTTTCACATTATTGCTGTTTGAAGTGTTGTACAAATACTTTACACATTGTCTCTAAGTTAAGCCTGAATGCTCTGTGCCAGGCTAGCAGAGGGCTGAGCGCTGAGCAAAGGTTAATTTGGGGTTTGCGTCTGACTTCACCCTGATAAGGATTGTAGTTGCCTCTTGAGTAGGGTTTTACCCCTTTCAACCAGTAACCCAGATTCTTACATTTGGTAACTGGAGGGGAGACACTGGAATCAGAGTTTCCAATACTGGTCACTATCTACTCTTCAGGTTAGAATTGGAGAAAACATGCGGGTACAGTATTACCTGGCGTGTTCCTGCATGCATTAGATTTTACTAGGCAGCAGGTAAAACTTATAATTGGGTGGAGTGGTATCCCCGGGCTACCGCTCTATTCTATTTATGTCTGCAGATTTCATATTCATATATGGCACCTCTATAAGTGTAACCTAGAGGTTCCCCTCCATTTTTTAATAAGTTGCAACTAAGGCCCTGATTACGACTTCCTGCGTTTGGGATGAGGTATTTACGACAGCAAGTCTGTACCATTACCCTGGATACAGGCATTTACCGGCAGGAGTAAACTCCTTCTTTTCTACATTTCCCCAAGAAAAATGTGGAATTTCACGTAGAACTGGTACTTTCCCCACCAAATTCCACATGGATTGGAATTTGCTGCATTATTTTTCCCTAGTCATTTTCAGCAGGTTTCGTCTGCCGGAATTTGCCTGTGGAAAAATGTGGAGGGTGAAGAAATGATGGCAATACTCATAATTCTGAATTTTGTGGTAACAGGATTTACTGAACATAACAGAATTTAACAGAACATGGTGATAGGGGACTATGTCACACATCATCTAAACGCTTTCTGAATTAGGTCCAGTGAGTGGAAGAAAGCATTCTGGCTCAGAGACGTTTTAAGGCATGGGCAAAGTGGGCTCTGGGCCACGGCCCCAGGCTTTATGAGGGGCCCCTGATAGAGCCAGCTCTGTTCTGCAGAGAGTCTTGCCCTGATGACCTTGAATATTTGTTAAACAGATTGTTTTAAATAGCGTTTTCCGTCAACGTATCTTTAATGTGTGTGAAGTGTGAGAGTCTATTACAGACATTTTGCAGACAAATGTTGGGGCATATTAGCAAGACCCACGTTAAAATTATCGCCGTTTTAGCGGCAGGAAACTGCCGCTAAAACAGCGATAATGGGCTTGCTAATATGCGTTATAGAATTCCAATAGAAGCCCAGGTTAGATGTGCAGGACATCTAACCTGGGCTTCTATTGGAATTCCATAACGCATATTAGCAAGCCCATTATCGCCGTTTTAGCGGCAGTTTCCTGCCGCTAAAACGGCGATAATTTTAACGTGGGTCTTGCTAATATGCCCCAAATGTTGTGTTTATGTTTCATTCAACATCCATAAAAAGTTTCTTTTAGATCAAAACAGGACATCACATATGAGAAATGGGAGGGTGTCACAGAGATTATTTGCAGTAATATTAGTGAGCTGCTACTGTCGTACAATATTGAAAACACATGCCTCTATCCCTGAATATTAGATGGAAACACATTTGGTATCTGGACAAGTGTGCCAGTGCATTGTCAGTGACCTTACCAAAGACGGCATAAAGCTGAAATTGTATCATACATTTCAAAGCTGTTCCGAACAGGGGCCTCCAAAATATGTTTGGTCCCGGGCCTACAAAATCCTTAAGATGTCCCTGTTCTGGCGGTGTCAGGGATGGTTGCAGGAACTATAAAAAGGGCAATGTTGTGTCAAAATAAGAACCTTACACCTAGGAGGATTATTTCTAAGCTGTAGCTTTCAAGAAGGAATCTTGAGCATTAGACGAAAACATAGGTAGTTTTTCCGTTTATCTGAAAATATGAGAGACGCCTGAGACAAGACTACACAGCAAATTTATCATAAACAATATCATGCTGAAATATGTATGGTGAAGTGGAAACACCAATAGAGCTATGGTATAACAAGTCAAGAGCAAAAACAGCCAACACCTAAAGGTCAAGAGAAGGAGGTCAGAATAAAAATGCAATTCTGCTGAAGGAGAAATGGTACATGTGAGCAGGCATGAGTATGGTGTGGATTAGCTAGGGTGCAGGCTCCCCACTAACATAGATCCAGGGCTATGTTACAAAAATTGCCCTAGGGGTACAAGGGCATTTCTGTCCCTTTTTTGCACCCAAGGGGCACTTTTGTATTGCAGACTATTGTCTGGCCCATTTTGTAACATGGATGAAGCAGCTGCACATTTTGCACCAAACCCATAGGGCATCTCACTGCATGGGGGCATTGGCCCTATGTACAAGAAGGAGCCCTCTTGCCTGTGCACAGAATTGTATTACCGACAGTGGTTCAGAGGCAAAGACAACATCAGAAGGAGCACTGATTCTGCACCACGTATGAAGTAGTGTGCAGTCAGAGTCCCAAAAGGCTCCACATGCATCCCACCACAGGCAAAAGCAGACTCACCTGGCATCCGCTTGCTGGGGGAGACCTCTGCCCCTTGGCAAAAGCAGGACAGTCCCCCTGCATGAAAGGCAGACTGCTGAACCTTGATCCACTGTCTCATGCCTGAACTGGGGTCATCATATTTTATTTTTGTGGTGTGGTGCACAGTCCCAGTTTGATCTAGGCACACATGCCTGATACAAACCAGACGAAGACCCATATTATTGTACTGTGTCCTCTAGAATGCTTCAATATAAGCCATCGACCCTTAGTCACACAGAAGTTTCTTCCAATGGGCCTGACTAGCATTGCTGTAAGGTTCTTGTGACTGTTGGGTGGGACATTTCCTCAAGATGACTACCACATATTAGCAAAACATTAAACTCATCCAATGGACTTTGATTGATAAGTCCACTGGGGAGGAAAAGAGAGGATAGGCCAAAAAAGGTCATACCGAGGCAGGGTGTCACAGGATCCACTGCCATGCTGGGACATTTGTCCCTGCATAATGATTGCCATCTCTGTGGTGCTTGATTTTATGACAGCAAGAGGATGAAGGGTTTTTAAATCACTAGCTTTCAAACTCCTCTTCAGCACTGAGATCTCTTCACAGCAATTCACTGGGCTAGGCACACGACCGCTCTTTTATTCTCCGTGTGAGAGCTGCATGCGTGAGAGCATCTTATTTTTATTTAAATGAACCTCTCCAGTTTTTAAATACCCATGATTAGCCTAATAGCAGTAATTTAATTACGCCAGTACTTTTCCATATTAAGCTATTTCATAATTACAATAACCCATTAGAGACTGTGGATTTGAAAGGATTACTGTCTCTAGTATTCTGCCTTCTGTCTCAACCTGGATATACAGTAATCCTGACTCCCACCTGAGCGCCACAATGCACAGCCTGTGCCCCAAATTACGTAATGGCGGTCTGGCTCTTCATAAAAAGGGTTGTTTTGTAACTTGTCGATGACAGCAGCAATATGTGCTTTACCACCAGACTTCATCTTCTGTTCAAGGTGAATAATGAAGTGAATGCCATGTGAAAAATCTCTACGTTTAATGAGGGACAGCATCTTTTAAAATTGTTGTTCTGCATAAGAGGCAAGCTGCACATTGATTTATGCCTGGATTACTTACCGGTAATCTTCATTACTCCGATCCCTCTCGCTTGTCCCAACACTAGCTCTATGAGGTTATCTATGAGGTTATCCTTTATGAACCTCCTTAGTGACTGCTTCTCCAAGCAGATTTTTTATCTATTCATATTGAGTTTTTCCTCCTATGAACCACAACCTCCCTTCATGCACATTTCGAGAGCAAAGCCCTCTATTTAAAAAATGATGAAGACTGTAAGCAAGGAATGGACAGAGGTTCATAAGTTTTGGGACAAGCAAGAATCAGAGTAAAGAAGATTACCCATAAGTACTGTGGGCATTCGTCCCATCCTCTACCTCATCCCATTCCTTACTGTATGAGGATATACCAAAGCATAAAACCTTCATCACAGTGTAATAATGGTATCTTAAGATAACTGAGCAAAAAAGAGACTAATATGAGTAAGGCAAAACTATAACCCTTATTACCACAACAAAGTGAGACAAACAGAGAAATATACTGTTAAATGCTCAGAATGTAATTCAGAAAGTAGCCGCGTTTGACAGGACATCATTGCCAAAGCACAGCTCAGATCCCTGGGCAACATTCAGTCAGTTATAAAGGTAGAAGGAATAGCCCAAGTAGGAGCTTTACAAATGTGTTTTATGGAACCCCGTGCCTATACTGTCTAAGAGGCTGCCATACTCCTAGTTGAATGAGCATGTACTGACCTTGGATGGTATATTTCAGAATTCAAGGCAGCAATAGCGCAGCCCGTCATGACCCACCTACTAGGAGTAGAACTTAAAAACTTATAACCCCTTTTAAAATGACCACCGTTAACAAAAAAAGTCACACTGCTTCAAAGATGTTGTCCTCTTGAGGTAAATCTTTAATGCCTTTACTACATCAAGATGATAAATCAGTAAGTCTGAATTTGAGGAGGAAGAGGCATCCAGAGCAGGAAAAACTGTGAAAAGCACTACTGATTTTGGGTAAGAATCTCCAGCTCAATGACTAGACCGACCTGTCCTCAAAAGTCCTTAGCTAAGGGCAGCGACAAAGCAAGATCACCAATCCTTCTTGCAGTAGAATTAGCCACTAAAAAAGACCTTGAAGATAATATATTTTTCAGATACTTCCTTAAGAGGCTCAAAAAGAGCCACCTGTAGTAAAGACAATACTAAGGGAAGATCCCAGGAAGTGAATAGGTCCCTATTTGTAGGGATCCGTAGTTCAAAACATTTAAAGCGTTTGGATACCCAGTCTTCCATTGATTAAAAATCACCCCAGCAAGATAGTAAAACTCTAACAGTTGACCAGTGGAGTCTTAACGTGGAAGTAGAAAGCTTCTTATTAAATGCATCCTGAAAGAACTGCAAAATGGCTTTAAGATCAAAATCTATTGGAGCCAAGCTGCTCTCTCTACACCATCTATCAAAAAAGACCAGTGTTAGTGGCAGGATATTTTGGTGGATGATCTTCTAGAAGCTTGAACTGGTAAAGAGACAAGAAGCAAGCTCTTCAAGAAACCCTACTGCTCAACCTCTAGGCGGACAGACTTAGGCACTTCAAGGAGTCCAAAGGTGAGGGCGGAGCCTGGGCCGCATGAAGAAAGGCCACCGCCTAGAGAGCTCCTGTTTAGCCATCCTGCAAAATATATTAAACTGTATGCCATGATCCCTTCTAGTTGACCAGCTGTCTGCTTTTTCTCTCTGGGACCTCCCTTCACCACTGGATGAGTCCAGACCCGTTGCTTATCTTCCCCTTATTCCCGGAGAGCCCCAGGCCTGCAGGAGGGCCTGCGTCCTGACAGCATGGCCCTCCTGTGTGGTGCCCATCAATTCCCGCTGCTCCTTGGTAAGGGCTACTGCTCGAGTCCACCTACCAGGCGGACAGATCTGGAGGTGCTGGTTCTGCTGCAGAGCTGGTCCTGCGGCAAGCCGCCTCTATAAATGCCCATAGGCGCTGCTGCCTCACCGCAGAACCCCCTGATGCGCTGGTGCTGCTGAGACACTAATGTCGTGCTCCGGAAAGCCACCTCCTATGCACACTGGACTTCACTCTGCGGCCTGCCTCCCGGTTTCCTGTGAACTGCCCTCTCCACAGGCATCAGCCGCCCCTAGAGGCCCCATCACTCTCTGGTTCCTGACGATGCTCCAGGAGACCCAGCTTGATTCTGGGGCCGCCATGACTTGGGCTGCCTTTCTTCTTCCGTCGGCCATCTTGGGCTCATGCAGGATTTATTTGTCCACTACACAGCCTATTCAATCCCCCTAGTCAGATGGGGAAGCAGTTTCTTCATCTTTCATGCCTCCTAGACACTAATTCCACACCTAAGGATGGCTACTAAGAGATTAAGATACACCAAGTCCACTGACCTCCATGTCCTGGATCCTCAATGACTGCTGCATGTTGGGGGCTTTGTCTATCTTTCACCCCAACCCTTTATCCAATGTCTAATAAGAAGGCTTCCTGCCAACTCACATTTTTGAAGCTGTTAAGGGCGCTATTTCTAACTCTGCGGCTACCTCCGCACCTGCAACAATGGATGTGTCCTCCTTTGTTGCCCTAATGTAGGAACTTAAGGACATTAAATCCACCTTGGAGTCACTTGAACATTCATCTTCAGATTCGGGGGGGGGACTTAAATCCTTGCGCTCAGAGAGGTCTATGTTTCATCTGCACCTCGACAACACAGAACATCGGCTTGCGGCCCCAGAAGAATGACAGACTGCTGGACCAAACTGGGGCTCAGTACTGCCATACCTACAGAAAAGACTTACTGATCTCGAGAAACACGGCAGGCAGAACAAAATCTGCATTTATGGCATTCTGGAGTCGGAAGATGGTGACAATCTAAGCCATTTTTTTTAACCTTTCCTCCCCTGACTCTTGGGCATTATCTTCCAATCCTAGCTGGACATACAACGAGCCATAGGCTCCAGAGGGGACCAAACACCTCTTCTTCCTAACCGAGGTTGATCATAGTCTTTCTTTTGAGCTATACCCATGTTCATTTTATTTTACAGGGACCTGGTCCAGACACTTATTATCAAAAAAGTGTGGTTCCTATTGGGGACGTGTAGCCTTGGACTTCCATGGCAATAGCAAGGTAAAGAAATCTCATACATATTTATCTCAATTATGCAATAAGTGCATTTATTTACTAAAATGATATGCATCAATGGCACAGCATTCATATTTTTTTTTCAAAGGATAAGGGGCTCCTGCTGAGTGACAGCACAGTGAAGGTGAGTAAAGTGACTAAGTAGAGCACTTGTGTTAGATACAAAATATATACATGTAACTGATTGTGACAATATGTTGTTACAAATCGCACTCGTAGTATGAGTGTCCATGGACACAATCATATTTTTAAATACCAGCCCACATAGAATTTTGGTCGATGTTTCAACCCATTAGTACAATTATTTAGAACTGGGTCATCAGCAGGACAGATTAAGAATGGGAGACACCAGGTAATCTGGCCAAAAAGACCTACAACTGTAGATTTATCGCAATCAGTCCGACGGAAAATCTCAGCAAACTGCATTAAACCATAATAAAGTAACAAATAACTGTGCCACATTCCTTGTCTGTACCGGTCTCACTCGTGTTCTGAATGGAGGCTCAGGGAATGTTTATCAAGTTCATAAGGTACCAAAGTCTCCTTGTGGTCACAGGAGAAGACCTTAGTATGCAAAAAAATACAGTTCTGTGCTCAATTCCTGTACGGGCAGCAGACTTTCCTGGGAAACTATTCTGAGAGGCCCAGAGAGAGTGGGGCCTGAAGGCAGAGTTTCTCCATGCCTAAATAACAGTCATGCCGAAGCCTGGAAAGGACCCTTAACATTGCACCAGCTACCGTCCAATATCACTGATCAATAGTGAAATAAAAATCTTTTCTAAAGTTCTGGCCACAGGCTGAAAGTAGTGAACCCATACCTGGTGCATAAAAATCAAGTTGGCTTCGTCCCCAGTTGCTCCTCTCTGAACCACCTCTGCACATTACTCCATCTACTGTGGCAGTCCAGACCGACTTAGACCGACTACGAGAGAATGGCCCTTTCCGTTGATGCAGAAAAGGCCTTTGACTAGTTGGAGTGGGACTACTTATTCCGTACAATGGTCCGAATGGGCATTGGAAGAAATGTCATCATGATGAAGAACTCTTAGCTCCACAACTCCCTGATGACCACTCTGGTCAGTAATGGCATTCTCTTGCACGCCATCTCTATCCACTAAGGAACACAACAGGCATGCCCCCTGTCCCCTTTGCGCTTCCTATTGTGCTGGAACTGCTGGCCTCTGTGATCCACACTTATGAACAGAAACGAGGCATTCATATGGCTGCTGGCCAACTGAAACTCATGTTGTACATGGATGACATCCTGCTCATGCTCTCTTCTCCTGCGTCCTCAGTACGAACCTTGATAAGAGTCCTGGAGGAATTTCTGACATTTTCTAGTTACAAGGTCAATTGGGGGAAGAGCGAGGCCCTCCCAGTAACGTCCAATACCATGATGGTCTCCATAACAAACTTCCCCTTCACCTGGAAAGCCGTCCAAATGAAGTACCTAGGCATTTTGATTCGCTCCTCCATTCACATGATGGCCCAGACAACATTCTACTATTGATTGAACAAATACTACAGGACTTTGTGAAGTGAAGCGCCCTGCACTTGTCACTCTGGGGCAACATACAAAAAATCTAAATGGTGGTGGTCACATGTTACGATTATGTGCTGGACATGCTGCTGATCTTGATCCCACAAACTCTGCTCCGCTGAATAGATGACATGATCAACTCCTACATCTGGCAAATGAATAAACCTCACCTAGCCATGTCCAAACTCTTTGCAGAAACGACATCCGGAGGCTTAAGACTCCTAAACATCACAATGTACTATTATGCACAACATCTTTTGCAAATGGCCTATCATTTCATCCCGGGTCTCAAACAACTGGACTGGGTGACACTTGAAACAACTCTTCAACATGGCTTGATGGGCCTGCAAATGATGTACCTATGCCGTCTCCCTTGAGAAGCCCTTAATAACCCCATGATAAAAACCTCACTCCAAATATGAAGAAGACGCATCTCCTTTCATATAGCTTTCTTCATCTTCAGGCACCCAAGTGTGACACTGCAGAGCTGCTAATTGAGAATGTTCTCCTTGGCTGGGACATGTGGAAACGGAAGGGGGTACTTGTGTTATCCCAGGTTTTCTCAGCGGGACAGATGAAACCCTTCCCAGAATTACAAGAACACTTCCAGCTGCAGAAGGGCACTCTTCTGGAATACTACCAACTACAGAGTTAGATTACAACAGCACACTGCAGGAAGCGGGAGGAGATGCATGATTCAGTGCTCCATGTCTATCTGTAGAAATGGGGAGCATACAGGAAGCCAATCTCAGGACTTTATGGAGTGTTGATAACAACACTGTATTCCAAACCAATGTCCCAACATCTCCTAGCTCGTTGGTGCCAATACCTGTCTAGAGTCCCAGTGGATAAGACCTGAACCACTCTCCTAACCACACATGATTAGTACCTCCGTGAATCATGATTGAAATTCAGCTGCTTCAAAATACTTCATGGATGGTACTGGACTCTGAGCAAGCTGTTTCATGCGGGCCTGGTGGCCTCTGACGTCTACTGGAGACACTGCACACTCAGGGGCAATATCATCCACATACAATGGAACTATGACCTTATACAAGACTACTGGAACAGGATCTGTGAGTCTTGCTACCTTGCTACAGTCTGGCGATTTGGACCTCCAACCTTCGGTCAAGCAAGTCTTTCTGCGTCAAATTCCATCTGACTTGTCCATTGCCAATCACAAACAGCGATGGCTCACCTCGGATCTCGCAGTGGCAAATCTCTGTTTCCTGCTTTACTGGAAATCACCCACACCCCTACTTTAGTGGACTGGAGCGTGGCCATGGCAGCGATGGCCTCTCACAAATACTTGATTTACATACGCAATAACCAGTCACGTATTTTGAAAACCATCTGGAACCCTTAACTCTCCTGCACAAACCATAACTCTTGATGAACCTGAGCTGGTACCAGGGTCACCAAATGACGCACACCCATGCCCCAGCACATACGACTTACCTACTTGAGTAGACATCTCTTCCATTACTACATGCAGCTGAGACTATTGGTGATGGACTAACCTCATGGCTCGATTCCTTCTCGAATTCCTGAGCATGAAGATAAAGCACTCAGTCTTTTCTCTCCTGTTACAAGGTTCAGAACTGTTGTTTTTTCTTTACATAAGCATATTCTATGTTTAAAAGCCATCCAGCCAATTGGGCTACCATATGTTACTACTTTTCTATGTAAAATGAATTGCTGACTTTATGTCATTTCGTCTTGGCTCACTGTATCTGACACCTTTTTACAACCAAAACAAAGTTTAATGAAGAGAAAAAAGGAGTGCAGAGAAAAAAAAACTGTTCTTTCAGAGGAAATGAGATTAAGAGAAGAATCAATTATTTGGATACCGAGAGCTGACAATGAAGAGTGGACCTTGCTCTCCTTGGTCAGTATTGAACAACAGGAATTACCTCTACTTGTTCTTTCTGTATTTTCTTCAGTGTCTTGTAAATGAGAGCAATTTGAGGAAAGGCATATAGTGGAAGATTTGGCTAAGAAGACAGACGAGCATCCACTCCCGTTCCCTGAGGATCCTAAAACCTTGCAAACTATAGGGGGAGTTAAGTGCTGGCATTGTCCACAGAAAGATTTACGCTTGGTATTCCTGTCTTGAGACAGATCTCCTGAAACAACCAGGGACTGATAAGATAACCAGATTCTGTTAAAAAGGGAAAACTTGACACAGAGATTCTACTACTGCATTTCAATTAGGGGTGGGCAACGAATTCCGCTCTGCCGACGGCGTTCACTGAGTTTTTCCCACTCCCCACTCCCCGCTCCGCGTAGAGCACGGAGTTCTGAAAAACTAAGCAAATCTGTACAAAGATGAGTTTTTTCTCTCACGGGCTGGCCAACATTAAGTTGCCAAGCGAGAAAAATCATATGCTAGACCACCTCCCAACGAGAGTTCTCAATGCGAGTGGCCGCGGCAGGTCGCTGCCGCTCATGTTGAGAAACCTGTCGCACACATTGAAGAAGCTGCAGCTCGAGTAGAACATCTACGTAAGTAGCAGAAAGAAGCAGCACCCTCTTGCACTATGCGTGGTGCTGTTTGAGTGGATTTTACAGCATGGGACAAACTCCCAGCGCTAAAAATCAGTGCGACTTACCACACTCTGCCACTTGCAGAACTCCGCAAAGCGTGGCAGGGTTTTTTCGGCACTTCGCAGACTTCTGTGTAGCAGAACTCTGCGAACTCCGCCCACACCTAATTTCAATAACCCTGAATGTGGACCACTCTTAGAGACAGGAAATTTACCTCCCCCAGGAAAAAGTCTGCTGGGACAGAAGATTCAAAGATAGGGATCTTGTAATCAACTGATGGTTCAAATATGCTTTTGTGACAGTGTTCTATGTTCGAACCACTAGTTCTACTAACCTCAGTTGGGAAGTGAACACCCAGAGGGCTTTCCAAACAGCCATCAGCTCCTTCTAATTGGAATTACTTGGGCTGTCTGATCTTCCAACACCACCTCCCCCAACACAGGCTGCTGGCATCTGTGGTTTGAATCTTTGTGTCCCAAGGGGTAAACAAAGTCCCTGTCTCTAAGGGTGAGGGGATCAGCTGCTACTTTAGGATTTCTGCATATCCCCAGCTACTGGGATAGAAACGTAACAATCTTCAAAACTTGAAGTCTAGTAATGAAGAAGGTGACCAACCTACCTTGCACAGATGGGATCTTTCCGGAGGGATGATAAACAGGGTTTCTGCCATATTTCCTTGAAGATGAAGCCCTTCTCGCACTATGGTTTTCCTCATTGAAATCAGCAGGCATAGATGGTTCCTCAACGATTTTCTCAGTAATGGTAAGGAAGGAAAATCTGCCCCTAATTCGATCTGAACCAAGACCATATCTACTCTAGAGATTAAGTAGGAGCCACGTGGGAGTTCTCCTATTTAATAAAGCAGCCCAGATTCTGTAGAAGCCTGAAACCACCACTGTGTCTCTCAGAGTCTGATGATAAGATGGTGAATACATCTAAACATCATCCAGGTAAGCATGGATGCTAATCGCCTGAACATGAAGCAGGGATGTGACTGAGGCAAGAATATTTGTAGAAACTCTTGATACCATTATCAGGTCAGACAGAAGGACCTGAAACCGCCAATGATCCTTCCCTACTGGGAATCTGAGAAACCTCAGATGGCTTTCTGCAATGGAAACATGTATTTAGGCATCTCGCAGATTGATCTTTGACAAGAAAGCCCACTCTGAAAGAAGGGGACCTAACTGTTGGAGGGAGTCAATTTGAAGTGGGCAATCAGAATGAGACTTTTGAGTGATATCAAATCTATAATCATCCTGTACTTCCCAAAATCTTCTGAACCAGAAAAACTGTTGAATAGCATGACTAGCATGCTTCTTGACCAGCAATAGAATACGGTCTTGCAAAATCGGTCTCTTGTGAGGGACTCTTGGCCAAGGAGTCTGAACAAAATGCAAATTTGGAGGAGACAACTGAAAATCTATTGCATATCCCCATGGAAGAATGATTAACACCCATCTGTTGTTACAGATTGTTTTCACTCATCTAGAAACAAAAGTAGATGACCTCCCATACTGTTCTCCCTCTAGCTCAACACAGTAAGGGATGCAGCTTCTTTATTACCTCAATACTTTTGAAAGGAGGTATTATTCTGTGCCCCTTTAGGTTGAAATCGGGATCTATTTGAAAACAGTCTTGTTTACTGCTCTTACTTTTAGAGAGGATTTTTTTGTTCTTTCATGACTAGTTCTGCTTGTGGTGAAAAGGCTGAAAATGTTTTTGATTCTTAAATGATTTGTGCAAAGCTTCTTTCAATTCTTTACCAAACAACATACTCCCAGCAAAAGGCACTCTCAATACACAGTTCTTTTGAGCAGCGTTTGCCTTCCAACCTCTTAAGTGCAAATAATGTCTAGCTGACACTATACCACCAGACCCCTTAGCCAAAGCCCTGGCATTGTGAAATACAATGTTTGGGAGGAACGTAGCCTGGTCCTCCTGTGACTCAAAAGCTGTGAGCAATTTCCACCATCTTGAATATCAGTGGAAAGTCTCTGAATATCCTTAACCAGAGAATGGGATGCATACACATCATAAATCACTGCTCTCATTGAAAGGTTCAATGCGCTTATGCCCTCTCCAATGCCTCTTCAGCCTTTCTTTCGACTGGATCAGAAACTGAAAAGACCTCCGTTGGAAGAGAAGGTTGCCACACCATGTTAACCAAAATAGCATCTTTGATAAATGCTTCCTGTAGTGCAAAATTTCATTTTGACAAAGGCTGTGGCCATCCAATAAGCATCTATACTGACATCTTATTAGGGTTCTTCCATTCTCTTGTCAAAAGATCCTGGATAGCTAGGATAACAGGGAGCTAGGGAAAGCAAGGCTATTGAAATCGATTAAACCAATCCCACTTGTTGATGGCTGGTCCTCATCCGTTGGCAACTGGGGATTGGAGGAACAATAAAAAATCAGAGGTTTAAAATCCTCTCTGTGGATATACTTGCCCTTTGGAGCAGAAGAATCACCCAGGAAACCTTCCCCTCCTCATAATCTGGAGAAGGCTAAGAGGTGCAAGAAGAAGGAGAAGTAACTGAAGACTGAAAGGAATCAAAATCATTGAGAGACTATACTGGGGAAAAACACCTTTGTGTGTATCTTTCGTATGCCTCAGCCATTAATCTCATCATTTCTTGCAGACCCTGCTAAGTCAAGGGGGAAAGATAAGGGGGCATATTATCAAGGGCTCGATCGCCGCTTTAGCGGGACTTTTCCCCCCTAAAGCGGCGATAATTCAAACGCCCTATTAGCAAGCTGTCGCTAACTGCTGTTAGCGACAGCTTTTAGGCGATAGCGACCGGGTTGGGTGCCGCTTTGCATGCCAGCGATATTTATTGCTAATGGCATGCAAAGTAGGCGTTCCCAACCAAAAAGCGACTGGAAACAGTCGCTAAGGTCGCTATCGCCTATTAGCGAGGCAGGGGAGGTGATTAACGAACCAGCGCTAAACACGTTTAGCGCTGGTTTGTTAACGCATGGTCTCACCCTGACTTAGCCATGTAATCCAATGGGAGGTGGATTACATGGCTAAATCCCTCGCCCTATCGTCAAGCTAACACTGGTCACAGTGTGAATATCGCTTGTTTTCAAGCGATATTCACACCTGTTCTTCAGGGTTTCTATCGCTTTGGAGATAAGCGTTGCTGATAGCACGCTATCTCCGCGATAGAAACCTGCGATAGCCGGTGATAATTATCCTAGCGCTAACTGCGCTTAGCGATAATTATCGCCGGTTATTGCTAATAGGCCCCAAGATTTTCCCTCAGTAGTCCTATTCACACCGTCTAGAAGGTGGGAGGAGAAAAATAATTATTTCTATGTATATGTTTATCTATTCTCACAGAACATCAGGTAAACCAGAACCAGGCAAGGGAAAGGAATTCTCTACTTAAATAGGAGAAAGTAGTCCTACAACGAAAGAACTCTAAGGTCCTGCGCAAAGAAAAGAGAAATACCCCAACTTGAAATATGTCACAGGTATTCAAGTAGGCATTTATTAACACCAATCACTCTATTATTGAGTATAAGAAATATAGGGGCATATTATCAAGGGCAATATCGCTGCTTTTGCTGCACTTTTTGCCGAAAAAGCGGCGATATTTTTATCGCCCTATTAGCAAGGCTGCGCTAACATGTGTTAGCGCCAGCTTTCCGGCGTTAGCTGGCGGTTTTCCTATCGCCTTGCATGCCAGCGATAATTATCGCTAATGACATGCAAGGTAGGCGTTCCTTACCAATGGTTCACGTTAAAAGTAGCTAACGCCACATTGCGCTATTATTAAAGAAGTCCCGGACCCGCGAAGCGAGAATAAAAGGTGCGCTAAACCACGTTAGCACCGGAATTTAACACCAGAAAAAATCCTGACTAACAATGATGTTACATGGAGGTGTGTAAGGGAGAGTATCAGTTATCGTGATAAAAGGGGATTTGCAGACACTATTAGCAACCTAGCTGAAATTATATCGCCGATAACGCGGCGATGGCAAGGTATCGCCACAATACCTATCGCCATCGCCGTGCTGTTAGCGGGAGTTTTCGCGTCCTTTCCTCGGACACCATCGCATCTTACCGACATGTTCATAATACATCGATAAGAATGCGATAAGTATCCGGGAAATGAAGCGATAAAAAAATGTACGCTAACTTGCGTTGGCGATCATTATCGCCATTACTAGATAATATGCACCAAAGAATCTCTCGTAACAACAGGCACAGGTAAAAAAATATACACCTCTTACTTCTCCCGCTTTTTTTTTTTTAACCAAAGGTGACAAATGATAGAGAAAAGAGGACTCACAGTCTCCAGCCATCTGAAGACAGAATCTTCAAGTAAGTAAAGCTTCCATCCTTTCACCAAAATGTTTTGTGCTATGATCTAATAAAAAACCAAGGGGCATATTATCAACGGCCAGCGATAATTATCGCTGGCCGTGCTTAGCGATAATTTTGTTATCGCAGGCTATCTCTGAATTTATCGCCCTGGTAGCGCGTTATTAACAACGCGTTTCTCCAGGGCGATAAAAATTCCAGAGATAGCGAGGTTATCGCCGTTTTGCAGGGGAACATCGCTGGTTTTCCAGCAATGTTCCCTGCAAAACGGCGATAACCTTGCTGATACGACCCACAGGGCCGTATCAGCATAATCCACCCCAATGTTAGGGATAGGTAAGTCTGCATTTAGCAGACGTTAGTTTTGGAGAAAACAGCGGTTTTCTCCAAAACTAACGTGTGCTAAAATGTTGAGGCAGCCTTGTAAATATCGCGATGTGAATTTCAGCGATATTTGCAAGGTAGTCCATCCGGGTACGCCCACTTTGCATCTCATTAGAGATGCAAAGGGAGGCGTTAGGAAAGGGTGCTAACATGCGATTATGCATGTTAGCACCCTCTTGTAAATAGGGCGATAGTTTTATCTCCGCTTTTTAAGCCAAAAAAGCGGAGATAAAGCCCTTGTAAATATGCCCCTAAGTAATGTGCTGCAGAGATCTGCCTGTGTCTATAGATCTAAGGCTACTGAGGCGCGAGCACAGCTTTCTCCGCCTTCAAAAGTCTCCTGCAGGAACGTTCCCGGAGCCAAGCAGCGAGTTCTCGTTGCTGCTATAATCCAAATGCATTTGCGCATGCCAAAATGCAGCATACAGTCTAGTAAAATGAAGTGGGCCAAAGCACCGTCAGCACCTGTCGCCTCCTTCCTGAAGGAAATGCGAGTCAAAACACCAGTGCTTAAACAGGAAAAGAGAAAATGCAGGCCATGCAATGCCAATATAAGAATATCTGCATAGGAGGAAAACGGGCCGAACAACCGCCAATCGCACATGAAAAGAGATCCTCTATCTTTTTTTTCCCTAAAGGGTCTCTATCTTGTAAAATGGCATAAGGCGCACCACAGCACAGAAAGAAAAAAAATCACAAAGTTGTGCACTATAAAAGCAGTGTGATGAATTAAAAAAGAAGCAGGGAGGCCCAAGAACAACCTGATGGCAAACAAGATTGCCAAAGCGATTGTCCCCTAAATAAGTCAAACCCTTGAAGAGCATGAAGGGAGGTTGGGGTTTATAGAAGGAGGTACTCAGTTTTAATAGATATGGAAAACAGCTTGTGGGAGTGGTGGCTGCTAAGAAGGTTCACAAAAGATAAACCTCCTAGAATAAGGAATCGAATGAGGCAAAGGATGAGAAGGTCATACTGGCTAAGGTTAGGGGGCATGGTCAGCTGCTTCATTAAAGGCTTTAAGGCTGCTGGTTTAGGGCCACTTCAATGTCGTTGTTCACTTTCCTCCTTATAAGCATTCTTTAACGCAAACGTATTTCTATAACTGCGCTGTTCAGAATACCTTTTGCGATACAGCACTTACCTCCCAGTTACAATGTATTTCTATATATTTTATTTATATTGCGTAGCAAATGGAAGAAACAAATGTAACTTTTTGACACCTCCAAACCAAGCAAAACATGGCTGAGGTAATGCATAGTACAACAGACAAAAAAAGATATTACACGATAAGCAGTGCATATATTGCAAAGAGCAGAGGTAAATGTAATACAGTGAGCATTCAGTTGATGGATACATTTGAAAAATGATTTCTTTGAAGACAATTAAAACTGCTCTCCACTGTGATGTTAACCAAGAAGCATATAAACAATGTAAGCAAATGTAATCCTAAACTGCCCGTTCAAATGCACTTTTGCACTGCTCATATTCAGAGTGTGCAGGGACATCCTATCCAGGCTTTCAGTCTTAAGTTTTTGTCATAAAAGGAGAGATGTTCTGAATTGAAAAATGGAGCAACTCACAATTTTGATATTTTAATATCGGTATGTACTTTGAAAGTGTGAAACTTGCAAAGTTAATTTTTTTAAAGAAAGAGGCACAGCTTTTGGAGAGGTCTGGGCGAAATTTCCATCACCCAGGTGTAATCCACGAATGTCACGTAATTCCAGAAATTATGCCAATATGACATTTGGTGTAATTGTGATGCATCTGCTGCAACATTTTAGCCTAGGAGCAACAAACAACCAAGATGACAGCGGCTGTTGTTCATGGCACTAATGCTTTTTTCTGCTATATTTGCAGTGTGAAATGAGTCCTCTCGTCCAAATCAGACAAGAGTTCACATTTCACACTGAAATATAGTCCTAAATTCCGGTTTGCAGTTCGTGTAATTGCGCTTAATTTTTGCAGAATTTAACATAATTGTGCAAAAGCAAATTACGGGAATTCAGCGCTCCCCTACTATTTGTAGGCATTTATGGTAGTCTGAAACTGCTTCCGCTACTGCGAGGCATGGCCATGGCAAAAAGAGAGACAGATGCTGTTCCTGTTCCGTGCTCTAGACCTCTCCCCACCATGCTGAGTCCTCCCTGCCCATACTCCACACTGTCTCCTTGTATTCCTCTGAGCTTCCTCCACCACTCAAGCTTTTCTGGAAGTGGCTCCCCCTATGTCTCCCTTCTCCTGTGCGGTCTATTTCCTCCTACCATCCCTGCACCTCATAACTGCACAGGGAAGTGAGGTAGAGGCCTATTATTCATCTAGTTTGCAGTTTTAAGCATGATTCCCTCTGAGAGACCATATACAAATCACTCTCACCAGTACGACAAAGGACAAAAGCTGGCTGGCGATCTTTGATAGCTGTGGTTCATAAGTATCTACTTCAGATTGCATCAAGCAAGCAAAGCGAGCAAGATGGACCTACTCCTTGGAAGTTTGAGGGATTCTCCACTTGTGAGCATTTTGAGCAAAAATGCTTCACATAATGCATTTTACAGTACCAATTTACCAAAAAGATGTAGGATTAGAAGAGGCACTCATGAAACATTTCAGTACTTTCATGGTGTGCCAAGCAAACTTCAACTGTCCCAGGGTGCTGTCAGGGCTTTCGGTGGGCCGGGTCCATACAGGTCTCAGACTCGGCAATATTTAAAAATAGACATTGAAACGGGTCCCTATCAGGCCCTGTATCATTGTCCTTAACCTTACTGGTAAAAACACCAATCGATTTCAGACAGTGAATTTAAGGTAATCAATGACAGTGATTTAGTTTCTGTATATATTTCACGTCTCACTTAATCTTGCATTGCTCAAGGGTGTTAGCTATTTCCATGATGTTGTGTCTTTTGTATTCCATGTAGTTTATTCATCTTGTAGTGCACTTTATCTTAAACAGCTAACCATCATTGACAAAGTCAATGGGTCTCGCTGGTTTTAGGTGTATGGCAGTTGTGGTGTAATATATGTGGATGTAACAACAGAAAGCTTATAATACGGGAATCATAGAAATTTAGTTTGCATGTTTAGCCACACCCTAATTACACAGGCAACGCCACTTTTAGGGATATCCCATTTTTTTCATCCCTCTTAAAGCCCTGGGCATTGCGCTTTAACCCACCCCAAGACACTTAATGAAATTATGACAAAATGGTGGATTTTTCATCACAGTTTCACTATAAAATGTCTACCTACGAATCAGAGAGTATGCAATGTTTTCATTTTTGGGGAAACTAAATTCAGATCTTCTAAACAAACACTTATTATTTTCATGAAACAAACTGAATTTCAGTCTTGAAATGTGAATACTTATTTTGTGCCCAGTTTGTTATTATTATTAGGAAAACACATGCTACTTCCATCGATTCTGCCTTGCAAGACTACGCATCATCTTATGCCTTGAATGTCCCAATAGATGCCTACGATCTACCAACCTCTGCTTAGCCTCAGTCCCTAGAATTAAAAGGGTGGGAGGTGGTGGTCGCTCCTTTTCTTATAATGTCGCTAAACTGTGGAATGCTCTTCCTCCTCATCTCTGTCAGAGTCCAATCTCTTCGCTTTTCGGAAGCTTCTCAAAACCTGGCTTTTCCAAAACCCTACCCATTAACCATTAGCTTGCCAGTCCGTTACCGCTGCTAGCGCTGGGATGCCTTCGGGTAGCTATGCGCTCTATATATATTTTTTAATAATAATATTGTCCACAACAATCCAAGAATAACCACCATTATGCGTGATACGTCATCACAGAAGGGATGAGCATCTTTTATCTCAAAGATGTTTGCATTATGCCAGAAATTCCCAATATTAGGCTAAATCAACACAATTCCATGAGTTGGGCCCATCATGCTCATCTTTACAACGTGCCAAGATTTAATGTTACTATGTCAGGTTCTGCATTATAGCAGGAGTAAGCATTATCGTGGCATAGATGCCCACAATATGCCACGAATTACCTCAATCATGTCAGTGTCAGTATTATATCAAGGGTGGAAGCCTTCAAGTTTTGATCGCCTACAAAATGAGAAATTAGCACCAATATGCCAGGTTCAGCATTATGTAAGCTGTTGGTAACATGTCATTGAGACCCAATATGCCAGCAAATGACACATTATGCCCCGTCAGCACCTTATTAAGAGTTCGTACAATCATGGCCTGGATGCCCACAATATGGCAACAATTGACATAATTATGCCAGGTTCTTCTTTACACCAGAGGTGTGCACACCACATTAAGACCCTCACTCGAATATACACAGACACACACACACAATTACATATTTTCGCGCACACACACACACTGTTGCTTTACTTGCCCATGTATGGTAACATCTGAATACACTGCCATAAGCGGCACAGAAAACCTTATGCATTTAGAAAAACTATGGAAAGAAGAAAGATTGGTTGCATAGCTGCCTGGAACCCTTGCTGTTCAAAATACATCCCTTGTTATAATACTGTCACTAGTCAAGATGAAAATAACATAGGTGTGGCTTTTTCTCATCTGTGGAGGTGCTGTCACTAATGTAGGGTAGGGGAAAGGTGGCATTTAACCACACATAATTAAACTCATTTGGATGCTGTCCTGTTGGGCGCAGATGTTGCCCCAAATTTGATCAAAACATGTTCATATCCACACGAACCAGCAGTATCAAAAAGTCGATTCCACAAAGTACTGAATGACAAAGATGCGACTGAACTATCTATCACTTCATCTATTACACTGCGCATTACGTTTTTCATACTCACTGTCACTGCCACAACATTGGAGCCTCCTGGGGAATTCTCTGGAATTCTGGCTATGTAGTATTCAGAGGAGAACTTTGGGACATTGTCGTTGGTGTCCAAAAGGTAAATCATAATGTCGGCTGTAGAACTGAACTTCTCAGGAGTGTTAACTTCCACGGCAAGGAGCTGCAGGTGAAAAATCAAAGATTGGTGCAAGCCAGGGTTATTTTCTCACAGAACTGCTCTAAAATGGAAATCATCAAAGCCAAAGTCGGTTCTAATTCTAATTCTAGACTGTTAGTGCAAGCTTAAGTGAAGGACATTCAGCAAATAACCCATGTCAAACTTAAGGGAGGAGATATGGTCTAGAGGTTACATGCTTGATTTTTAACCCAGAGGCAAGTGTATTGCACATATCTAAAAGCTCAACATTTCACTGCGCATGGTTGTTCTGTTCCAATTATATTTTCCACCCTTTCCACATAACATTGTAGGATCTGCACTCCAGTCTCAACCAGACCCCACAGTCCTAAGTACCACGCTTCATGCTTAAACGCTGCTTCTACCATAAAAAGATTTGCTCTAACAGACTGGCTTGTGACACTATTACCCACAACTGCCTCATGCACCACTTAGAACAAATGGGAATTCTTGACAAAGAAGTAAAATTGAAACAATCTATTCACTTGTTTGAGCCACAACTACTCTCTCTGAACATGCTGCCCTCTAAACCACACCCGCTACCATGTAGAGTTACACAGAGCTCCACATTTTTACCACCTCTTTTAAGCATATACCCTAAAAGATAGCATCTTTAAATAGATTGTCTGGAGACATACTACTAATATGCAAACAAAACTCAAATCAGCTTAGCAAAAATTGCACACTGAGTCCAATGTTCTAACTGAAAGCCATTAAGAAAGAGATCAATGGATCTCACATGACAATATAAAAATAAATCCAGACAAGACCAAAATAATACAGTGTAGCAAGTGGTTTCTTCTCGCCTCCTCTGGCTACCCACTCAAGGCCTAAACCCAACTACTTCCAAAGCAGCGAGAATTATTGGCACCAATATGAACACAGACTTTCTGCGGTAACTCAAATGAACTAGTTTATTTAAAGTAAATTTATAATTGTATTACTTCAGATGCCTCAAAAAATGTTCTAATAATTAGCAGTCCCACGGAGCCCTTACAATAAAAAGGTCTCATGATGCACATCAACTTTCCATTGGTCTTCCTGCCAACTTAGGGGCCCATTAGGATGGCGGGCGGTTCGCCACCGCCGGCCCGGCGGTAGCCACCGCCGGCCCGGCGGGGGCGAACCGCCCGCCATCCACACCAGAAAGACCCCCCGCCATATTATGATGGCTGGGGGGTCCGTGGTGGACGGAAAGACCGTCCGCCGCTTTTCCGCTGGTCGACTCGTCAACCGACGGAAAACATGCATAATATCGTGGCGGTGACTGCAAGACACCGCCATCCATATTATGATGATGGCGGAAAGCAGCCCTTCCATGGCGGTGTTGCCGCCATGGAAAGGCATGTGGTCTTCGCTGTTGGGGGCCTGTAGCGGGCCCCCAGGATGTTGGGGGGGGTGGGGGGTGCACATGGGGGGTACCTATGGTACCCCCTGCATTGGCATGGACAAAGTGGCAGGCACTGCGCGGTGCCTGTCACCTTGTGCATGTCAATGCACAACGTGCATTCCCAGCATTGTGGCGGGCGGTGAGCACCGCCCACCACAATGCTGGGAATAGGGGATACCACGGTGGCGGTGGCATCATAATTGCAGGTGCGGGACCGCCGCACCTATAGCAGGCGGTCCCTTTGGCCGTTGCGGTCCGCCCTCCATCGTAATAGAGCCCTAAGTGCACAGACTGGAGTATGTCAGAGGTTCAGCAGCCAGAAGCCTGCTTTACATGAAATCAAGAAATTACTTCAACCCCTCTTAAAATGCATCATACTGTAACCCATTGGTTACAGAATTGTATTCAAGCCCCTGAGCACAACATATAGGGCAATGCACAAATTGGACTCAGAATTCCTCCATTCCAAATCAATCAGGGTCTAGCCGAACCAACATCCAAGATCAACCCGGGAACTTCTCTCCATACCCCATTTAATCACATGTAGGGGTGAAGTCATTAACAAACCAGGCAACCAAACTGTAGAAATCAAGCCCTACACATACTAGGGCAATAAATAATAAAAGCGGACGTCTTATGCTCATCAGAACATTTAAAACCTGGTTATCTACATGAATTTCACAATAATGTAATCAGACAGAACTCCCAAGACTTGGAACAAAGGAAAAATAGTTGCATTTCACAAAATACCTGACATAGGTGAAACAACAATTTCTACCTGAATTATTCTTTAGACCACCACTCAGCTAGTTCCAGAACTCAATGAGTAAACCAGCTAAATGGTAAATTCCAGGTCAATAAGGCAACTTCCCCAAAAATCGTAAACAAAGGAACAAAATCAATAGTAAGGCAGAGTACTGAATACTACCCCGGATATCAGCAAACTTGTTTCACACTTTATATCCAGCTGCATGGAAGAACTCAACAATTAAGGCAAAAACATAATCAATTAGACCACTTAAAGAGCCCCTACATTACCTCAAATAGGAACTTTGAGTAGGTAATATACGGTCCCCAATTTAAATCCAAACTTTTTCTTTATTGTTACTTCTTGCAAATGTATATATCACTTGTACACTTAACCCCTTTTCATCAACAGACAGAAACAACACAAACACCAGAGAATGAGGATGAATGGATCATGAGAAAAATTACTGGTATGTTGCATTGAATGGCATGTTCGCTATACTCTAAAATGTTACACAAGTTACCATATTTTCCATTTCATTTACTGGGGTCATCACGTTTGCACCCTCCACGTAGGGGTTTAAAAATCTATACAGCTTCTCCATATGTCTACTCCCCAGCTGGGCCCTATTGAAGCCATCATGCCCTGCCCTGCCACTCCACTTCACCACTCGTGCCTTCAACATATCTCGGATAAAAGGGCACTTGTGATACTCATACATGATTGCAAGAAATTGCACTATTTAGTTCCTCGTGCCCAGTCACCTGCACACTCATTGTACCAGCTGTGGCATCCTGGGGTATCAAGATGTTTTCCATGTGAGAAGTTGGCCTGGTATATGCTGTCCACTAATTAGAGTGGGCACCTTGCACCAGTCCAAACGACCCTTATTTATGATTAGGTGAAAGACAACCTTTATAGAAAGCTATCCTAGTGGTAGCTGTGGAGAGCAGCCTTCAGGCTAAGTCTCGAAGGAATGTAAAGCAGCTTGTTTTACCAGTATATAACCTCCTGAATGACCAAATGAAAGGAGAACCACACCAGGTGTATATAAAATATATGTATTTATTACTAAACACTCTCTACTAACCTCTTTATGAGATTAGAGAACAATACACACAATATTAAATCACTAGAACGACAGTAAATAGCACAATACACAGCGGGCTCCAGGGGGAGACCGAACCATATACTAAGAAAGTGGTATAAGAACCACGACTTGACTAGACACAGTGCCTAGAGCACGTAGAATCGCTGGGACCCAAAGGAACCACCCAAGGTAGTGACACAAGGGACCCACGGAGGACGGGTGCAGTGTGGGAACACAGACGCGAGCTCCGTACAAGTCTATGGGAAAGTCGCGGTTGGAATTTTAAAGATTAAGGACACTTAGGAGAGGACTTCAAGCAAACCCAGCTAACCATAGAAGGTTCTAAGGCCAGCACCCTTGAGAGTACTGAGGTACCCGTGTTACCTATCCCAGAGGAGCCGGGTGCATAGGGGTCAAGTGGTGTCGGAAACCCTCGTCGTTTTCAATGGCGTGATGCGAGAAAGTACTGCTGCAATGGAGAAGAAAAGTGTCTGGTGTGATCCAAGCCTGGATCAGAGATGTGAAGAACCTGAAAGCAGAGGGGACAAAGTCTGGGTCACTTCACGTGACCAGGAGCGGAGCAATCGAATGCCCACCGATGTCAGGTGCTTCAGGTGCAAAGAGGTGAAGCTTGACTCTGCAGCCACGGGGACCAGGAGACGTCTGCGACAACCACAGTCCGGATTCGAGCTGTCCCACAAAGGATGTCGAGTGCTGAGGGGTCAGTGTCCAGATTGAACACCAACAAGCCTTGGCAACTAAAACCCACACGGTCAGAGGAAAGATGCTTCTGTGAAGACCAGCAAGGTCCTGGGAACTCCCCAAGCAATGGAGAGTCAGGGCACGTCTGGAGCAACCAGGGAAGCCCACTGAAAGTTAAAGTTGCCTTCTCAGGGACCCACAGGCCAACGGACCAGGGATCGCGAAAGGACCTCAAGAGGAATAACAAAGTGCCAACCCACGGAACACTCGTGGAGTGTAGGCCAGAAATCTTCAGTGGAAATACTGCTCGGGGTCAGGACTACAAGTAGCCAAAAGCACAGCTTCAGGGATCGCCGAAAAGCATATGCTGCTGCAAATGTACACGGTGCCGGGGTATGGGTTTCACGGTCCCCACGAGGGATACGGGCGTCAGAATTGCTGAGAGCGCAGATCAACCTTGGAGACCTCAGGAACCCACCTCCTGTATTGCAGAAATCTTCGGAGTCCTTCGGGAGCTTCGTAGATGCAAACCGGTCAGATGCATTTTGGTGCCTGCTCAGCAGGGGAGTAACTCCTTTACTCCAAGGGAGATTCTTCAGTCGTCCAGCAAAGCGTAGATCGTCGAAGGTTACTTGTTTTCTGTAGCAGAGTTTAGTCCAGGTAATATCTAAAGTCCTGTAGCCAGGGGTTCCTACTTTATACCCAAGGAAGGGTGGGACAAACTCTGGGGACCCACCTATGGGAGGGTCAGGACAGAGGGTGGCTACACCCATGTCCTTTGTCCAGTTTCGCACCAGAGCAGGAGCAAATGGCTCCTGCAACCGGTTTGAGCTGGACTATGCACAGGGACACCAAATGTGCCCCCAGTGCAGACATCAAAGCACTCTGAGAGTGCACCCACCCAGCCCCAATACACTAAAGCCTGTCTGGGAGGTGGTCACACCTCCCTGTGACAGGAAACCTATTGTCAAGCCTTCCCCTGCCGGAGTTTCATCCAGCAGCAGGAGGGCAGACTCGTGTCTGTGGCTGGCAGCATCCATTTTGTGATGCCAGGGTTCTGTGAAGCTGGTACCGGGTGTAGCGGTGTTGTCATATTTCTCCCTCTAGGAGGGTGGAATCATACCTCCCACACCAGTTACTGGTGTGGAGGTATGATTCCAAGGTGTTTGACACCAAACACAACATGTTTCCATGCAGCCATATTAAAGTTAGCATTTACCGCGAGGTTATAATGCACTTAAGTATATATGGTTGGCTGCATCACAAACAACCCTGGAGAATAGGTTCCGAAGGCTGCAGAGGGGCTCTGCTCATGCATGGGCACCCTCTCACATAAAACCCAGCACCCTGCCTTCAGGATTGATAAGGCCTGCCATAGGGGTGACTGATAGGTTTATATGTGCAGTGATTAGGATAGATATAGTGAACCTATATCTAAGTAAGGGGTGCATGCACCACCTTACACAGGCTGCAGTAGCAGACCTGTGGTGTCATTTTAAATGGTCTCTCAGGGGTGGCATAATACATGCTACAGCCCTGGGAGGCCTCTGGGGTACCTATGCCCTGGGTACATAGTATACCATATACTAGGGACTTATAAGGGTACCCCAGAATCCAATATGGAGTGTACCTAAAGTACATGAACAACCAATTTAGGGAGTAAGCAGATAGACTGGGGTCCTGAATAGCAGGATCCCAGTCAGACTAAGTCGAAAACCAGCAAAACACCAGGAAAAAGTGGGGGCAACCATGCAGTCAGATTCCACCTTCCTACATGACCCCCCCCAAACGAAAGGAGATAGGGCTAACCTTGTCCAGTTGAGCCTTTATTGACTAAGTGGCCATATAAGGAAGATCCTGCACTAGCATGGATACCCCCTGTCTTATGGTCCACTAAGCAGTCCCTACCCCTAAGGGTATGGGATGGTCTCCAAAAGTTGGGATTTCTACCTGTGGGGTGTTTTGGCAAAGTAAAAGGCTGGTGGGGTGTCTGAGTAGAGAAGTGAGGCCCTAATAAAGTTGGCCTCAGCTTCCTCAGATCACTGGTCACCATGGAGGCCTTTCTTTCCATGACTGAGTTGTATCTGGCCCTAAGGGTCAACCTCTGGCTGCCTACAGCTGGGGGTTGGGTCCCTCTGGTTGGAACACTGGAAGGACATGGTAGGTTTGGAACCACTTGGTCCCAGGTTTGCCTTGGCCCAACAGAATCCATCTGGGGGAGGTCCCTATCCAATGGTAAGAGGGATCCCTCAGTGGGTTGAGGAATTTTCACCTGGCTAGGGCTACTAGACTGGGTGCCCCTAATCTGTTGATGAGGGTGTTCCTTTGGACAATGGGCCCTAAGTGGTCCACTGACCTCCCTGACCTCTGCAGCCCTAGGCTGAGTGAGGGAGGGTAGAGAGGGGCAGGATACCTGCTCCAGACTGGGTACCACCTTGGAAGGGTCCCCTGCCATCAGGGGTGTTGCCAGGCCAGGCCTGACCACCTCTGGGGCAGTTCCTTCACTAGGGGTAGGATCAGATCCCTGAGGAAGCTGACCCTTACCTATAGTCTGGGGGGTAGAAGACTTTTCTTCCACCCTTCTGCTCTCTGGTGGAGTCGAGTGGGCCATTTTTTCAGGCTCCACCTCTCCAAAAGTTCCCTGGGATGGGGCTGGGGCCCTAAGAGCCCCACCAACTTTCTCAGGGAGGCCTAACATTCTTAAATGGGCCTGGTATTCAACTTCAGCCCAGGCTGAAATTTCCAGATCATTGCCCAACAGGCAATCTACAGGCAAGTTTGGGGACACTGCCACTCTCTTTGGGCCAGTGACCCCTCCCCAGCTGAGATTGACTATAGCTATGGGATGATCTGTTTCAATACCATCAATGTTAGTCACCTGGTACTTAAACTCAGGTAAAAGCTGTTGAGGGGGGACTAGTTTCCCTGTCACCATGGTCACACTAGCCCCTGTGTCTCTGAAGGCCACAGCTTTCTGACCATTTATCAGTGGCTCCTGTCTGTACTTGCCCAAAGAATTAGGACTGACAGTAAAAGTGGCAAATCCCATGCCACCATCACAGACTAAGTAGGCCTGTGAGGAGGACCTTGATAAGCTGGGGTCCCCCTCAGTTCCCCATACCAGCGCACCTAACTTTTTGGGTGCATTACTACCACCTGGGGGATTACTACTTGCAGTACCAGGAGGAGTGGTAGTATTGCTGGGAGGAACATTTTCCTTATTGCTGGCCTTAGGACAACTGGGGTCATTTTTCCAGTGGCCAGGCTTCTTACATATATGGCAATAAGGTTTCTTTTCAGGGGAGGAAGGAGTTTGGGACCCACCACCAGAAGAGGACTTTTGGGGCCCTGTAGTGGATTTATCTTTTGATTTATCCCCACCTTTCTCTTGGTTTTTCGAAGAATCTTTCTTCTGGTCACCACCCTGATTCTTTGGCTTTACTCTGGTTCTGACCCATTTGTCTGCCTTCTTTCCCAATTCTTGGGGAGAGGTCAGATCAGAGTCCACCAGGTACTGGTGTAAAAGCTGGTTTTGACAATTATTAAGGATCTGCTCCCTCATAATCAAATTGTACAATCCTAAAAAGTCATGCACCTTGATGCCATGTATCCAACCTTCCAGAGCCTTAGTAGCACAATCTACAAAGTCAACCCAGTCCTGAGTCTGTGCCTTTTGGGTGTCTCTGAACTTTATCCTGTATTGTTCAGTGGTTAAGCCAAACCCATCAATCAGAGCACTCTTCAAGACTTTGTAATTGTCAGCATCCTCTTCTCTTACAGTGAGGAGCTTGTCTCTACCTTTGTCTGCAAAGGAGAGCCACAAGATTGCTGCCCACTGCTCCTGAGGGACCCTCTGTACCTTACAGGCCCTCTCCAGTGCAGTTATCCATTTGTGGATGTCATCCCCACTCTGGTAGGGAGGGACAATCTTGTTCAGGTTCCTATGGTTATAAGTATTTTCTCTACTCCTAGGGACACTGTTGCTGCCACCATGGGGCTCTAGCCCCAACTTCTGAGAAGCTCTCTGAAGCTCCAGGGATTCCCTATCTAAGGCCAATTGCTCTCTCTTGATTCTGAGCTTAGCTCTCTCAAACTCAAGCTGTTGGCACTTCTTCTCATAAGAGGACTCCATTTTATGAGAAGCAGAGCTCCCTACAGATGTACCAGAATGATTAGATTCCTGAGAAGGAGATCTTTATCTTCTTGGTAAACTGTTAACCCTTCCAGGTGGGGTAAAGAGGGTCCACTGAGGCCTCCTTCCTCACCTTCAGGAAGAATTGGATTGTCCAGGTTAGAATCATTTTGATCCTCCTGGCCAGCATCAGAGTCCAGGTCATTGAAGTTTTCACTTCCTGGCCTTTCCTCTTCTGCTGTCCCACCCCCTTTTCCTACCTCATCAGACCCTGGAGTCTTTCTGAGGTCATCTAAAAGCAAAGTCTCTATGAGACGTTGGGTGTTTGGATTTTTCCCTGACTTCAGTTTCCTGGATGTACACATGGCTCTCAATTCCTGGAATGAGAGATGGTCATACTTAGTTGGCAAGGAGCCACTGGCTTCAGGCTTAGAAGACATGCTAGTGTGGTGTGGTGTATGCACCTACCTACTCTAGTGGGAACTGAACTCTCTTGAGTTGGAGAAAGGGTGTGCTAGGCCCTTGACTTACCCAACTCTAAGTTCAGTAGAACTTACTTTATTCTAGACTTGATTTATATGTACCTAAGTACCTTTAGTGGTTTTCAGTTATTCACTCAATGAGATTATCTGGTAAAACAATAGCAAGCTTGAATCCCAACCGCTGCACACCAATGTGAGAAGTTGGCCTGGTATATGCTGTCCACTAATTAGAGTGGGCACCTTGCACCAGTCCAAACGACCCTTATTGATGATTAGGTTAAAGACAACCTTTATAGAAAGCTATCCTAGTGGTAGCAGTGGAGAGCAGCCTTCAGGCTAAGTCTCGAAGGAATGTAAAGCAGCTTGTTTTACCAGTATATAACCTCCTGAATGACCAAATGAAAGGAGAACCACACCAGGTGTATATAAAATATATGTATTTATTACTAAACACTCTCTACTAACCTCTTTAGGAGATTAGAGAACAATACACACAATATTAAATCACTAGAACAACAGTAAATAGCACAATACTCAGCGAGCTCCAGGGGGAGACCGAACCATATACTAAGAAAGTGGAATAAGAACCACGACTTGACTAGACACAGTGCCTAGAGCACGTAGAATCGCTGGGACCCCAAGGAACCACCCAAGGTAGTGACACAAGGGACCCACGGAGGACGGGTGCAGTGTGGGAACACAGACGCGAGCTCCGTACAACTCTATGGGAAAGTCGCAGTTGGAATTTTAAAGATTAAGGACACTTAGGAGAGGACTTCAAGCAAACCCAGCTAACCATAGAAGGTTCTAAGGCCAGCACCATTGAGAGTACTGAGGTACCCGTGTTACCTATCCCAGAGGAGCCGGGTGCATAGGGGTCAAGTGGTGTCGGAAACCCTCGTCGTTTTCAATGGTGTGATGCGAGAAAGTACTACTGCCGTGGAGAAGAAAAGTGTCCGGTGTGATCCAAGCCTGGATCAGAGATGTGAAGAACCTGAAAGCAGAGGGGACAAAGTCTGGGTCACTTCACGTGACCAGGAGCGGAGCAATCGAATGCCCACCGATGTCGGGTGCTTCAGGTGCGAAGAGGTGAAGCTTGACTCTGCAGCCACGGGACCAGGAGATGTCTGCAACAACCACAGTCCGGACTCGAGTTGTTCCACAAAGGATGTCAAGTGCTGGGGGGTCAGTGTCCGGATTGAACACCAACAAGCCTTGGCAACTGCAACCCATGCGGTCAAAGGAAAGATGCTTCTGTGAAGACCAGCAAGGTCCTGGGGACTCCCCAAGTAATGGAGAGTCAGGGCACGTCTGGAGCAACCAGGGAAGCCCACTAAAAGTTAAAGTTGCCTTCTCAGGGACCCACAGGCCAACGGAGCAGGGATCGCAAAGGGACCTCGAGAGGAATCACAAAGTGCCAACCCACGGAACACTCGTGGAGTGTAGGCTGGAAATCTTCAGTGGAATTGCTGCTTGGGGTCAGGACTATAAGTAGCCCAAAGCACAGCTTCAGGGATTGCAAAAAAGCATATGCTGCTGCAAATGTACACGGTGACCAGGGGTACGTGTTTCACGGACCCCACAAGGGATACCGGCCTCAGAATTGCTGAGAGCGCAGATCGACCTCGGAGACTTTGGGAACCCACCTCCTGTATTGCAGAAATCTTCAGAGTCCTTCGGGAGCTTCATAGATGCAAACCGGTCAGATGCGTTTAGGTGCCTGCTCAGCAGGGGAGTAACTCCTTTACTCCAAGGGAGATTCTTCAGTCGTCCAGCAAAGCGTAGATCGTCAAAGGTAACTTGGTTTCTGTAGCAGAGTTTAGTCCAGGTAATATCTAAAGTCCTGTAGCCAGGGGTTCCTACTTTATACCCAAGGAAGGGGTGGGACAAACTCTGGGGACCCACCTATGGGAGGGTCAGGACAGAGGGGTGGCTACACCCATGTCCTTTGTCCAGTTTCGCGCCAGAGCAGGAGCAAATGGCTCCTGCAACCGGTTTGAGCTGGACTATGCACAGGGACACCAAATGTTCCCCCAGTGCAGACATCAAAGTACTCTGAGAGTGCACTCACCCAGCCCCAATACACTAAAGCCTGTCTGGGAGGTGGTCACACCTCCCTGTGACAGGAAACCTATTGTCAAGCCTTCCCCTGCCGGAATTTCGTCCAGCAGCAGGAGGGCAGACTCGTGTCTGTGGCTGGCAGCATCCATTTTGTGATGCCAGGGTTCTGTGAAGCTGGTTCCGGGTGTACCAGTGTTGTCATATTTCTCCCTCTAGGAGGGTGGAATCATACCTCCCACACCAGTTACTTGTGTGGAGGTATGATTCCAAGGTATTTGACACCAAATACGACATGTTTCCATGCAGCCATATTAAAGTTAGCATTTACCGCGAGGTTATAATGCACTTAAGTATATATGGTTGGCTGCATCACAAACAACCCCGGAGAATAGGTTCCGAAGGCTGCAGAGGGGCTCTGCTCATCTATGGGCACCCTCTCACATAAAACCAAGCACCCTGCCTTTAGGATTGATAAGGCCTGCCATAGGGGTGACTGATAGGTTTATATGTGCAGTGATTAGGATAGATATAGTGAACCTATATCTAAGTAAGGGGTGCATGCACCACCTTTCACAGGCTGCAGTAGCAGACCTGTGGTGTCATTTTAAATGGTCTCTCAGGGGTGGCATAATACATGCTGCAGCCCCTGGGAGGCCTCTGGGGTACATATGCCCTGGGTACATAGTATACCATATACTAGAGACTTATAAGGGTACCCCAGAATCCAATCTGGAGTGTACCTAAAGTACATGAACAACCAATTTAGGGAGTAAGCAGATAGACTGGGGTCCTGAATAGCAGGATCCCAGTCAGACTAAGTCGAAAACCAGCAAAACACCAGGAAAAAAGTGGGGGCAACCATGCAGTCAGATTCCACCTTCCTACATTCCACACAAATGATGCTCCATCATAAGACCAGCTGTGGAACTTGATAAGACATTGGGGACTCACATCCTCATCCATTCATGTTTTCATCATGTGGATGGGCTGATAACGTGTCAAATGGATACAACTTCAATGCACTAATAGGTTTCTGATAGCATGTAACGCACCACTAAAATGCATAAAAAATGAATTATGTGCTACACGCTTAAAGTAACACGTTCAACTAAATACAATGCGCTGCATATGACACTGTAACTTATTGTGTGGTAAGGCAATAACTAAATCTACTATGCATTAATCTGTTAAAACCTCTAATATTCCGATACACATAAATACTCGTAGGACCTTGACTCCGGTCATAGGCCTGCACTCTCCCCGCAGCTCCTGCTCTCCGTCGCTGCCTGTGGAGCCCCCGGCCCTGGATGTTCAATGCTGCTGCCTCCAAGGTTTTTGTGAGCTTGTGATAATTGTGCTAATTGTGCTAATTTCTGCTACCTGTTACTTTTGGTTTCTCCTTCTGTTTCCGCTATCTCCAGCATCAGCTTCGTATTGGTTAGTCCGTGTTTTGTTTACTCCGTGTCACCTTCACTGTTTCCCCTCTGTGCCTGCCCCCTCGCGCTTCCCCCGTTCCCGCCACTGCTGCCCCGGCCCCGCCACTCTACCCGCGCCCATTCTCCCGCCTCCCAGCTGAGCCTCCCTCCCCTCCCCTATATAATGCAGACGGCTGCGGGGGAGCGCTCGTAAGACCTTGACTCCGGTCATAGGCCTGCACTCTCCCCGGAGCTCCTGCTCTCCGTCGCTGCCTGCGGAGCCCCCGGCCCTGGGTGTTCGAGGCTGCTGCCTCCAAGGTTTTTGTGAGCTTGTGATAATTGTGCTAATTGTGCTAATTTCTGCTACCTGTTACTTTTGGTTTCTCCTTCTGTTTCCGCTATCTCCAGCATCAGCTTCGAATTGTTTAGTCCGTGTTTTGTTTACTCCGTGTCACCTTCACTGTTTCCCCTCTGTGCCTGCCCCCTCGCGCTTCCCCTGTTCCCGCCACTGCTACCCCGGCCCGCCCCTCTACCGCGCCCGTTCTCCCGCCTCCCAGCTGAGCCTCCCTCCCCTCCCCTATATAATGCAGACCGCTGCGTGGTCGCGCAGCGGACACGCGCTGTGGGCGCACCGCTCGCGCCTAAGGCAAGCCTGTCTGCGCCCGTCCGCGCCTGGACCGCGCCCAGTGCAAGAACCCCTGGCCCCCGCGAGAGCCATGACACCCGACGACGCTACGACGCCGACTTCCTCCACGGACTCAACACCGGCCGATCACCAAACTGCTTCCAGGCCAGCCCGACACTCACCCACGGACCCTTCACCTTCCGTGACTACAGCTTCTCCAGCCGCCGAACACCCGCACGCCCCACCCCACCCGTCAGAGCAGAACGCAACCACCTCAGATGCATACTACTCAACACCCGCTCCATCCACAAGCACGCCGACGAACTCTGGGACCTACTCGACTCAGCCTCCCCGGACGTCACCTTCCTAACAGAGACCTGGATGAACCCCTCTTCGGCACCCGACATCGCCACAGCCATCCCAGATGGATACAAGATCACCAGAAGGGACCGCACCAACAAACCAGGAGGAGGAATCGCCATTGTCTACAGAAGTACCCTCAGAGTCTCGACCTGCACGACAGACACCTCCAGCACCGCCGAACACCTGCACTTCCAGATCCACACCGACCCCAACACCACTCTCAGAGGAACACTCGTCTACAGACCCCCCGGCCACAGTTCATCGACGCCATCTCCGTCATCGTCAGCACGCACGCTCTTGCGTCCGCAGACTACATCCTCCTCGGAGACCTGAATTTCCACCTCGAGAACGCCGACGACAGCAACTCCGCCGCTCTGCTTGATAACCTCGCCAACCTCGGACTCAAACAGCTCGTCACGACCCCTACACACACCGCCGGTCACACGCTCGACACCATCCTCTCAGCCAGCAACCACGTCACCTTCAGCCACACCACCGAACTCCACTGGACCGACCACCGCTGCGTCCACTTCACCTTCAAGAAACCCACCACGCACCACCACCAGCTAAGGATCCCCTACCACAGCTGGAACAAGGTCACGGAAGACCAGCTCATCACCACCCTCGCTCGAGACCCACCGACAAACACCACCGACACTGATACAGCCGCCAGTAACCTCAGGCAATGGATCAACGACTGCGCCAAAACTCTCGCCCGCTCAAAAAACCCTCAAACAGACGCACTGACAGAAAGGCCAGCTGTTTCACCACCGACCTCCAGGAAACCAAGCGAACCTGCCGAAGACTTGAGAAAAGGTGGCGCCACGAAAAGACACCGGAAAACCACACAGCCCTAAAGAACGCCATTCGCAAGCACCACCAACTCATCCGTGCCACCAAAAGGACATCCTTCAAGGAACGCATCGACAACAACGCACACAACAGCAAAGAGCTCTTCAACATCGTGAAGGAGCTCTCCAATCCCAGCTCCAACTCCAACGACATCCTGCCGTCGCAAGACCTCTGCGACTCCCTAGCCACCTTCTTTCACCGCAAGATCGCAGACATCCACGACAGCTTCAACACCCAGACCCTCCCTCCAGCCGCCAACAACGCAGACCCACCGCCCCCTATCCTCACCAACCACCTGCTCTCCTGGACCCACGTCAACGACGAAGATACCATCAAGAGCATGAACACCATCCACTCCGGCTCACCAACCGACCCCTGCCCTCACCACATCTTCAACAAAGCTAACCGCATCATCGCTCCCCAACTTCGGAAGGTCATCAACAGCTCCTTCGAGACCGCCACCTTCCCGGAAAGCTGGAAGCACGCCGAGATCAACGCCTTACTCAAGAAACCCACAGCGGACCCAAAGGACCTCAAGAACTTCCGGCCCATCTCCCTTCTTCCGTTCCCGGCGAAAGTCATTGAAAAGATCGTCAACAAGCAACTGACCCACTTCCTCGAGGAGAACAACATCCTGGACCAGTCCCAATCCGGTTTCCGCAGCAACCACAGCACCGAAACCGCCCTCATAGCTGCCACAGACGACATCAGGACCCTATTGGACAACGGCAAAACCGAGGCCCTCATCCTCCTGGACCTCTCGGCTGCCTTTGACACCGTCTGCCACCACACCCTACGCACACGCCTACACGACGCAGGTTTACGTGACAAAACCCTAGACTGGATCACCTCCTTCCTCACTGACAAAACCCAGAGGGTCCGCCTCCCGCCCTTCCATTCCGAAGCCACCAAGATCATCTGCGGCGTGCCCCAAGGATCATCCCTCAGCCCTACCCTCTTCAACGTCTACATGGCACCACTCGCCAGCATCGTCCGCTCGTACAACCTCAACATCGTCTCCTATGCCGACGACACTCAACTGACCTCTCACTCACCGAAAACCCTGCCACCGCCAAAACCAACCTCCACAAAGGAATGAAGGCAGTCGCCAGCTGGATGCAGACCAGCCACCTGAAACTTGACTCGGACAAGACAGAAGTCCTCATCCTCGGATCCACCCCCTCAGCCTGGGACGACTCTTGGTGGCCAGCCGGCCTGGGAGCTGCACCCACACCCACCGACCACGCACGCAACCTGGGGGTCATCCTGGACTCATCGCTCTCAATGACCCAGCAAGTCAACACCGTCTCCTCCTCCTGCTTCAACATCCTGTGCATGCTCCGCAAGATCTACAGATGGATCCCCACCGAAACCAGAAGAACGGTCACACAGGCCCTCGTCAGCAGCAGGCTGGACTACAGCAACGCCCTCTACGCAGGAACCACGGCCAAACTCCAGAAGAGACTCCAACGCATACAGAACGCCTCTGCACGCCTCATCCTCGACATACCCCGCCACACCCACATCACTGCCCACCTGAAGGACCTGCACTGGCTCCCAGTCAAGAAGAGGATCACCTTCAAGCTCCTCACCCACGCCCACAAAGCACTACACAACACCGGACCAGCATACCTCAACAAGCGTCTCACCTTCTACACCCCGAATCGCCAGCTGCGCTCCGCCGACCTCGCCCTCGCTGCCGTGCCACGCATCCAAAGGACCTCCACCGGCAGCAGATCCTTTTCCTACCTCGCGGCCAAGACGTGGAACACCCTCCCCACACAGCTGCGACAGACCCAGGACCTGCTGACCTTCAGGAGACTTCTCAAGACCTGGCTGTTTGAGCAGTAGCTGCACCCTCACCCCCGCTCAGCGCCTTGAGACCCTCACAGGTGATTAGTGCGCTCTACAAATAAGTGATTGATTGATTGATTGATAAATAACTTGTAACCTCATTCGATTTCAGTTGAAAACCTTTACACACCTTTATGTAACTACTAACCAGTAAGCAAACCAATGCTGCAGCGAATACTGACTACCAGTGGTTCCCAAACGTTTGGGAACCATGACCCACTTTTTAGAATGACAAACGTTCGTGACCCACCTATCTTTAATCAACATGAAGAGGGGCGATTTTTGAATGTAACCAAAGCTTCATGTGCTAGTGCATTGTCATTCGCAAACAGCCCATTTTCAATTGAAATGTCCACTAACTGTGCACAGACATACAGTTTAACTGATAGAACTATACAGCACACAAATGATAATGTGTGGCGATCGGGTTTCTGTGAATTTGTATCATTTGTGCATCACCAAGTAATGCGTCTTGATTTGTTTTTATCCTATTCTTTTATCTTATAATTTTATCTCTGTTTCAAGGACACTTCAGAATTAAAAACAAAATGTGCTTCATTTTTTTCTTTCCTAACTGCTGAATGTATACAGTTCATTTACAGGTACTTACATTTTGTTGTGTGTTGGAAAAGCACTACATACCAGAGCCTTTAATTTTACATTCCCTGGACTCTAGCAAGATTGTCACATATTTTCGTTAAAAACTCCTCTCACTTTGCAGTCAGGGCAAGAAAAGTAAACACCAATATGGCAGCAATTTATCAAAAGACAAAGCCTGACGTTTGACCTCTGTCTTTGAAGCACTGGCAAATGTGACAAATTAAACACAGAATTTAAAGACATCTTTCTTTTTTTTGCTCTCACGTTACCAACCATCTAAAAATCAGCTTGTGACCCAGCAGTGGGTCGCGACCAACAGTTTGGGAAACCTTGCACTAGGCTAAATTGTACAGCAGTGGCGGCTCCTCCGCTAAGGTGGAGGAGCGTCGCCCCACTGCCGAGCAGCAGCGAAATACAGGAAAAATAAATGATAATAACTCAAGGCTATTATCATGTTATTTTGTCCTGCTGCTGTAGCTTTGCAGGGCCGGCGAGGCTGCTTTGACACAGGAGCAGGGGGAGTGGTGAGCACCCTTTGCAAGTGCGTATGAATGTTCAGCCAGCCGTCTAGGGCCACCGAAACATTCATGCGCACTTAACATGTTCTCCACCCAGGCTGCATTACAGCCTGGGTGAAGAACATGCCCAGCTCTCATTCCCTGGCTGAGCACCGAATCGTGGCACTCCTTCCTGTTCTGTTCCGGCGGTGCTGAGGGACGAGGAGGAGAGACAGAGGAGAGACGCGGCAGTACGGTAAGTTTTTTAAATTATTTTTTTATTATTTTCATTCTCCGCAACCCCCCACCCCCTGCCCCGCCACCCCCGATAGGTGCCGGCCATGACTGTTGTACAGACCTGCTACTCTAAGACCCTCATTACGAACGAGCTGGTAAGTGTTGTGATATTTATTGCGCCTGATAAAATCCAACTCAGCAGAGTCGTATTTTGTCATGTATGATAAATACCACCAAATGACAGGTTTATAACATACAGGTTTTGGTGCTTTCCACAGTGACTAATGGGTTACATGGATGGATGAGTGGGTGAGCTTATAGGTCATTGAGGAGCAGCATGGCGAGTAAAGAATAGTCTCCTGCCATCAACATGACTGTGGCTATCCAGGCATTTAAGTGTCTTACCCGTTCAGCCATCCATGCACTCACTCACTCACCCAGTCATCCATCCAAAATCAGAAATAAAGTGAAAAAATGGTGGATGTTGGCACTGAGCCAATGTATAGGAAATTATTTTTAACAGAAAAAATATAGTGCAGCAGTTCTTAACATTCTGACTTCTGTGGACCCCCACTTAATTATTACTGGAATTCGGGGATCCCCTCTGAGTCATTATTGAAAGCTGACGACTCCCAACCTAAGCAATTTCTATGATTTGAACATAAAAACAATACACAAAAATACAAAAAGAAGTATACACCAAGCACATGCTCAAATACTGAAATAATTTGTTTAATTCATAATGAAATATAGAAGTTTTCAAATGTTTAAGTTTGCTTCCTTATGTATATACACTTTATTAACTTTAATTAAGTAATTTTAATATTATTTAATTTTGTAAAACTGTCACGGGTCTCCTGAGAAGGCCTCACGGACTCCCAGGGGTCCTCGGACCACAGGTTAAGAACCACTGGCATAGAGTATTAGCAATTAAAATATTTTGAGAACGGGAGTGTATTTTCACATGTTTTTTTTGTCAGTGAGTCATTTCGCAGGTAAAGAAAAGCTTTATTTGAATAAAGAAGTTGCATAAAGAAGTGATCCAGGCAACTTGTAGTGTGCACCGTTTGCAGCAAATGAACAGCTCCACACGATACCGCAGACCTTTAGGGTGCTGCCCATACAACTGCTCTGCTCTCTTAGGCCCTGATTATGAGTTTGGCGGTCCACGGACCTCCAGACTTGCGGGGGCGCGGTGGTGGCGGTCTCCTGATTGCCCAATTATGAGTCGGGCGGTGGGACCGCCGCAGCCACCAGGGAACCGCCTTTCCCTGTCTGTGTTGCGGCGGTGTAGAGGCATCAATATGCTGAGTGAGACCGCTGCGGTCCCGCTAAGCATATTGCCAAGGCTGCCCATGGGGGCCACGTAGGGGACCCTCCAACAGGGCGGCCGCCTTAGTGCCACAGGAAGGCACAGAAGTCTGCTGACTAGGCTCACCGGGCTAGGGACCAGGGGGTCTGCTGGCCGCGTCACTTCCGGCCGTGGGAGGGGGACAGGGGTACAAAAGCCTTCCCCCGCCCACTGTACGGTCTCTTGACCGCTACCCGTCTCGCTGTTTGCGCCGGACACGCCGTCTCCCCAGATTTTGGTCCAGACGCACAGGAGCAGTTCGCGGTGAGTGCATTCCTTCCCCCTCCCCATTGGGCCTTGCGATATGGCACGGCCACTGCCGGTGCTGCGGCCGCCTTGGAGGGGGAAGAGGACTGCTCCTAGGGGGCATTGGGCAGCGGCGCTCTTCTTCGCCGGGGCCAGCTCCTGGGTGTGGTCTCGGCGTGCTGCTGGAGACCCGGCGCGTCATGGGCACGAGTGCTGGGTGTGAGCGGAGGGACCCCTCCGGGTTACCGCTTGGAGGGATTTCACGGTGTGGTCCCTGCTGTGGCGGGGGATGTTACTGCGGGGGTGCAGCGTGGTTGCTAGGCGCCCCCCCCCCTGTGCCTTGTACGAGGTCCGCGCAGGCTTTTGGGCTGCGGTCGGGTCCGCATCCCGCACGCTCCAGCACAGGGCTTGAAGTGCCAGGGGCTTGCTTCTCAAACTTTAAAGAACAACGCCTTAAATTTCCTGCTCACCGTGCTACGTGGGGCAATGACAGCCAGGTCCCGCTGCTTCTCCGTGAGCCGCGCGGGCCGAGGGGGCGGGGCCTGGGCGCTCGTCCTTCTGTCAGTGGGCTGCGAGTCTCTGACTTCATCGCCATGTCGGAGACTCTTGCCCGGAGGTTTGGGGTCTGGTCCCTGGGTTTGGCCGGGGAGGAGGCTAAGGGTGGACGGAGGCCCCGATGCCTCGGCCATGCGGGGGCGCAGTGTGCTGGGATGCTCTGGGTACGACTCCTCACACCAGTCACGTTGGCACCGACCAGAGTTCTAATCAGTGGCCGCGCGCGTACAGCCAACTTTATCTGAAGTGGTCGCTTTAACCCCTCCCCCCAAACTGTTCTACCAGCAGACCCCTTTCCCACACATGCATTTCAGTTGCATGTATTTTTAATGTAAGGTATAGGTGAAAGGGTAATAAATTAGTTTCAGATTAATTTATTTTAGTCGCGTCTCTGGCCCCGCCCCCACACTCGCTGAACACGCCCCCATTTGTACTAATGAGCACAGTCCCGATACTTGTCTTTACGTACTTCACTGCTGACGGCAGAACATATCTGTCAGCATAGGTTGACAAGACGACGGTGCGGTGCATAAAAAGTGCAGTGCGTAGAGGGTGCAGTTTAAGAACAAGAGGGGTCCTGTGGCACGTACCTATGTGAGCTGGGGCGGTGGGTCGGTGGCAGGCAGTGAGCAAGGGGTCCTGGCGGACACCTCTACGTCTACGACACGGTGGTGTAGCTCAGTGGGTTGTGCTCTTGCGAATGAGATCTGCAGGCCACCGGCTCAATTTCAGCGATCCTTTCTGGTCTCTTAGATGGCCTTGATAACGTGAGCTCCATACGCTGGGTTATGAATCGGGTGTGTACAGAGCTTGCCAACGGCGGAAGTAGCACTGTATTTACACACACGTATCACGCAGCACCTAGTGACAACCGGTTTTCCCAATCTTAGTTTCAGGGTAACAGTGGCTTTCATGTCTGTGCCAGCCAGCTCAAAGCCTCCAACTGCGCAACCTGCTCACACCATTAAGATGCGGAATAATACATTTGTGCATCTAAATGTGTAACGCAACTGGTGCCCATGTAAAGCACTCCAATACCTTCGGACGATCTCGCGCAATATAATCTACAAAAAAAAACAAAAGGACAACCACGATATGTTGCGCCCATAGGGGACAACTGCTAAACAAGCTACAGGGCGAGTGGTTAAGCGTTACGGTGAGCGAGGGACCGGGTCTGAGTCGCGTCTCCACATTCAGAATGCAGCGATTAAGGGCAATGCCATCTATCTCCCAGTATCTTACAAATGAATCATTATCAAATATCGGAGCTGGCGCTCATGAAATGCGCTCTGATACCCCGTGGCTAGGTTTCCGGCTGAATTTATAGGGTGGTTTTCAGAACCGGTTGGAGCCTCCCCCGGGCCCTGGTCATGGCTGAACTGGCCTAGGTAAAGGTGACAATACTGTGGGCAACCGGGAAGAAGTGACTGGAGGATACCACGGGAACGTGTGGGCCCTCCCTGTCTCAGCAGGAACCACGGTGCCCCGCCCCAGCAATTAGCAGGCTGGGGCGGCATCAGACGAGTGCGCTGGCACCGGTGTACAGGCCCGTCAATGGCAGCAGCCAGGCCGCCTCCGCCCTGGCAACCATATATGTTGGTATGCGCGGCGAGCTCGGGGGCTTGTATAGCGTGTGGCAGGGCGTTGTTGGGGCAGGTTCTGGCAAAGTGCCTGCCATATTGTATTGACTAGGAGGAACTGCTGAGGACGTACAGCAGGCAAGTGTTTATCTCATTGCCCTATAAGTGCGGCAGCTACAGTTCAGAACCAGTTTCCACATGGGATACATGTTTTTAGATCCCATCAGGCGTGCAATCACCTTGTGGTGCTCGCTCGCCAGAATGGCGGCCGCCTCGCACGCGATGTGCATTTATGGGATATCGTCCGCGGCGCTTGGCGGCACCCCAAGCAAATGCATTTGGCTGCGTGCAGGGTTTTAAGTGGGGTTTTAAAATCTGCGGGGGCTCTTAAAAGGGTGTGGCCAATGCAATAAAGGGCATGGCTTCATTGCACGGATGTTATATGCCTGTGTTAACATAGTGTGCCGCCCGACTTGTATTTGCTGTTGCACTACAGCTAGTACGGGCCGCCTGTGCCAGGTCACAAAACAGAGCCTGAGCGAGACCGGTTTTGTGGTTTATTGGTAAATAACGCTGCGGGATAGCACAGTGGGCCGGCACCTAGGCCCCGCCCGCGTAGGCAGAAGGTTGCGGGCTGGGGGGCCCCTCCTCCTACCCACGTGCATGTTGGGATTCGGACCGCGGCGCATGGCGGCAACATGCTCCTGATCTAGGATCACATGTACAGTAATGAAGTACAATGTGTTTGCACAGTAATTAATTACTATGTCCTTGCTGGCCCGGTATTCTGCTTCTGGCGGTGTAGCTTCTGGCAGAGCTGACCGGGGGCCGGTGCCTGGCACGGGGCAGCGGCTCACGGGCAGGGTGAACCCTGAGACAAAGCGTGAGTCAGTGCTGCATCCTGATGGTAGAGATTGGAAAGAAATATAAGTGACGAGTCTTGGAAGTTACAGCTACAGCAAGGAAAGGTGGCACTGCGGGGAAGTCAGGTTAGAAGTGTTAGTAGGGTACACTGCTGATTGAGTTGATGCATAATGTGTCATGTTAAGTACAGTTCCACCAGTAGCTACTGGGTTGCGCAAACTGATCTGGAGGACAGTGACCCAATTGAGCTAGTGATCTATGTAATCCCTGTGAAGTCATGACGAGATTTGGTAGCACAGTGCAATACAGGCAGTGGGAACTAAGTTTTTTCTTTTATGGAGTATACGAAGGATATTTTAATAACCTTGTATGGAGTCTCTGCTGTGGTGTGCCTAGTTGGCTACTGTGGGTGTGTGATTGGCACATAAAATTTTACACTGCCTCTGGGATAAGCCCTAAGGCTCTGATTAGCTACTTGGGGGCGAGCAGGTGTTAGCCTAAGTGTGTACTCCTTCTCCTGACTAATGGTGGGCTCAGCCACGCTTAGGTGCACACCGTTCCCAACCTTAAACTCCATTTATAACATTGGTAGAGAAGGGATAGGGGTTGATTGCAGTCCTTTGCAACTCGCCCCACAGGGCGAATGTTTTAGGCCACATGGCTTGTGAAGGGCTCTTGCGGGGGAGCCTGGTTGAAGAGCTAACGTCGGGCAGGTATGTCTTGTGCTTTAATCACACTGGTATGCCCCAGTCATGAGCTGATTTTATCAGGGTGAGCTTGCGGGGGGTCAGGGAGCGCCAATGCATCAGAAGCACTGAGCAGCTTTCAGCCAGGTGTGGTATGGTTGATATATGATGCAAGGGGCATCTGTTAGACTAGAGCTGTACTCAGATGTACAGCCTTCGGTGCTTGGAGGTCTGTTGGCTCCGCCTTTTCAATGGAAGCCATTGTCTAGCGGGGTGCTCTGAGCGGAGTATTGGCAGGCTTAATTAACATTATCAGCTACCAGTTCAAACGTGCATCTTTCACTAATTTACAATGCAGATCACAGGAACTAATTCCAGGCTCCTGTAGTAGGTGCGTATTAAGGGGAGTAACCTGGCAAGGGAACTCTGCCACATGTGGTTGGTAGCTTGTGTCGCTCGGATTGGGCATGAGCACGGCTGTCCTGTCGCCGGTGGTCAGCGAAGTTGGGGCATGTGCTCCCAGCAGTCCGGTTCGGGGAAGGCGGGATGACCATAATGGCAATTTCAGAGTTGTTTGTGGTAGGTCACCTTGTTTGGGGTTAGAGGTCTGTTGGTCCAAGGACTGGCCAGTGCGTCTTCCCGTGCTCAGGTCAGTGAGCAATAGCTGTGTATGGTGTCAGTGGTATGTTCTGGGCAGGGAGACTCAGGCCAGTCCCCACCCTTTGGTCGGCCAGGACATCCCGCGCAAACTCCTTCAGCGGGGATCAGCGCTGCAGGCATGCGCTAAGAGATGGGTCTTCGGATGCATGTATACCTGGTTTAGTATCCTGGCTACGGAGTGGCTGCGTGACACTCCGGTCTTGGAGGTGGTCAGCCGGTTGGCAGGCCTTCTAGATGTGGGTTTCTAGCTCGGGCATGTCCTAGTAAGGGTGCAGGTACCAGAAGTCGGCCCTGGGATACAATTTCACAGGCCTAAGGAGCGGCAGAACTGAAAGGGGCTTGCGTTCGACCTCTTGGTCAGAAGGTCAGATCCTGGTAGGTCCACTTAGCAATTCATCCTTCTGAGGTCGTTAAAACGAGTGCCATTGAGTTGAGTAACAATAAACAGGTTTTGCAGTGCCAAAGATACCATGGGGTGAACGTACTCCCAATTACAGTCAGAAACGTAAATTGTAAAGGAATTTTGTGAAGGTACCGGGCTCACACAACAGTGTAGAAAGCGAGAGACTTTGCGGTAAAACTCTCCCGCCCTATAGCCTTGGCAGCCAGGCAGGTTGTGGAAGTTGTCATCCAACAAGTGTGCTACGGTTCAAAAAATTGGTGAAACCCTGGGTAAGGCACACATGGGCTACAAAGTATTAAAGAACATTTGGCATTCCCAGTATTCAAGAAAGGGGCAGGTAATTATCATATGGTTCCCCTCCTGTCCCACTGTCTTGTCGGCTCCCTGGTATACTAGCAGAAGTTTGGGAGGGCAAGACGTCACCTGGGGTGGTGACTGGCTATCTGAGGGACAGGCTCCACAAGCGCTATACACGGATAACTGGGTGAGAGGAAGCAAGGCGGGCTTGATACTCTAACTTCTACCTGAATTGGCACATCTTGTCCTGAGTTGCTTGTCAAAGGTATTGCACTTCAGCCAGGCAATGTTAACACCCATCCACACCAAACCGTTTGTTTAAGGTCATCCTGGGCGCATATATACAGCCCAGTATTAGGCCCCTGTGGTTGTCAGCACCATGAATTACTAACTTCAACTGAACAGGAGGCATGATCGTGTGTTACACTAGCAGAAGTGTGGGAGTGTAGACTCCACCTGGGGGGGTGGTTGGCTGATTTTGATGGAGCTGATGTTGGGGAGCTAGTGGCGATCCAAGCAGGACACCTCGGGGGTGGCTTTGACTATCAAGGACGTTACCATTAGCACATCATGTCTCAGGATAGTGGTGAGTCAGTCTAAAACTGATCAGGCAGGAGAAGGGAGAGTAGTCCTGTTACAGGGGCTGGGGGACACTAGGTATTGCCCTTTGCTCTTGGGCAAGGCTTATTTGGCCCTCCGCCCGGGGATTGCGGGGTACTTCCTGGTGCATGAGGACGGATCTCCGGTTACAAAGTATCAAGTAGACCACATCATGCAGGCATGCTTGCAATTATCAGGACAGACAGGGGGAGTCGAGAGATTCAGCAGCCACTCCTTCAGGATTGGGGCGGCAATCACAGCCTTTCTATCAGGGATGCCGCCAGAGCGAATTAAGCAGGTAGGGCGCTGGGAGTCGCAATGCTACAAACGATATATAAGGCCTTGTGCGGGAGGATATGGCGAGAGGACTCTTAAGTCCTATGTTGCAACCGACAGTCAGGTGTTTAAAGGTGTACTGTTTTGGCCCGGATTGCCAACTGATGTTGCAGTGATGTGGTTTTGTTGTGCAATTGTAGACTATTAGAATATAAACGTTACTATAAATATGGTTTTCAAACACAACATCTCCTTATTTACCAGGAACCAAGGTCCGGGTAATTGGCCATTCAAGCATCGTTAGAGTGGCACGGTGGGCTGAGATAGGAAAGTGGCGTCATGGCTTCTCCGCCACAGAGATAACGTGGCTGGGTTACCCGGGTATGCGCTGGAACGAGCTGATGAGGAAGCTGCGGCAGAGACTTGGGGGAGGGATCGGTCCACCTCATATTCTGGTCATACATTTGGGAGGGAATGACCTGACGACTCTGGGAAGGAGAGTACTGCTCCAAGACATGAGGGACATCATGTGTCAGTTAAGTATTCAGCTTGGGGCATGTGAACTGTGGTGGTCTGAAACTTTACCTCGCCCAGTTTGGCAAGGAGCCCGATCTGGAGACGCCATTGAGATATCACGTAGGAGAGTGAACAGCGCCATGCGTAAATGCATGGAACAAAGGGGATTTGGCTTCATCTGGCATGGTTTACTTCAGGCCAAGTCTACTGGAAGCTGGGAAGTGAATGAGGTTCACTTCTCAAGGGTAGGCATGGACTTAATTTTGCTGGACCTTGGGGAGGCCTTGGAAGCAACAGGATGTAGGTAGGAATATCTGCCTTGGTGGGGGGCCCTGGTGGTGACGGTGGCCACCCCCAGAGCTGTGGAGGAGTTACAGGGCGATCCAGAGTCTGCAAGGTACAGAAGGGTACTATATTGCAGCCGCACAACAAGGGTGCTAAGCCAAGGATACCCAGGGATGTCTTAGCATGTCCCCTGGAAGAACTACGGCGCCCCGTTAGTCCTACGGGCGGTTGTGGGTCTGAGCAACCGGGGGCTGCCTGGAACGCTCCGCCCACCTGTTGGGAGGCGTGAGTAAGGGAGTGGACTGGCGGTCCACTGATGGGAGAGGTGGCCTCTCCCAATAATTGGTAACCACCGATTGGCGACGGCCACGGTGCAATTTGGCTCATCAGACGGGCAGGCGGCATAGGGGCTGGCCTGCCCTTCGATCGCCCGTAAGATAACCCACCATGTTGGCATATTGCTTATGCAAATAAACCTGCAGCAAATTTCTCCACTAAAAAGGTGTTGTGTGGTTTATTTATGTATGTTGCTGTATGAGAACTGAGTGTTGCCGATATTGGCACTATGCCAAGGCTGCCCAGGGGGGCCACGTAGGGGACCCTCCAACAGGGCGGCCGCCTTAGTGCCACAGGAAGGCACAGAAGTCTGCTGACTAGGCTCCCTGGGCTAGGGACCAGGGGGTCTGCTGGCCGTGTCACTTCCGGCCGTGGGAGGGGACAGGGGTACAAAAGCCTTCCCCCGCCCACTGTACGGTCTCTTGACCGCTACCCGTCTCGCTGTTTCCCACCCTACCGCTTACCCTGCGGACGGCCAAAGGGTAGTACGGGGAGGGGAAGAATCTAACTTATTGTTTTGTGTTGCAGGAGGAGTTACAGGGCGATCCAGAGTCTGCAAGGTACAGAAGGGTACTATATTGCAGCAGCACAACAAGGGTGCTAAGCCAAGGATACCCAGGGATGTCTTAGCGTTTCCCCTGGAAGAACTACGGCGCCCCGTTAGTCCTACGGGCGGTTGTGGGTCTGAGCAACTGGGGGCTGCCTGGAACGCTCCGCCCACCTGTTGGGGGGCGTGAGTAAGGGAGTGGACTGGCGGTCCACTGATGGGAGAGGTGGCCTCTCCCAATAATTGGTAACCACCGATTGGCGACGGCCACGGTGCAATTTGGCTCATCAGACGGGCAGGCGGCATAGGGGCTGGCCTGCCCTGGGATCGCCCGTAAGATAACCCACCATGTTGGCATATTGGTTATGCAAATAAACCTGCAGCAAATTTCTCCACTAAAAAGGTGTCGTGTGGTTTATTTATGTATGTTGCTGTATGAGAACTGAGTGTTGCCGATATTGGCACTATAGGAGTTTCCTCTCTGCCAGGGTTTTCATGGCGGTTCCTCCTCCATGAAAACTTTGGCGGAGAGGAAACAAAGGTGCCTCACGCCCTTTGGATGCACACCAGTTCCTGCATGGCATGGACTTTTCAGTCCAGTTTTTGGCGTTCCCATTGCGATGCCCATTTTCAGGGCACTGCCATGGGAACATCAAAAAAAGCCCGCCATACAGGAAGAAACACCTAATCTGGCACGTGGTCTGAACACGGCTTTTGCGGTGTGGCGGCGGGGCAGACCCAGAGCCACCCCGCCAAAGTCGTAATCAGGCCCTAAGTAGGTTGCAGCTGTGGCCATTTTAGAAGTGAATCCAAACTATATCTGTTTGGGTGTCTGTGTGATGTAGCTCTAGCTTTTGCGCTGATTTCCTACGGCTTACTATCTGTTTCAGTATCTAGTCCAAGGCAGCCACAACTGTGTTCACAATGCTAGTCATTAACCCCTACCCAGCCAAAAATCTGCCCAGCTATAGGAAATCACAATATGCCTCCACAGCTTGCCATGCTCCATCTGCAGATGAATTATTGCTTCTCCTCTCGCTTTCACTTCATGAGACAAGTTATACCCAATCACAGAGCAGCATGAAGGTGAGAAAGAAATAGCCCTCTGAGCTGATGTGAATTACACTATATTCTAGCAGTAGCTCTCCGGGGTGGAGCAAACCAAGAGCTAAGGGTGGCTGCCCCAACCCAAATTTCTCTCTGTGTATTATTCAACATTAAAGGTCTTGGATACACCAGATGTAAAAAACGGCTCATCACATAGATTGCACTTATGTTGGATAGCTTTCCACCACCATGTACAAATATCATTTTTACACTATGTGGTGCTGAGGGCAATGCAAAATGACACTGGCACCAGTCCAAAGTTGCCTAGCACCGATGCATTCCACGTAATTCGATCTCAGACTGCTACGTAGCTACGCTTTGTAGTACAACTGGCAGTAGTTTACTGCACATCTCTTAAAAATATGTACGGACATGCCTCACAAAAATGTCTCCATTTTGCCCATGGTTTATAAATCAATCATTTGTAAAATATATGTGTTGTTTAGAATTAAACATATTGGGAAAATTTGCCTTCGGATTTATGGTGGAGCCTCCAATGTAGCGGCAGCAAGATTTGAACATTTCTTGAAATGCCAGTGTTCTGGATAGAGAGCATATCTGGCAGCTGAAATGTACCATGAAGCTTATATTTATGAACTGAATTTACTTTACCCATCTAGTCACAGAAAAGGATAAAAGGTGCAGCTTTAGATAAAAATGGCGTCCTGTTGCCATGCTACAGTTGAAAACAACTGTAAGAGGGGGGAAAAAAGACACATACATTGCAGACATTCTCATAATTTCTAGGTAAAGGTTGCAACTGGCAAAGCAAGGCGTAGAAGGCAGAAGATACCTTAAAAGTCAGCAAGTGGAACTTTTCATAGTCAATGGCGCCAGAATTTTCCACGATGATGGTGACCTGTGCCTCATTCAAGACTGTCTGGGGAACGACGCGCAGGATCCCGGCTGGACCAACAAGCCGTAGGTTGAATTTCGCATTGGCTCCCTGGGAGAAAGAGATACGTAAGAAGGGATACTGGTATATTTATATCAAACATTACACTTCGCCCGGACTTAAAGGTGTGACTTACTGATGGAATACTGTAGAACTTACACTGCCAATTAAAACTTCAGTGGCCATGACCAGTGCTGGTCGTGATCAAATAACATGTTACACGTTTGCTCAACATGACTCATTGCTCCTAATAATATTTTCAGTGCTTAATTTGTGCCAGTACATCCAGGTGGTCGGCACCGGCGCCTATTTAAAGGGCCTGGGTCTTATTTTTCAGCCCTCGCTTTTCACCGAGAGCAAGAGAGTGAAAAGTAGAAAAGGAAAAAGGAAGGAAGGAAAAGATAATTTTAAAAAAGTGACAAAGGGAGGAATTGGATATTGAAAAGACCCTGCAAGAATGAGATAAAGAGACAAAAAATGTGGGCTGGTGGCTGATTGGAAGAAAAAGCTGTGCAGACTAAACAGCCTTCGTTATAGGCAACCATGTTCATTCAGTTGCTGCGACACTGGCTCTGAAGACGCCTTTGGCGCCTGCATTTTGTTTTTACAAATGAATCAGTGAATATATTGGTAACAACACCTCTTATTCGGTTTATACCAACTCAAGACATATTCCTGTTCTAGGACTTTGATGAAGGCATGTATGTGACTTTTATACATTGGGCCCGATTCACAAACGTAAAGTTAGACGAAAGTCTAACTTTACGACTTCCGGTATTCACAAAGGGCATTTACTACGACTTTCAGTATTCACAAAGGGCATTTACGAGTAGTAAATGCCCTTTGTGAATACCGAAAGTCGCAAAGTTAGACTTTCGTCTAACTTTACCTTTGTGAATCGGGCCCCATGAACGTATTTACAAAGTGTGCGGGAGGATAGAGGAAAAAGCAGAATGGGAGGAGTTCACAATAAAGGAGAAGGTTGCTAAAGCTAGGCTACTGGCCGGCTAAGGGATGTGTGAAAGGTGGCCAAGGAGCAGGGGAAGCTGGGTGGGATGCATGTGTAAGTGGAAAGTCTGGAGTGGTGGTCCACAGTGCAGGGCCGTCTTAACAGCATTCTAGGCCCCTGGGCAAAGCACTGCACTGGGCCCTGCCTACACAACCACTCACAGGAATAAAAATGTTTAACGGAAAATTTGTTAAAATCTGGTCGGCATGGTGCCCCTGTGCTCGTGGGGCCCACAGGCAGCTTTCCAGAGTGCCCATGCTTTAAGACGGCACTGCCACAGTGGGGTGATTACTCTTGTGTGTATATTTTAGCACTCCATGTTTCAGATCGCCACTAAAGACACACGCTGTACTGTGTCTGAAGAGTGAAAGGCATACAATGGCGGTCCACTAGCTGCTGAAGGTGCAGCAGTACCCTGCTATTCCCACTCTCTTGTGGCTGTGGGGAATTATGCCAACTGCAGCCCACCCTGCTAGCATCAAAAATGCTTGTCTACGCTCGGATCCACTGATGTGTGGTGCCGTATAAGGTGCCATTCAGTGCCAAACATGGAATAGTAATTAAAGGATATTTTTGAATAGTATTTGTCTTCTAATATTGTGCTGTTCCTGCCCTCTTGTTTCTCTGGGGAGCAATGTCATCTGCAACCTAACACACTAACTCCAAAAATAGGGTATATAGGGGCATATTATCAAGGGCAATATCGCCGCTTTTGCAGCACTTTTTGCCGAAAAAGCGGCGATATTTTTATCGCCCTATTAGCAAGGCTGCGCTAACATGTGTTAGCGCCAGCTTTCCGGCGTTAGCTGGCGGTTTTCCTATCGCCTTGCATGCCAGCGATAATTATCGCTAATGACATGCAAGGTAGGCGTTCCTTACCAATGGTTCACGTTAAAAGTAGCTAACGCCACATCGCGCTATTATTAAAGAAGTCCCGGACCCGCGAAGCGAGAATAAAAGGTGTGCTAAACCACGTTAGCACCGGAATTTAACACCAGAAACAATCCTGACTAACAATGATGTTACATGGAGGTGTGTAAGGGAGAGTATCAGTTATCGTGATAAAAGGGGATTTGCAGACACTATTAGCAACCTAGCTGAAATTATATCGCCGATAACGCGGCGATGGCAAGGTATCGCCACAATACCTATCGCCATCGCTGTGCTGTTAGCGGGAATTTTCGCGTCCTTTCCCGGACACCATCGCATCTTACCGACGTGTTCATAATACATCGATAAGAATGCGATAAGTATCCGGGATAAGAAGCGATAAAAAAATGTACGCTAACTTGCGTTGGCGATCATTATCGCCATTACTAGATAATATGCCCCAAAGTCTTTGTTCCACTGATGGGTGGTGCCCTATAAGGTACCATGGAGTGCAAAACATGGCATGGAAATTAATAGATATTTCTGCACAGTTCTACTTGATTCTAAAATATCAGGAAAATGTCAATGCAATGGAACATTTACCGTTCAGTACTTCTTTCCAAAGCACTCATCTGTTAAGAATTATATCCCAGTAAACCTCATCTCAATTGTTTTTCAGAAACACGAAAATTACGTCTGTTAGAAATCTGGTTACTGGTTGACCGGCGTGTGTTCCCTGGTCAAGCAGCAGCCACAATCCTAGTCAGGGTAAGGCACAAACAATCCCAAATAAACTTGTGCTCATCCCCCTGGTAGCTTGGCACAGAGCAGTCAGGATTAACTTAGAGTCAATGTGTAAAGTATTTTTGCAACACTTCAAACAGTAAAACAGAGAAAACACCACAGAAGAAGATCCCACACTAGGTTAGAAAATAGACCAAAATGCAATAAATAAAACAAGACCAAAACGACAAAAATCCAATTAGTAGAACCAGAGTTATGCTTTTTAAAGCATAACTCTGAAAAATAGTGCCTAGAAGCATAAAGCACCAACCGGGGCTATCAAGTTGTGCTGGACCGGGTCAAAGTTTCAAGTTCAGGCTGACTGAGATGGTGCATGGGTCGGAGTCAGTCCCAGATTAGTCCAGCTGAATTTTTACTTCACATTGGATGCCCTCCACAGCGATTGATGCTTGCTGTGTGAAGATACAGGCTGGCTGCGGCTTGCACTGAATTTCGATGTTAGGGCCGCGGTTCAGGTGCGACTGGGCCCATTCATTGTCAGGAGGAGCCCAAAAGCTTTATTTAAAGAGCCCGCGAGCCACACCGAGACCCCAGGACCTGAGGGGCACCACTTGGGGGTCAGGAACTTGCTGAAGACTGGTCCAGGAGCTGTTGGGGAGCCTCTTATCTCCCTCAGGCTCAGATCAGGAGGCCAGCAGACTAGTCCTTTGAGTTACTCTGGGGTCCTGGGTGTGAGAAGTTGGCCTGGCATATGCTGTCCACTAATTATAGTGGGCACCTTGCACCAGTCCAAACAACCCCTTATTGGAGATAGGTTAAAGACAACCTTTATTGAAAGCTATCCTAGTGGTAGCTGTGGAGAGCAGCCTTCAGGCTAAGTCTTGAAGGAATGTAAAGCAGCTTGTTTTACCAGTCTATAATCTCTTGAGTGACCAAATGAAAGCGGACCACACCAGGTATATATTCAAAATATATGTATTTATTTCTAAACACATCCCTCTAGTCTCTTTATGAGGCTAGAGTTCGAAGTACATAAGTTATAAGTTAGTTATCTACAGTAATAGCACAAATACACGTTTGAGCCCTAGGGGCGCACCAAACCATATACCAATAAAGTGGTATAAGAACCACGACTGAGCTAGACACAGGGCCTAGAGCCTGTAGAAGTGCTTGGACCACAAGGAACCACCCAAGGTAGTGACACAGGGGACCCACGGGGACGCATGCAGTGTATGAACACAGCCGCGAATCGCCGTTAACTTCTATGGGGAAAGTCACGGTTTGAATTTAAAAGAAAAGGGACACTTAGAGGAGGACTTGGAGCAAACCCTTTGAGAACTAGGCTGTTCTAGTGTCAATACCCATGGAGCACCGGAGTACTTGAGTTACCTCACCCAGGGGAGCCGGGTGCATAGGTGTCTTTCGGGGTCGGGTTTCGTCGTCGCTTTCAATGGCGATCTGCTGCAAAGTGCTGCTGGCGGCCAAGTCAAAAGTGTTCGGGTGGATCCAAAGGTGGATCGACGATCTGAAGAACCTGAAAGCAGAGGGGACAGAGTCTGGGTCACTAGCCAGTGACCAGGAAGGCGATGAGCAGATGCCCACCGATGTCGAGTGCTTCAGGTAGGTTGACGGTCGTCTTGACTCTTCAGCCACGAGGTCCAGGAGGCGTCGATAACAACCAGGAGCTGGATTCGAACTGTCCCATGACGTTTGTCGATTGCAGGCGTATTGGCGACCGGATTGGACCCAACAAGCCTTGGCAACGGCAAGTCTCGTGGAAATGGAAGAAGGACGATGTTGCAGACCAGCAAGGTCTGTGGGACTCACCCAGCGAGGATAAGTCAGGGCACGCCTGGAGCAACCAGGCAGCCCAAGCAGAAGAAGATTGGCCTTCGGGAGGGCCTACTAGCCAACGGACTAGCGACCGCGAAGGAGCCTCGAGTGGACGCACTTGGAGCTGGCTCACAGGACACTCGTGGAGTGGAGGCCAGTGATCTTCGGTGCAGTCGGTGCTGGAGGCTGGGGCTACTCGGAGCCCAAAGCACAACTTCGTGGGAGACCCAGAAGAGGATGCACGGTCACGGTTCCACGTTACCCACGATAGCCACGGGCCTCAGCTCTGCTGGGGACTCAGGGTAGCCTCGGGGAAGTCTGGAAATCCACGTCTGGTGATGCAAAGACTTCGGCGTCCGGCAGGAGCTTCAGCGATGCAGACCGGACAATTGCTTCGTTGGTGCCTGCCAAGCAGGGGAGTCACTCCTTGACCCCAAGGGAGATTCTTCAGTCCTCTAATCTTAAAGTAGAGCGTTGAAGGTCCAGGATTCTGTATCAGAGTTTCGTCCAGGTAAATCTAAAGTCCTAAGGACTGGGGTCCCATACTTATACTAAGGTAGGGGGTTGGACATACTCTGTGGCCCCACCTATGGGAGGGTCAGGGCAGAGGGGTGGTTACACCCCTTTCCCTTTGTCCAGTTTCACACCAGAGCAGGGGCTGGAAGCCCCTGAGCCGGTTTGAACTGGGGTATGCACAGGGACACCAAATGTGCCCCCAGTGCAGGACTTCAAAGCACCAGAGAGTGCTCCCGCCCAGCCCCAATACACACTATCCTGTCTGGGGAGGTGGTTACACCTCCCTGCAACAGGAAACCTATTGTCCAGGCCTCCCCTGCCGGAGTTTCAGTCAGCAGCAGGAGGCCAGACTTGTGTCTGTGGCAGCAGCATCCATTTTGTGATGCCAGGGCTTTGCAAAGTCAGTACCGGGTATACCGGTGTGTACATGCCTCTCCTCTAGAAGGGTGGAATGCTACCCCCGCCGCCAGAACTGGTGGGGGGTAGTATTCCAAGATGTTTGACACCAAACACGACATGTTTCCGTGCAGCCATCCCAAAGTTAGCATTTAACGCGAGGTTATAATGCGCTTAAGAGTATATGGTCAGGCTGCACTACAAACAGCATCAGAGAAGGGTCTCCGAACGCTGCAGAGGGGCTCTGCTCATGCAGGGGCACCCTCTCACATAGGAACCAAGCACTCTGCCTTCAGGATTGATAAGGCCTGCCATAGGAGTGACTTATAGGTTTATATGTGTGTATCTATGTAGTGATATAGGTAGCCTATATCACAGTAAGGGGTGCATGCACCACCTTACCCAGGCTGCAGTAGCAGACCTGTGGTGTCATTTTGGATGGCCTTCCAGGGGTGGCACAATACATGCTGCAGCCCCTGGTAGGCCTCTGAGGTACCTATGCCCTGGGTACATAGTATACCATATACTAGGGACTTATAAGGGCACTCCAGATTCCAATCAGAGATGTGCCTAAGGCACATGGAAACCATTTTATAGAGGAAGCAGATAGACTGGAGCCCTGAATAGCAGGATCCCAGTCCAACTAAGTCATAAACCAGCAAAACACCAGGAAAAAAGTGGGGGCAACCATATAGTCAGATTCCACCTTCCTACATAACCCCACCCCAAACGAAAGGAGATAAGGCTAACCTTGGCCAGTTGAGCCTTTATTGACTAAGTGGCCATATAAGGAAGCACCTGCACTAGCATGGTTGCCCCCTGTCTTATGGTCCACTAAGCAATCCCTCACCCTAAGGGTATGAGAGGGTCTCCACCATGGGGAATTACTACATGTGGTGTGCTTTGGTAAAGTACAAGGCTGGTGAGGTGTCTGAGAAGGGAAGTGAGGCCCTAGGAAGGTTGGTCTCAGCTTCCTCAGATCACTGGTCACCATGTATGCCTGTCTTTCCATGACTGAGTTGCACTTTGCTCTAAGGGTCAACCTTTGGCTGCCTACAGCTGGGGGTTGGGTCCCTTTGGATGGACCACTGGAGGGACATGGCAGGTTTGGAACCTTTGGTCCCAGGTTTGCCCTTGACTAACAGAGTCCTTCTGGGGGAGGTCCCTATACAAAGGTATGGGGGATCCCTCAGGGTGTTGAGGAATTTTCACCTGGCTAGGGCTACTAGACTGGGTGCCCCTAATCTGCTGATGGGGGGGTTCCTCTGGACAGGGGGCCCTGGGGGGTCCACTGACCTCCCTGACCTCTGCAGCCCTGGGCTGACTGAGGCAGGGTAGAGAGGGGCAGGTTACCTGCTTCAGACTGGGTACCACCTTGGAAGGGTCCTCTGCCATCAGGGGTGGGGCCAGGCCAGGCCTGACTACCTCTGGGGCAGTTCCTTCACTAGGGGTAGGGTCAGTTCCCTAAGGAGGCTGACCCTTACCTACTGTCTGGAGGGAAGAAGACTTTTCTTCAACCCTTGTGCTCTCTTTTGGGGGAGAGTGGGCCATTCTTCCAGGCTCCATCTCTCCAAAATTTCCCTGGACGTGGGCTGTGGCCATCACAGCCCCACTAACCTTTACAGGGACCCCCAGCATTCTCAGATGGGTTTGGTGTTCAACTTCAGCCCAGGCTGAAATTTCCAGATCATTGCCCATCAGGCAATCTACAGGCAAGGTTGGGGACACTGCCACTCTTTTGGGCCTGTGACCCCTTCCCAGCTGAGATTGACTACGGCCATGGGGTGATCTGTTCTGACACCATCAATGTTGGTTACCTGGTATTTAAACTCAGGTAAAAGCTGGTGAGGGGGGACTAGTTTCCCTGCCACCATGGTGACACTGGCCCCTGTGTCCCTAAATGCCACAGCTTTCTGACCATTAATTATTGGCTCCAGTCTGTACCTGCCCAATGAATTGGGACCCATGGTAAAGGTGGCAAATCCTATACCACCATCAGAGTCAGAGGAGTCTGTTGAGGGGGTCCTGTCTAAACTAGGGCCCACCTCTGTTCCTCTTGCAAAAGCACCTAACTTTTTGGGTGCACTACTTCCAACTGGAGGATTACTACTGGTAGTACCAGGAGGGGTGGTAGTAGTTGTTGGAGGAACATTTTCTTTATTGCCAATCCTGGGGCAACTGGGATCAGTTTTCCAGTGTCCAGGCTTTTTACAGACATGGCAATATGGTTTCTTTTCAGGAGAGGAAGGAGTTTGGGACCCACCCCCAGAAGAGGACTTTTGGGGCCCTGTAGTGGATTTATCCTTAGATTTATCCCCACCTTTCTCTTGGGACTTGGTAGAATCTTTCTTCTGGTCACCACCCTGATTCTTAGTCTTTACTCTGGTTCTGACCCATTTGTCTGCCTTCTTTCCCAATTCTTGGGGAGAGGTCAGATCAGAGTCCACCAGGTACTGGTGTAAAAGCTGGTTTTGACAATTATTAAGGATCTGCTCCTCATAATCAAATTGTACAATCCTAAAAAGTCATGCACCTTGTTGCCATGTATCCAACCTTCCAGAGCCTTAGTAGCACAATCTACAAAGTCAACCCAGTCTTGAGTCTGAGCCTTTTGGGTGTCTCTGAACTTCAACCTATACTGTTCAGTGGTTAGGCCAAACCCATCTATCAGAGCACTCTTCAAGACTTTGTAATTGTCAGCATCCTCTTCTCTTACAGTGAGGAGCTTGTCTCTACCTTTGTCTGCAAAGGAGAGCCACAAAATTACTGCCCACTGCTCCTGAGGGACCCTCTGTACTTTACAGGCCCTCTCCAGTGCAGTTATCCATTTGTGGATGTCATCCCCACTCTGGTAGGGAGGGACAATCTTGCTCAGGTTTCTATGGTCATAAGACCTTTCCCTATCTCTGGGGAAATTGCTGCCACCATGGGACTCTAGTCCCATCTTTTGTCTCTCTCTATAGAGATCTAGGGACTCCCTGTCTATAGCCAATTGCTGTTTTCTGAGTTCAAGCTGGGCTTGCTCATACTGAATCAGTCTCTTTCTCCTTTCATGAGAGGATTCCCTCCTATGAGAGGAGACAGAGGTCCCTATTGAGGTGTCAGAGTGGTTGGACTCCTGAGAAGGAGACCTAGACCTTCTAGGCACACTCAGTACTCTTCCTGGGGGGACAAAGGGGAGGTCATTCTGATCCTCCTCCTCCTCCTCCACAGGAGGAATTGGGTTTTCCAGGACAAGGTCATTTTCACCTTCCTGGCCAGTTTCAGAGGGGGGGGGGGGCTGGGTTTCTTCACCCCTGGCCCCTTCCTCATCTTCTGCCCCACCCTCTCTGCCTACCCCTTCAGACCCTAGGGGCCTGCTGAGATCATCAGCTAGTAACACCTCCCTGAGGTGTTGGGTGCTGGCACTTTTGCCTGCCTTCAACTTCCTAGTATTGCATAATGCTCTCAATTCCAAGAATGGGAGTTTATCATACTTGGAGGGAAGAAGCCCACTGGCTTCTGGTGAGGACTCACTGGGTCCTGGCTTTGAAGACATTACTAGTGAGGTGTGGTGTATGCACTACCTACTCTAGTGTGGCCTACTAAACTCTCTTGAGTTGTAGAAAGGGTGTGCTATCCCTTAACACACAACTCTAAGTTCAGTAGAACTTACTGTATTACTAAGCTTGATTTATATGTACCTTAGGTACCCTTAGTGGTTTTCAGTTGATCAATTCAATTGAGATTATCTGGTAAAACAATAGCAAGCTGGAATCCCACACGCTGCACACCAATGTGAGAAGTTGGCCTGGCATATGCTGTCCACTAATTATAGTGGGCACCTTGCACCAGTCCAAACAACCCCTTATTGGAGATAGGTTAAAGACAACCTTTATTGAAAGCTATCTTAGTGGTAGCTATGGAGAGCAGCCTTCAGGCTAAGTCTTGAAGGAATGTAAAGCAGCTTGTTTTACCAGTCTATAATCTTTTGAGTGACCAAATGAAAGAGGACCACACCAGGTATATATTCAAAATATATGTATTTATTTCTAAACACACCCCTCTAGTCTCTTTATGAGGCTAGAGTTCGAAGTACATAAGTTATAAGTTAGTTATCGACAGTAATAGCACAAATACATGTTTGAGCCCTAGGGGCGTACCAAACCATATACCAATAAAGTGGTATAAGAACCACGACTGAGCTAGACACAGGGCCTAGAGCCTGTAGAAGTGCTTGGACCACAAGGAACCACCCAAGGTAGTGACACAGGGGACCCACGGGGGACGCGTGCAGTGTATGAACACAGCCGCGAATCGCTGTTAACTTCTATGGGGAAAGTCGCAGTTTGAATTTAAAAGAAAAGGGACACTTAGAGGAGGACTTGGAGCAAACCCTTTGAGAACTAGGCTGTTCTAGTGTCAATACCAACGGGAGCACCGGAGTACTCGAGTTACCTCACCCAGGGGAGCCGGGTGCATAGGTGTCTTTCGGGGTCGGGTTTCGTCGTCGCTTTCAATGGCGATCTGCTGCAAAGTGCTGCTGGCAGCCAAGTCGAAAGTGTTCGGGTGGATCCAAAGGTGGATCGACGATCTGAAGAACCTGAAAGCAGAGGGGACAGAGTCTGGCTCACTAGCCAGTGACCAGGAAGGCGATGAGCAGATGCCCACCGATGTCGAGTGCTTCAGGTAGGTTGACGGTCATCTTGACTCTTCAGCCACGAGGTCCAGAGGTGTCGACGATGACCAGGAGCTGGATTCGAGCTGTCCCACAACGTCTGTCGTTTGCAGGGGTATTGGCGACCGGATTGTGCCCAACAAGCCTTGGCAACGGCAAGTCTTGTGGAAATGGAAGAAGGACGATGTTGCAGACCAGCAAGGTCTGTGGGACTCACCCAGCGAAGGTAAGTCCGGACACTCCTGGAGCAACCAGGGAGCCCAAGCAGAAGAAGATTGGCCTTCGGGAGGGCCTACTAGCCAACGGACTAGAGACCGCGAAGGAGCCTCGAGTGGACGCACTTGGAGCTGGCTCACAGGACACTCGTGGAGTGGAGGCCAGTGATCTTCGATGCAGTCGGTGCTGGAGGCTGGGGCTATTTAGAGCCCAAAGCACAACTTCGTGGGAGACCCAGAAGAGGATGCACTTACAAAAGTACGCGGTGTCCAGGGGTCACGGTTCCACGTTACCCAGGATAGCCACGGGCCTCAGCTCTGCTGGGGACTCAGGGTAGCCTCGGGGAAGTCTGGAAATCCACCTCTGGTGATGCAAAGACTTCGGCATCCAGCGGGAGCTTCAGCGATGCAGACCGGACAATTGCTTCATTGGTGCCTGCCAAGCAGGGGAGTCACTCCTTGACCCCAAGGGAGATTCTTCAGTCCTCTAATCTTAAAGTAGAGCGTCGAAGGTCCAGGATTCTGTATCAGAGTTTCGTCCAGGTAAATCTAAAGTCCTAAGGACTGGGGTCCCATACTTATACTAAGGTAGGGGTTGGACATACTCTGTGGCCCCACCTATGGGAGGGTCAGGGCAGAGGGGTGGTTACACCCTTTCCCTTTGTCCAGTTTCACGCCAGAGCAGGGGCTGGAAGCCCCTGAGCCGGTTTGAACTGGGGTATGCACAGGGACACCAAATGTGCCCCCAGTGCAGGACTTCAAAGCACCAGAGAGTGCTCCCGCCCAGCCCCAATACACACTATCCTGTCTGGGGAGGTGGTTACACCTCCCTGCAACAGGAAACCTATTGTCCAGGCCTCCCTTGCCGGAGTTTCAGTCAGCAGCAGGAGGCCAGACTTGTGTCTGTGGCAGCAGCATCCATTTTGTGATGCCAGAGCTTTGCAGTCAGTACCGGGTATACCGGTGTGTACATGTCTCTCCCTCTAGAAGGGTGGAATGCTACACCCGCCACCAGAACTGGCGGGGGGGTAGTATTCCAAGATGTTTGACACCAAACACGACATGTTTCCGTGCAGCCATCCCAAAGTTAGCATTTAACGCGAGGTTATAATGCGCTTAAGAGTATATGGTCAGGCTGCACTACAAACAGCATCAGAGAAGGGTCTCCGAACGCTGCAGAGGGGCTCTGCTCATGCAGGGGCACCCTCTCACATAGGAACCAAGCACTCTGCCTTCAGGATTGATAAGGCCTGCCATAGGAGTGACTTATAGGTTTATATGTGTGTATCTATGTAGTGATATAGGTAGCCTATATCACAGTAAGGGGTGCATGCACCACCTTACCCAGGCTGCAGTAGCAGACCTGTGGTGTCATTTTGGATGGCCTTCCAGGGGTGGCACAATACATGCTGCAGCCCCTGGTAGGCCTCTGAGGTACCTATGCCCTGGGTACATAGTATACCATATACTAGGGACTTATAAGGGCACTCCAGATTCCAATCAGAGATGTGCCTAAGGCACATGGAAACCATTTTATAGAGGAAGCAGATAGACTGGGGCCCTGAATAGCAGGATCCCAGTCCAACTAAGTCATAAACCAGCAAAACACCAGGAAAAAAGTGGGGGCAACCATATAGTCAGATTCCACCTTCCTACACTGGGTTCAGGATGAAGTTGCAGGTCCTGTTCTTCTTCCCCAGTCAAGGGGTCAGCAGGCAACAGGTCAGCAAGCAGGGCAGCAGGTCCTTTAGAGCCGCAGACTGAGTGTCAATCCTTGCAGCAGCACAGCAGTCCTTCTTCCTGGCAGAGTATTCACAGATTCAGAAGTGTCCTGAAGAGTTGGTGTCGGAGATCCTTCTTTTATACACAGTTGTGCCTTTTTTGAAGTGGGGAGAAACTTCTAGAGGCAGACCTCTGAAGTGCACAGATGTCCTGCCTTCCATGCCCTGGCTCCAAACTAACTACAGGGGGTAAGCACCCCTTTGTGTGGAGACAGGATATAGCCTTTTCAAGTGCAAGTGGAGCTGTGCCCAGCCCCTCTCTCCCATCCTGCCAGTGATAACCCATCCAGTCATACCTAAGCTCCCATTTTGTGTGGCTGTCTAGGAGGAATACTGAAAGCCCAACTGTCACCCATACCCAGTCATGTGACCCAGTGTTAGAAATGGGGTTTCTGGTTGGCTAGAGTATGCACCTAAGCCAGGCAGAACCCATCACTCTAGTCAGGGCAAGTAAGTTACACACCAAAGATAACCTGTGCTTATCCTCTGGTAGCTTGGCGCAAAGCAGGCAGGCTTATCTTCAGAGGCTATGTGTTAAGCGTTTGTGCAACACACTCAAAGCAGTAACACAATGAATGCACCTCAAGAGTGTATTTTGCAGTCAAGGGTCTCAATATTCTTGGCTAGTTTCATCAAGGGTTTGTCGGGATGATTTGAAGCTGAGTGCCAAAGAACAGGACCTTATTGTTGAATGTGATGAGGTGGCTCTCGAATGGATTAGGAATTTTCCTTTTGTGTTCGGTGAGGATCTTGGCAGGATTAGAGGATTCAAACACAAAATCAAGATAAAGGAAGGGACACAAGCTTAGAGGGGTACCCTTCAGTGTCAGGGACGATCTCGAAAAGGAACTCAGAATGTTGTGTGAGAAGGGAATTATTGGACCAGCTGAATCTTCACTGTGGCTTTCTCCCTTAGTTAGTTGCGCGCAATAGGTGCGGTCAATTGTGAGTGTGTGTGGACCTTAGGTCTCTTAATAAGGAATAAGGGTAAATTCTCATCCATTACCTAAAATTAATGATTTGTTTGCTCGCATGGCTGGTGCGACTGTATTTTCCAAACTTGACCTGGCCTCCGCCTATCATCAGGTGGAACTCCATCCAGATTCTAGGCACCTGAAGCTTTTATTTCACCATTTGGCACTTTCCCGTATCGTTGGAGGCTATTTGGGCTGGCCTCTGTGGCCTTTGTCTTTCAGAGAGCCATGTTCAACTTGCTTAAGGAAGTAGAGGTGGTCCTAGTCTTCCAGGAGGATGTGTTAGTGTTTGCAGAGAATGTTGTAGCCCACAATGCCACTCTCCAAAGAGTGTTGGGATTTTTCAAAGAGCATGGAGTCGTGTTGAGAAAAGAGAAGTGCAACTTTTTATGCACAGAGGTGGAATATTTGGAACATGCTGTCTCTAAGGACAGCTTTAGACCCAGACCTTGATTACTGGAATCCATTGTTGGTGCACCGCCTCCTTCTGAGAAGGTGGGGGTCTATGCTTTCCTTGGTCTGTGTGAGTTGTATTCTCATTTTATCCCACTTTTGCAAATAGGGTGAGGCCCATTAGCAATTTACTCAAAAAAGCTGGAGTACAGAATGCACTGTGGCTTTTCATTATTTTGACCTGAGTCTGCCTTGTTTCATCACAGTGGATGCCTGCAAGGTAGGGATAGGTGCTATTCCCATGCAGAGGGATGGTGAAAGTGATCACACTGTAGTCTTTGCATCTAGAGTGCTATGGGAGGCAGAATTGAGAAATTCCGCACATATGTGTGGGGAAGATTGTTTAAGCTACAAATTGACTACAAGCCTCTAGTCTACATTCTGGGTGGGGTGGAAGTAAGTGTTACACACCGTAGGTTTTAAGACTTCCCAACAAATTGATACAGTACCAATTCGATGTAGCCCACATCCCAGGTGGTAAGAACAGTAGAGATGATTTTTCTTCATGGTTTCCGTGCAAAGGGGATGAGGACAATGATGTAAAGTTGTCTGATTTGATGGATGAAGACTTTGAAGATTGCTTAGTGGCTTCTCTAGAAATTCCGAAATTGAAGGTTTGTTCTGAGGGAGAATGGATGGAAGCTGTGAAGGGTGATCAGGTTTTGCAACAGGTTATAGTTAAAGGAGGTTAGCCTAGAGAGAAGGTTTTGTCTCCTTTGTTACAACCATATTGTAAGGTGGGTGATGACAATTCGAATGAGGATGGTCTTCTTCTAAGATAAGACAAGTTGATTCCTCCACATTCCATGAGAAACAGCATCATTATAAATGCCCTTGAGGGACACCTGAGTTCTTCCCTCACCAAGTGACACATTCACTGAAGTGGATGAGATGTGGAAAAGTGTTTTGTTTGCAGGTCAGCTGACAAGAGTCTGAAGGTGGCTACCTAACGCTCATGCCGATTGAATGTCCCTCAGAGCCATGGATCAAGCTTGGGATCGATATTATGGGGCCATAGGATTCTTCGCCGGGAGGTGCCAGATTCATCATTGTACTGGTGGATTATGGATCAAAATGGTTTTAGTTCAAGATGGTTAAATAACCTAGTATGGGCACGATTGTTGAGTTTCTTAGAGAAATCTTCCTGATAGAGGGATTTCCTCAATTCCTTGTTTTGGATAATGGCACACAGTTTATTAGTAAAGAACTGTGAGTGTTCTTGGAGTCGTGTGGGGTCAGACACTTGAGGAGCTCCCTATACCACCCTCAAACTAATGGTATTGTGGAGAGCATGAACCAGGCGGTGGGTGAATACATCAAGTGGGCCAAGAGTGCGAATCACAATGTGGTGAAGTCTGCGCATAGTACGTTGTGGTTCTATAGAATTATACCACTCTCTACCACCAAAGTATCTTCCTTTGAACTGCTGAGGAGTAGAAAGACTAATACCAGTTTCGGTCCAGCACGGATGGCAAAATGGCTTAAGAGTGAGTCTGATGTGGAAGTGTTACTGGCCTTAGTGAACAACAATGTGAGTCTCACACAAGAAAAGCAGAAAGGCTGGTATGACAAAGCAAAACTGTTAAGCTGGTCACTATGAAGGTTGGGGACATGGTTCATATCAAGTCTTCTGCCCATGTGCAGAAAGGGAGGAGTAAGTTCAGTAGTCCAGTTAAGGTGGAAAAGATTTGTGGCAATACCATTTAAAGTAAGTGGTGGGCACTGGTGCAATCTAGTCAAAATCGTTAAGGTGGGAAACGTGCCTGATGACATGAAGTTATTCATCACAATATTTGTGTCCCTACTGACAGTCTTGTACATGAACAGAAGAGTGAGCAGCCCAATGGAGTTTAAGATGACTCTGAAAAATTCCAGGTCACGTCTAGATGTTTTGAACGATAGTTAAATCTAGCAGGTTTCATACCTGAATGAATCTATGTGTTCTTTATGTGAGTGTTTATCATGTGGTGTGAGTGCCTTTTATGTTTGTGTTTCTTCCAGTGTTGTCGGGTGTTGTTTTGTGACATTCTGGGAAAAGGGAAGCTATGTAATACTTAGATGGCATCTGGAATCTTATGAGATAGAAATTCTAGATAGGAATGTCATGATGCGGGTGGGTTTGGAATGTTCATGTTTAAGTGCTGACAGTTTAACTGAAGTTGGCATCGGAGGAGCTCCTGTGTGTTCATCCTCCGCTACCGTGTAGCTCTATTGTGGTAATTAACTTACCTTCACACTCCGAGTGATTCCGGCGTGATTACTACAATGGTGTGTAAGAGTATTTAATTAATAGAGTTTCACCAACTCTTCCTGGTTCTATTTGATCATTTGGTCATCTCCCACATATGGTACTTACGGGGCAAGGTCAGAGTCACTCCCTTTATGGCTGACAGCTATCCAAAAAAAGCATGCCTGTCAGCCATTAGAAGTTTTACATCTGTGTAATTCGCTGCCACAACTGCTTAGAACCATGCGGCCATAGCCCCATGCAAGTGGTGGTGGGTGGGAGGAGAAACGTTTTTTTTACCTTGTCTGTTTGTGAATGGCCACAAACTCTTATCCAATCATTTACCACCCTAGATATGGTTAGAGATTTACTCCAGCAAAGGACTTGTGCAATTCCCCTTCCAGGATGAGAATGAAAATGGATCAACACCAGCTTGTTGGGAATGTAGGCAAAGACGTTTTTCACATTGAAAAATGTTTCTCCATGAGAGAAAAAAGACAAAAATGTGCTTTAGCACATTGAGTTGCCTTTTCAAAGTGAGGCATTGTACACTATATCCATTTGCTTCCTGGAAATATAGCAGTTTTTAGAATTTGATTTGAATTTAGAAAGCGCCTTATGCCCTAAGGCGTCAAGGCCCTGCCATCAGAAAGAAACAGCCATAAGAAGAGCAATCATGGGAGGGAGTACAGCCAAGTTTTCTGCATCTTACAGAAGGCTTTTGGGCAGTAAGACTAGCAATGTGGATAGGGAGAGTATTACACAGCTTGGCAGCCGCAACAGAAAATGTGCGTCCACCCAATCTCGCTTTTCGAGGTCTTGGAACAATCACCTTTTTCAAGGAAGAGGATCTCAGCTGCCTTTTAGGCGAGTACCATTTAGTATTATAGTAAAATTAAGTCTCACTCTATAGTATTCCTGAAAATCTGTGCCTGCCCTGAAGCAGCATTCCGGGTGTACTACTGCTGTATTTTGTGAATAAGGAAGTTTTTAGCTGTGCTCTTCCACAAGTGTAAATGTATGATTCCCTTTGTGAATCGGTCCCTGTGGCGATGTATGACATTTTGTGAAACACGCTTTCTGTTTCTAACTCTGACTCCATGCTTAAATCTCCTTGTTGGGCCTGGAAGACAAGACTCTCTTGCTTCTAATAGCATTCCCAAATAATGCCATATCTTAACAAAAGAAATGATCAAGTTCTTAATATACTCTTGCAAGTTCACAACAATTAAAAATAATATTAAAATAAAAAATAAATAACATAAACCCTCCACAAAGAACGTCCTATCCTGAATAATGACTGTTTAAAGCAAACCTGATCAGAATCGTTGACAGTAATCTTCAGGCCCCGCAGAATCTCTCCCTCTGGTGGGTGTTCGTACATTGTCAGCTCAAACCGGTTCTGGAGCCCATTCTCCCCGTAGAATGTAGGCGGGTGGTTGTTGAGGTCTACCACCCGGATGGTCACTACTGTGAACGCATGGGCCACTACATCACCTCCGGGGGACAATTCCTCTACCTGGTGCGTTAGAAAACATAGGACAAAGGAATGATCACTTTGTGTGACGTAAATTCCACCATATTACCTTCCCTTTATTGGTTCATATTATGCATGTCTTCATGATGAAATTTTAGCGTTCTATCTTCAATAACTGGTGATTGGTGGGTGAACTAAGGAACATATATTTTCAGAGGAGCCTATAAATACTGTAGAGACCCTTTAAGTTTTAGTTCAAGAATGTTTATAGCACCTTTTTGTCGCAGGCTGCCCAGTTACCGCATTTATAACAAGTCGGGTCCAGTCCCTCAAAATCTTTTTATTAAATATGATAACGCATTACAATCGTTCAGAACTTCTGACCACCGTAACAGGCAAAATAGGTTAGATACACAGGTAAAGTCAAACATTAGAGGCTCCTTTCTTTAATAGATTTTAAAAAGGAAAACAAAAGTATTGATGCTGAATATATTGGTTGAAAATATTAGAATTTCCTGTTCATTCAGTTGCTGTGGAGGAGGAATATTCTCTAAAATAGTGTTTTTGTAGAAGAAGCAAGAATACCTACATTTTCAAAGTACTTTTGACATGAGCAATTGGCTAAATATACTAAATTCTAGACTTTACTTTCAAAGAAGGATTTACTGAGAAACATGTTTAAATATTAAGACCTGCCAGCACAGTTTCCTCATATCAGATTAAGGATGAGACACCAAAAATCCTTTTAAGAGTCAGACAAACTGTGCATTTATCAAGCACTTTTGGTTAAGTAAACGACCAAACAAAGCATGATGTAACACAAATTAGTTAGTTCTCCACATGCATCATTAAAGTGTCTAAGTTAAACATAATAAAAATGTAATTAATATTATCAGTGGCTAAACAGTATTAATGGCTCCAAACGATCAATTTCACAATTGTATCAATGAAACATTCGTTGAATGTTGTTCTTGTCTCACTATCATCACTATGTCTGTATCATTAGAGGTCACTATTCCTTCTGACACAGTATTAGCAATGTCACATTATTGCCAGTGTTTCAGTATCAATAGGTGATCATATTTATTAATGCATTTCCATTATTCGTCATTCAGTAGCACACAGGGCATGGAAACTGATTGGGAAGAATCCATTGACGGATACAGAAATAAATAAAAGTTTGAGATAAAAAGTGGTTGAACGTTACCCATCAGAGAGGGGGTGGGATAGGGAAGATTGATGCAAGAAGGAAGAGTTTGGTAAAGGTCAGGCGCGCAACGCCCATAGAGCTAAAAGGGCTTTAGCACCCCCCTCATGTGTCTCAGCCTGGACTGCTGCAGCTTGAACTGCTGTGGGCTCAGCTGGGCAGTGACTGGAGTATTATTTCTGCCACACCCAAGATATTCACAGGTCATTAAAAGACCATTTACATGCCTTTGAGAACTGGTTAACCAGACTTTGGGGGATATTCACAAGGACTTATCTCCGATTTATCTCCAACTTAACTCATCAAAAGTGGAGATAGATTTAACACCCCATTCACAAGCGGGTGCAAACTGCAGACATCGCCAGTATTCCCGCGATAACTGCCCCAAAATTTAACACCACGATGGACGCCACCAACTAACCCTAATGAGATGCAGAGTAGGCGTTCCCATGCAAAAACACACGAAAATACCACTACACCACTTTCACAACGAACTGCCAGAACTGCGATGCGAGTCAAAACCACGCGATAAGCCGCGGTAGCAGCAGGTATTTAACACCTGCCTCCAGCTGGTGTAAAGCCGGACGACTACCTGCAGCAGGCAACGGAGCCCCGCACACAGCCAAACCCGAAGAACAAACGACGCCATGGAGCTACTCATCATGCAGTTCGGGGCCCCAATAGGGCCACAACACCCACGGCCACCACCCCCAGGACCGCCACCCCCCCCAGGGCCCGGACCCGCACCCCCCCCGGACCTCCACAGAGGCAGCGCAGAGCAAGACAGCGGACCTACCGAAAACGCACCAGTCTCACAGACCTAACGCCCGAGGAAGTCATCGCCCACTACAGGCTCAAAAGGACAACCATCATCCGCATCATGACCCACATCGGCCACAGGTTGACGGTCCCAACCCAGCGGAGAACCAACATCCCTCCACAGACGAAGCTGCTGGCTGTGCTGCACCTGTTGGCATCTGGTACCTTCCAACCAACAACTGCCAGAGTCGGAGGAGTCTCACAGCCAGCCCTATCAAAGTTCCTCACACCTGTCTTGGATGCCATCATCAGCTTGGTACCCCAGTACCTTCACTTCCCCCACACTACGCAGGAACAGCTGGAGACAAAGCACGGCTTCTACGCCTTTGCTAGCTTCCCACACATGTTGGGGGCCATTGACTGGACACATGTCCCACTTGTGCCCCCTGCGGATACTGCACACCACTACCACAACAGAAAGCACACGCATTCCATCAATGTGCAGGCAATAGTGGACCACCAGGGAATGTTCACCAATGTCGTCGCAAACTACCCAGGCAGTGTGCACGATTCCTACATCTTCCGACAGTCCATCATCAACCAGCGCTTCCAGGATGGCATCTATGGAACTGGACTGCTCGTTGGTAAGTGCCAAATCAACACACCACACACCTCAAAGCCATCATCTCACAACGCACAACAGTGGGAATGCACACGTGACCAAACCACATACAACATGTGAATCAACATGCCCACCTACCAGACACGACAACACAACTCCATGGGGATCCTTGGCTTCCCCTGCACACAATACAGCTATATCATGGCACCACAGCCACACAACAGCTAAACGTGTGGAGATGCGGAATGCAGCCATGTGCGAAGGATGCAAGTGACCCGTGAATGGGAATGTATACAACGACAAGTGAGGCGTGGATGTGCCGGACAGACATGGGTATGCAAACCACAGATATGTCCATGCAGACATCAACTGCTGGTTACTGGAGAGTAGTGAACAGTGGACGCAACCATGTCACCCCAGGCCGTGGGTCAGATCGCGGAAATGTCGCTCGCTGTGTCCCCCCCTGTGTGCGTGAGCGTAGTGGGTGGGCCCGGAGTACGCCAGGCCTGCGCAGGGGTGTGGACAAAAACCCCGTGGCGCAGAGCGTGGTTCACTCCCGGAAAGGCCAACGTCACTGCCAGGGCTGTGCCTTGCAGTCCGCCACGAGGCCTACGCCGTGAGCAGCGGGGCCTGCGAGCCTGTGCGCCTGCTGCACCCCAGGACGCTGATACCCAGGCCAGGCCTGCCCGCACCAGCGCTCCAAGGCCGCACTACTCACCTGCCGACACCGTCGTGTGTCAAAGAGGGCCCACCACGTGCCGGTGCTAGCTCCAAGACCCATGCCCGCGACCTTGGCGGCCTCCTCAGGCCATCGCTGTCCTCCGTGACACAGGCCCCCAGGGGTCCCCATTTGTTTACATACCCCACCGCTACAGCCCGGCTACACTGCAGTCCAGCATGTCCCACATCCTGAACTGAGTCATCATTGATCAATGGCAGGGTTCATGCCAGTGTACGCAGGTGGAGGACCGAGAGGGAGATGCGTAACAGTCCGGTGGTAACACGGATCACGGTTACGGAGGAGGTCAACCAGTAGCAAGGACTGACCTGGTGCCACTAACCCTGTGCGCCGTGAGTGACCGTCAGCCTCCGGCGGGACATCGTTGGTGTCTGAGCCAGTGGCCTGGGGGTTGTCATCAGCAACGGGCAGGTACAGACTTGGGGGCAGATTTACAAGCCCCTTGCGCCACTTTTGCGTCACTTTTAACATGGGAAAAGTGACGCATAAGTGGCACAAGGGCCTTGTAAATCTGCCCCTTGGTGTCTGGCATGAGTCTGTGGCATTCATATCCGCCATGTTGCCGGTCACAGCTGGCATGTGTCCTCTGCATCATGCCCTAGGGGCAGAGGCGCAACTAGAGCCAAATTTCGGGTGGGGCTAAGAAAAATTTCGGGGGGCTAATTCTTCCAGCAATAGGCAGAGTGGGGATGCAGGGGCTCTAAAAAGGGGTGAAAAAACAACAGAGCCTCATTTACAAGCTAATGGTCTTTTAAAGACCTGTGAAGTACTCTGGTGAGGCTGTGTGTGTGCCCGGGAAGCTGTCTCAGCCCGGGCTGCCACACAAGACAGGGGGGGCTGAAGCCCTTTGAGCCCAATGGGCATTGCGCGCCTGCCTGGGGGTACACCTCCCATTCTCCCCTGAGACACTTCGCGGAAGGCACCTCTGAGACATTCGAGACCCTGCTCTGCCCTCATGACCCTACCCCAGTCTCCCGCAGGTCAGCATCCCGTGGCTGTAGGCCCGTGTCGGCCGCTGTGCATCCGGGGCCACTAACCCTGTGCGGCTCAAGTCATGCTCCCTTGTTGTTCTGACATTGCATTTCTGAGTGCCTGAGGACTGTTGGAGTTGTTGCCAGCACCAGCTACTCCCTGAGGGCTGGCTTACACTCACCCCACACACAGCCAGCACAGGCGTCACTGTATCAGTGGGCCTGCCATCACATCATGCCGAACCAAGTATTGACTCTTTTCTCTCTGCACTGTTCCAGGTGATCAAGGATATGCACTCTGCCCTTGGATGATGACACCCCTCCGAGACCCGAACACACCCGCCCAGAGGCAGTACAATGCGGCCCACATACGCACCAGGGGCATCGTGGAACACACATTTGGCGTGTTGAAGTCACGTTTCAGGTGCCTGGACGTCACAGGTGGAAGGCTCCTGTACAGCCCGGACATCGTGTGCAAGATGATCGTTGCATGTTGTGTGTTGCACAACATCTGTGTACGCACCAATGCCCCCTGGATCCCAGTTCCAGAAGTACCGGACGATGATGGGGACGATGGGGCAGGTGGCCCACATCCCACTACAGCTGCGGCAGGATTGGCCCGTAGGAACACCATCATTGCCAATTTCTTCTCATGAGAACGTCACATTGTGGCCGTCCCTGTCAATCATGGGACAGTACAAAATGTCTACAAGCACAGCATGTGTGAATAAAACATATTTGCTGGTTACAGGTTGTACTTGTACATTGTCATGTCACAGTTTCCAGACTGGTGAATGTGGCCACCATCTTCTCCATGTCATTCAGCTCCTGGTGTTCTGCTGGCCCCCCTCCTCCGGGGTGCGTTGCTGCTTTCGTGTTGGCAGCGGGTTTCTGCTTGGTTTTGCCATTCACATCAGTCCAGCGTCTCTTGTGCTCTTCCATTGTCCTCCTCTGCCATGCGGCGGCATTCACATGGTCCGAGGTGGTGGGCCATCTTTGCCTCTTTGTTGCCAATGACACGTTGGAGGTGACGTACAGTTGGTGGTGGTGTTCTGTCTCATCCGTGGTGATCATGTGGTTTTCCTGTAGACTGTACCCCGTCTTCCTCTTCCTCTTCTCATTGCCCTTCCACGTGTCCTGTATTCCTGGATGTTCCTCCGTGGGGATTGTGGGGTTCATGTTGTCCTCTGCAGTCGGTCAGGGTGCGTCCGTGGTACTCCCCAGTTGATTTGGTTTGTGGTGGCATTTTCCTTATGCTGTTCTTGTGCTTTTTCCCGCATTACGCGTGGGTTTTGCTGGCCTCTCGCTGCTTATCGCTGATTTCCTCATCGCGCTTTGGCCCATCGCATGTTTTTTCGCGTTGAGGTTTGTGTTTTTATCACGCTCGCGGTGATTGTATCGCGGACATTGACCGCGTTATCGGGGGACTATCGCATGGTACCGCCGTGTTGTGAATTCCACGTTAACACGGGGTTATTTTCCCGCGATCGGCTGCGATGTGTAAAGTTGCGTTAACATTTTTTGGTGATATTTAGCACACGTTCTTGTGAATATCCCCCTTTGTGTTTTTTCACCAGTTCCAGTACCCCTGGGTCCGCACTCTATTCCTTATATTTGTATTATATTTTTACTGCCAAAGTGGGAGAATACATTTAGTGAAAAGGCATCTCAGGAGTAGGGATGCCACCTTTCCTAGAGAAAAATACCAGCCATTTGTTGTTGTTTAAGGAGTCTGCACGGACCTCGCCTTGACACTAAATAGGGCTGTAAATAAAATGGTATGCATTCATTTGTAGCATTACTTTTCTATCTTTGTATCCTTAAATAATTAGCCAAGAATCATTAATGCAGCCCTAGAAAACATTTAAATGTGCTATTTATATTTGCTGTTTGAAGTATGCACAAATAAGTGCTAAAAATACCGGATTTAGGTGATTTTGCTTATTTTTGTAATGGCTGGGACATCAAAATACCGGTGGTGCTGGTATAAATCCGATCAGCTGGCCACCCTAATCAGGAAACTGAAAGACTGTTGCTGGATCACCACATTATTTATTTCCTCCATCCCTGATTGATGCCAAAATAGCAACAGTTAAGCTTATATTTGAAACCCTATGCCAGCCGTTAATACAATGCTGAGTTACTCCAGGTGTCTAGGAATGCATCCTGCATTCAGACAACTCCCTCGTCATTCTCACCGCTCACCCTTCACTTTCATGTTCACCCTTAACTCACAGCGATGACACTGCACTCACACTGTTCACCAAGCACTGACGCCATTCACCCTCCTCCTACCCTGGACTCACACGAGCACACCGCCCACCCTGCACACACATGACACTCCACTCACTTGTCACTTTCACCGCTCACCCTACACTCACAGCGATCACACTGCACTCATGCTGTTACCCTGCACTCACACCGTTCATCCTCCTCTAACCCTGCACTCACATGAGGATACCACTCACCTTGCACTCACAGCGACCACACTGCACTTATGCCCCTTGCCATGAACTCACTCAGTTCTCCCTCCACTTACCCTGCGGTCACATGAGTACAGCGCTCACCCTGCACACACAGTGATCACAGTGCATTCACAGCACTCACAATGCACTCACACTTTTCAACTGCACTTACACGAGCACACTATTCACCCCGCACTCATGACACTTCACTCACCTGTCACTCTCCAATCTCACTCAAACAAGCACATCACTCACCATGCATTAATTCCTCCCACTTTCACCCACACCCAAACTCATATGTCACATCACTCACCCGGCAGTCACTCCTCTCACCCCACTGTCACACTGTCACATCGCTCACTGTGCACTCACATAGGCACTCCTATCACTCACACAGCTCACTCTTCACTCACATGAGCACAGCACTCACCCTGCACGCACACCATGCAAACAAGCACAGCACTCACCCTGGAGTCACACCACTCACCCTGCAATTCCTCCTCTCAACCTGTACTAACACGGAAAAACCTCTAAGCTAGCATTCATACATGAAACTCTGTTCATCCTGCCTGCATAAAGGGACAATAGTCTGCCGGAACTCATAGGGAAGACAACTCCCTCCCTCTCTCAGAGAAGAATTCTACTCTACCTTAAATCATCTACAAGAAATCTGTTAACTTGTATTGCTTGCTGGAATTTGGGGGAAGTATTACACCCCACAACTTACATAGATCTTTTTCCTCATATATAACGGGTATGGGGGTAGCTCTCACCCCATTGCTGGAAATGCTTGTCCTGCCCCATTGCTGGGAGCAGGGCTGACTTTAGGGTGGTGCGATTGGTGAGCCACACCTGGCATTGACTTTGGTGGGGGGGGGGCACTGTGTTTAAAAATAATTTCTGTTTTTAAAGCACATTATCTTCCTTGTGCATCAGGTAGTTTTCGGGCAACATTTAAATTATCAAGATAACTCTGGCGATTAATGTTCCTACTAGTGAGAGTTCAGAATTTTGTCTAGTTGCAGTTTTAGCTCATCATAAAGTAGCACGGAGGGTTAATGTGCCTGCTGCAAAGAACGTGTACCATGCAGATCACAGAACTGAGTGTGAGTGAACTAAGAGTAGCACTATAAAAAAAATGAAATGTACGTCAGAGAGAGGCTATGGAGAGACGAGGTGCACTGCTGGAGAGTGTCAGTGAGGGAATTCATGGAGAAGGAGGATATGGGGAGGAGAATGCCAAAAAAGATTGTTGTAACAGCCGCCACCAGCGCTCGAGCCGGCCCTGGCTGGGAGTCTTAGCTCCCCCAAAGTTCAGATCTATTTGTGCTCCTGGTCAAGGTAGATTACAATGTAGGTACCTCTCGCCTCTTCAGGAGCACAAGTGAAAGAAGACAGGATCATGAAAAGTCAAAGAGATATGTACAGACTACAAAAATGAAGTAAAAGGGCTCTAAAAATTGCTTTAAAAGTAAGTAGAGTAACAATTTAACAGCAAAGGAGCTACTTTCTATTAACTACTGCCCACCTCGTTCTCTGACTACAGATGGTTCATACTCACTATAGATAGAAGGTAAGAAACACATGTGAGCTAAAAGGAATTCTAGAAGAGTGAATGTTATAGTGCTTGAAATCAGTAGGCATGGCGCTTGCATAGGGATGTAGTTTAGATCAGATGTAACGATAAATGACTAGTACTTCCACCTCAATAGATGTCAAGGTGGCAACATTGTGCTAACATTTAAAAAGACGTGAATGAAATAGGATATTCGAGCAGCAAAAACTAGTGCAGACGTATGAATAACCTGCATTGTTACAGTTCTCAATGGAATGGGCCTGAAGCGATTCTTCCATTAGGGATAGTTTTCCTATTCTTATTCTTATTATGTCATTGCTGTTGTTAGTAGTAGTGGTATAGTTGTAGTGCACAGTAGAGTATTATCATTATTATTATTATTATTATTACTACTACTTCTCATATTAACAATAATCATCATCATCATCATCATACCAGTAATACGAGTTGCAGTTTTTTACAAACAGTACTGTACCTGAATTTTCAGTTCATAGATCTCTTTCTGGAGCTGATTCGGGCTTTTCGTGACTGAAATAGCTCCACTCCCATTGTTGATTGCAAAAGATCCATCACTTCCTGTAGCAAAGCAGAGATATTTCATTTATCTTGCACAAAACATTCTCTTGAATGATAGCCAAAGTTAAAGATGCAAATATCAATTCTCCTAAAAATCCCAACCCATGCGTTTCCAGCACATGCAAGAGAGAAAGAGGCCTCCATGCTCACCGTTTAGCAGAGTGTAGTGAACGGTGTTTGGGTTCCCTCGGTCTCCATCATACGCTGTAACTGTGAGGATTTCAGCCCCCTGGTGTAAAAGAGATGCGAATCAGTCGAATCAAATCACATTTATCACGTTCAATGTTCACCCAAAAGGGCATCTTGGTGCTGAGATTGACAGAAACCGGCACCGGCTGCTAAATCTATTCTCCAACAATGCTGTTGTATAACATATTGGTGAGAACATGTTTTGGATTAGTATTGGAGCCCTGTTTTTATTTTATATTTTCACTTGTAGAACACGATCAGTGGCGGTGGGAATTGTAGACTGACTTATTTATGTACGAATCTGCTTTTCAGATGGTATATAGATCAACCCGGCTCAGCTGGCAAGAGAACGCTCCACATAGACACAATCACAGACACTGAGTAAATACAAGCAATGCCTCGACTGGGTAAAATGTATATTGTTCAAAACGTTAAATTAGACGCAGACCCTTCAGTGTGTAGCTCGCAGGTGTAATGAAAATAAAAGTTAAAGAGAAGTAAAAAAATCATGATTTTCCAGAGTGTTTCTTGGCACCAAAGGTATCTTGGCAATGGAATAAAAAGTGCCTCAACTAATTATTTGATATATTGGTTCTTATTCAAAGTAGATAGGATGTGCTCAGATCGTGCGGGAGCTGCTTCTCTGTGCATCAAGTGCAGGGGCGTAGCTTGAGGGGGATGTTAGGAGTGTTGCACCCCCCTAATAAATGTATTTTCTGATGAAAAGTTGGGTACATGTGCTTTCAGTCGGGTATGGTGAGCTTTCTGTCGGATTTCACCTGGAATTTTTGCATGCACACACTGACACAACCACACACACACTCTCTCTCATCTCTTTTGAAAGTGCCAATTTATTTTGATTATTTTACAAAATATTGTGTCTTCTCTCACTTAGTACCCCCACCAAACCGCATTTGTCTCCCTTTCCACTGCCCCTTCAGCCCCTTTCAAGCGCCTTGCTTGTCCTATAATGCATTTTTACATTGTATACCAGCGTGATTGTCGGGAAAATCTGGGGGCATATTAGCAAGACCCACGTTAAAATTATCGCCGTTTTAGCGGCAGGAAACTGCCGCTAAAACGGCGATAATGGGCTTACTAATATGCGTTATGGAATTCAATAGAAGCCCAGGTTAGATGTGCAGGACTTCTAACCTGGGCTTCTATTGGAATTCCATAACGCATATTAGCAAGGCCATTATCGCCGTTTTAGCGGCAGTTTCCTGCCGCTAAAACGGCGATAATTTTAACGTGGGTCTTGCTAATATGCCCCTGGAGCTCACACACACACACCCAGTCTTACTGACCAAGCTACGCCCCTGACCAAGTGAAATGTTAAATAGTAACTCTTTTATCCCTTTTCTAATGGCACTGTAAGAGGTTGTTGTTCTGAATACTGAGGGAATGCCGTGCCCTACTGCTGCCGGAGCACCACAGAAGGATTGGTGCTGACAGTTCTTTGCACCTTAAATTTAGGGATTTCTAGAGTAAGTACTTCTTTTTTCTTGAATTTCAGTTTTTTACCACAGATATTTATTTCCCATGTTAGGTAAGTTGTAGAGTTCTGGTGAAGCTTTTTGCGTGAGGTATGCATCTCTAAGATTGCTTCTTCTTTCCAGTGGGTGTCAGTTTAGAGATTTTAGAACTGGACAGGTATGGCCAGTTCTGTTCTGTTCAGATATTAGTATTCAGGACTCCTCCTTCTAGGAGCAAAAGGCTTGATTTGGCCTGTGAGTAATGCAATTTCATAGTCTAGTCTGGCTAGAACTGGAGACAGTAACAACATCTAAAAGTCTTGAGTTGAGGGTACGGAGGTTGCAAAAGATACATAGTTGCTAATGCGCGTTCTGCGCTACGTAGACCATGAAGAGAGAATTTATCATCCAGAACAGAGACGGGGATTTCACCTTGTTTACAATCACTAGCTTGTTACCAAGAGGGTTTGTGTCAATGATCATAGCATTGTCAGGAGGATTCTGATATTAAGTGTGAAGAGTAGGAACTCTGGGGCATATTAGCAAGACCGGCGATAAAATTATCGCCGTTTAGCGGCAGGAAACTGCCGCTAAAACGGCGATAATGGGCTTGCTAATATGCGTTATAGAATTCCAATAGAAGCCCAGGTTAGATGTCCTGCACATCTAACCTGGGCTTCTATTGAATTCCATAACGCATATTAGCAAGCCCATTATCGCCGTTTTAGCGGCAGTTTCCTGCCGCTAAAACGGCGATAATTTTATCGCCGGTCTTGCTAATATGCCCCTCTGTTTTATCTGGATTGAGTATAAGCAAGTAGTTTGAGAGCAATGAACAGCTGCATGTTCGGAACACAGAAAACGTCTTCGTGGTATTTACAAAAGTAAAATGGATTGGAACATGCTGTTTTAAGTCTTCTACTGAAACACAGGAAGTGATCTTTGAGTCTCATGGTCTGTGGGAAGAGGTTCCATGGGTGGAGACTTGTACATTTAGTGACTGTCATTGGAGCCTGTTGAATCCTGCTGGGTGAATGGAGAGGGGCCTGAGGATGGCAGACTGAAGGCCACGGGTCAGTTTATGTGGCCTAAACATCTTTGAACTACTGTGAAGATGCTTTCTTTGTCTTTAAGTCTACTGTATACCACAAAGGCTTTTCCACCCAACTGTCAAGTAATATATATATCATTGGTTCATTATCCTGCATATACGACGAACACGCAAGATACAAACACAGTTAGGGGCATATTTACAAGGTGTCATTAAGCCATGTTAAGTGGCTTAGCGCTACATTCTAAATATGGGAAATGGCGCTACACCACCAGAGCCTCAAAAAAGGTGATGCTCCGGTGGCGAATGGGGCTTGTAAATACGCCCCTTAGTTTTCCTCTCGACCGCTTACAGTTTTATCATCATTATGAAGATGTTAGCGTTGTTTTTAATAGGCTGAAGAAATTTTGGAAATTCCAAGTTAAATGTATGCACTTTAAAATGTACATTTGAATAAAAACCGGTGCACAACTGTGCCCTCTGTAAATGTCCACCTTCCTAATATACCTCCGAACTCCTTGTCCATTATTGTAGTATTTGACTAGCCCATCTTGGCAATAGATTTGCTTGGCTTGACTGTGACTCTCCTGGTCAAGAAAGCTGTTACGAAGGCGCTAGTTGAAGCAGGAGAGCACGTTATAATACCACCCCCCAAAAGACTATATTTAAAATAAAAAATAGGTCCCTAAACTGAAATGCATGTAAAACAACTGATGTGAAAAGCAGACCTAAAGGTTCGGCTCCTCCACGTGGGTGGAGGATCATCGCCCCACTGCTTTCTCGCAGTGCGAGAAGCAGAAACATAAAATGGTATTTTAAATACCATTTTATGTTTCTGCTTCTCGCACTGTGAGAAAGCAGAAGGGTATGCCTGGTTGGGGGCGGGAGGGTGGGCGGTCCTGCAGGAGTCCAGGGGAGGAGTGGCTTGCCCACTCTGAGTGCGCTGACTGTTTGGTTGGCCCCAGGACCGACCAAACCAGTCATACGCACTCTGCATTTTCTCTATGTAGGCTGCATGCAGCCTACATAGAGAAAATGGCCTCCCCATAGACGCCTGTGTGGTCGGCGTCCTAGCCAATCACAAAACTGCCATTGCAGCGTTGTGATTGGCTTAGGGGAGGGGAGGGAGGCTGCCTCCTTCCTGTATGGAGAGGAGAGAGGAGACGCGATGCGGGACCAGAGGAAATGGTAAGTTTATTTTGGTTTAATTAAATTAACCCCCCTCCTCGCGCGAATCCCCCGCCCCCCCACCCGCGAGTCATGCCGTCCGCGACTGGACTGCCTAAAGCCCATTTTATAAGCGGTCTATTAACCGCTTCGCCGCGATCGGAATTCCGCCTAGGTGCTGGACATTCCGATCGCGGGTGTGGTCGTGACGAGCTCAGCTCGTCATGCGCACAGCGCGACCGCGCAGCATGACGAGCTGAGCTCGTCATGAGCATCGAAGGGGTTAAAACCCCCATTATTTCCCCCACCCTAAAACTGTTGTTATGGGGCTCTTGGTAATTCTATGGGATTGAGAAATAATGAGGATTAGTAGTTTTTGATAAATACCTTGTGGGAATTGGATCACTGACAGAATATCGAGGAGCAAAATATGGACCTGCCAAAATATCGATGAAAAAATATAGAATGACAGAATATCGACTTCCTATCTACAAACAGGTAAGTACAAAAATATCGAATCCAAAATATCGTTGTAAATAATATAGGGGCCCATTACGGTGTCGGGCGGAAGCACAACCGCCGTGCTGTCGGAGGCAAAAACCGCTAGTTACCGTCCGCCAGCAACGTCCCACACGCCCGCAAAATTAGGATGTGAAAAGGCAGGCAAACACCGCCCGTAAGCCTGCGGCGCCGCCCGCCATCAAAGTGCGCCCGTCTACGTAGCGGCGCGAGCCAATGGAGACACACCGTCCGACGAAATGACGTACCGCCCGGCGTACAAATTACGATGCCACAACCAAACAGCCTCACCGGCAAAGAGACACCGCACGAGATACCAAGGCGGAAACCCGACTGTTCAGTACGGAGACTAAAAAGGCAGCCCACCCAGAGATGAATCCTGCACTCCAGGCCATCCCCATGCTCTACCTGATGCACCACCTAGGAGTGAACGCGCCACGACGACGCAGGTAGGCAGACACACAACAAGGGCACGCAAACACTGCACACAGTGCAAGGGCGGAAAAACTGTACATGGCACCCCCAGACACCCCTGTGTGGACAGGACACATCCACCACTGTACCCACACATGTCCCACCTGTCCAAAAAAACCAACTCGCAACATCCTGGGCACCCACTACCCGGGACCAGGAAGTGACGTCCCCGTCACGGCACCGCAGCGCAGCAGCGATGACGCAGGTACACATGCGCACAACGCAGAGGCCAACGACAGCGCCATGCATGGGCTGCACACAAACACTACAGGGTCACAACTACACACCCCACACACCAGCCCCACCCTGAAGGCACATGTCACGTGGCCTTCCTGCATCAGTCATGTCCCCAACCAACAACTCACAGTTGTCAACCTGATGTCACACAAGAGTCCCGAACAGGGGAGTAATGTGATGGCAAAATAGGACACACCCTTGTGTGCAAAACATGGCGAAGCACACAGCGGATGCTACATAACAGCGCAGAATATGGACCCCGTCCGCAAAAGGCACGCCAGTCTCATCCAAAAATACCTATACCATCCTGCTCGCAATATCAAGCCATGCAATGTACAAAATTGAAAAACCCTGCTGCCTGAGAACAGGTGTTTCCAATTACTACACCCACACAGAAGCCCCAATGTATAGCGGAAACGCAGTGTCCCGCCCACACACGGGAGAGCAGATAGCACTGAATGGCCTTCCATTCCTACTCTGAAATCACCTTGCAACAATTTATGCAGGAGAATGGAGCCATTGTACCAACAAGAAGCCAAACAGAGCCATGCAGAGTAAACCGTCCACTGGCAGATAGCGCCCAACATGAAAGAAAGTTAATAACACACAAAAAAATTATACCACTCCTCCATGTGGGTCAAATGCAAGTAATCTGGAAGGAGTCAGACACCACTGGCCTTGACCATTCATTGAAGCATGTGGGATGAGGGCCTGTGTCCTCCGCCCAAGCTATAACCCAAGTCCTGCCGCCGTACAACCATTCCAGAATTCCCAGCATCGTCGGAGGTTGCACTCTGCTGACTGCACAGGCAGCCGGAGCACGCCATCACATCACCCTGTAGCAAAATGCCTGTTGCACCACTGCTTCCCAACTACGCCGGACAGATGCAGCTGTACATTGAGAGCTTGCTACAGATAGTGGGCTGTGAAAATCTGGCTATGCTGAACGTAAGTTACCGAGTAACTTACCGCATTGCAATGTTCAGCTGCGTCATCCCCGTTTTCTACTGTCGGAGGTGTCCGTTCCACTGTCCTGTGGATTTATGTCTCTCCAACCCGGCATGTCCAAAGGCGGACTTGGTACACTTGTTTGCACCCCTGGACGCCCACGACAGGATCTGTTCAGTGTATGGGGGCATGGCGTATGTGGCTGCAATCGGACACACACTGCAATGGGACCAGTGTGCCTCCACACAACGTATACTGGATCACAGTTTCATCGAATGTCATCCAACATGTCCCATCAGGCTTCTACAAGGGACAACTTACGATGAACACGTTGCTAGCCACCATCCGCTTCATTGGATGGCATCCATGTTTACCACCAATGCCATGGATGCCCTGCTGGAAGGTATCGCATACCTGACAACTTGTCAATTCATCGGTCCCCGACTCAATACCCCCAATTGAACAACGATGTTCAACACCGTACCTATGCTTGGCTTTCGCACGGAGTTGGCAGTTAGCTGTACAACAACTATACCATACAATCTGCAACAAACACCTCACCATCAACTCCACTTCCATGACATCGGACATTTTCGGGACATGCACTCTATTCCTCACCATATCCCGTGTCTCTGCATGAACAGGGGGAGGCAGAGGTATGGGACTTGTGTACAGTAACCACATGGCCAATACTACACGAACAACTATGCGATAATATGTATTCTGCGCACCTGAACACATGCACCTGTCAGTGCACACTTATCTGTCTGCTGTATTACGTGAGAACTGTCACCTCACCATCGTCTGTACTTCCGTGCCAGGACTTTTGCATTTACAACAAATGCAACCCCCTACAACATGGCCCTAGTTATTGTGTCATGTTCAGTAGCCACCACATTGCAACAACTAGTGAGACGCTGCTGCATGCATGTAGGCTCATGCTCTGATGTCACCTCTGACGCAGGTGTGTCGGAGTTACTATTGTAGTAAACCTGTACCATGGAACTGAGATGTACTGTGCCTATGATGTCAAGCTGTCTGGTAGGCAAAATGAATACTGTCTGTGTCAAAGTCTACAGCTCCTCAGTAATTAGCAAATGTACTTTAGCATAGCAAGGGCAAGGCAGTTGTAACTCTGAAGCATTCATTCCACAGTCAACAACTAATCACATCTACCTGTACCCCCTTTTGTATGTGTAATCATGCTAAGTATATCCTCCACATGCATTTTGCTGCCAGTAGTGTCCACTATACTGCATCACAGAGGAAGTAAGTCCAAATACATGCCTTGAAGCAAATATGTGACTTTGTAGAATTATTTTACGAAGACAAGTACGAATGAGAGAGGATGAGAGTGTGTGAAGTACACGAGAGTCGTGAGATGACCATGTAGTCTAGTGTCATTGGATGTCAATGCAGATGAGTTGCCGCAACAGTGGACCTAGTGAAATACTACAGCTCGTGGGCCTGGACTTGTCAGACTCTGACCTGGCCCAACAGATCATCACATTAACACTGACGGCCTGGTCACTACAAAGCACAGTCCTACATATGTGTATAATTACCTTCACAGTCTGACATCACACTCATCAAGCAAAAGTAGGAGCCACGCAAAAGCATGCTACAGCAATTCATGACAAAACACACACACAATATCAGTGTGGGTGGGCAGGACTGCACAGTGAGTAAGAACTGCAGAAATTCACAAACATGCTCAATTGAACAAGGCACAATCTTGACAGTCACACACCCTGCAGACACACTATGTCCAAAACATATCAAGTAGGAGTCATCCTGAACTGCAAGGACACACCCACACACTGCCCACTGTGCAACATACAACACACACATGTGAACACATTCGCAGACATGAACACGGATACAAACATCCACCATGGGCCTGGGTAACACATGTGTGTAGTCGACATTGCCAGAGCGCACACACACACACCAACACTACCCCAAAGTCACACCACTCACACCACACACACCTACACCTCCCAAATGCACACATTGAAAGTAAGCCATGTGCCCAGGCCCAATGTTCATCACAAGACTAACATACACCTACACTGCTGGCCACACAGCAAGTAAGCTCACACAAACCCGCATACTCTGCACATGCTACCTGTCATCCTGTGGCTAGACTCACACCCTGTGCTTTGCTTGCACGCAAATATGACAGGGATACATTTTCCCTGAAATACCACCAAATACATGCAGACAATCCGTGTCACAAAAATACTTATTCAACACACACACAAGTAGCAGAATCTGAAAGAAGTGAAGTCCCTGCCACGTGTACAACACATTGGAATGTGAGACCAGACATTGCAATTGTTGAGGTACTCATACACGGCATGTGCCTCACTTAACCATGCACACACAGCAACAACTGCAATAAGCAACTACACAGACACAACCGACTACAGGAACAACAGCATCCAGTCACAGATTACATAGACATGCGGCAAAATTGATCAACACCAGGGACAGTGGCCAGTCCGATGTGCAGAGTAGTGACACGAAAAGCTGCGTATGCAATGTGTGTGAGTGTACCCTGACATGGCCACCAACACTGCCATGGCAGTCACAATAGCCATCACAGCCACCACTGTGTCACAGGTAGATGTGTGAGTGAGCCTACCATTCAAACAGGATGCCAGTTCGACTCGGTGCTGTCTGTGTGCTACGGGACAGTTGGAGGTCCGCCCCTGAGAGAGAAGCACAACTGTGGAAGACACACATATGGCATGTGAAGCGGGAGTTCCGCTTGGCCCAGGTGGGTGGGTGGCACGGGTAGGTGCACACATGCATTGTTGAAACAGACTGTGTGGGGAGGATTCCGGAGGGCTAGATTTCCACTGTGTTGGGTATTTGGAAAGCCCACCTGTCTGGGGATGAATGTGAACTTATGTGGGCACAACAGGCGGGCACACGATCAATGCTGTATCAGGTGTAGATGTTAGCCCTCCCTCTGGGGACATGCTGGATACTGCTGTGCGTCTGCCAGGCCCTTGCCAAGGCACTCACATCCCCTGTCCACCAGGTGTACCCCCTACATTGTCCGCCTTAACAGGCTACCCAGGGCACGGGATGGCAGTGGAGCTTGGTGGGTGGGAGGTCATGGCGCCCTTCTCCTGGTCACATCTCGCAGGCAACACATTCTCAGTGTGCAGCAGGGCACAAGTCCTAAATATGTAGTGGGGGGACGCAGACGTCATGACAGGAAGTGACGTCACGAAAGGTGGCTTGCACCATCAGACTTATTGCCTCCCTTCGCCCACCCCTTACATGCGATTGCAACAGAGAAGCCAGCGCGTGCACAAGCAGCTCCAAGCTCGCCCCAGAGAGGCCAAAGAGTGAATGTGTGGGTCCATTTGCTCCAGTTATCGGGCTTGCGGTAAAATCAGTGGTGGGACGCCGTCCACCCGCGTGGTACCCCGACTCGAGACCTGGTGTGCAGGCAAAGTGTCCTATTGGCTTTGCGATATGTGTGAGTTGCATGACACTCGTTGGTGGGGGATGGCTCGGAGGCCCGTCACCCTGAGGCCCATGTCTCACCACATGGGTCCCTTGTCAATGGCAGCGGTTGTAATGACTATGCGCGCTGGGGTGGGTCTACCTTTCGTCTGGGATTGTGTTTGCGGCCTGGCCCGCTAGGGCAGCCACAGCCTCTGTGTGTTGCATGTGGTGTATCCGGACTCCGGAGGCTGTCATGCATTGTCACTGTTGTCCAGGTCTCGAGTCGGGGTACCACGCGGGTGGCAGGCGTCCCCCCACTTATTTTACCGCGAGACAGATAACTGGGGCAAATGGACCCACACATTCACTCTTTGGCCTCTCTGGGGCGAGATCGGAGCTGCTTGTGCACGCGCTGGCTTCTCCGATGCAATCGCATATAAGGGGTGAGCGAGGGAGGCAATGAGTCTGACGGTGCAAGCCACCTTCCGTGATGTCACTTCCTTTCGTGATGTCAGCGTCCCCCACTTCTTATTTTAGGACTCGTGCCCTGCTGTTGTCAGATGTGCCACTCCCCAGGGGGTGGAAAAAGGGTCAGGAATGTCAGCCTGAGATTGGCCCAGTTGAAGGCCCACCTTGACTGGGGGACAACCATTGGACAGTCTGGTGTAGCCCACCCACGCGTACATGTGGGTCCTCCATGAACTATGTCACCTGCGGCAAAGTGATGTCATGGGCAATGACGTTATTGAGGAGAGCTGTCTGCCCCACGCAGAGATGGCGCATAAGCTCAACAGACCCAGCACTGAGGGCAGCAGGGGTCACATGTGCAGGGGCAGCTGTGCCTGCTGTGAAGGAAACTCTACCCTTCATCCCTGTGCCGACACGTGTTGCACCAGTGGAAGTAGATGGGAGGGCAGGCATTGGCCTCCGCGTGGCTGAAGAGGAGCCAGAGTCCACGTCCCCTGTGTTACCAAACATGGATGCATCACCTCTGTCCTCAGATGACTCAGAAATTGCCGTCTCGGCCTGTGATTCATCCAGCACACGTCTGGCCCCTCCGAGGCGCTGGTCACATCTGTCTCACTCAGCACCTGTGCAGCTGCTACATCCGATGCCACACCACTGTTGACCAGCCCCTGTCCCTCAGCACCCACGGGAGATGCCACATGAGAGAGAGCGAGGTGGCCTCACTCATATGGCATCAATTAAACAGACATGTGCAAGGGAAGCAGCACAGAACATACCCAAATCCACATGTTGCACGATACCTGTGCAATTGCATACAGCCACAACAATCAACACGTAATGGCTGGCGTACAGTAAATGAAGCCGCTAATAAGTGGCACATGTGTTGTGCACATAGCACTACACCCGGCCTGTGTCACCCTGCGACCATAGCCACAAATCGCGGTGTGCACACCCACTGTCCTGATGGTGGCAAGGATGACCACTACGTAATTAGGCCAAAGACATACCTGCATGGAGCAGAATGGGAAACCACTCACACAGACTGCAACATGACAGGCCACAATGGCCATGAGCCCATGCCATCCACCTGTTGTTCACACAAGCACAACTGCTGTTGCACAGTGTGCCGGATGTGTAAGTACCAGAGATATGAGGTGAGGCATCGCACACATATGACCGAACGAAATCAGAGTAGGCACAGTGCCTCAAACATACATGTGAATTGCCACTCCAGCCTACTACAGGTTGTTCCTGAGGGCTACGACTCTGAGTGCATTGAGAATGCAGAGTGCTCAAATTACATCTTGAGCCTCAGGAATAGCATATGCATGTCAGATGCACACAGCACAGAGTACACTTACAACCCACTGCATCACACAACAAACATCACATTACCCAGATTATGGGTAGGCTGTGGACACATGCTGCCTCTCACAGCAAAAGACACCATCCCACAATACTGTACACTTGCTTGCTGCTGATGCCCCTACAAACATGCATCCGGCACAGGCTGTGTGACTGTCAAGATGCAGACCATTACTGGTGAAATGCAGCGCCGTGCTGACCTGACAATACGAGGGGGCATCCCCCGATTCGTTATCGCCATGTAGTAGCTCATCCGGCAGATGACGTCACACCCTTTGTGGAATTGGCTGCACTGTCGGTCACACATACACAGAGGCATCAACTTGGATGCAATGGCTCATCGCAAGCCCTTGGGCTGGAGGACTTCAAACTGTAGGGATGGTACACAAGAGGCTTGGAATATCACTCATACACTTCTCAACATCACCCACATCCACCAATCACAGTGGCATGCTGCTGACCCATCCCAAATACTCAGAGACGTGCAACAGAGCCAGGAAGTAATCGGACATGGCCTAACAGCATGTGTACACCACACGTGAATGCATGCTGGTGGGAGTGTGTACACAGTACCTGTCCATCCCATTCACATGCAGGTTGCCAGCACATTGAGCAATGTGTAGTCTGCCCACATCTACTGTCCATTGTCAGGTGGACCAACACATAGATCACAAGGCAACACATCTTTGTGGGTGGACTCACTGTGTCCAACACTGCGCAGCCCTCAACGTACTCGCCCTGTGAATGGCTCACCCCGCAATGGAGGTCACATTCAGTGCCACTATCACTCACACACATCCCTATCACAAGGCATGGTGTGTCCAATCGACAGGGCTGAGTTTGCGCATTTCAGGAGAGTCCTGAACAAAAGACACATGTAACCCACTGTACAGTCAGTGTTGTCTCCTTCTAGGATTGTGCGGTCAATGTGCAGCCCAGGTCTGCTGCGACTGAGAAGGCCAGCAGGGACCCAGCCAGCCATTCACACAAGCAATGACTGCCCTGAGTCCTGCATTGCCAAGTGGCTGTGTGACTGGATGTGTGACATGGAAATGCCATGTACCACCACTCGTGAGGGACATGCATGGGAAAGCACCAGAGAGCCTACATACCCCTTACACCTGTAGTTAGCATGGTAAGCAGTGCATGTTGGAACCCCACAGGCTCAGAATCATAGTGCTGCGGATCAACGACATGTGTCCCCCCCACATGCACTCCCACACACACTGTAGTTGTCTTACACACACAACTTTTGCTATAAATAGCCTTGGGCAATGTGCGTGGAGCTCGGAATCCATGATCTCCAGCTCCTCGCTGGTGAGTGGACCTGGACATATCTTCAGAGTCGTCGACATGTAGGTGGACATGTGGCAGCAGCGGCAGGTGTTGTTGAGGGATGCCAGGCAGCAGTCCCTGGAAGCTGTGGTAATGCCGGTCTCCTCCCACACTCATATAGCCCCCTGGGGCTGTTCCAGTGGGTCCAAGCTGCTGCAATTGGTGTACCATGTCTGCCTACTTCAAATGCACACAATAGCCTGCACCGAGCTGTCCCGGTACGCTTACCTCTATCGTCGAACACGCAGGATGCAGTCGCAAGGGCCATTGGAGTTGGCCTCAAGGGCCTGGTCCATGGTGGGTACAGTCCGCTGGTGCCATGTGGAATCCACAGTTGAATGTGCGCCATGCATTTGCAGGTGTGGCCATGATTTGTGTGTGGGAGCATGTCCACACTGGACAGGGCCACTTCATGCTGTGTGCATAGGCATTGACGGCCAGTGCTCAGCCTCCACATGTCTGTTGGCACATCATCATGTACACATTAGCATGGGAGCATGGGATGTGCATATGCACACACATGCCATATTTCTCAATGTACATCTCCCACTTGGCACGTGCAACGTTACGTGTCACTTGTGATGTGTGTTTGCATTCACACAGCTGTGTTGTCATGGAGTTGTCAATGTGTACACCTGTCAATGTGTGTTGGAGGTGTGATACGTACAGTGCTGTACATTGGGTGAACTAGGGACATCATTGACTGTCTCATATCCTGTTGTGCAACAGGACCCACTTGTTTTGGCCTCTCAGCCTGTGTACATTGTGTTGTTGGTGTGTGCCATACTCACCCAGCCTCGGAAGCTGTGTCTGGCACAGCAGCTAGGTATATTGCCATGGTGTTGTCGCTTTCCACCTATGCAGTCTGAATCCATCATGATGCCTTTCAAGCTATTAGGGCCTAAATCCCCATGTGCATGCTCATAGCAATGGTTTGTGTCAGTAGCCATTGCTATTGGTAAGGGGACCTGTGTAAGAGTATTGTAGCTGTGCTGTCCCTACTTGTCAGCTGTTCTGTGATTCTATTGCTTTGTCAGTAATTTTAGTTATGTGTATGTGAAAGTGCCATGTGGTGTGTTGCATTGACATGTGTCCACTTCCATCTGTCCTAGGAGGAGACCAAACATACATCGCCCCTACCAATTGCTGTCAGACATGGAGGATGTGGAGGTCATTCGTAAATTCCGGCTGGACCGACCCATCCTGCATCACCTATGTGCCATGTTGGAACCCCACCTTCGTCCTCGCAGGGTGTATCCAACAGCATTCACCCCCACGGCTAAGGTGATGGCTGCACTGCATTTTTCGCTACCGGATCTTTCCAACACACGGTAGGCAGTGGAGGTGGAATGTCCCAACCCATGTTCAGCATGGTGCTACGGGATGTCCTGTCAGCTATGATGCTGTACAGGAACCGGTACATCCGATTCCCCAGGGCTCATGATTTGGTGGCAGTGAAGGGTGCTTTCTATGCCCTTGGACGCATCCCCCACGTTGTTGGTGCAATTGATTGCACCCATGTATGCCTTGTTGCACCACAGGTCATGGAGCACATCTATAGGAACCGGAAACATTTCCACTCCCTGAATGTGCAAGTGGTGTGCCTGGCGGACATGATCATCACACACGTGTGTGCGAAGTTTCCGGTTCCACCCATGACTCGCACATCATGCGCCACAGCATCCTCCCACGAATGATGTCCAATCTTCAACCGGACCGTGCATGGATTGTTGGTGAGTATGCATACTCGTGTAGCGTGCTGGGTGTGACATGCTGTCTTGTATCCTGTTGGAATTGCAACGATTCTCTGTGTTTCTCACACCCAGGTGACTCTGCATATCCTAACGGGCCTTGGCTGCTGAGCCCACTACGTAATCCCAGGACACCAGCTGATGTCAGATACAATGAGGCACATGGGAGGACCAGACGTGTGGTGGAGCGGACTTTTGGACTCCTGAAGTCCAGATTCAGATGCCTGGACCGCACCGGGGGTGCACTGGCATACTCCCCACAGAAGGTGTGCCAGATATTTGTGGCATGCTGCACAATCTCGCTATTCGCAGTCAGATCCCCCTGATAGTGGATGACGGTGATCAGCCAGGGCCCCCGCCTGCAGACCAGGCCGTGTCCAGTGACGAGGACAGTGGAGAGGAGGAAGCAGTGAATGAGCGTCAGCAGCTCATCGCCCGCTACTTCACTTGACGGTGAGTGACCATGTACGTCGGCTGATGTTGCTGTAGTTGTGTAGGTGTATGTGTGCATTGTCACGGCGGCCTATTGTTCACTGAGTGCTGTGTGGCAATGGTCCATGTCCAGGGTAGTATGCCACTGACAGTGGCTGTGGCATTGTGCCCTGTTCCTCTGTGAGATGTGTGTACATTGCTTAAACTTGATGACAAGTACTGTGTGATGAGTGTGTGACACACACATTCAATGGACTCTTGTTCTGTTTTTCACCCCTAGGTCCCTACAGCCTCTCCTGGCCTATCGACATACCACACTCCTGATGCATTTCTGATCATGGTGACGGTTGCACATCCTTGATTAAACACAGAGCAGATACAACAGAATGTGATCCAGGTGTATTTATTTTGAGCAGTGACATGTGATTGTGGGCAAGGTGATGACAAAAGTGGTGCATGCTGGAACAATGAGTTGACGGACATGTCCGTGTGATGGTCAAGGTGTACCCATGTTGTTCTGGGTCCACAGTCCAACAGACACATGCCATTCACATGGCAGTGTGGGGTAGGATAGTAGTCCAAGTGAATGCAGTAGATGGCCACCGTGGCTGGCTGTCTCACTGGCGTTTGGAGCATGCAAAGTCATCTCTGGACACCTGTTTCCTCTTCGGACGACCCCTTCCACATTTGAGAGGGGGGGGTTGTGTTTGTGGGCTGCTGGTGGTGGCTGAGGATTGCCCACTCGCTGTGGACGCAGGGGAACTGGATGTTGCACAGACCTGCGCCCCAGCAGGTGGTGGCGGAGGTGGTGTGGTTGGCCTTGATTGGGCCCTCACCGCCACCACTAGCTGGCCCATGAGGTCGACAAGTTTGCCCATACGGGTCACGAATTGGCCCATATGGGCGTCCATGGACCTCAACACCCCAAGGACTTCCCGCGTATCGGCAGCTGACCGGGCCCATTGTCCCTGGGCCTCTTCATAGGCCCCAAGGACTCTGGCGATTTGCGGCAGGGCTTGGCTCCCAGGCTCTGATGGCGTTGGCCTGACCCTGCTCCTCCCACCTGAACTGCTGCCACCGACCTGCCCACTCGCCACAGTGGTCACCCGGGGCCTCGTTGTGGCTCCCAGGGTCGATGTCGACGTGTGTGCAGCCCCTTGCGCAGGGTGAGTGGTCAGGGAGGCCCTGGTGGTGGTGGTGGTGGTGGTGGTTGCGGCGGTGGTGGTGGCCGCAATGACCATGGCAGCAGGGGCCTGGGACTGGTCACCAGCCCTGGGAGATGGGTTGGTGGGTAAGAGGGGTCCTGGGGAGCGGTTGAGCCCTGCCACACCAGATGTGCCTGGTTGGGAGTCCTCGTCCGAAGAGGTGTCCAGGTCTTCCACATCCGTGAGTCCGGGTGGAGGGCTTGTGGACTGGCTGTGATGGCTGCTGTCTTCCTCTCCAGCATCATGCTGTTCGTCACCTGTGGGGCGGAGACGAAAGGTTATTGTGTTGCACCTTGCAAGGTTTGTGTTAGATGTCTGACATTCACAGTTGGTGCACAGTTGTGCACTGATTTCCCAGATGCGTGTGTATGGCTCTACAATGTGTGTGCGTGATCAAGGCAATGGAATAGTGTGATGGGTGCACATGGCATGGGACGGATTTGGATAGCCAATCGGTGTGTGTTGCAGTACCCCTACATTTTGTGGCTTTGGTGGAAATGGGGTACAGCCCCATGAACGCTTTGGAGATGAAATATGTTTTTGGGGTTCAAATGAAACGCTTAGAAACGCAGATGGCTAAAGGGGTACAGCCCCATCAACGCTTTTGAGGTGAAATATGGTTTTGGGGTTCAAATGAAACGCTTAGAAACGCAGATGGCAAAAGGGGTACAGCCCCATGAACGCTTTTGAGGTGAAATATGGTTTTGGGGTACATACTGTGACATATGGGTGCAGAAGGGGACATGTGTTTTGGCCACACGACACTGCAGAGACAAAGGTGTGTGTATGTCTGACATACCCAGCATATCTGCTCACTGTTATCATTTAGGGACATTACACTGCAAGCATTGTAGTGAGTGAGTAATGGTTGTGTGCCACACAACGTATTGCAGATGGGACAATTCCTTGGTGTGCGTGCTACCCTCAGCCATGTGCAGCAATGCAGTGCTCTTGGGGTGTTGACTGTATTAGGTATGTTGTACATCACAGTGTGACGTGCGCTTCAGACACTGCAGACAAATTATTGGTCATCGGCAGGAATCTTTGCTGAACTACTGTATATGGGACAACTGTTTAGATGATATACCTTTCATGACACTGGGGCTAAAAAGATGAGATGGATGAGATATTGAATGTGCATTGTGTAGCTGTGTGGTTCATGGGTCCAGTGGTGTATGTGACATTATTGTGGTTCCACTCTGTTACATTGAGACAAGATAGACTTACATGGGTGATGTTGTACGATGTCAACGGAACAAGCAGACACGACTACATGGACAAGACTTCAATGGTGTTGCTTATGTGTGTGATGACTGGCACAGTGCACGGCATGTGGGTCAGTACTCCAGTGAGACTTGTGCATGCAGACGTGACTCCTTACGTGTTAGTGTATTTGAGATGGCTCATGTGGGCTATGACTCTGTAATTCATGTCTGTGTGCACATTAGTCACATAATTATGACAGGGAGCAGTGCTACCTGTTCCTCTGCTACGTGACATGTCCCAAATGTTAGTCGTAGTACAGTCCTCATGCCTACAGACACCCCGCCCTGTACAGTAGTCTACCTACTTGTTGGTTTGGAGGGAGCAATGCAATGGCTGTCACATGGTTATGAGAGGGAGGGGTGCTCCATCTTGCTGGTCTGTGGGAGTGGGGGCCGTGTTGTGAGTTGTGGTGAAGGCTTACCACCCACAGACACCCCTCCATGTAGGGAAACATATCTAGCTGTTGGGTGGAGTTGTGCACTGCAATGGCTGACACATGGGTGTGGGGAGTGCTCCATCTTGCTGCGCTGTAGGACTAGGGGCCTGATGGGGGTTGTACTTCTGCAGTCCCCCCTCCGATACTCGGAGTTTGTGGTAAGGCTACTTACCTGTTACTTGTTGGTTAGTGCAGCTATGGCTGACACATGAGTGTGGGTGTGGGGAGTGCTCCTTCCGGTGCATCTGGGGTACAAGGGGACCTGGTGGGAGTTGTGGTGCTGGCTGACTGTACACATGCCCCCATGGTTTTGTTTGTTGGTACCTTTCGGCTGAGTGTGTGGGAGTGTCTGTTGCATGTGTGAGAGATGTCTTGTGTATTGTGTACTGGACATGGGGGTGTTTGGCCCTCGGAGCTATGGCATTCTGGTAGTGCATGACAGTACATAGCGGTGTGCTGGTATACATTTGTTTGTACTTACCAGCCTCCACTCCCCCTGGTATTCCGGTGAGACTCTCCGGATGTAGAATGCCTCGCACCTTCTCCTCCCACACCTTGAAGGTCTTGAATAGCGCGGGATTTCCGCCGCCAGTCCTGTCAGCCAGCTCACGATTCTTGGCCTCCTTCTTCCTGACCACGCTTTTCAGGTCGTGTCACCTCTTTGTGATTTCACCCCGGTTGCGTGGCACGTTCCCAACTGCATTCACCTGGTCTACGATCCTGCTCCACATTCTGTTTCTGGTGGCTACTGGTTTCTGTTGGACCTGGCTCCCATAGATTTGTGGGTGCACCTTGATGATCTCGTCGACCATGACCGTCAACTCAGTGGCAGTGTACTTTGGCATTCTTTGTGTTGCCATGGTGTGTGGTTTGCTATTTGTGGGGCTGGTGTGGTGGTTGTGTGGTGTGTGGTGTGTGATGTGCAGGGGTTCGTGGTGCCGTTGTTTCAGTGGTGATGGTGGTGGTAGTGGTGGTGATGAGTGTGATGTGTGCGTGCGTGTGGTGTGCTGCTTTCCTTTGTGTCTCTCTGGGTTCTCTGATGGCGTCTTCGCTTTGTCGTAGTGCAAGGGATTGTGGTCTGTGAAGAGGCTGCTTTTGTACTGACCTATGTGGGTGTGTCATGATGGGCTGTCGTTTTCAGGTGTGTTGTGTCTGTTGTCCTGGGATTTGTAGTTTTTTAGTTTTAGCAGGGGGCATGTGTCTTTGGGATGTGTTCTGTGTTTGGGTATTTTGGCGTAGTTTGCTGTGTGGACTTGTTGGCCATGTTGTGTGTATTTCTTTGTTCCGCAAATGATTTCAGTGCACGGACGTGGCCGCCAGGCCTTCCGCCGTGTCAGTTTTCATCGCTGTTGTTAACCGTGGCGGGCGGGGAATATGTGGATTTTCCGCGCTCATGTCGGGGAGATCATAATTTCACTGTCGTTGTCTCGGTCGTCAGAGCGAGCGGATTTGGGTTTTCGGGCGGGATTGCGTCCGTGGCGGACGGTCTTCTACGCGGACATGGACGGGCGGAATTTTGTGTGTTTTTACCGCCGCGGGCGGAGGTTGCTTCGCGACTTCATAATTGCTCGGTCGGTATTCCCATGGTGCAGGCGGGCGGTTTTCTCATGCTATCGTAGATGGCGGATTTTTTAACGCCGGTTATCGTAATGGGCCCCATAGTTTGTTAAAATATCGAATTTTTTAAATGTCTTAAAAGTAATGTAAAATAATGAAATAATGAATATAATTAAGTAAAACATACTTAAAAATACTTAAATAACCTTAAAATTAATAAATAATTAATGTAAATAAAAAAAAATAAACATGCATCTTTATTTTTTAATACATATATATGTTAACTTAATATTATTAAAAAATATTCAATATTTTTAGTGTTGGATAGCGGGAGGGTAAAATTTACTATTCCCACTCCAGTGAGTGCAACAGTAGGGAAAGCGTTGGATAGCGGGTAGGTAAAAATTACTATTCCCACTCCAGTGAGTGCAACAGTAGGAAAGTGTTGGATAGCGGGAGGGTAAAAATTACTATTCCCACTCCAGGGAGTGCAACAGTAGGGAAAGTGTTGGATAGCGGGTAGGAATAATTTACTATTCCCACTCCACCAAATGTAACAGTAGAGAAAGTGTTGGATAGCGGGAAGGTAAAAATTACTATTCCCACTCCAGAAAGTGCAACAGTAGGGAAAGTGTTGGATAGCGTAGGAGTAAAAATTACTATTCCCACTCCAGTGAGTGCAACAGTAGAGAAAGTGTTGGATAGCGTAGGGGTAAAAATTACTATTCCCACTCCAGAGAGTGCAACAGTAGGGAAAGTGTTGGATAGCGTAGGGGTAAAAATTACTATTCCCACTCCAGTGAGTGCAACAGTAGGGAAAGTGTTGGATAGCATAGGGGTAAAAATTACTATTCCCACTCCAGTGAGTGCAACAGTAGGGAAAGTGTTGGATAGCGTAGGTGTAAAAATTACTATTCCCCCTCCAGTGAGTGCAACAGTAGGGAAAGTAATGATTTAATAATTAAATATATACAAATTAATTATCAATACCAATAAAAATGTATTAAAAATTAATTACCAATTACAAATTATTTAATAATTAATTAATTATAAATACCAATAAATAGTAATTATTAAAAATTCATTACCTATTAATAATTAATTAACAACAAATTAATTTGTAATACCAGAAATTAATAAGTAATAAAAAATATTACCAATTAATAATTAATTAACAGTAAATTAATTATCAATACACAAAAATAATTTCAATAATTATTTTATTACAATTAAATTACTTCCCACCCTATTCCCCTATAAACCCACAACCTGCTCCAAATAATAAATTAATAAAATTAATATAATTATCAATTAATCAATTAATACAAATTAATTACCAATTAATCAAAATTAATTACCAATTAATAATTAATTAACAATAAATTAATTATCAATAACAATAAATAAAAATAAATAATTACTTAATTACAATAAAATTACTTCCCACCCTATTCCCCTATAAACCCACAAACCGCTACAGAACTAAAATGCAAAATTAAATTAAAATTAATTAATAATTCCTAAAAATTAATATTTAATTTACTATAATTAAATTACTTCCCACCCTTTTCCCCTATAAACCCACAACCCGCTACGGAATTAAATTACGCAAAAATTAAATAACATAAAATTCATTACTTTAAAAAATGCAAACATACATTACAAAAATAATACATACTTTTAACACATATACTAACACTTAAAACACTATAATATATTTTTAACAACTATGTTATGACTGTCGATATTACTAACTTCAATATTATGAAAATCGATATTTCTTACCTGAATTTCGATATTCTGCACCACTATATTTTTGTGACTCGATATTATGTCCACTTGATATTTAAAACTTGATATTTTGCCAATTCGATATTAAAAATTAGATATTGTGACTGTTCACCGTGGGAATTGATGTTTCTGTGCCATTTCAGGCATTTCAGGCATGTTCCTTTCCGTGTTTTACATGGAAATTCAGCTGCTTTCAGCAAAGCCTACAAGTGAAAAATCAAAATTTCCCACTCCTGTTACTAGGCCCTTAGGAGTTTATATGGCACTGGTAATCAAGGCCCAAGTGTCCTCCCATGATCAGAAAGAGGAGTAAATACCCCACATTTCAAGGGGTGCAGAAAAAGACGCTTCTACACCACGTAAAAATATATTTTATGGTTTGCAAAAGACTAAGGGGGTCATTAGGATAGCGGGCGGATCGCCACCTCCCGTATGGCGGTGGCAATCCGCCCACTATTTTCCACCGCCCGCCTAACATTTCCCCACCACCATATTAGTATGGCGGTGGGGACCCAGGCGGACGGAAAGACCGTCCGCCGGTTTTCCGCCGGTCGACCAGTCGACCGTGCGGAAAAGGGGCTGGATATGGTGGCGGTGTCTGCTAGACACCGCCATCCATATTAGAATGGGCAGCGGTGCAGGGCTTTCCACGGCGGAGACCCCGCCATGGAAAACCAGGTGGAGTTTGCTTTCGGGGGCCCGTTGCGGGCCCCCAGGGTATTGGGGGGGTGGGGGGTGCACATGGGGGGTACCTATGGTACCCCCTTGCATTGGCATGGACATGGTGGCAGGCACCTCGCAGTGCCTGCCACCTTGTGCATGACAATGCACACAGTGCATTCCCAGCATTGTGGCGGGCAGTGCTGTGAGCACCGCCCGCCACAATGCTGGGAATGGAGGATGCCACCGCCACGGTGGCGGTGGCATCCTAATCGCCGGTGCGGGACCGCCGCATCACTGGTGGCCGGTCCCAGCACTGCTAGGGTGGCGGGCGGACGAAGTTCTGCCCGCCATCATAATGAGCCCCTAAGTGCCCAAGGCCCTCGGTTTTGCTCAGAAGCCCAGGGCCAGCATCATTGGATGTCGGGAATGCGAATACCAAGGTTGTGTACTCTTGATTCCACTTCATGCCTTTTTCATCCACCACCAGACTCCCTGACACTTTATCTCACTGTTTCTGTGTTTTTTCCATCCCTGCTTTCTTATTTATGACTGTTTTTCGCCTTCCTCTTCCCCCTTCTCCCTCCCTTTTGTGTTTTTCTCTGTATTGCTCTGGGTCGAATTCCAATGAGGAACAATAAGTGCTGGTCTCCACAAATGAGTGCTGGTGAGCCCCACCTACAACCATGTCTCAAATTGAGCATTGTTCCTTCTGCAGACTATAATGATAAGGTGCTTTACAAGTATGTACATTGAAATACTTTGGGTCTAGTTTACAATCACACAGAAGGCTTTCTTTGAATCTTCTACCACAGCGGTGGAGGAAGGATTGCAACATTGCTATCACAGCGTTGAGTGTTATTTAGCTGGGCAGCTTCTGCCACAATGACAGGAGCTATGCTTTGGGGTCAGTTCTGTAGTAGCAGTTTCACAATGTCCATACAGCAAGGTAGAATTGCTACAATCATATGTGTTTACTAGAAATCCACCCCAAGTGACCCACCTTGTATGTGTCTATGTAATATTGGGACATTTCTCTCTGCATGCCAACCACTCAGGGCCACAATGCGTGCATGGCAATCGTTCTGTTTCGATGCAGCTGAAAATGATGGAAGACTGTTCACCCTGGAACTGGTGGTCATCCATAACTTTTTTTCAGCAGTGTCAACGCTGCACATGGGAAACCAGATGGTAGAGCTTCCACTATTGGTTCTATTAGCCATCCAGAGCTCCCAAAATAGGGCTCCAGAACTCGGAGAAGGACAGATAGGTCATTAAACATTTTGGTGAAAGTCCAGTTAATGCTGTCCTGTAAAGGAGTCCCTGAGCATAATTATTCTGTGGGTTGTATCACCTGTATTATGATGGATTGTCTGGTGTTCACATTCTTTTTCTGTATATTATTTTAATAATTTAAAATCCAAAAACTGAATTTGCAAAAGTCAGAACGAATTTAGGAAGTCATGGTCGTTTAGCTTGATAGAGACAGGATGGCTTACTATTTAGATACTTCAAAATTATTTTCCATTTGGTATGGCTAGCAAAGGTTTTTATCATGAGTAAAGTGCATCAAATATGTCCAGACTTTGATAACGTCCGTGATGGCCTGGAGAAAAATAAATATTTCTACCACTAAAACACTTTTGGGTTCCGTGAACTTATTTCATAGCTGAATACTTTTTTATGGTGTAGTATACAAATTTAGTCAGGCCAGTTCTCTGAGGTTGTGGGACCCCTGAGCAATTAGATAATCCTTGTGACTAGTTTTGCCATTGTCCTTGAGTCAGATTCTCTGTGAACTCACTGAAATGCCAATTACTTACTCTTTAACTTTTGACTTTCAAGGGTTAAGGAGGCTTAACAATTAAAGGTGGGGTGGAAGACTATGTTCAGCCAGTGCATGTATCAGTCTGAATAAACGTTTGCCCAGAATTGCTAAGATTTCGCATCAGGGATGTGTCCGAGTTGATTAACTTATATGGCGCAACACTGACACAACATCCATTTTGACATTCACTTAGCCATGCAAAGTTGATTTATGTGGCTCTGTGTGGTAATAAATACAAAGTTAGGTGTTACATAGGTGAAGCATGGGCCTTCCTATGCATCCACCCATGTATTTTGATGCAAACCCAGATTTACAAAGACATGAAAACCTGGGTTTGCTCCAAAATGATGCACTTACCCAACAGAGGTGTAATGAGGAGAAATATCTTCTTTTTTCCTAGTTACTCTTCAGCACACATAGAAAGAGGAATATGCCTCTAAGAATTGTTTTTGTGCCTGTCTGTAATGCAGGCACCCGTGCACCTTGGCTCAAAAATGCCTAGGTTAGGGCTAGATAGCCACAAGTGCGCCAGCGCATACAGGGAACTGAATACTGCCATATCTTGGTAAATATGGCACTTTTCAGCTCTCTCCCATCCATGCAACACAGTGCAGCAAATTGCCTTCCTGTTCTTGGCTGCGTGAACTATTAGTAAATACGCCCCTTAATGTCCAAGCAGTGGTACTCTTTTGTTACAGAAATATGAGTTTAATTACATTATGGTAATATGCTTTGTTACTTAGGAAGCATTATGGCACATTAACTACTTTGATAACTATCACAGTAACTTGCTACTTTATTATCTTTCTTTCAGGCCTATTTGTTCTGAAGCATGGATACAGTTTTGAAGAAGCCTAAATGCTATAACCAATGTGCACCGTCGGGTTCAGTGCCTAATTGGTGCTGGTGGTTGCCGGTGGGGGCTACCAACACTCATTTTTGGTGGCCAGCAGATATTTTTGGGAATTAGGCATTCACTGAGAGCAACAGAGGGAACAACACATATAGCGAAGGACAGAGGAAGGTAAAGACTGAAAAACCGTCACAGAGAGAGGAAACATGAACCTGTAAGAAAAAGGGCAGGGAGTGTCTGGTGGTTGTCTAAGGAGCTATGAGGTGGATTTTAGGCTATGCAGCCTTGGAATTTGGCCCACCGACGTTTAATTGCACCCGTCGCAGGATTCTGAACAGATCTTTGGGCTACACCACTCATTCTGTTACAAATTAAGCACTGGATTGGTTGATTAAGGTGCTGTCACAGTAATATATTTTAATATGGCAGATGGAGCACACAGCTCTTTGTTGTGCTGTGGCATTAACAGGTCTTGCTGCCTAGGCCCTTTGCCTGCTGATCGTGGACTCTCTTCCCTTTTCCTACCATGTTTGGTGTAATCAGCAGCTGTAGTTCTCATGCATGAACAAGGTTAAAGCAATGAAAGGCACAAGGGCCTGCATACCATTGGTATCAGGGGGAAAAGATATGTGTATTCTGGCAAAGTATACTGATTCTCACTTCATGCATCAATGCCATTTGGAGATTGGGGCACAGGTGCCGTCAGTGGCACATGATACCTTACTCTGAGGATGCAGTCACTTGCTAAAGTTCACATGGGTAGCAATGAATGCAGAGGCACAAGTGCCCGCACACTAGGGATGCAATCACTTGCAGACCCCCCACAGGCAGCAACGGGAAAGGAGGAACAAGGGCCCCAATGCTGGAGTTGTGCTTGCTATTGATTATTGAAACAGTCTGGGAACCAGTCCAAGGCCTTCAGGCCTATGCATCCAAAACTCACCACAGCAGAACGCTGGTCATTAGACTTATCCTTTACATACCAGGCAGCCTATTTCCGAATCTTCTCAGGATTGAAGCAGCACAGTATGTTCCTCCATCCTGAGTTATATTCCCTACACCTCCATGTAATTGCCCAAATTGCTCCCTCAGGTTCCAGCCTTTTCACACTGCTATATAGAGCTCTTCCACATAAAAGGTATACATTGGATAAGCCAAAGTGTTCAGCTTATATCCTGTACAATGTAAATTGGGATCCAACCAACTGGTTACTCTAATCTGAATTTGGTCTCACATCTTTGAAGGGAGCCAATCAGCTAAAAGAACATTTCCTTCAGATGTGCCAAAGCATCATGGCAATCAGTCAGCATGAGAGCTGTCACTCTCTGGCCATGAAAAGAAGACTTGGTGACCTGTGAGCAATCAGATGCAGTTGCTAGGCTCAGGTTTCATCAACAGTAGAGAACACAGTAAGCAGCAGATGGGCAGGCAATCTCTCTCTTCATACAAGCTGTGCAGCTTTGCCCATGCCATTGGCACAGACTTTCTTTAAGGGCTGCTCTTCACAAGTCACAGGCAGGCCTGCCAGACCTGGGGTATTCCAGAAGGAATCAACACAAAGGTATCTTCCTCCTCTTTCTTAAGAGGATATGATTTCTATCATGACATGTTCACTTAACTTTACAGTGGTTTCTGCAGAGAGAGAAAAAAAAAGAAGGGCAGGGGAATAGGAAAGGAAAATGAGAAGACAAGAGCTCTGACCAACACTAAGGGCCTGATTCTGATGCAGTTAGGAAAGCATTACCACCTAGGGCCTGATTCTGATGCGGTTAGGAAGGCCTCCTAATGGCATTTGCTCCTTCCAAATCGGATCGGGAACATGTCTTCCCGACCCAGGGCCCAATTATGATGCGGTTAGGAACAGAGGCTCCCATAGAAGTCAACGGGAGTCCAACCAAATCGTATCGGGAAGCATCCGGATGCATCATACTCGGTCGGTCGGATTCTCCCGATCCGAGTTGGTTGGAAACCATTTCCAAACCGATTCGATCGGGAAGATTTCCTAACCGCATCAGAATCGGGCCCTAAGTCTTATGGAGCACACTACAACCAAACTTAGGGGCTAAATACATAAAGGGGCAACCAGAACCAAGGGTATCCCAATTCTCATGTGCTCAAGCACTGCTCATTTGTTGCACCTGCAGCTGGGAATCAAGGGTGCGATCAAGCAAAGAAAGAGCCAGTAGGCACTCTCTTCACTAGGTTGCAGGCAAAAAGACTTCCACCTAAAGACTATTTATCATTTACCACCAACTTTTAGTTGTGTCATGGGTGTTATACTACTGTATTGTGGTTGAAATATCAAATTGAAAACATATTGCACCCACAAAAGTCAACTACCATGTATCAGCAAGATAAGATGAGATGCAGGTAAGAATAGTAATCTGTACCTACATATTTATTCTGACCTTGGCCATATTGTTGTAGTCAATCTTGTGAATGCAATATTTTTGTATGCCCATATTTCAACTATGATATAACATACAGGTGTGTCATGGTCTGGTCATGGTGACAGTAATCACCTGGCACCTAACAGAGTCTTACACTATGTTGGAGAACAATGAATGGCATCCTGCCGAAGACCTGTCCCAGTGTGCGAATTCCGTATACTAGGAAACCCACCAGGCCAGTATGAATAATAAATGAGGACAGGATGCCACATGGACACTGCACCAGGCACACTCTATCATACAAATATATTACAATACATTCCAGTGGCCTATCAAATTTGTTGTTTAAAAAACATTCAAAATAAAATAGATTCAGATGTTCTATGTACTAATCTTGGTCTACCCATCACCGTTGGATCAGTGCCCTATTATAATGATGCAGTAGCAGACAAGCCTGATTGTACTGCAGTATCTCACTTCACTACTCTAATGTGTCCTGCTCCTTAGTAGGGTTGACTCAAGTAGTAGATATTCATGGAGTATTGACAGCATAGCTTTGCATAAATGCTGTTATAACATTGATTAGGGCTCTTAAAGTGAAATTAGAACATTGGAATGTTGAGTGCTAAACTGAAGACAATTCTAATGGCCGGTGGAAGCCCAGAGCATCAACATTCCAATGTTTGTTCACAGCTGTTGCTGTGAACAAAGGCCTAACGAAGCCCGGGGGGGATTTCAACCCTCTTCGGCTCCGTCAGGCCATTGTTTTACAAATCTGAACATTCTGCTCTCTAGTGGCAGAATATTCTAATAGCCCTAAAGCCCTACTTAGCGGGCTCTACCGGCCATTAAAGGCGCGCTCCCTTGTTAAAGGTAGAGCCAGATATGGCGATATCTAAGGCTACATTCAATGGTACAACGTTAGAGTGCTCTCCTATTAGCATCGCATAAACACCATCACTGGAATGATGCTCGGTGGGAATTTCTAAATTAGAAGGTTACTTACATCATGTGGTAGAACCAATACGAGGTTGAAGAACCTTCCAAATTCAGCAATTTCTGGCACCAAATCTCCCCTCACTTTCACAAATATCAGGTAGATAATCATCTGCATTTATCATGAAGTGTCACATTTTTCATTCATAAATGCCTCACCATATCACTCTATAAAGAAGTAATGACAAGTTCAAGAAGGTTTTGCCCTGGTTTTAAGACTGTCGTCAAACATTCCAAACGAGGGATAAATATTGTTGATAATTTGCCCATTTACAGGCAAAACAAGAGTCTCAAAACCATCTTCAGACAGGAATTCTACTTTTAAAGCAGGCCCTGCATTAAATACCTATGAAGTGTACCAATAACTGTGCACAGGGCACGTCATTTGTGAAATAACTGCACCTTCATCCACCTGGCAATCCAATATGGCTACTCCACATGCAAGCTAGCAGTGCACACTTTTTTGGGATAAAATACAAGGACAGTGCGGGACAATCTGTATCTGTGGAAAGATGAGCCTAGGCAACTCACCGCCAGCGTGTCCTCATAGACGTAGCCATAGTAAGGAGTGCCTACAAAAACAGGCGGCGTGTCCTGAACATCTTCAACATTCACTGTGACCGTGGTTGTGGCTGATAACACCTGGTACTTCCCTCTCAGCTTCCCACCACCATCCTGGAGTACAGACACGTTAAAAGAAAGCATTACAACTGACTCAGTTGAAATATTCAATGAGAATGCAATGAGCCCTCAACTAATTTAGCTAGAACGGATAAGATGCGTTCAAGCACCTTCAAGCAGATCTCACAGAATGGACGAATGCATGATATTGACTTTGGCTTTCCCCACAACTGAAACTGATATGATGGTTTGATTTGACAATATTCAATTAATCTCTTGTTCTACTACTTGGCAAGATAATGACTCAAATTCTCTTTCTGGGATCTACGCAGAGGGTTAGCATACGTTACCATCAGCAATAATTGGCACGTGTTTGATTAGATCTTGAAGCTCTACCTTTTGAAGATCCTATGCCAGGTGGGCATTGTATCATCAACCACACTATTCATTCCATGTATCAGAAATACCTCACAACATTTGAGGCCAATATATCTGGGAGTTTAATAGAACATGTGCAGAGTGCAATGTGCCATTTATCACCATTATTGAATATGGAGAAGGGTCAGTTCTCATGAGATGATCATCATGATCCTCCCCTCCTTCAACAATGGTCATAAATACCATATTACTTTCTGATCATTGGCATCTATGGTGAAAGGCATACTGCTTTCTCAAAGGTACTGGTTACAAAGAAAGTTATTTAACCAGAACCAGGAGCCAAGAGGTAAAATCAGTACAATGAGATAAAATTACATTGAATAGGCCCTGCGAGTATTGGTAGATAGGTTTTCCTGTATGAAAACATTGTAACACCTAATCTGTGATGAGTTTTCTCACATTAGTTAAGCTTTACTAATATAATAACAGGGAATGTAGTCTGTTGCAATGGCCCAATAAATGGGAAATATTAGTTTTTATGCACATATTCTTAATAACATTTTAGTGGCTACATTTACTTTTACTTTTACTTTGACATAGCGCTGCAAAGCCATACTATGGCAATATGGCTCTCTACAAATCTCCATAACATAACATAAAATATACAAGTTCCAGGACATTTTAAGAGTGTAAAATAACACTGATGTTCCTAGAATTGACACAGCAAGAACAGATATCTAAGCTCTTTAATGATCTCCAAGAAAGAATGGGAGCAGACTAGAAGAGATTCAGCTCCAACCACTGTGGCTGTGCAGACCAATGAATCTTTCACAAAAATCACCATCACTAAATTCAACACAACCACACGTTTGTTTGCCCAATGGACAAGTTAGGGATAAGTAAGGCTGTTGCTCTCTACCACCTTAGTAAGGAAATATGCATACATACCACTCGGCCCTCATTACGAGTTGAGCGGAGTGATATCCCTTGGAGGAATAGCATCTCAGCCAGTTCTGCTCCTGCATTTAATGTTATGGAAGTACAGGCTCAGAGACTTCTCTGGGAAGGCTGGAAACTTTCAGCAGAAGAGACCCATGACCCCATGTTCCAGGGTGAGGGTGTTCCCTATCCTTGGGCCTCCCACTGGTAATGCCTGGATTCAATGGTGGAGATACTGGCTGGGATCTCCCCCAAGCTGTATTGGGGCCCTGGTGTAGCTGGATGGTATATACTCTGGAGGGAGGATAGGATAAGTTGCTAGCTGTGAACACCACCAATTCATACATACCTTTGCCAGCACCGTGATAACATGCGTTCGTGATTTCTCATAGTCCAGGGTGACCCCAGCTCGGATCCGCAGCACACCACTGAGCCTGTCAATGGTGAATTTACTGGCACGTGTGTTCTGTGAAAACAAAAGTGTGAAATTTTTAGGCTAGAATTGTTTGAGGCTCAAGTTCTAGAGATGAGAAAAGCACCACGAGAATGAGTTACCATGTCACATCGGCCCTCTACTTCTCACATGTTGAAGTGATCGGCTCATTTAAAGTAGAATTGAGGCAAAACAATCACATATGTTTCAGTTTAATTTTTTTTTTTTAAATACTGCACCTTTAATAGTCCTGCACGTGGATGTCGTTTCATCAAAATGCCAAAGGTAGCGTAAGAGACGTCACACAACTCTTGACTCGTAATTACATCTCATGTTTAGCCCCTGGTTCTACTCTTACTCCATCAGTAGCCTCCAGGGGCATATTTACAAGCCCCTATCGCCACCACAATGTCACTTTTCCCAACATTGTGGGGGCGATATAAGCTTCGCTTATTTACAAGGCAGCGTTAAGCCACTTAACGTGGCTTAACGCTGCCTTGTAAATAAGGCACCCTTTCATGCTATGCGTAGCGTGAAAAGGGAGGGCAAAGGGTGTTGCGGTGGCCGTTCCACTGCAACACCCATTGACTTTGACGCTGCCCCATATTTACAAGGGTGGCGTAAATAGGGGGCAGCTCCAAAATTAAGACCAGGGATAACCTGGTCTTACCCTGGCGCAACAAGGAGAAATGTTTAATTTCTTTTCGTTTTTGCTGTTTCCATGTGCGCTGAGTTGTGAAGCACACATGGAAACAGCAAAACGCCATTGATTGTTTATGTGCAGGAAGGTGTCCCTTCCTGCACATAAACAATCATTTAAAAAAATGACGTTTTGCAACTTCTATCTGTGCTGCTTAATGCAGCACACATAGAAGTTATAAAATGCCATTTAAAGATTGTTTATGTGCAGGAAGGGACACATTCCTGCACATAAACAATCTTCCCTTGCAACGCAGACACCCTTGCACTATGGTGCAAGGGGGCCTGCATTGGTGCCAGGCAGCTACATTTAGAGCAGGCACAGGGGGGAACACAGGGCTGCACCATATTGTTGTAAATATGGTGCAGCCCTGTGTTTCAGAAGTGGTGCAGCACAGTGTTAAGCCAAGGAGGCTAACGCCACGCTCAGCCACTTCTTTTATAAATATGCCCCCCAGTTTGTTACCTGCGAGAGGCTGAGAAAAAAGTAAGCAGGAAAAACTAAGAAAAAAAGCTAGGTAGCAATGACAATGCCATGGGTAGCAAACACCAAGCCAGGCTTAGCAGTTGCTATTATTGTCAACCTCTAAATTGAAGCCTGTATTTTTAATACACTTCAGAAGGATACCTTGCCCAATGGCGATCATAGTACCCATTTGATACTCTATAACATATTGCATGCTAGTTAAGACCACCTCATTTGCCCTTTGGTTAAGGACAATCAAAAGTTGCTTACTCCTCATCTCTTCTACAAGTTTATTAAATATGCCCTTGAAGCCAGGGCATAACCGTGGTCTCACCATCCTTGGTGATGCAGGGGTGTTCTCACTCCTGAGGGAACTGTACCAGGGTCGCATGTCTTTGTACGTCTGTTATGGGACAGGAAAAGTAGCATTTTGAGGTTCTCTCACCAGTGCCTTACAGTTTAGTCATTTGAAGACCCACAAAAACAGTCATTTGTCATGTAAAACATAGATGTGAAAGGTGTCATAGGTCTAAACCCATAAAAATGACTAAGAGTTCAGTTTACTCACTGAAATGTCAATGTAGGAAAGCAGTTTCTGATCTCTGCTAACTCATCTTCGAGGGATAAGCCTAGTCACAGCTCATGAATAAATCTTTGCTTGAAGAAGGTCTGGTTAGGATTCTAGTTTGACCACTGGTCCCTTCTCATGCAGAGCCGGACTGGGAAATAAAAATCAGCTCTGGCAAGAATAATCAGATCAGCCCAGCTCCTTTGTCTCCTCGTGCTATCTGTCTATTTCCACCCATCCATCCATGCTGTCTCTGTCCTTCTCTCTCTCTTCTTCGACTTTGATCATGTTCTCTCTACATTCCAGCTCCCTGTCTTTCTCTCTCTCTTAAATATTCCTGTACCTGCTTCCATTAACCTCGGGTGGCTGGGGAAAGTGGCAGAGGCACCAGGATCAGCCCTGGGCTCTTAAAACAGCCTCTAAGTTCTCTAGTCTGCTGGGGAAATACCTTGTGGAATATAAGGTTTGTCCGCCCCTGTTCTCATGTCAAAGTATTGAGGTAGAAATATCGACCTGCAGATGTTTTGTGACCACAATATCAGCTACCAAAATATCATCTATGTAAGAAATGGGATAACTGGTGGAGGGGGTGTAACCCTTCTCAAGCAGTAACCACAATTCTTCTCATGGTGAAGTCACAAGCAAACCCCAAATAAACCTATGCTCAGCCTTCCGGTAGCTTGCCACAGAGCAGTCAATCTTAACTCGGAGGCAGTGTGTAAAGTATTTGTGTAACATTTCAAGCAGTAATACCGGGAAAACACACCACAAAAGGATCCCACATCAAATTTTAAAAAATAGAGTAATTTTAATAAATAAAATCAGACCAAAACAACAAAAATCCAATCAGTAGAACCAGCAAAATTAAATTTTTAAGATTTCAGTAAACATTGCACCAAAAAGCACAAAGCGCCAACTGTGGCTATCTGGTGGTACCGGAGCAGGAAAAAGTCACAGGTTCAGGCCAACCGCGATGGAGTAGTGGCAGGGTACAAGGACCCAGTTAGGTTGTCTGAACAAAGTACCTTAAATCCTGGTTTGTGGAGTGTTGTGCGGGTCCACGTCAAAAATGTGTCGTGCAGCTGAAGCGATGCATCGGTTCTGAGATGCGGCGAGGCTGCGGTGCGAGGTCCTGCATCATCTCTGAGGATTTGGTCGATGAGGACTTGCAATGCGAAGTACGGTTTCAAGGATGCATCGTGCAGTCGGACCAATGGGTCAGTTCCGAGGATCTGTAAGGCTGCGATGCGGAGTCCAGCGCTGTTGTTGAGGCTACCTTTGACTGAGAATGAGTCGCACAGTGATGGTTCTGATGATGGGCTGCAATGCGATGTGGGTCTTTGCAACAGTTCTGATCCACGCTGCAGCGGCGATGCATCAGCTCTGCTCAGGGTTGCACAGTATATCAGAGGACATGCTCAGTTCCACTGGATCCACGGACTGGGGTGGCACCACTTGGCTGGGTAGACTCACAGATGGCAGAGTCAAGGTACTGGGGTCAAGTTTATTGGAGCATTATATATCTGAGGCTCAAGTCAGGATTCCAGCCAACTACCCCTTACAGTCATTTGTGGGTCCTGGGTTCAACAGATGCAGGTCCAGTCTTTCTTACCCAGGCAAGAGGTCAGCAGGCTGCATCTCAGCACAGCAGGGCATCAGTCCTTCAGAGCAGTAGTCCAACAGAGTGGCAGTCCTTTCATCAGCACAGCAGACCTTCTTCCCGGCAGAGTATCCCATGGTCAAGAAGTGTACTGAAGAGTTGGTGTCTGCGGTCCAGCATTTATACACAGTTCTGCCTTTGAAGTGGGGGAGAAGCTTCTATAGATTTCCCTTTGAAGTCCCCAGAGATCCTGCCTTCCCTGTCCTGGCACCAGACTAACTACAGGGGGTATGCAGCCCTCTGTGTGGAAGCAGGACACAGCCTATTCAAGTGTAAGCAGGGCTGTGTCCAGATCCTCCCTCCAATTCTGCCAATGATGGCCAATCCAGGCACACCTAACTAAGCTCCCTATTGTGCGTGGCTGTCTTGAAGGTATACTCAAAGCTCAGCTGTCACCTACACCCAGACATGTGATCCATGGACAGGCTGCAAGCACCACAAGGCTAAGGCAGGTAAATGCCAACTTTCTAAAAGTGGATGTAACAAATGAAGTCTCAACAGGTAATATTTAGAATACCATCAATAAAACATGCACAATCGTTGCAAAAAGGAAAGACAGGGAGACTTGAAAGGTTGTTAGAATAATGCAAGGATTGGTCTGTATTTAGAACAAACTTGGGCAAAAGGACAGTATCAGCACTATTTACATTAAATGTGAGCGTAACCTGGAAAAAACGTGTGCACGTATGTGCTTGTGGGAAACAAGGTGAACGGTGCAAGTGGCAAGTGGAACAGTGGCGAGTGGCACAGAACAAACAGTAGTGACAATATTTACAAGAGAACTTTTTGGTTCAAGAGTAGTTTGTTGCAAAGAAATAATGGAAGTTGACAATTTGGTGAACTGTGGAGTTGTGCCAAGAGTTGCGCTGGGAAGCCAATGACGTTTCGACCTGTAGTAGGTTCAGGTCATCTTCAGGACCAGGTTACAATTTTGTCCTTTCTGTACATCAGGGAGTGAGAAAGGAAAGAGTAAGGAAAGTATCGGATGAGCGCTAAGGTCAAATTAATAGAAGGAGAGGGTAGGTACCTGATCGGAACGGGATTCCAAAGTAGGAAACATTAATGTATCCAGGAATTAGGTGTGGCAATGCCAGGGGTGAGGAGGAGGAAGGGGCACCACCAGCCGGGGTGCACAGGAACAAATCTGAACAAGAAGGGGGGAAAAGGTCAACGGTACCAGGGATCAGGCCAAAAGAGATGTACGAAATTGAAAGACAATGGGAGGTGAATGGACAGTGAAAAGCACGGCCACAGCTGGCAGGGTGCTTAAATCAGTAGCACGGTGTAATGTGGGACTCACCCAGAAGTAGGAGGTACGTGGAGCCCAGGGTTATTGTAGGCATTAAGTGAGTCACTGTTGAGCCAGTGTCAGATGGGGGACGTCCGGTATAGGTGGGTTTGGAAGTCGAGGAACCAGCGTTGTGTGAAAGACGTCTGGGGGCTATGCAAAGGACATAAATACAATCAACATCTAAGCGGGAGCCGTGGAGTGGATGGAATCCAGGAAGAGACGAAACGCGGAGTCAGGCACTCACCTCGAATGTAGGTATATGCAGGGAGTAGAGGTCCAACGGGATCCTCAGAGGGCAAGCACACCTCGTCGACGTCGTTCTGAGTAGGTGAAGCAAATACAAGAGGCAACCAGGAAATAGCAAGCCGGGTCGCTGGGGACGCATCACGACGGTGAGCGTGTGCGTAGAAGGGGGCGGGATAATGAAAAACATTTTTAAGTGGCTGGTCCGAGAAGGAAAGGAAGAACCAAGGAGAGGACAATTTTCATAAATAAAGTTGGTTGAAATTTCACGGGCATTAGAAAAGGATAGATGTAGTTCCAAAAGTGGAATTTTCAAAATTGTAATTTAAAATCAGACTTCACCATTAGTTAGGATTTTTCATTGCAATTCCAAAGACACCAAACATGAACTGCGTACCTGCTGCCATTTGGAAATTACAGCTTATTAAATGTAATAAGGTAACTCCAATGTTATCCTATGGGTGAGGTAAGCCTGCAGTAGTGAAAAACACATTTAAGAGTTTTTCTCTACCAGGACATATAAAACTTAAAAGTATATTTCCTACTTATTTTTATATACTGCACCCTGACTCGAGGGCAATCTAGAGCCTATCCTAAGGCTAACTTGATGGTTTGGGTCTGGAAAAAGGTTTATTTTGCCAGGTTGAAATGGCAGTTTGAAATGTCAGTTTAAAATTGCCACACAGGCTGCAATGGCAGACCTGAGACAATTTTAAAGCGTTCCTTAAGTTGGTGGCACAATCAGTGCTGCAGGCCAACTAGTAGCATTTAATTTACAGGCCTTGGAAACATGTAATATCACTTTCCTAAGGACCTGTAAGTAAATTAAATATGCTAATTGGGTATTAGTCAACGTTACCATGTTTTTAAGGAGTGAGCACATACACTTTAGCAGTGGTTAGCAGTGGTAAAGTGCTCAGAGTCTGTTCTCTCATGCTCTAGTAAAGTAGTCTTTAATTTACTCCTTTTTGTTTTGAGTTAATATTTGCACTATGCTATTTTCATTGTATAGTCAATTCCCATTTGTGGCATAATACCATTTTATCCCCAATCCAAAAAGCTCTAGGTTTTAATTGCAGCTGTGAAAAAGAAACTCATGAAATACTCATATTTTTCAAGGCCTGGGAGAGTACCCTAAATTTAATTTCTCCAAAGATCCAACTCATGTACGCACCTAGGAGAAAGCTGTGTGTTGATCACCCAGTATTTGCTTTCACTGCTAGATGGGCAAGTCCTGAAGCCAGCCCCCTACTTCCCATCACACAGGAGGTTTTCTATTGTCCCAGTGTGGCCATGGTGTGGCCAGTGAATGAACTTTACCTGAACCTATGTCCATATCAAGTATGGGGGGAGGGGGTTAAGGACATGTATATTGTTAAGCTGAAGAGAACCACTTGTGATGCTCACCTTAAGCCCAGACTGTAAAACAACCTTGGGAACCAGACTATATATTTTAATGTAATTGACTATCTAATCATTCTGCTGCTGCTGATCCAACAATTTAGAAACTTAGAAGCATGTGAACAAAAATAAACGAAACTTAATGTTAAGAAAAACAAAAAATAGTACCAAATAAAGTAAAACTCATCTAGCACAGGAAACACGTAGCAAATATTAAACATTCTTTAAAAATAATTGATAGGATGCAAATATAAATTAAATAGAAAATGAAACAGAGATATGGTCCTCGCAAATCTTGAAGAGATTGACTGACAAAGAGAGAGGGTGTATTCTCCCATTAAGATTCCAGCCATTAAGACACCCACTCACGTGGAAATTCATTTGCCCATCCCTTTGTCTATAACACCTTCCACACTGCCATGAAGTACTTTTGGATTGACTGATATGCTCCCTGATCCATTTGCTGTGCCTGGTTACGCTGCAGTGCCCCTGGACTTGTGTGCAAGGCTTAATTAGGCCCTGGAGCTTTGTCAATCTGTACCTGGGGCTAGTTTGAGAGGTCAGGTGCCATGTCTCACTTATAAAGTTGTTGTAAAAGATAGAATCAACCTTAAGTTCCTTAGTTAGAATATTGCTGGCTTGCATTCCAAATTGCATAATGGTGACTGGGTTACCTTTATCAAGGCCTATGATATGGTCTTTTCTCACGAGAACTGGTCACAGGAGGAGATTGGCTTTGATCGGAATATTCTTACAATCTCGCTGTATCTCCATTTGATGCGGGTCGAGCAAAGGGTGGGCTTGTTGCGTGGTTTAGAGTAGACATTGGCTGTAAAATAACTCCAATAATGATGAGTGAGGAGGTTATGTAGGTATTTGAGCTAAGGTGGGGCTCTAAACATGTTGTTATATAGGTTACTTTTTGTAACAACGACTTCTCCGGCAGGGATAACAGGATCCTGCATAGGTTGTTCACTCGCATTGATGAATTAGCAGCAAATCATGCTGACTCGTGGGATCCTTTTAACTTAATTGTCGCAGGTGACTTTAACACAAAAGTGGGTACTTTGTCTTCACTTTCACTAGCAACTCTTCTCCCAGACCTAAATGAAGCTAGCTATATAGTTCAAGATACTATGAACCCAAGAGGGTGATTACTGCATGCTTTTTTGTTATCTAACAACCTGGACAGTGCAGTACCAGCCCAGGCACTTGCAAACACCCTAACCTGTATTGGGAGGGGTGGGTGGGTCAGTTATAGACTATATCTTTATCTCACAGATTTGCATCCCTTTATTGCTGACAGAAGGGTCTTTCCCACACTGTATAGTGACCATAATCCCCTACACCTTTCTATATCGCAAGGGGACAAATTTGTTAGGGGGAGTAGACAGCCACTGACTGCCAAAGATGTGGGCCGCAGACTCGTCTGGCGCTGTGTTGACATGAATAAAGTACTGACCCAACTGTCCAGCGAGTGTGCCGATCTAGAGGTAGGGTGAACCTATGAGTTATTGGGGCCCTTCAAATCCTGGCCAGTTTTATTGATGTAACTGTGTATATTAGGGATATTTTGTCTAAGACAATACACATTAAGCCCAGAAACACAGTCATGGTTTGATAAGGTGTGTAGAACAGCTAATGATGAGTTACACTTCTTCGTGAAGCAAGATCTGGGGGCTATTAGTGCCTGCAGAAAGGATTATAATCTATCCCTAAAAAACAGAAAGTCCGAACTAAGGGTTGAGAAGTGGGACAAGTTTGTGGTTGCTTGCCAGCTATGGATTTGCAGGTTTTTGGGAAATTAGTTTGAGAAGCTTTTGCCCCAGGAGGCACCCCTGACCTGTTGACCACCCACATTGGCCCTGATAGTTGGACAGAGCAGTTCAGCAAAACATATCTATCTAGCACTCCCTGTGGTGAGGATGGGCTGTTGGGTGTACCATTACTTTTTTGAATTATTTTTTACCATCAAGGAAGTCTTCAGGGCTATTTAAAACAGCCCCATAAAAAAAGCTCCTGGGCCAGATTGGGTGTCCATGGATACATTTAAGGCTAGTCCGGCGTGCTGGTCACCGCTGCTCGCTAATGTCTTTAACTCTGTGTGTAAGGCAGGTATCCCTACCCGACCTGGTGCATATCTGTTATCGTCCCAGTTTTCAAGAAGAGAAATATGGATGACCCCATGTGCTACCAGCTTATTTTTCTCCTTGATTCAGCTACAAAAATAATCAGGCATATTATATTGGATCGCCTGCTAGAGTGGACATCGGCGAGGAACATTATTTCCCCAGCCCAGTATGGCTTTAGGAAAGGCCTTGGCGCCATTGAGCAGCGCTTAAATCTTCACCTGCTAGTGGCTAAGTACAAGGATGCCAAAGGCAGTTCTCTCCAGCAGACATTCATGGACCTATCAAGAACCTTTGATTGCGTCAATCGGTCCAAATTGTGGGGTATATTAACATCCTCACCCTGGAGGCAGGGCTAGTCGCTTTCTTGCGGAATCTCCACTCTGACTTAAAAGCGTCTATTAGGTATGGTGAAAATGGTGAGTGCTCCCCTACCTTCTTGTTTAACCAAGGGGTAAGCCAGGGGTGCGTGCTTGCCCTAATTTAATTTTTGCTATACATAAACGAGCTTGAATCAGTTCTGGTGAATGAGGGGACCAACATGCCCGTAGTTAACAATAAGCCCATGTCGGCACTCCTCTATGTGGATGATGCCGTATTGTTAGCCAGGACCGCAAACAGCCTAAAGTTACTGATATTGAACTTTGTTAGCTTTATGGAGAAATTAGATCTGCAGACCAACTTTTCTAAGACATGTATAATGGTATGTGGCCCTAAAAACACAATACACACCTATATGCGTAGGAGGGAAATTAATTTCAAGAATGAGCCAGTTTCCTTATTTAGGACTGATGTTTGATGAAGCATGCTCCTGGACCCCATGTGTTGGAAGTAGGATAATGTGCTACTCCTGAGCAGTTGGTTCTATTTTTTTCTTGGCCACTACCCAGGGGGGCAAACCAATTTTCCCTATTCTGGAAACTTACAGGAAGAAGTGTCTCCCTTCTTTGACATACGGCTCAGGAGTAAGGGTCTATAGGGACACAAGCAGGGTGCATGTGGAAGAGAATAGGGTCTGCAGGCAGATACTGGGTGTCCCCCCTTGAACCCACAACTCTATTGTCTATCAGGAGCTTGGCCTGGAATACGTAGTAGACCAAGTAAACTTCTCTCCATTATTATTATGGTGCTCAATTTGGCTAAATGTTGAGGCTGGTGTCAACTGCGCTAACATATCTAAATGTCTCTCATGCCACCATGGTCCCCATATCCACTTGCTCAGGATTATTATGGAGACTGTCCTTGCTTTAGGCTGCCCATACATCTTTGAAAACCCAGAAAGTATTACCAAGAAGGACAAAAGGTGGATTAGGGATTGTTTCCTATCCCACAGAAGGGCCCAGAGAGAGGGAGAGGAAGTAATGAAATCAACAGTTAGGGATTATTGTCTCCTTCAAACCACTGAAGTGGTAGTCCCTTACTTAACTATTGTACAGAATACAAGGGAACGGATGCTACCAATGCACTTTAGAATATGCTCTATCAGATGGCTCTTGTGTTTCCCCTAGGGTCAATTTTCTCCTGCTGACATATTACTTTGTCCCTGCAATGAATCACCACCATTAATACATTTTGTATTTCTTTTTACGCATTATGCTTCTTTTGCTAAATGGTTTTTACTCCCATTATTATGAAAGCACAAGTTTAGCAGGTGCAGAATTGCGTTGATTGTTCTTCAAACAACTTGAAGGACCCTTCACTTGTAAGGCAGTTTGTTCCTTCTTAGACAATGCACTTTGTTTGCATAAATCTATGCCGATTTAATGATTGACTTTGTGGTTATGTATTGATTGGAGTTGATGTTTTTATACACTTTTTTAGTGTTTTCTCTGCTTTTAAGTAAAGTGTAACATTGTATTTTACTATGTATCTTTTATGATCCATTCCCATGAGATAGAATAAAGATTGATTTGATTTGATTAGAAACTGAGATACCTGTACAAAACAAAATAAACATACATAACAGTACTGGTCAAGTTCTAAATTGTAGAATTACTTATATTTAAATAGTAGTCAAGTAGAATTAGAAATATAAATATCACATGACTTCTGAACAACGGATAAGACAATTGCGAACTACGAAGAAGTAGGAAGATGAGAACCGTGTCTATTAAAGGTGATTCAAGCCCACCAGGTGTGAACAGATAATAATGTTTCATCCTTTCAATTAGAAGAAATTGACTTAATGGCAGATTACATAAGATAATCAAACAATTTCCTATCTGGCACATGCATCAAGCTAGGATTTTGCGAGTCCTTAATAGCGAATATTAAGGATTCGCAATTAAGGATTCACAAAATCCTATGCATGTAGGAATCGCTATAATAATAGCGATTCCTTCACATTCCTTATTTGCGACTCGCTAATTGCGAGTCGCAAATAAGGAATGGCTTCCCATTCATTCCTATGGGCCTACAGGCCCATAGGAATGAATGGGAAATTGCGAGCGCTATTTGCGAGTACCAATAGGTACTCGCAAATTGCGCATGCAATTTCAAGGGTGCAGGGGTGTCAAAAGGACACCCTGTTGCACTCCTGAAATTGACCCGTGCACATATGTTGCGCACACACATGTCCCAAGGACATGTGTGTGTGTAACCTTCAACTTTGAAAAATGCACTTTAGTGCATTTCTCAAAGTTTTTGCAATTTACCATGAAGTTCAACTGCATGGTAAATTGCGCCCCCTAGTAGCGAAATCGCACATTTTTTTACTTTGTTGCATTGCATTTAAGGAATCTCAATTTGCGATTCCTTAAATGAAATCGCAATTTAAGTAATCGCAATTTAGAGATTACTTAAATTGCGATTTTTTGCATTTGGGATGATGCATCCCAAATGCAAAAATACCGGTCGCAAAGGGGCAGATTCTGAGAATCTGCCCGTTTGCGACCGGTTTTTCTTTTGATGCATGTGCCTGTATGAGACATAAGCAGTAAATATGAGAAAGCACATGACTTACATATTACCATTTTATATGAATATCTGTCGGGGATAATTAGGATTTTAGCAATTATGCCCCAAACCTCAGATCAAAGTTTAAAAATAATCGAGCAATCAAATATTAATAGTTGAGAGAAACACCACTCATTTTGCAATGCCACCATAATGAATCATCCACTAACTTGGCTTTAAATACAAGGAGTGCATGGGCTAGTAGATAACACATATATTTGATTGTTACAAAGCAGAGATCTTCAAAATGTCTTGAAATCGGGTATCTCTTCAAAAGTTTATGGTAAGGATTGAGGAAGGGCAGGGCTGAGTTCGGGGTGCAGAGCCTATGAGATCATTTCAGGGGTATTTTTTCTGTAGCTCATAATCAGGGCCACTGGAATTATGATTCTGCAGCAATTTCTGCATAAGTGTGTATTTGCCACTTTAGACACACCTGCTGCATTTTTGCAGATTTTCCCCATAAAATTGTTTCAAGCGGAAATGTATCAAAGATTACTAGAAACTCAGCGACACATGGTGCAGCGCAGGGAAGGCCCTTAGTAAAAGTCGGCTGGTAACCTTCCAATTGCCTATTGCTCTATTTGAGTGTTAACTGTTTCTAATGAGGTGGAACCTTTTCCCAGACAATAGTAACATGTAAATAAGACAAAACACGTATTAATATTGTCATAAAATGCTTCACACCAGGCCATATAATTTTCCATTTTCTTCCCACATAACTTAGTCAGCTCCGCCATATAATTTGATCCCCCATCAGCCATAGTTCCGGTGGACCTGCTCATAATCCACACTAAATGAGAGACTTAATAAAAGAGCAAATGCATAAATCAAAACAGAAATTAACAAAAACTGCTCCACACGATAGGAGTGTTGTCTACCCCTCACACTCCTGGGCCCCAATGCAACTTCACCTGCTGCGGTCCTGACTACCAGGGTGTCTGTCTACGCTGCCTTTTTTACCCTTTCCCCATCATGCCTAGCCATCACTCCAATCTTGAAAAAGGCTCTCTGCCTTTTTCAGCAAAGAATTAGCTCCCGAATGTTACCCCTCTGATTGCACCACATTACAATAAATGTATGATATTTGCTGCTTTGAAATCAATATTATGTGTAAGTAAATATATGTTTTAAATACATGTTTTGTTTACCAGGGAATGAGTGAAAAGTAACAATGTCACATCAGAGGTTCACAGTCGTAGCAAGGTCCTGACTTGCAGCAGTGGTGCAACAAAACCTCAAGGGCCCCCACTGCAAGGTAAGGTGAGGGGGCCCCCCATTACCCATTCACTGACTGCTTTGCTGCTTCTGAGTGTTTAGTTTGTTTGCAGCTGGCCAGCCCAAGGGAGCACCCTTCCAGGTGAACAGTGTGGAGGCAGGGCCAGACTGGCCGTAGAGGGCACAGGGCATTTGCCAGTTTGCCGCCAGGGTGGGGGACGGTTTGGGGCCCCTGGGGGGCCTGTTTTGTTACTGGGGGCAGCAATATCGGCCCCCTGTAACAAAATCGTCCGAAACCGGCCCTAGCAAACAGCTCAGCCGCACCCACCCTCCCCACCCCGGGGGCTGGCCGAGCAGTTTGCCAGGGCCGGTTTCGGTTCCCAGTCCGGCCCTGTGTGGAGGGCCCACCCGCACTGCGGGGGTTGCAGGGGCCTCCGTTATGTTCCTGACTTGCACAAGCCATGCACACTTTTCTATAGAAATCAAACTGGGTTGTCTGGATCTTATACATCAACTCACAGTTGCTGAGTAACTTAGGGGCTGATGTACAAAGCCATTTTGCATTTGCAAAGGGTGCGTTCCACAAAATCACATGGATAGTGACCTCAAAATTGCTTTTTCCTATGTACTAAACTAATTTTATGATTTGATAACATGTTTAGAAACCCATAACGAATTGCTATTTGAAAGGGGTATATTTAGGGCATCCCTTCCAAATAGTTATTCATATGTATCAATGTTTTGCCTCCGAAATCTATCCGCAAATCATAGAAATTTTACCAACACCTGCAAGGAGATGGTGACCAATTTGCAGAAGGGAAGGATTCCCCTCCGAACCCATTCCCCTTTGTGAATGTAAAAAAAAAGGTTTGTTGGGGGGTAGGCAGTGGTCCGTAGGAGCACAGACCACACACAAACAAACACAATTTTTTTTTTTTTTAAATGCATCCCTGTTTTCTTTAAGAAAAACAGGCTGCATTCAATTGCGATCCCAGACATGGTGGTCCGGCAGCTCACCATCCATGTGATGGCATCCAATTGTGGTGTGTTGCAATTTGCGACCTACCTCATGAATATTGATAAGGTAGGTTCAATTGCAGCTCACTACTATTTGAAACTTTGTGAACCAACCTCTTAGTTTACAAGTCAGTTTGCAAAATTCCTTTCCATTCGCAAAAAGTTGTGTGCAATTTGCAACTACACGTTTGCGAATGAAAATTTCTTACATCAGGTCCTCAGTGCATATAATTGTGGTTCTAGACCTAAAAGGAACCATGCTAGTATTTTATTGCTGGTGAAAGACCCAATAGGAGAGCAGAAATATGATGCCTGTCGAAATTGCAGAATTCCTTCTACACAAGCCACAAGTAAGTCCTCTTAACGAGTCCTTTGCAAGGATGATAAATCAAGATGGACTACTAGATTATAATAGGAAATACAGTAATACGTTACATGAAAAAGAGGTTCTTTAGTGACGATGTAATAATCATCTTCATACCCCCAATCTGTGCCTCACATTTATTTGAGCAACTATTCTTATAGGGGTTTCTTTCCCTTTGATAATTCAGTTTTAGTACTCTTGTTCTGTGTGATGTCTATCCTGATGTTCCTGTGACATCATGCCATTCTGATGGTTATTTAAAAGCAGTGAATGAATGTGAGGTGATGCACACTGAAAGGCATATTCTAATTATTCTCTTGTAGCCAGTGATCTGGCTGCAGGTTTGAAAAGGTTTGATTTAGAGGCTTTGCTATGATCCATGAAGCCATCTAATTGATGCTAACAGGCAAGAATGTGTCAAAATATCACCACCTAGGCCCTCATTACTAGTTCTGTTATTTCACTCTGAATGTTAAGTGCGACTGAAATAAAGTATGTCGAAATTATTAAGTATTTTCCTTGAGTCATCAGGTACAAAAACTACAGACTGGATAATTCAGTGCCAGGAGATACAGGGCCTTGAAGAATTGCTGGAGGACAGGTGCTGAGAGCAGCAGTAATGCCTGTCCCCTGCCCACCCAATGCAGCAGTTAGGGCCAGCTTTAGGGCGGTGCAACAGGTGCAGCCGCACTTAGCGCTGACCTGGGGGGGGGGGTCGACTGACCTCAGGAGGGGCGCTGTGTTTAGCAATAACTTAAGATTTAAAAGAACCTGTTGTAGAGTTCCTTGACCGTCCAGCTTTCAGGCAGCAATAAAAATGTCAAGATAACTCTTGTGATTAATGTTCCTGCTAGAGAGAGGGATCAGAGTTTTAACTCACCATAAAGTATAGCATAGGGTAAATATGCCTGCTGCAAAGAACAGATCTGTATTTTATGTGGATAGCTGAGTGGATTAGTGAAGCCAGCCTTTACCAGTGCCTTAAAACAAAATAAATGTATGTGAGAAAGGGGTTATGGAGAGATGAGGGGCACTACTTTTGCTAGGTGGTTGTGAGAGAATCTGAGGACGAGGGATATGGGGGGGCAAAATTGATTGTTGCACCATGCGCCACCAGTGCTAAAGCCGGCCATGGCAGCAGTCCAGGGGAGTGGACAATGCTCCCTTCAGAAAGACCCAAGTGTGCCATGAACCTTTGTGCCCCATCCCGCCACCTCACTCTGTCATTTGCAGTCCTGCTTACACTCAGCCTGATCAGAGCAGGTTGAAAATGCATGCATTTTAATTTTGTTGCTGAAAAAATGAAAAACTGCCTGGTAACACACCTGGTAAATCGAGGTATGAGCAGCTATTTATCATTTTGGAAAAACTCTGTAATGGCCATACTATTCAAAGGAGATATAAGCTAGTAAACCTAATTCTGGCAAACCAGTATCTTGGCTGCAAAGTCAGACCATCTCAAAATGAGGGCCATAAAGTTTCAATTCCAAGTAGGTCATAAAAATGGGTGGTATTTATTGTAAATAGTACTTTTCAATATCCTTCAATGGGACATTTAGTGGGTGCAGTAGATACTACACAATTTGAGTTTTCTAGTGAAAATCAGGAATTACATGCAGATTCAGTGATTACCACACTGATTACCACATGCGGACTCACTTTAGCACTGGCTACTAGTAGTAAAGTGCAGAGTCCTAAGACCAACAAAAAGGAGATCAGAAGAAATGGAGGAGTGAAGCAAAACATTTGGGGGAAGACCACCCTAAGGCTGACAGGTCTAACATTTCACATATGCTGTGTGTTAGATTGGCTCCAATTGAAGCTTTATAAAATAATGCTTCATATTTTGTGTGTGTGCTCTGTTGTGTAAAAGAAACAAGGAATTCCACCTAAAACCCTGTGTCTCTGACAAGTATTCTTATTTTACAGTAATATTCGGGAGCACAAACCATCTGTGAATAAGTTCAGTGAAGATTTGTGGGACACCAACTGTCTGTTTTCCCTACTTTGGATGATAAGTTGGTATACCTGTGCTTACCTTAGGGACAATTTAAATCAGTCATGGTCAGGATTGGTTCTATACATGCATCACAGTGATTGCATCAACCCCATGACACCTTCAGTCTGTCCAACCTTGCCATGCTCTCTATATATCTTGCTCTTGGCTAGCAGCGTTGTTGGCTTCGCAGGATTGGTACTCAACAATTAAGAGCCATGTGATGGAGCATCGGATAAGACATACTAATTAAGTAGAATGTGTAAGAAAAGATTCAGAGAGTTGAATATGGCTAGACAGATGTTCTTTGGGAATCTGAAAGGTCATGAAGTTAACAGCAGGACACATGTTTTTACATCTTCTAAGTGTGCCATTATTTCACACCTCAGATTTTCGTAAAATCACACAGTGAGCTTTTCAGAACCATTCACCTTTGACATCGGTGTCTGTATGTAAACTAACTGAGGAAGGTAGCAGATTCTACACTGTTGTTTAATGTGTAAATTCCACCTTTCTAGTCATGGAGTAGTGGATTTGGTATCAGCTTTCAATTATATGTTAACATTCACATTTTCAACACTTCTACAACCAAATAGAAGACTTTAAGATCATCCCATCTTTATTGTAGGTAAATCCCCAGTCTTCACTGTATATACTGTGCCCTAATTGGCGGGGCTCTTAGTGCTTCCACCACAGATTTCTACACCTATTGGTAAAGGCAGACAAGTTTCAGATTAGACTGACTAGCTTTACCATTGTGAAAGCTAACTCAAGCTATCTCCCTTAACATATACAGCCATCAAAAGCCTTCCTATCACAGACGCAAATCAAGTCTGACTACTGCTAGCCTTCCCATCAGTCTGTGTTCTTGTGGAAGCGGTTTGCTGTAAAAGATGGCAAGTAAATATATTTCGAACTCAATGTTTGTGGGGTAGTATCGATGTAGAAAACGAAGGTTGACTATTCACTAAAATGAGGAACCTTATTGTTGTATTTAATCTGTTACTAAAACATTTACTGGCACATGCATCAAAAATGTCATTTGTGATTCCTAATTAGCGAAAAATAAGGATTCGCTAATAAGGAATCGCAAATGCCTATGCATGTAGGAATCCCTAAAAAAATAGCGATTCCTAAACATTCCTTAATTGTGACTCGCAAATTGCGAGTCGCAATTAAGGAATTGCTGCCCATTCATTCCTATGGGCCTAGAGGCCCATAGGAATCAATAGAAATTGCATGCACAATTTGCGAGTACCCAATAGATACTCGCAAAATGCGTATGCAATTTCAAGGGTGCAAGGGTGCCAAAAGGACACCCTGTTGCACCCCTGAAACTGATATGTGAACACATGTTGTGCACACACATGCCCCAAGGGCATGTGTGTGTGTAACCTGGAACTTTGAAAAATGCACTTAAGTGCATTTTTCAAAGTTTTCGCTAATTACCATCAGGTATAATTTTCCGGTAATTAGCGGACCCTAATAGCGAAATCGCTATTTTAAATGGCATTTTGCATTGCATTCAAGGCATCGCAATTTGCGATTCCTTAAATGCAATCGCAATTTGCGATTTTTGCTTTTGGGATGATGCATCCCAAATGCAAAAATACCGGTCGCAAAGGGGCAGATTCTGAGAATCTGCCCGTTTGCGACCGGTTTTTTCCTTGAAGCATGTGGCCCTAAATCCCTAAGCCTGTTTGGCTTATTGATGCTTGAATATTAAGCATGTGCAAAACTTTGGAGTTACAGAAAAAAGAAAAAGATTTTATCAATCTTCCTTTGTTTATAGCTTCAATGTCCTCTATATGGCTCAAACTATTCAATGACTCAGAGAAAAGGACAAGCGTTACTTTGAAGTACCAAGAATATCAACAATGTGTTGCTCATTTTCAGTGACTTTCTAGATAATTAGCTCCTATTGCAAAGCAACTACTTTAGAGCTAGAGTAAAGATGTTGTTACCACCGTCTTCCGGTGTTACCACGCTCCCCTCATCTTTATTTGTAGGCCAAGGTATGTTTTTCATCCGTCATTTGTATGACTTGTACTGTCTCTATTTTCCATTTTTTGGTCTCTTCTTTTCTGTATTCTTTTCTGTCACTCTAATATACCCACTTTTTCCTTGATTACCTCATTTTACTCTCTTTCTGGCTTTCCTTTTCCTTACTAAGCATCATTTCTACCTTCTCCAATTTTTGATTCTTTGTTTTTTTCATATTTCCAGTTTGATATCAATATTGTTACTGTAGAAATTAAAATGTGCATGCTTTATTCCAAGTTTTACATTCCGAGGTATGGAACATTGAGGTAACCCTATTAAAAGATACAGAGTATTATCACATTTAACTAAACTTAAAACAGATGTAGCACTACTTCAGGAGTCACATCTTTCTGAGTTGGGGGCTGCCAAGCTAAAAAAAGAATGCTGGGTTGGAAATGTTTCTTGCTCACTTGCAATGGGGAAAAAGAATGGAGTACTGATTCTTTGTCATAAAAAATTGCAAATTTCAGTTATAACCTAGGAACATGACTCTGACCGTAGATAGATTATTGTTAAGCTACTTATCAATAACAAACAAATTACAATTTTCAATGTTTATGGCCCAGTTTCTGTTCTGGAGTACTATCTCCAACAAACTGCTTCGATGTGATTATGATTATATTATATTTGGTGGTGATTGTAATTAAGTTAGTGATCCCAAATTAGATAGGCACTCTAAAAAAAATGTGTCCCTAATAAGATGCATACACAATTTTGATTGGCCATTCAACACAAATACTTAGTTGATATTTGGAGACTATGTCACCTGGATCTTCGGGAATATGCATTCTATTCAGCACCTCATCATTCTCAATCTTGAGTAGATTATCTCTTTTTCAGTAAATCCTTGGTTTAACATACCTTTAATACGGATATAGCTTCATTTTTATTTTCAGACCATGCTCCAGTATACACTGCCTTCGATTTTATTCCCTTCTCACCACACCCAGGAACATGGTGTTTTGATAATTCCCTGTTCTTAGAAGCTAAATTTATTTCTTAGTTTGAAGATTTTGGCTCTGAATTTTTCATTATCAACACCACAACTGACTCTTGTTTTGCCATGATATGGGATTCCTTTAAGGCAGCAGCTCGAGGTTTTATTATTAATTTTGTTTCACGTAAGAAAAAACTCATGGAAACTGAGTCGAACCAACTTCTTGAAAAAAATAAAAAAAACTGGAATACACCTATTATAATTCAAACAATGAAGTTTCCTTACAAAACTTAATAGACAATAAATTAGCTTTCAATCAATTAACTACAAATTCCGCTTCTACTTATTTATTGAGAGTAGTGCAAGGTACTATGGTGGCCAAAATTGGATGGGGAAATTAATTGTGAATTATTTAAAAGTCAAAAAAGATAGAACTGAAATAGAATCTTTAATAAATAAAGAAGGGGCTGTTCTCTTTAAGGACAAGGATATTCTAAATGAATTTGTCAATATTGTCTTTTGACTCTACACTCCGCAGAAACACAACCTTCTCAATCAGATTTGACCAATTATTTTCACTCTATTGCATCCCCCCAATACCAAAATAATGATTTTGAACCATTGGGTGCAGATAACTCTTTATAAGAAATTACACATGCAGTCTCTACAATGAAAAGGGGAAAATCACCTGGACCTGATGGATTAACCATTGAATTTTACAGTCATTTTGCAAAACTCCTCCTCTCTAACCTTTTACTTTTGTTTAATATTTTCATCAAGAATGGCGCCTCTCAAGACACTTTCCAGGAAGCAATTATTTGTTTTATCCCAAAAGAAAATAAGGATCATTTACAATGTAAAAATTACTGTCCTATTTCTTTAGTTAGTACTAATGAAAACATGGTCACCAGAATTTTAGCACTATGCATTGATCCTATTTTACCAGAGCTCATAGGCTCTGAACAGTCCAGAATTGTCAAAGACCGATTGGCATCTGATAATGCTCCTGTCTTATTTAATATTTTGGGTAAGGCATTCACATTGGATTATCCTCTGGCTGCTATTGCTTTGGATGCAGAAAAAAGCCTTTGACAGGATTAGTTGGGACTTTATGTTCCATGCATTGAAATAGATTGGTTTTGCATCTAAATTGCTTGCTTTAATTTCTTTATCGTATACAGGTAATAATGCTGCACTTTTTGTTAATGGTATCCTCTTTGATTATTTTCCTTTGCTTAGAGGAGTACGTCAAGTTTGTCTTTTATCACCCTTTTGTTCATTATTCACTAGAACCCCTTTTAACCAAAATCCAACAAGTCCCAAACATTTCAGAATTTTAAGTTGGAGAGCAGCAAATCAAAATGTCAGTCGCTGCCAATGACATCCTTTTATATTGTTCTAAACCCACCACATCCCTTCCTCCATTCCTCAAGCAAGTTTCTATTTTTTCCCAATTACCAGGATACCGGCTGAATGCTGATAAATCTCGAATATTTTCCTTAAATGTTTTACATAATAAACAGCTCTTTGCTCATTCCAATTTCACTTGGCAGCTTATAAAAATAAAATATCTCAGAATATGGTTTACACAGACAAATAAAGACACAATCAAATTAAACTTTGATCATATTACAAAGACTTTAAATGATATACTCACACGGTGGCACCCACTGTTTCTTTCTTGGTGGGGCAGGATGGACTCTATTAAAATTATGCTTGCTCCCATGCTACTCTACATCATTTCTATGATTCCACTTCATATACCTGATTACTATGTTAAAAGAATAGACTCACTTTTGTCTAAATTTCTTTCGAAAGGCAAATCACCCCATATAGCTCTAGCAACTTTAAAAAAAGATAAATTTGAGGGGAGCCTTAAATTTCAAGCAGAATCACTATTCATTTTCTCTAAAACAATTTTCTCACTGGCTCACTCAGGATTACCCCCCCATGCTCCTTTATGGATGTTGTTAGAAAAGTCTCTTATTTTCCCTTTTAATTTTAATGAAATAGTGGCTTTTACAGCAAATATTTCAAAAATACATTCTCCAGTCATTGCCCATTCTTGTAACATTTTGACTCCTCTCCTTCCCTCTACCTAACGTGTGGTTGCTTCTCCTCAACAACAACAACAACAACCCATTTGATATAATAGTCACATTTGGATTAGAAATCGTTCTATATAATATAAAACTTGGAGAGATAGAGGATTGCGTTGGTTACAGCAGTTTTTCAATAACAATCAGATTTTTATCTTTTCTTCATCTCCAAACTATATTTTCCTTACCTTCCAAATTTAGACCACAATACGAACTCATCCGCATCTCCTTAACAGATTGTATCTCAAAACTACCCCAAACATCTTCTCCCTCCCCTAAATCTGATACATTTTTTCCACTGTTAACTTCCAATCCTTCAGCCTCTAATATTTATAAACTGCTAAATACTACTAATGACAGAATTAAATTAAAGACTGAGTTGACATGAGAAACAGATTTACTGAAATGGTGGCCGATTGCTGTGTGGTATAAAATTATGCTTAAACTTCATAAAACTACACAGGCTGCAGACACTTTACAAACTTTGTATTTTGTTTATCATTGTTTATTTTTTACTCCCATTACCTTAAACTAATTTTCTACAGATTTAAGTTCATCTTGCTGGTCCAGATTTAAAACATATGTTGTTTGAGTATTCTTCTATTCTCCAGTTTTGGAGGCTAGCATGGCAACAAATTAACAAGATTTTTAAATTTGCTATTCCCTTGTTCCTTATCAACAATTTTCTTGGGGTGTCTAGCTCCTCATTGGTCTCAGTTAACTCAAGGTCATAAATTAGTAGATTTATTGCTGGCTGTTGCTTTTCTCTTAATAACATCTAATTGGAAACAAGCTCAAAATGTTACTTTCAAATCTTGGTGGAATGCTGTTTGTTTTCATCATAGGCTAGAGACTAATTATGACTCTCCCATGTCCTTAGCCATAAAGCAACATCTTTCATGGCTCCCACTAACTCATTTTACAACTATGTTTCTGCTGAAGTGCGAAAAACGCCTTGAACTCATCTCTTTGTCTTTTTTATGATACTTTTCTATAGATTTATAAATGCATATATCCAATGTTTTATTTCTCTTTTGAATATGTCTACAGTTTTGTGGGTTATTTTTATTTATATTACTCAGATAACATTTTCTCTTGATTCTATCCCTTCCACTTCCTGACCCCCTTAATGCATTACAATAGTTTTTTTACAGCATAAGATGTATATTCAATATGATCTATATCTTTTTCAATAGTTCAATTGTACACTTTATAATCTATTCTTTGTTGTTTTGTTCTTATTGCTTATGTCATTACAAAATGCTGTTCAGGATGTCTCAATAAATTCAAACTTAACAAAAAAGAAATTCCGGGTGTGATGTACTATTATTTCATTAGCAACAAGTGGTCACAAATTGTGTGCTTTTTGCGAACGGAATATGTACTAGTAGGTCAGTTCCCAAAATATCTAATTGCAGGGGGTCACAGGACAACCTGCCTAATTAATATTCATTACTTAGGCCACAGGTTGTGACTCCCTGGTGATGGGCCACAAGGGACAGCAGGCCACCATCCCTGTGACTGCATTCCAAACCAAGTTTTATAAAAACTGACTGTTGTGCTTACAGAGGCCAGTGCTGCTTAAAAAAAGTTTTTTCATTTTAGAGCAGGTGGGGCAGGCAGAGGTCCCCTGGATCACTGGGGATGACTGCCCCGAGGCTGCCAACATCATTCTCAAAAGAGAAAGGTTCCCAAGTAAACCCCTTCCAATTTTCAAATCATTTAGCACTCTATCTTCGTTTAATAACTCATCAATGATTTGCAATCACAATTGTTGTTGTAAACCATTCATATAGTCCTTTCTAAATTGGAAATAGGAGGGAGGTGCCCCTTTCCCTCTTCCTCCTATTTGAGATTTGGATATCATTTTTTGACTCATAAAATGGCATTTATACACAAACAAAGGCCCTTTTGCAGTTGCAAACCTTACAAAACTGTTATGAGTCGGGCACTTAATTTTCATAGAACTCCTACAAATTTTATAGATTTAGAGTTGATCTGCACTAATAATCCTAGAACTACAGTTTCTGTGGGCCCAGTCTAAGATATCATTACTGCAACAGCATAAGTGTTCAATATATAAAAGCCAAAACTACTGAAGTTAATTATTAGGCTTGTGAATTTACATATAACCAAGCACGATTCAAAATGTTATTTGTAAGCCTAAGGCAAAAAACATTCCTGGTTGGTTCACAGAAAGAGAATGCTGGGTTGTTCCCATGAAAAACATGGTTTGTTCACACAAAAATCCTGCCAGTAAGGAGGAATATCCTTGCTGGCAACTGTGTGGGTGTTTCCATGTTGTTCAATCAGGTGAACACACACCAAACTAGCAAAGTTGTAGGAGTTCGCCAACAATTTGAATGTGCTTTCTCACCTTGAATGCACTTTAAGATACTTATGTCAAGGGGCACCATATATCATTTTCAAAGTGGATATGGCAACAGAACACTCCCAAAATAAACGCAGGTTGTAGAGGAAGGGATTTCAACAAACGGGAAATATATTTCGTAATATGAAAGAAATATTCAAGTACAAATGTATTTTAACGTCGCAATTCCACATCCTGAAATGCTCACTTGTTGAAAATTGTATATTAAAAAACTGGTTACCTATAGGAGTACTTTTGACAGTCATAGATTTCCAGGAATACACATGGAATTCTTGCTGGAAATCCAAAAAGCCAGAATTGCACTCCAATCATTTTAAGCCTAAGAAGTTAATTCTGTCCTATCTCCTGCAACCTTTGTAAATCCGGTCCACAGTAAATAGATTTGTCAAACTCCTCATGCTCACTGCACAGCCTCAACATTTACTCCACATACCTCAATTAACATGAAATACCAAAGCCAGGAGACAAGCATATGTTTTCTCAAATTGTTTTCTTTTAATTTAAACTATAAATTGAGTTAACAACAAAATCTATTTAGAATACACAGTCAGCACATTAGTACTTAGTACTCGTGTTACCTACTAGGAGAAATTAGTTTGGCAATAATTTTCGGAACCTGTTTTTCAGGCAACGCCTATTGAAAGCACCAATGATGTTTATTTTGACATTTTTCAACACTGTTACAGCATGGTACGAGAGAATGATTACATAGGGCAAAATTCAGAAAAGTGCATAAACTAGTAATTCTTCAAAATGAAATCACAATCTAGCCAGAGATCTCTACTTCCACCTCCTTTATCTTTTCTGTACTGAGTTCTCCACTCCAGTGGCTGAGATCTCCACACAAATTGGTAAAGGATTTACTGATAAACATGGGAGGGACAATGGGGGAGTGGTTGTAAAATGGAAATATTTACTCCCAAATGGATGGGATTAAGGAAAATTGGAGGAGGGGTCTGTACATGCAACACAAACACACACCCAAACAAAAATTCGACAACTGCAATTCACAAAATAAACATTTAAATCTACCACAGTAGTGCTACGGACAAAGGAGACTCAAATGTACTCCAGCTCTGCAGTAAACACACACATGGATAACCACCACTGGTACTGCAACACACTTCCACTTAAGGAAACATATGAAATAAATTAGAATAAATGACATGTTCAATTAACAGAATTAAACTTTAAATTATGTCTAAGTTTATTATTATATATTTTTAAAATTAAAATAAATGTTCATTTTTAGTATACAGAGTAACATTTTATTAAAACTTATTGTAAATGATAACTTATTCTTAAATAGTTTAAATCACAAATAAAATAATAAAATAATACATAGCTTGCATCCAAGATTGTAACTGATACTGTACGGGGTGGGATGAAATTAACATTTAATTTAATTTAATGTAATTATAAAGTGTAAAATGAAAACAAAAACAAAATTAACTAAAATGTGATAATATGTTACATTTTAGTGCATGTGTGTTCTCCCTTGTTACTGTGGTGCTCCTCCATGAATAAGAGCTATGGGAATGCATTTTCACATTTATAATTTAAAAATAAAATAGTCTTCATTGTTATCATTTAAAATGAATTTGCTTAAACTTTCCTCTTAGGGAGATTTCTGTCTGAGAGGCTGAGATCCTGACAAACACAAGTAAAGTTACATAAATAATTTCATTTAAAGGAGTAGCCACCCCTTCATTTAAGGGGGTTGGACACTCATAAGCCTACATCTAGGTGTAAATCTAGAAGTGTCAATGGTGAACTTAAATTCACGAGGTGATATACACATAGGTGTAGTTGTAGGTGTAGATATAAATGTGAGAAGATCTTCACATGCATACACACCTTTGATATTAGGTCCCATAGATGCAAAAACCCACTAACAGTGACAAAATGAAATCATTGAAAACTTTGTTTATGAAAGAAGGTAGATTACAGATCTTAAATATCTTAGACTATAGGAATTTGTGTTTAAAACATACCTGCAGGAAATATGTGATGCTTCCCCCAGAACCTGTGTCTCTGTCCACTGCTTGGATCTTGAAAATGCTGCTTCCTGAAGGGGTATTCTGAAAATAAACAGTTCACTGTCAACATTTACAAATTTAGCCAAACTTGGCAAATTTATTTTGGTGTTAGGGATCTCAAAATTCATTGAAGATATGCTCTGTAAAATACTTGCGTTGTGTATTTTATTAAATTAAAGTCAGAGAAAGAGCAATGATTGAGATAAAGAGAGACATCCGTAATGAAGCTCAGTGGACTCAGCATTCATCCACAGACTAGCAGGCCATGCCTGTGAGTTATGACAGGGGTGACATATATTTCCTCTTGATGTGGACCTACTCTGTCAATCAGAAGGTTAAGAGTGTGGGCATTAACTACTGTTTTGTTCCATGTATTCTCAGCCTAATTAGGTAAAGTGAAGGTGGGTAAATTGGACAAGAAGTAGATGAGGATAGTTTGCATGTGAGCGGGGTTGAAGGATGGGGAGACTCGTGTAAATAGCTCTACGGCTAACACCCTGCATTATCTTTAGTGAAAATAAAAGGTTCTACTGAATACAACATAGAAATAAAGAAAGGGAGCAATCTCAATTGATAGATGGTGATGAAAAAATACGAGAAATAAAAGAAGAGATTCATGTGGTACAAAGAAGATTAAAATGCCTGAAGAGGTGACGAATTATTGAGGGAAAGTTGGCGATGAAGAAGAATAGGAGATAGAGAGCAACGTAAAGATAACACATGCAAGAACAATCTTAATCACATATTTAGCAACAAATGTTATGGGACAATGAACCACATAGAACCCCTACACACACATTTAGATATAGGCTTATCAAAGGGCCAAAGTTGGAAAATATTGTTAACCTGAATAGTTTTGCTTCAGTTTGACAGGCAGTTCTGTGTCTTAAACTCCCACAAATTGTTGAAGAAAGTAATCCACAGAGCAAATATAAGAGAGCTCTACTTGATTGATGTGCCTCCCACTTGGAATTTATGGGGGCGGGGAATAATTTAGTTTTACTTTTCATGACTGGAACAAACATATTATTCTTTTTCCAGAGTATCTAGGTTCTAAACATTGACAACTAATACATCTCCATGTACTTGGTGGAATGGAAGCCCTTCTGCCTCCCACTCAGGCTGCTTGAATCCTAGGCGGGATATTTGATGACACTTTGCCATTTGAAAACTATATCAGTAACGTGGCAGGAACCTGTTTTGCACTCCTTAAATCTCTCTATAAAATCTTTCCTCAGATACCAATTCTTGCATGTAAAGCAATTGTGCGAGCCCTTATTTTACCAAGGCTTGTCTTTGCCCACTATCGTTATCTAGGCCTTTTCAGCATAGGCTAAACATTCTTCAAATAGTCCAAAATGCTGACACAAGATTGATCTTAAAAATCTCCAGATTTAATTCTATTTCTCCTTCTCTAGCCTCACACCACTGGCTTCCTTTGACAAAATGTATCATGTTCAAATCTTTATGAGTTGTCCAAAACGCTCTTCATGCCAAATTTCCAGACTATATAAATCATTGATTCACCAGATACATATCTGCACGAAAACTTTGCTAAGAAGCTTCCCAGCTTGTTAACATTCCTAAGGTCAGGTTGGCTAGACAGGGAGGCAGAACCTTTAACTACCTGGCCGCTAACCTTTTGAATTTGTTTGCATTAATTATATGCAATTAATCCTCGCTTTAGTTGGGAAAAATACCAAAACATGACTTTTTAACTTAAGCTATAATATTGTAACTGTCTTATATTTGTTTTATTCACTCAGTCAAAAGCATTATTTTGGTACATTTCTGGTTGTTCATGTTCAGTGCAGAGGTGGCTACATCGGACAGAATAACCTGTACAACACGTGTAAATCAGTATAGGCCCCACAATATCATCCAAAAATGTGCACCTTTGTACAAGGTACACATTCCTAGTATATTCGCCAGAGGCTGCACATCTTCATTACACATCTTCTGCAGATCAGGACAATTTGTATTTGCTACACAAAACTCCTACCAGTTTCATCTATGCATATGGCAGCAGAGAGAAGTTGAATAACAATTCATTAATAAAGCTATGAGTTCTCTGTTTTATATGCACAGAAAGGTTCAAGGCGGCCCTACGTAGAACTTTGTTCAATCTATAGATTGGATGTTCAATTCAACAGCACTAGCTTTGGCAATCCACTTTGGAAGGTTGATAAAATAAGTATTGTTCATCTAGGTGATATCGATGAATTGAGTCTTGGGGGAATTGGGTCCATAGATGATTAACTTGCTGCTAATAATATCAATAGTAATAACAGTAACAATGATAATAATTGATATGCGTATTATGATTATGATTACAATTACTAATATTGTGATATTACTATTAGTAGTATTATTATTATCATCATCATTCTTCTTAATAATATTAATAATAATAATAAATACTAATGGGTGCCACCAACCCTGTTTTCCCTCGTCTTGCTTGGGTTATGTCCTCCGTGAACATGTATTCTGGACTTTCCCAAGCAGATTGATGTCTAAGGAGTTCTCCACAACTCACTCTCAGACAAAATTAACTGAGGATGTGAGTTTTCTGTACATCTTTAGAATATGGTAGCACAGCATCATGGCTGGGTTTGATAAGACCAAGAGAAGACTGGATTGGAAGGAAATGCAAAAATGTTTTTATAAAGCCGCGTCTGACAGAGAAAGCAGTTGACAGCAGGGCATGCTTATTTAAAGTCCTGGTGAAAGATGCATGCTTTTGCCTGCTTTCCAGTGCCTAGAAGCATTCTTTCTCCTGTAGGAAGCAAGAAGTTCTAGAGCATTGTTCCTTAAAATGAGAAAGTTCATCCACCCCTGCAGTATTTCCAGAATATCGGCTGGGTCACACAGAAATTAGTGTGTAATCTAGATCTGTCTATATAATGGGTTCTTGATGTAGAAGGATGTTGAGCAATGACTTTGCAGGTGAATTTTGAAAGGACTTGTGGTTCTGTGGAAATACGATTAAGCTCCTTAAGAACTGGGCAGACATGGTTAGAGCAGTCGGGACCACAGGTTACAGTGAAATTCCAGACGAATTGCAGCTGTTAATCCTGCAAGAGCCCAAATTATAGGATGCTGAAGTACACCAGAAGTGAAAGAGTTATCAGATGACTCCACCAGGAAAGATTACACTGCACTTGATTCTATTTCGTGACAGAATTGTAAGATAGTGCCATTGTGGATGTGTGAAACAAACACAAAGTGAGTAATTTAGACCAGGGTGGGTCATCTGTTATGCTGCCAGGTTGGTGGAGGTTCTTGCTCCCACCTTCCCAGCAAAAAACTACTCATGAGTGATGCTCACCTAACTGGTGAGGATCTTTTTGAGAAACGTGGCAGGGAGAATTGGAAGGACTGCCCTAATCAGGGTGGAGTTCTGAAGCACTAATAGCAGTAGCTCTGCGGCAGACCCGTTGCAGCTTTTGGGGAGGGGGAGTTGGAACTGCATGTTTGGGGGCACAGGAGCCCTGTTGATTTATAATAAGGCTCCCACTCTATCTTAAGGATTGGTCAATGGTCAAACTTGAACCCAAGTGTATCCACTCATGGGATTTGAGTTTAAGGGATGCTGTGATTGGCTGCCACACTTTGAAGACAGCGTACAAAAAAGGAGCACAACCTGTGTTTTGCTTGTCTTTTGCATTGAAACAAGCTAAATTTATATTACCCAATTGTGAAACTATGTGGGCCAGTATTGGAAAAAGAGGTATTCAGCTCATAGGCTGCATGTCTGATTTGTTTGCCCACATGTAAACCTTGTAGTTAAACCCCTTAGAAAGTATGGTACTGGTCCTAAATATACAATGAAATACACCAAGAGAAGGGAGGAAAAATCATGGTTTTAGTCATTTCTGTAGTCTGATGACTGGAAACATTGTACTCAGTTAATTATATTTATTTCAGTGAGCAGGGTTGTGTTGCCAATCATATCAAAAGCTGCAGACAGGCCCTAAAGAACCAGGAATGCATATGGCTTTCAGGAGCCCTTAGCAGGTGACCCACCATATTTAGAGATCCCCACGTGCATCGCAGGGCTCTCTTTGTTGTGAAGTGAGCCACTGCCACAGTGACCCCATACACAGCAATAAAGTTTGTAAAGTGGGTACCATGTTTAAAGAGAAAAGAAACTCCCAAAGCAGTACTTTGTTTATTTCTGATAAATATGACCCTGATGTGCATGGAGCTTTTTCCTGCATGTGCAGGCTTTTAATGTTTTCCATGTCCATTTTGGCGATGCGTTGCATGGTGGACACAGGCAGAAAAAGTGATGAACGAAGTCCTGCCCTCAGAAGGGTTAGATAACCATTACAGTGAACCAGCAGTTCTGTAAAGGAGAGACAGTTGGATCAAGGGTTGCCTCCAGCAGATCTAGCAGTGGCTCCACAGACGGTAACCCAGCTGTTTTCTCTGACTTTAAATAGAGTGAGGAAACTGTGGATTTACCATAACAGGATGACAGCCATGATATTCTTCCCACTCTGCTAAAGTTTAAATGAGGCACCTTGCCATTTTATTGTGTATGAACTGGAATACTTCTTCTTGCTTCTGCTTAGGACCAAGAAAGTGCATCCATAAAAGAATCCTAGTTGAAGGGTCACAGGGTGGCTTATTTGGTCTCACAGTGAAAACAAATTTACATGAATACATTTATTTCAATGAATATAACCACAAGAGTGATGTTGGAGAGCAGACAGCAGTTGGCAAGGTTTGAAGTATCTTGTGTAGGGACCCTGAATTGTTAAAATTCCTGTGAGGCAATTCTCCAGTCGGAGGAAGGAGTTCACTTTGTAAAGTATTTTTGGTAAATTCTTTTTATTGTTCTACAACAACTTAATCCATTAGAACCACATAACCGATACAGCATAGCCAGCTTCCCACAGTGTGCCCCAGCATCAACATTGACCTAGAACTGTACATCAAGTTTGTCCCCCCCCCCATGAATTCGGCCAGGATAAATAGAGAAAGAAAGAGAAAGAGACTAGATGCACGTTAAGGTCCCATAGCCAATTCCTAAGTTAAGCAAGGTAAAAGTGTTCATTCCGGGGTCCTCATATACCAGTGTACTTGTTTGTCAGCCCCTGGATCTGTTTACAGCCTCCTCAGCTATCGCGCAATAGTTCATGCCTCTCAGTCTCTCCCTAAATGGGGAGGGGGCGCATTTGCATCTCTGATGCTTGGCTATATTTCGTTTGGCAAACACACATCCTATGCCCACCAGGGTGCGTTGTCCCATGACCCCATCCCAACTGGAGCATACTCCAAGGATTGCCATTTTGGCATTAACTATACATTGCTATCTGAATAGAGGTATGTTTTTTATGCAACCATGGGAAGGGAATTGAAGGGAATTGAAGGGAAGGGAAGGGAAGGGAAGGGTGAAAAGAAAGGGAATAGGTAAGGGAAAGGGTAAGGGGAAGGGTATGGGTAAGGGTAAGGAAAAGGTTGAAGGTAAGAGTAAGGGAAAGGGGAAGGAAAAAGGGATGGGTAAAGGGAAGGGAAATGGAAAGGGAAAGGGAAAGAGAAAGGGAAAGGAAAGGGAAAGGGAAAGGGAAAAAGAACTGGAGGGGAAAGATCAAAGAGAAGGCAAGGTGATGTAGATTGAAGAATGTGATTACAGCTTAATAGCGGTGGAAAGGGGCAGTGATGTGAGGTGAAGATGGGACAGATACAGTGACAGGTAATTAAATAACACAACTGTCACTTGAAAAGAGAGAGATATACAGTAACTGGGAGAATAAAAATAAAAGTATGTGTAAATGGAAGTAGCAAACGGAAAGTAAGAAGGGGGACATAGTGCTACAAGCACTGGCTTAGATACTTCAGAAGCATTACTTTAAAATGACCTTAAAATGGTTGTCTCAAGACAGTTATTTTTTCAGTTTTAATAAATAGGTTATTTAGGTGTAAAAAGCATAAAGCCTTTTGTGAGTTCATGAATCTTAAAATTCCTCCAGTATACTATTGTTTTATCTGTTAGTAAATCTGCTCAAAAAGATTGGCGGTCAGGCTTGAAGGGTGGGCACTCCTGCAGAAGGAATAGAACACCCAGAGAATCACAAGCTTCTGGGTGTTCACTCACCTTCTGCAGAGTGGAATAGTTCTCTTGCAAAATGGTTGAAGAGTTTGTCTTGTCACAGCCTGGAGTAAATCCATTATCAGGGTGGAAAAGTGGACGGAAGACCCCCAATTCAAGCAGGGGTATAAGGGATGGTGCTTCTCCTCATAGTGCAGAAGCAAGGAAAAGTTACTTGCTGCATGCACTTCGTTTACACATGCAGAAATGCAGATTTTCTACATCTTTGTATGTGTTAACGGTCCTCAAGTGAGTACTCCTGAGAAACTGCCACATACCTTCCCAGTAGTGCTTATGACATTCTGTGAGACTTCCTAGAAAATCCGAAATCTACACACACTCAGGCATAAACCTTTGAGTGTCATTTTTCGATTTCCCTTTCACAGTTTTGTGAATCAGGCCGGTAGTGAGCTGTCTCTGAAACAGTGATAGAACTATGGTGATCACAGCCAAATAATGGAAGGATGATGGAGAGCTAGAAAGAGGGAGAGAAGGAAGAACCACAGAGAGCCACAATCAATGAAGGAAGGCTGTAGGAAAGGAAGTAATCGGATAGAAAATGTTGAAGTAAAAATGAGAGCGAAACAGCCATTCCTGCATGATGAAGGAATACATCAAAACTATGGGCATATTTGTAATATTTTAGCGTAGGGCAGTGCCACAAGCTTTCTACCTGCGCTGCCCTACATCAAAAGAAAAGGGCAGGAATGTGCCCTATCCACAACATACGGTGTATTTCTGTCCTTTCTGCCAGTGCCAGCCCACAAAATGCGGCCGAGGCCAACACAGGCACCCTTGCACCGAAGGGACACCTTCCTTCACAAAAACAATCAAAGGAGGCGTTTTCCTCTTTCCATGTGTGCTTAAGAATGCAGCACGTGTAAAAAGAGGAAACAAATGTAGAAATACAAACATTTCTTCTCATTAGACCTGCCCTGGAAAGGCACTAGTTTTGGCGCTGCTCCAGATTTACACTATGTTGTAAATCTAGGGTAGGGTCAAAATCCATGAGTGTTGCGTGGGAACACCCTCAGCAACACCCATGGAACACCACTTCCATGCAGAGTAAGGCATTGCCTTACTTCATATTTACAAGGCCATGAAAAGCCACGCAGTTGTTTTTCGTGGCCTTGTAAATATGGGCATTGTAAATATGCCCCTATGTTTCTTTAAACGAAGCTTTTGAATTTTTTCTGCCTTACAGAATGTAAGCATTACTAACAATAGAAGGTAAAGAATATTTAAGAGAAATATTTGCTGTTTGAGTGCTTTGCTATGTGACATAATTCATTGACCGTCGTCTATTTTAATTTGCCTCAAAACATATTTCCAAACCACACAACAATATTAATTTTAGCCAGAATAATAGACCGCATTAAGGTGCTGCACTCACCTCCAGGACACTGACAGTGTAAGGTGTGTTGATAAAATCCGGGCTCTCGTCATTAGCATCCGTTACAAGAATTCTCACTTTTTCAGCAACCTGAAATGTAAACACAGTGGCGGGAGACTGATGGTAGCAACTGGAACACAAGAGTAGACAAAAACATGCACTGGAATCTGCAACAGCCCAATGTTGACCTACCTATAGAGTGTATAATAAATTAACATAGTTATCAATTAAAATAAAGCAGCACATCCCATCATCATCAAAGAAGCTTTATTCGACTATGCAAGTCATAAAAGCACATACAAATAAAAACCTATAAGTTAAAAGGACTCAACAATACAAGAATTAAGATCTGAGTTAAAATCTAAATTAATAAATTTGTGCAAAAGAGTAGACAGTGCCATCTTTTCCAAAGTTACATATTAAAACAAGATTTTAAAAAAGAGCATTGATTGCAATCAATCACATACGCCATAGTAGTCTTAGGTGAGCCCCACTTGACCTGGTATGCCCCCTTATTCATATTGGATGTTAGGTGGTTTCATTGTGGGCAATTGCTGGTCCTGATTGATTTGGAGCGAATCTGCCAGATCCACCTCAAAAACTTAGCCACGGGGATTGCACACCTGGGTGATGAATTGGAGCATAGAATTCGCGAGGCTACATTATGTGATCGTGTGCCAGATTCTCACTGAGCTGGGCCAGCCAAACTTTCCGCGGGCTCGCGTAAGCAGGGCAGGCAAAGAGCACATGGGAGTATGATTCTACTTGTTTAGCGCAAACATTACATTGATTATCCCCGGTGGAAGAACATTTGGATAAGAAAGACTTCAACAGCAAAGTTCCAGATCTAAATTGGAAGTAAAGTTTCCGATCCAAAGGCTTTTTAATTATATCCCAGTATGGCTCATGGCTCGCCTGCAGCACATCCCATCATTATTGATCGTTATTGATTTGATTTTTGGTTCGGCACATAGTTAACGTGCATTTTCACCATGCATTTTGCAATATATAAAACAATGTTCCACTAAAGATCCAATTACTGGTAGCCCCGTAATTTGGATTGATAATATTGCACATAATATTACCAGCACTGGGAGTCATTAACACACCGTTACTGGCCATTACTAGTTTTGACATCTGGAACGGAGAAGAACATGCCAAAATTAGCGTCTCCGCATTGATTTCCACGTTTTACTCAAATTCTGACTGGTCCTTGCAAACCTGTTTCAACTGAAAAAGGAGTTAGCCAGACAAAAACTAGGCCTGGGCGGAGCTCGCAGGGGAAACATTGTTTACATCGCATGTGACACATCGCATGACATTACAACGCGGTCGTTACAACGACCACGTTGTTACATCGCAAACCATTACAACGCAAGTCGTTACAACAACTTGCTGTAGGGGGCAGAAGGTGTTGGATTTTAAATCCAACACCTTCCCTACTGTTGCACAGACTGGAGTTGGAATAGTAAATTATACTATCCCAACATCCAGTGCCCCCTACAGCAAGTCATTGTAACGACTTGCATTGTAATGGTATGCGATGCATCGCATGCGTTGTAATGTGGCCTATTCAGCTTGCAGAGTTCTGCTATGCAGAATTCTGCGGAATGGGCAAAAAACTCCACGAGACTCTGTGGAATTTTGTGAGCGGGCAGAACTGCTCAAGGCGCCCATTCGCGCTACGTTTTTGACGCTCGGCAATGTGACATACATTCTCACGCTCGAAATCACGCACGAACTGCACCACGAGGAGAAAATCTGCGGTCACTGGCGCTCTCTTGCGCTCGCTGTCTTCAGAAAAAAGGCACCAGGTGTTGCAGGTGTGGCCTAAAGCCATCCTAGCGTTGGGTAAGCCTTGCGGGTGCTTGCGGGAGGTCGGCAAGTTTTGCTGGTGCTCGCAGGTGGCCGGCAAATCTCGCTGGCAATCGCGAGTGCTCGGCAAGACTCGTTGCGCTAGTCCAGCGTGTGCAAAACCCCAGCTCGAGGGCACCTACCGAAAATAAATTTTGCTATAAGGCGGAATGCAGAATTTATCGGGAACTCCGCATTTTCCATGGAATTCCCGAATTCCACAAAATTACACAAGTGGAGCGGAGTCTTACGCACAGGCCTGCCAAAAACAGGATTGCGGGCTCATTTTAATGGGGTACTGCACAGTCTTTGTTACTTTGTGGCAATTATAATATTATGTATGCCATTGTCTCTAACACACTTGTTATCCATTGCCAAGAAGTAGTATGGCTCATTGTCAGTAGAACAACTGAGGGGCATATTATCAAGCGGCAGCGATAATTATCGCTGGCCGCTGTTAGCGCGAGGAATCCTATCGCCGGCTATCGCTGGAAATTATCGCCATGCTAGCGCTGTATTAACAACGCTTAGCGCAAAGGCGATAATTTTCCAGTGATAGCGATGTTTTCCATGGAACATCGCTGGTTTTCCAGCGATGTCCCATGGAAAACGGCGATATCCTTGGTGATAGGGCCTGTGGTCTTAGCCACACAATCCACCACCCATGTTAGGTATGCCTTAGTCAGGAATTTAGCAGACGTTAAATTCCTGCGTTAAGGCATACTTAACGCGATTGAAAATATCGCTAACCCACGTTGTTGATATGGCGATACCTGGGTTAGCGATATTTCCCCATGTTGTTTTCACAGGCACGCCTCCTTTGCATCTCATTAGCGATGCGATGGGAGGCGTGCAGAAAACGGACGCTAATGCAGGAATCACGCGCTAGCGTGTCCTTGTTAATTAGGCGATAAAATTATCGCCGCTTTTCGTCCGAAAACGGACGCTAAAGCGGCGATAATTCATTAACGCCGCCTTGATAATATGCCCCTGAGTGCCTGCACACCTGCTAGCCATGGGCAACGTAACTGCTAAATGAACGTTTGATGGCTTAAAATGTTTGCTTCCTAAATGCTGCTTAGAGAAACGCAACCAGCAGCTAGACACAATAACAAAGAAGGGATCCAATCTTGGGGATCTCTTTCTAAGACACTTGCCCACTTTCTCTCTTCATCCTATATATCCAGCTTGTGGGCTTCTGCACCCTCAAATCCATGTAGCTCCAGAACTTAGGGGACACTTTTCTAGCCTCAAGTTTCCGTAAATTCAATCTACCGTAGATGGTACGGTGCAACTGAAGTCAAGTATAACGCCTCATTTGCACATCTAGAAAAGCCATCATGTTTTAGTAATTACTGTCCAAAAGTAGTCTTTCGTCTTTGGGAAAAATGTAACTTATCTAGTGGTTTGGAGACACTGAGGATCTGTTTTTAATGATTATTTTTTCATATCAAGCAATAATGAACAGCCAAACAGTTAACATGTTTTGGCCTTTACAACACGGAAATTCTTTGCTGCTAAACAGCATGAAGGCAGCAATCAGATGCCCGTAAAGTGTTTTCTCACTATAGTTTGTTCCAAAGGTATCTGCATTGTAGCCTAAGGGTAGCAAAGTTAGATTCAAAGGAAGCATGCCAATATTGCGCTTTCCCTACTTTTGTAGCAAGCATCATTGTTAGGTAGAGAGGCAGATGGTCCAGCTTTATTCTAAGCGAAGTGATGAAAGGTTGCTGAGGTCGAAAGGGTAATCACTTTGAGGGATAAAGGTAATCCCCTGCGAGCCAAGCAACCACGATCAGAAGAGTGCTTGTGCCCGTACCCACGTGACCTTCATTAATTGTAACTGTCCCTACTCAAGATGTTCACAAGCAAGGTCACAACACAGCGCTACATGTTACATTGATCAGATATTTATTTTAGACAGGTACAATTTGGTGCTTTTTCTAGATATAAGAATTAATGTAAACATTATTTTGAGTATTATTCGAAACAGATGTACATTCACAGGTTCCTTTTGTGCAATGACATGTTGCACGTGCTCCTATTGTTTAAGCAGAGGCTTATATCTGGACAATACATTTAATAATTATTTTCCTTTATGAATCAGCCCTATATATATTGGTCCTTGTGCTCCTCTACAAACTCTCCTTTTGCTAAGCCTTAAATTAGGAAAGCCTTAGGATCTCATTTTGCACTCCACTGTAAGGTCAATTGTGGCACAAATGGGAGTTGCGCCCGAATCAGGATTTCTTCAAGCTGTTCAGGAGAAACTGCACATAAAATAAACTTCCACTTTCAGACGCCAGGAAAATACTGGTAAAATGTGAATGCGGAAAACTGTCCAGAAGAGGCAAAACATGCAGTATCTGCGATGCAAAAGTGGCATTCCACATGTTATGCCTCCATTGAGGCAGGAAAACTTGGAATGATATGGGAATATTGCACCCTGTAAATAATGCATCCTGAGTTATCGACATTTACTAGGTGCGCTATTACCCACCAACATAGGGCCTCATTTATGAGGCCCCTGCGCAGACGGAACGTCACTTTTTGTGACATTCTGTGGCGCAGGAGCCTGATTCATATTTACGAGGCAGCACTAAGCCTCTGCTCCCTCTAAGAGGCCGATGACGATGTCGTTAGGAAAGCATTCCCACCGAATCGGGTTACGAATGCTTTCCGAACGATTCGTATTTGGGGAGTCCTACCAACCGATTACGATGTGTCCGGATGCTTACGGACTTGGTTCGGTCGGACGCCCATTGACTTCAATGGGAGCCTGTGTCCCGAACGAGAACACTCCCATTAGAAAAAGGGGTGATTGGGGAAAACCTTGCACCCTGTGGTGGGCACCCCATGGTGCCTGCCACATTGTGCATGGTTGGGAAGAGGGGTCCCTTGGGTGAAGGGGGGCCCGCAACGGGCCCCCAAAGACCGATTCCGAAAGCTGTTTTGTCTCGGTCAAACCGATTCGGAATGGCTGTCTGAATTGGTCATCATACCATCTCATTCGGAAAACCGTCTCAATTGGACTGTACAATTCGGATCCGAATGACTCGGGCTGCCTGAATCCCATTCAGAACCAATTCAGACAGCCCGTACAGCTTCCTTGCATTGTACTCGGTCGTCCGTAAAGGTGACTGTTTCGGTAGGAAACAAGGCTTCCAAATCAGATTCGACAATGCCGAATTCCACCCGGAGCCCTTCCTATCGACAACGTAATCGGCCCCATAGTTTTGTGGAAGCACATGGGCTTCGGGAGGTGGTAGCCCATCTCGCCCGCCTAAAAACTTTTACCATCATTTCTTTTTAACTAGGATGCATCTCTGAGACCCTTGTTGAAAGAATGTTGGAAAATGTGTTTCAATACTACGAATCAGTAATTGCATCACCAAATATTAGTGGTATTTCCGCAAATTTAGCTTTAAATGGAGAAAGTAATAACTTCAAAGGCAAGCGAACAGATCAAGGTAAGCTTTTATTAATGTAGATTTATTTGAGAATAGTTGTTGGTGTGCTGCTGACTTCTTTATGATTGGTTGGTGATATAAAGTAATCTAGTTAGGGTTAAGCATAAATTCACATTTTGTTTATTTGATAACGCAAATTAGAGTGGTCAAATTGGCTCACTGGCACTCACAGTTCTACACAGACATAGAAGAACAGGTGATTGCCCAGGATCAGACACTTGCGAGGAACTTTGGCAGTTTGGGGGCATATGTACAAGTGAAGTGGCGGAGAGAGGCGTTAGCCTTCCAGGCTTAACGCCTCTCTCCACCACTTCAGAAACGCAGGGCTGCACCATATTTACAAGAACATGGTGCAACCCTGCTTTTCCCCCTGCGCTGGTGCTACACTTAGCAGCCTTGCGCCAATGCAGGCACCCTTGCACCAGAGTACAAAGGTGTCTGTGTGCAGGGGAAGACTGTTTATGTGCAGGAAGGTCCCCCTTCCTGCACATAAACCATCTTTAAATACCGCTTCATAACTTCTGTGTGTGCTGCTTAATGCAGCACACACAGAAGTTGCAAAACGGCATTTTAAAAAAATGATTGTTTATGTGCAGGAAGGGGGACCTTCCTGTACATAAACAATCATTGGCCTTTTGCTGTTTTCATGTGTGCTGCACAACGCAGTACACATGAAAACAGCAAGAACGAGGAGAAATGAAACATTTCTCCTCATTGCGCCAGGTCTTAATACTGGTGCTGCCTCCTATTTATGCCTCCCTTGTAAATAGGGGGCAGCGTCAGAATCAATGGGTGTTGCGGTGGAACGCCCACAGCAACACCTGTTGCCCTCCCCTTTCCCGCTAAGCATAGTGTGAAAGGGTGCCTTATTTACAAAGCAGGGTTAAGCCACGTTAAGTGGCTTAACACTGCCTTGTAGATAAGGCGAGTCCCCTATCGCCATCACAACGTCACTTTCAGTGACGTTGTGATGGCGATAGGGGCTTGTAAATGTGCCCCTTGGTCTTCTAGCTGCAGAGTTGGTACTTTAACAACTTGATCAAATGTATCCTTACATTGAAAAAAGGAACAGCTTGGAAATTTGATTAGAATATGGTGTTTAGCATTATTGCCTAATACACTCATATACCGACAACTGAAACGTGTATTTGTAAGTCTCACTCATTATGATGCTAATTTCCATTGTACAATAATAAAAAAGACAGACCAACAAGAATAAAAAGGACACTTACTTTATTTATTCCGTCTGAAATGCTGACTGTCACCTCTATCTCATCTTCTCTCTGCAGATTAACACAAGATATGAGTTAGATGCAAGACTTCCATGATCGATTTTTGCAGGAGACATTACACCTCTCAAGAGGGATCAGGGTGTGTCGAGGAGAAGGGAGTCTCTGAATTTGAAAGTCGACATAATCTCATTCGAATTGGAGGACTTTAACATTTCCCTTAGGCCACGAGTTGGCACTTTTCAAATCACATGTTGCAGTAAATCGCATAATTTCTGCTGCATCTAGTCTACCGCCTCTTTTCTATTACTCTCTAGATGGGTGTGTGTGTTTCTGTGTCTTCTTTTTCACTTTCTCTAGCTGTTTTGTGTTTGTGTGTGTGAATGTGTCTGTCTCTTTGTGTATGTATGTATGTGCTGGAAATACTGCTTCTCCCAGAAATCCTTAAATTAAACGCTCACAGATAAGTGCCATGTGGCCTCTAGCCCACTTCATATGAAACAACAGCTCTCTTTTGGCCTAGACAACTCAGGCCTCACCAGAGAAGCCATCCAGGAAGTCACTGGTCAGGTTTCAAGCTGTGGCACCCTCAGACAGAGTGGGAAGTCCACCAAACAAATGGTGGGGAACTCCTGCCTAATCTACAGAATTGGTATTTTGGAAGGGATGCTCTTAATCCTCCCCTTCCAAATTGGGATCCTTAATGGGTCCCTAAACCTATTACAAAATTTGGAAAACGATTTCCAAATTGTTAAATGGGTTTAGTACATTTATAAAAGGGGTTTCGCTTTTTCAAACCCTCTGTTTTCCCGAATCACTAAATCCCTTTGTACATGAAGCCCTAGGTTTCCTTCCATTGGACACTATGACCCCTCTGCTATAGGATCAATGAATCAGTGCTTCAGATAACGTTGCAGGCCTGGCCCAAAAAAATGGTCAATCAGCCTCATGTGCACGGAGAATTCACCCCCTATTTCAGGGCCATTGATTTTTTTCTCTTTCAGAAAGAAACTTCTGCCTGTTTTAGGGGTTATTTCCAGAATAAGAATTATATTATGACTGAATACTAGGACATGATGGCAAGCCCACATTACAGATATGATGAAAATTCTACAGCTGCTTCGGTGAACAACTTCCCCACAATTGATCCCCGTGAAGCCAGTGAGAATCTCTAGATTAGTATAGCAGTTCCCCATTGAAAGGGTAGTGACGAAGAGCGCCATCTCACCAGTGGGCTGCCAGGCTGCCTAAGCAAGTTAAAAACACCCTATAAGTCCTAGACTTAGGGGGTTGTAAATTTGGTAGGACAGGAGCCCCATTATAAATTAATTGGGTTCCGACCCGCCAAATCAACAACTCATTGGCAGGCAGGCCTATTTGAAGAGGCCTTCCAACATTGTTTTTCCTGCATGGGAATGCCATGCCATGCTGGTCATGGCAGCCATGGGAATGAAAAAATAGAATTATCCCCGTTTAGGGAAAAAACTTGCTGTAGGTCAGAGGCTTTTCTTTTTTTGAATTTCAGAAACAACCCTCTGCTTTTGTACTCTGCTCCTGAAACACATAAACACAATGACTGTGGAACTCTGGGACCTGCTCGACGCAACAGCACCGGACGTCGCCTTCCTCACCGAAACCTGGATGAACGCCTCCTCAGCGCCCGACATCGCCATAGCCATCCCGGACGGATACAAGATCACCCGGAAGGACCGCGTCAACCAGACGGGAGGAGGCATCGCCATCGTACACAAGAACACCATCCGCATCTCGACTAACTCCGACGAGACCATCACCGCCGCCGAACACCTACACTTCCAGATACACACTGACCCCAAGACCACCCTCCGAGGCACCCTCATCTACAGACCCCCGGGACCACGCACACTATTCAGCGAAGACATCGCAGACTTCATCAGCCCGCACGCCATGCCCTCCGCCGACTACATCCTCCTAGGGGACCTCAACTTCCACCTGGAGAACAACAACGACAGAAACACCACCGCCCTGCTGGACAACCTCGCCAACCTCGGACTCAAGCAACTGGTGAACACGCCCACCCACTACGCCGGCCACACGCTTGACCCCGTCTTCTCTTCCAGCAAGCACATCTCCTTCAGCCACGCCACCGGACTCCACTGGACCGACCACAGCTGCGTCCACTTCAGCTTCAGAAAGACTGCGACCCACCACCACCCGCAACAGGCTCCCCGCCGGAGCTGGAGCAAGATCACCGCCGAGCAGCTCACCGCCTCCCTCAGCCAGAACACACCCACCAACACAACGGACCCAAACGAAGCAGCCAGCAACCTCGCCAAGTGGCTGACCGCCTGCGCCGACGACCTCGCACCACTAAAAACCCTCCCAGCAGACCCGGAAGCAAGAAAACCCCTTGGTTCACCAACGAACTCAAGGAATCCAAGAAGAACTGCCGCACTCTCGAGAAAGCCTGGCGACTCGACCAGACCACAGACAACAGGACCGCCCTCAAGCACGCCACCCGCAAACACCACCAGCTGATCCGTGCCACCAAGAAGTCGGCACTCAAAGAACGACTGGACAACAACGCCCACGACAGCAAGGAACTTTTCAGCATCGTCAAAGAGTTCTCCAACCCCAGCGCCGGAAACAACGACATCACCCCCTCGCAAGACCTCTGCAACTCACTCGCCGCGTTCTTCCACCGCAAGATCACCGACATACATAACAGCTTCGACGCACAGACCACGCACCCTACTGCCGAACCAACGCCCGCCACCACCACCCTCTGCAACTGGACCCCGATCAGCACCGAAGACACCACCCGCACGATGAACTCCATCCACTCCGGATCACCAACCGACCCCTGCCCACACCACGTCTTCAACAAAGCCGACGCCACCATCGCACCCCATCTCCGGGACATCATCAACTCCTCCTTCCACACCGCCACCTTCCCGGAGAGCTGGAAGCACGCCGAGCTTACCGCCCTCCTGAAGAAACCAACGGCGGACCCCACCGACCTCAAGAACTACCGTCCCATCTCGCTCCTTCCGTTTCCGGCCAAAGTCATCGAGAAGACCGTCAACAGACAGCTTGCCGCCTTCCTCGAGACGAATGGATCCTCGACCCCTCGCAGTCCGGGTTTCGGGCCAACCACAGCACCGAGACCGCCCTTATCGCAGCCACCGACGACATCAGAACCCTAACCGACAACGGGGAAACAGCAGCCCTCATCCTCTTGGACCTCTCCGCGGCGTTCGACACCGTCTGCCACCGCACCCTAGTGAAGCGCCTCAGCAACATCGGAATCCGAGAGAAAGCACTGGAATGGATCATCTCGTTCCTCGCCGGAAGAACCCAGAGAGTCCGCCTCCCCCGTTCAGATCCGAGGCCACCGAAGTCATCTGCGGCGTTCCACAAGGATCTTCACTCAGTCCAACCCTCTTCAACGTCTACATGAGCCCCCTCGCAGCCATCGCACGCCAACACAACCTCAACATCATCTCCTACGCCGACGACACCCAGCTGATCCTCTCCCTCACCAACGACCCCACCACCGCCAGAGCCAACCTACACGACGGGATGAGAGACGTCGCCGACTGGATGAGGAACAGCCACCTTAAACTGAACTCAGACAAGACGGAAGTCCTCATCCTGGGCTCATCACCCTCCGCCTGGGACGACTCTTGGTGGCCCCCGGCCCTGGGCACCGCGCCCAAGCCAACGGACCACGCACGCAACCTGGGCTTCATCCTGGACTCCTCCCTGTCGATGACCAGACAAGTCAACGCCGTCTCATCTTCGTGCTTCAACACCCTGCGCATGCTCCGCAAGATCTTCAGATGGATCCCCACTGAAACCAGGAAGACCGTCACCCAGGCACTCGTCACCAGCCGACTGGACTATGGGAACACCCTCTACGCCGGAACCACAGCCAAACTTCAAAAAGACTCCAGCGCATCCAGAACGCCTCCGCACGACTCATCCTGGACATCCCCCGACACAGCCACATCACCGGACACCTGAAAGACCTGCACTGGCTCCCCGTCAGCAAGAGAATCACGTTCAGACTCCTCACCCACGCACACAAGGCCCTCCACGACCTGGGCCCCAAGTACCTCAACGACCGCATGACCTTCTACACGCCCACCCGCCAGCTACGATCAACCAGCCACGCCCTCGCCACCGTACCACGCATCCGCAGAGCCACCGCCGGAGGAAGATCCTTCTCCTACCTGGCAGCCAAGACCTGGAACTCCCTCCCCACTCACCTTCGGCGAACCCAGGACCATCTCTCCTTCAGGAAGCAGCTCAAGACCTGGCTGTTCGAGCAGTAACTTACCCCCTCCCCCAGCGCCTTGAGACCCTCCCGGGTGAGTAGCGCGCTCTATAAATGCCGTGATTGATTGATTGATTGATCGTTATGAAGTTGCAGCCAGCTTTCATTACTGTTTTGACGAATGTGCTATTATCACAGCAATAGGGGAACTATTTTTGTCAAAATTATCCTTGCCAAATCAGGGAGCAAGGGATTCTAGAATGGGCGGCTGAGGGTGGGAAGGTGTCTTCAACTGGGAGTCAAGGGCCTTCCCCACACTGGTAGCAGATGGGCCACGCACTAATATTTACATGAGCCGTGTAGTCTTTAATTAGCGCACTTTGGATGGTGGCCTTTAATGAACTGGAATATCAGATTACACGATAACAATCAATATAATACATAGGAAAAACATATATCAGAATTCATCTATTAAAACACATTTTCAGCATTGATGCAAAGTCACAGAGTGAATACAGGTACTAGTATAGCATCATAAGCAAGGTATGATATGAGGACCTGCCCATACTCAGGCTTCCTCTTCGGAAGAGGCAACTCATTGTAACGGGTGCATTATCCATAAATGACGACAAACACACTGATAATGTTAACTGATTTGCAAAGGTAATAATAATGAAGGACAGAAACATTTATTTCATCCTGGGGTGTGTGAGGATAGAGAACAAGGTTCTAGGATTATCTTCAGGTTAGAGATTCTTCTTACCAGATTTGTTTTGTTTCATAGGAATTCTGTCAGGTTTCTCTCCACACAAAAGATAGTAACAGAACCATTCTCAGTCTCACGCTCTGCTATATGAACCCCTTTCAGTCTTTTGAGGCCATCAAGATGACTATTCTTGAACATCTTTTTCTAATTGCCAGGACAGGATTCTGTTATGTGGTGCCGCTCTTGGTTCATTGCGAACAATTTCACGAATGTTAAATATTTATTACATTCCATTTATGCTTGATCTCCTTTTATAAGAAAAGGAAAGTGGGCAACCCAATCGACCCTTGGAGGCTTGGGAAAGTTAAAGCTTAGCAGGTAAAGGTGCCTACAAGGGATTCACTTAGACATACTTAGTCAACCAATTCATGCAATAATGTATCAAGGTTCCAGCCGGTAACCTATAATTAGGCAATTTCTAATACAATTTACAATTTCTTCCCAAAAAGATCTACAAAAGATACTAATACAACGGGTGTGAATTCTTCATAAATCAAGTTTATATAACATGAATGTAAAGGGTACAAAAGGATTAAAGCAACACAAAAATGATCGAAGTTTACAAAGAAATTCTGTCGATGATCAAAATATCGACTTCCTATCTCCATAAAGGTAAGTACCAAAATATCGAAACAAAAATATCGTTGTTAAAGATATAGTTATACAAAAATATCGATTTTTTTGATGTCTTAAAAATAATATAAAATTAATTAAATTATAAATATAATTAAATAAAACATAGTTAGAATTATTTAAAACATGTTAAAATTAATAAATAATAAATGTAATGTAAAAAAATATTAAACATGAATAATTTTTTGTTAATATATATATATTAACTTAATAATATTAATAAATAATTATTACATTTAATTATAAAATCTTAAAAACATAATTTAAATTATAATTACATATATATCTAAATAAACCTGTAATATAAATATAAAAATAAATTTTCTATATAATAAATTAAATTATATATATATATATTTTTTTAATAATATTTCACACTACATTAATTATAACAGTAGGGAAAACATTGCATAGCGTAGGGGATAAAATTACTATTCCCACTCCAACAAGTGTAACAGTAGGGAAAGCGTTGGATAGCGGGAAGGTAAAAATTACTATTCCCACTTCAGTGAGTGCAACAGTAGGGAAAGTGTTGGATAGCAGGAGGGTAAAAATTACTATTCCCACTCCAACGAATGTAACAGTAGGGAAAGTGTTGGATAGCAGGTGGCTAAAAATTACTATTCCCACTCCAGCGAGTGCAACAGTAGGGAAAGTGTTGAATAGCGGGTGGGTAAAAATTACTATTCCCACTCCAGCGAGTGCAACAGTAGAGAAAGTGTTGGATAGTGAATGGGAATAATTTACTATTCCCACACCACCAAGTGTAACAGTCGGGGAAGCGTTGGATAGCGGGAGTGTAAAAATTACTATTCCCACTCCAGTGAGTGCAACAGTAGGGAAAGTGTTGGATAGCAAGTGGGTAAAAATTATTATTCCCACTCCAGCAAGTGCAACAGTAGGGAAAGTGTTGGATAGCGTGTGGGAATAATTTACTATTCCCACTCCAGTGAGTGCAACAGTAGGGAAAGTAATAAATAGCGGGTGGGTAAAAATTACTATTCACACTCCAGCAAGTGCAGCAGTAGGGAAAGTGTTGGATAGCGTGTGGGAATAATTTACTATTCCCACTCCAGTGAGTGCAACAGTAGGGAAAGTGTTGGATAGCGGGAGGGTAAAAATTACTATTCCCACTCCAGTGAGTGCAACAGTAAGGAAAGTGTTGGATAGTGGGAGGGTAAAAATTACTATTCCCAATCCAACGAGTGTAACAGTAGAGAAAGTGTTGGATAGCGGGTGAGTAAAAATTACTATTCCCACTCCACCGAGGGCAACAGTAGGGAAAGTGTTGGATAGCAGGTGGGTAAAAATTACTATTCCCACTCCAGCGAGTGCAACAATAGGGAAAGTGTTGGATAGCGGGTGGGAATAATTTACTATTCCCACTCCAGTGAGTGCAACAGTAGGGAAAGTGTTGGATAGCGGGTGGGTAAAAATTACTATTCCCACTCCAGCAAGTGCAACAGTAGGGAAAGTGTTGGATAGCGTGTGGGAATAATTTACTATTCCCACTCCAGTGAGTGCAACAGTAGGGAAAGTGTTGGATAGCGGGAGGGTAAAAATTACTATTCCCACTGCAGTGAGTGCAAAAGTCGGGAAAGTGTTGGATAGTGGGAGGGTAAAAATTACTATTCCCACTCCAACGAGTGTAACAGTAGAGAAAGTGTTGGATAGCGGGTGAGTAAAAATTACTATTCCCACTCCAGCGAGTGCAACAGTAGGGAAAGTGTTGGATAGCAGGTGGGTAAAAATTACTATTCCCACTCCAGCGAGTGCAACAGTAGGGAAAGTGTTGGATAGCGGGTGGGAATACTTTACTATTCCCACTCCACCAAGTTAACAGTAGGGAAAGTGTTGGATAGCATAGGGGATTAATTTAGTATTCCCACTCCTGCAGTATAATTAACATTAATTAACAATTAATTAATTTAAAAAAAATAATTTACCTCCCACCATATTCCCCTATAAACGTCACCACCAATATTGTAAAAAATTAATAAATGAACATAATTAATTATCAATTAATTAATTAACTAACAACTAACAATAAAATTAATTTCCATCAAATATAAAGTAATTCACACAATTAACACAATAAAATAACTTTAAAAAAATAATATATAAAAAATATTAAATATTTTAATAAAAATTAAATTATTTCCCACCCTACTCCTCTATCAACAATCAACCCACTCCTAAAAAAGTACACAATTAACATATTAACAAATTAATTATTAATAATTAATATCAAATTAATAACAAATTATTAACTTTTTTAACACAATTAACATATTTACCAATAAATTATTAATTATTATTAATAAATGTATAATTAATAAATAATTAATTAATTAACTCAGTTAACAATATAAATTGTTAAATTCAAAAATATTAATTAATTAATTTATTAATTAATTAATTTACATTAAATTACTTCCCACCATATTCCCCTATAAACCCACAACCCGCTACAGAATAAAATTACGCAAAAATTAATTAACATATTATTAATTAATTCAAAAAAATTCTTAATAATATATTATAATTAAATTACTTCCCACCCTATTCCCCTATAAGCCCACAACCTGCTACAGAACTAAAATACGCAAAAGTAATTTAACATAAAATTCATTACTTTTAAAAAATTCAAACAAACATTACTAAAATAATATATACTTTTAACACATATACTAACATTTACAACACTAAAAAAATAACAATTTTTTTAACAACGATATTATGACTGACTATATTACTAACTTCGATATTATGACAATCGATATTTCTTACCTGCATTTCGATATTCTGTACCACTATATTTTTGACAGTCAATATTCTGTCCACTCGATATTTAAATCTCGATATTTTCTCATTTCGATATTTAAAATTCGATATTTAGACTGTATACCCATTGTGAGATATTTAAATATTCTTTCGACAGTCGCAAGGGAGGTAGCACTATGAAGTGGATGGATACAAGTGTATTTTCTTGACCACTCTCCTTCTGGTCAAGGATCCAGGATTCAGGAATCAAACTGGATGGAGGGACAGTTTTCACACTTGGGTTTGTTCAAGTATTTATGGAATGGCTGGCAGAGTGTACTGACAACGCAATATCCAAGGTCTCTCTGTGTTGTGATGGAGATGAGAATGGGGGTGGGTATAATTGCTTATTAATGATAGATTGGATAAAGATTGCCTGTTTGGATGGAAAAAAATTAGGTACCATGTCTCTCCAATTCTTTCACTATTACTTCCCCCCTTTGTTTCTCCGGGAACACTACTGAGCGATTCTTCGATGTTTTCCTACATTCTGTTAATGATTGCAATGAGTTCTTTCTACCTGTTGCTGGGTTGCGGTACTTTTGGAAATATCAAGGATGGAACGATAGTTGTATTGGTTGGGGGTTGGATGCAATCCATTAGTGATTATGGCTGAAGTTTTGGCTTTAGGCCCTTCTGTTGGTATAGCAAAGGCACATGGATTTGTAGCTCTTCAAGGACATCAGATGAAACTTAAAGTGCTTAAAGTGACCTTTCCTTATTGTGATAGACCTCAAGTCCTCTGAGACAATAAAGAAGGTCTCTGTTCCAGGCCAAGGCAAAGGATTCCTATATTTCAGCATCTCAGTAATCAATCTTTGGCTTCATGTCCAGGAGCCTAGGGTTGAAACTGGAGTAGACGTTCCAAGGAGAATGAGCTGGGAGACACAACATGATATGTGTTCTGGCCCCTTTGCCTTTCATCTTGCTGCATGGCATTATCCAAAAAGCAGCAAGTAAAATCCAATGAGGCTCTTGCCCTAGACTGTAAAACCTGGTGCATCCCTGCTCCTAGAATCACAGAAGTGCTTCCTCTAGAGATCAATGTAGGACACATACTTTTCAAAGGAGAAATTTTCTTTCTTTGACATTGAGACTCCTTCTATCCCAGTATTTACCCCGGGCTTTGGACCACAACCTGTGCCCTAAGAGGGTAGTGTAGGCTGGTTTTAATGGTGGAAAGTAATCAAGTAGAGCCCATAAATATCAACCTTCTCATATATTAAGTACTAACATATCATCAAGTGTCACATACATAGAGAAGTATAGATTTGAATCTTAACTTCACATCTACTTACCTTGACAATATGTTGGTAGTCTATATACGACAAAAAGGCAGGTTGATATTCTAACGTTGATATTATGGTAGAATACCCTTTAGACATGTAAAATTCCAACTCATGGAAAGTAAAACTTGGGGGAGGAAGACACTTTTGAAATTAGACACACAATCTTTGAGGAATGTCTATTACTTTGTTACCTCCATATATTATAAACAAGCATTCCACAAGGATCCCCCTGTTGAATGCCCTGGTGCTCTATGGAGCTTGTGACCCTATCCCCCAGTAACAGCCCCTCTGCTTCCCTACAATGGCCCAGATGCTACACGGGAACAAGCAGACATCTCTGAACCCATTGAGAAAGTTCAATTGCCTTCAGTCATGTAGGGGCTACAACAATATTAAAAGAGGATTTTCAGGAGCTAGCTGGTTGAGAGGACAAAACCTTGATGGGTGAGCCAGGACAGCAATGTGCTGCAGCATTGGCATAGTGAACTGGGCTGTGGGTGATGAGCAAGTGGCAGAGACACCCCATTAAGGAATGCAACTTATGTCTTCATATGCTGGGTATGGGAGACATCCAATACCACACGGGCATTGCATCGCAATGCCTTTACATCGCGGGTATTACAACGCAAGTCGTTACAACAACTTGCGCTGGATGGCGCTCTAACCTAAGGAATAGTATGATTTACTATTCCAACACCTTCCCTACTGTACGTAGACTGGTGTTGGAATAGTCGCCCTCCAGCGCAAGTCGTTGTAACGACTTGCGTTGTAAAAACTGCGATGTAACGTACCACGATCATTTTGATTGCGCTGTAACATCACATATTCGCTGGGTATACGTTTGTGTCTGTGGCCTCCTCCATTTTGTGCCTAGCGACTAGAGTGAGACCTTGTCCCACAACCCTCCATTTTGATGTGCTCCCACAAAGTCTGAGCTCTCTTGGAAGTGACAGGGTGTGCACCCAGTAGTCACATAGCTGTTACTCCCTCTAACTCTCTTTTCAACTCTAGGCTGGCTGTCAACGTGGCCATCTCAAGCAGAATTGTAGGAACACTGGAATCTTGAACACATTGACATGGTGACAAAGTTTGCATGACTGACACAGCGGCAAAGGATAACACAGCCAGATCCACTATTACCCAAACACAAAGCCCAATAACCACACTTGCATGAATTTTATAGATGGTGGACAGACACTGCAGCCTCCTATGCAGCCTGTACAAATGGGATAACCTGCAATCAGCAAATATCAAGATGCATGCAGAGGCACATAAAAGCACGAGGAGGCCATGGAAATGGCATCCAGTGCAGTATTCAGAAATGTGGTTTTGGATGTAACGGAACATTCAGTTACATCAGGCAACATTTCCATGTCAACTCATTGGAAGAAATGGAAATGTATAATGAATGAAACAGAAGATGCTACCATGCTCCTTAAAAATGTGTTCTAAAACCTTGTGGAGCATTAACATAATTAGTCTGATTCATGAAAAAAGTAGCAAATGTGCACCCATAGATTCATGTCTACTTGCAGATGCATTATTATTATATTTGGCATTCATCAATATTATTTCCAATGGTATGCATAGAAAACTGCACCAGTCACATTTCCAGACATACTACTGGCAATGACAGATCTTCTTCCCATGGGTTCCAAATCATTTTGTGCTAAGTTCTCCAAAGCTGAAAAGTCTGCATAGAGAGAAAGAAGACCCTTGTACAAAAGCACATTATTTGTTCTTTTTGGGGAAAACATTTTTCCTACAAAGAAAGACTTTGGTCCAGATGTACAACCTTAAATTGCATGCGCAAACGGGTTAGCAACCGTTTGTGCATGCAAAAATGAATAGGGCCATGTACAATTCCTATTTAACGAGTCGCAATTTATTTGCCACTCGCTAAATAGGAATTGCGACTCGCTATTAGGAAGGAGCGTTTCAAGGGCGTCCCTTCCTAATAGCGACTCTACCCCATGTATGAATGTTTTGCGACCACAATTGTAGTCACAAAACACTCACAATTTACCGCCCTCTTCAAGATGGTGGTAATGCACTCGCAAATGGGAAGGGATCCCTAGGGGACCCCTTCCCCTTTGCAAATGCAGGGGGAAATATTTTTTAGGGGCAGGCAGTGGTCCCAGGGAGCACTACCTGCCCTTAAAAAATGAAACAAAAACGTTTAATTTTCTTTTTTTAAATGCATCCCGTTTTCCTTTAAGGAAAACGAGCTGCATTTAAAAAAAAAAAACTCCTGTATTTAAAAGCAGTCCCAGACATGGAGGTCTGCGGAGCCCAGCAGGCCACCATCCCTGGGAGGGCCAGCCATTCCCAATGTGGTCGCAAATTGCGAGTGCATCATGAATATTCATGAGGCATGCAATTTCTCAGACACTGTTGTACATGGCATTTTGCGACTCGCAAATGCGACTCGCAATCGAGTGCAATTTACGAGTCGCAAATTGTCATGGTCGTACATCTGGCCCTTTGCCCTACACCCCAACAAATGTCGGAGTGACCCATTCCCCTTCTCATCCTGGATGCAAGAATAAATCTCCAACCATTTCCATGATGGGGATTAGAGTTTGAAAATGCGCACAAATAAACATGTTTTCCGAACTTCCAAGACAAGACATGCATTGAAACATCCATTTTTTAACTCTTTCTACCTTTTCTACCTCTTTAGTGAAATTTACAACTGCTTTGATTCAAAAGGTAGCAAAGACAGTGACTGCATAAAAGCTTGAAGACTAGGTGCTCATTATGCCACAGTACCTGCTGCCTACTAGGAAGTGGTCCTCCTCCTCGAGGTGGAAACATCTGTACTCTTAAACCCATTTACGCCAACCAGAAATCCCTTTATAGATTTCTGACAGACAGGGCCCGCGCTAGGCATGGGCAGTGTGGGCAGCTGCCCAGGGCCCCGTAGTTAGCCCTCCGACTTGGAGCCCGCACCAATGCAAAAGAGTCAGACCACGGCATGAAAGGTGACACCTTGCAAGTGCATCACCTTAGGAGGACCCCCTCCCCCGCCCTCACTGCTATGGTGTAGCAAGGGAAACCCAAGGGGAGGGGGGCCCCCATTCCCAGTTGCAAGAAGACACATTCCTCAGGTTTGTCCGGCAATTAGGCCTCCACCCTCCACCCACGCAGAGGCACAGCAGGATTGTACTGCTGTTTAGCTCCCTGGCAGTATTAACCATCTCTGGAGATAAGCAACCCTTACACCTTCAGCCCTTGATGAGCTGTTAAGAGGTGCTTGTAGGTGGCTGGGAGGAAGGGGCTGCAGCTTCAGGAGCAGGAGGGCATCTATTCAGATGCAAACAGCCCTGAATGTGTCACATCTATGCAATTTAGAGGGGCCTCGCACATTTCCTTTCTGCCCAGGGCCCCAGAAATCCTAGAACCGGCCCTGCTGACAGATGTAGAAAAGTTAAATTCATCCGGAAACATACGTTAAAGAACAAATGTACCTTTGTTAATAGAAGCCACATGAACATTCTTAGAGTTTGCATATAGTTGTGTCTTTTCATGTCTTGCTGCATAGACTGAATTATAGTTAACGGGTGCTCTTATTTCCATATATATATATATATATATATATATACATATATATATATATATATATATATATATATTCTCCACAGTAATAATAAAGCGATCACTCAGAGGTATTGCAGTTCTAGCAGAAGATAGTATTTATTCCAGTTAAATACTATCTTCTGATAGAACTGCAATACCTCTGAGTGATCGCTTTATTATTACTGTGGAGAATATGATGTCCGGCGTGCTCCGCCGGCGGTGAGCGATCCACTGCGAAGGGCGAGGGAAGACGGAAGGAGCAGAAACTGAAGGAACATATATATATATATATATATTCCATATGCCGACGCTCCACACTTGAGGCGCCACACACAAGCGTGTTGAAAACCTTTTATTTGGTAAGTTGCAGGAAAACCAGCAGCACCTCAACAGCGATAGTAGACCAAACGCGTTTCAGGCTTCCCAGCCCTTGATCACTGGTATCTGGAATGAGGCACAGCTGCAAAAGTTCTCGCCGTACTCACAGCGTAAGATTTATAGTCCCGCCCGGTGGGCGCGTGATGCAGTTGCATTGTGGTTTTAGTAGTTAATACAATCTATAGTAGAATGCAGATTGCGCCTCAAATTGTTTTAAAATCCTTTAGTAGGTAGCTGTTAGGGGCACAACTGGATACCTGCTCGTAAACCCTCACCAAACTGGCCACGCCGTTCACTCGACGCTGAAATCTTCACAGCGCACCGGAGCCGCTCGTCTGCGGCGGGGCACCTCGCGACCCGAGCAGGGCCGCTATATATTCCATATGCCGACGCTCCACACTTGAGGCGCCACACACAAGCGTGTTGAAAACCTTTTATTTGGTAAGTTGCAGGAAAACCAGCAGCACCTCAACAGCGATAGTAGACCAAACGCGTTTCAGGCTTCCCAGCCCTTGCTCACTGGTATCTGGAATGAGGCACAGCTGCAAAAGTTCTCGCCGTACTCACAGCGTAAGATTTATAGTCCCGCCCGGTGGGCGCGTGATGCAGTTGCATTGTGGTTTTAGTAGTTAATACAATCTATAGTAGAATGCAGATTGCGCCTCAAATTGTTTTAAAATCCTTTAGTAGGTAGCTGTTAGGGGCACAACTGGATACCTGCTCGTAAACCCTCACCAAACTGGCCACGCCGTTCACTCGACGCTGAAATCTTCACAGCGCACCGGAGCCGCTCGTCTGCGGCGGGGCACCTCGCGACCCGAGCAGGGCCGCTATATATTCCATATGCCGACGCTCCACACTTGAGGCGCCACACACAAGCGTGTTGAAAACCTTTTATTTGGTAAGTTGCACACGTTATTAAATTTTAAAAAATGAAGCCCCGGGGGGTGGCGGTCCCCGGGGCTGTGGGAGGGCAGGAGAGCCCTCCTGCACCATTTTTTTCATAAAGCCCCGGGGGGTGGCGGTTCCCGGGGCTTGGGGGGCCTTAGAGGCCCCCCCTATAAAATCATAAACCCACCCCCGCATGCCCCTGGGACTTGGGCCACCCGGGGGCAAAATACATTCGAAGCGCGGGAGACCGCGCTTCGATTTTTTTTTTTATCGGTGGGATCCGCGCACCCTAAGCGCATCCCGCCGATTTAAAAAAAAAAAATGCTTTTTTCAGCCCAGGGGGTCCTTGTGGGACCCCCTGAGCAGACCTAGGGGGTCAGGGTGTTTCTACCCTGCCCCCTTTTTGCGCTTTGCGCACTTGTTTCTGTCCCTCGGTTCTACTGAGGGACAAAATGGCTGCCAACACTTCCTGATTTGGAGTGTTGACAGCCAATTAGCATGCAGCTTGTGATCGGGAGGGTGCGCGAATCCGACGCGGCCATAGATATATATGTGATTCTCCTTTTGATTTTCACAGGAACTACTGAACGGATTTACACCATTTAACAAAAAGGGTTCTTTCTGAACCAAGAACTACCTCTTTGCCAAATTTGGTGTAATTCCGTTCAGCAGTTCGGAGCTGTAGCCGTGGCTAAAGTTTCCTATGGGAAAATGAATGGGGAAAACACGTTTTGGGACCCCCCTTTTTTCTTGGCCCCTGCTTGACGAATCACCCCGAAACTTTCAGGGTAGGAGCGGACCGGAGCGGGCCATAAAGTTTGAAAATTTCGCAAAGATTCGTCAACTGACGCAAGAGTTATTTCAAATAGAATGTCGCAGATTTCCTATGGAAAATAGGTCCTAACTATAACTATCTACTGGCGACCGCCAGTAGATAATATATATATATATATATATATATATATATATTCACTGAAAAAACCATAGGTTTTAGGGACAGTTATAGTTAGTTGGACATTTCACTCGTACAAAACCATAGAAATTCCCCGTTTATAGTTAGTTCAGCTAACTATAACTCGCGCCCCCGCATTGCACTGCTGATGACATCACATATTACATCACTCATGACATGGTCAGTGACATCACTGATGACATCACTGATGACATCTCAAATGACATCACTGATGACATCATCCAGTGACTGTGTGTTTCTGTAAAGTTTAAATATGTTTAATAGGGGGGCGTGGCCAAGATGGCGGCGAGATAGGACGTGGATTCCTATCCCTCCGGCGCCGCCGTCTCTTAGCATTGTATTATCGCCCTTCCTAGCGCCCATCCGAGCCTGCAGACGGGTGATTTACCTTGCGGAGCTGCCAGGGAGTCAGAAACGAGCTCAGCTCCGGGGCGTCTGCAGCCTGCTCCGCCGAGCCCCGGCCTTGCTGCGGCCCGGCGGGAGTTGTGCGGCCGGGCGGGAGGCCGTCCCGCGGCGCCGGCAGCCCTGCTTCAGTGAGTGTCCCGCCTGAGTGCCCCTGTTCCTGGTGGGGTGTGCCCCCTGTCCGCTGGGCCCGTGCTGACGGGGGGCCCAGCGGGATTGAGTTGGCTGCTGTGTGCCTCGACTGGACTGACGGCCGGATGACGGCGCCATTTTGAGGGCTCTGCCATGGCCCTGCGGGCGGTGCCTGCGGCCTGGCGAGCGGCCTGCATGAACGATCTCGAGGGATGGCGGGGGCCTGCCCGGCGGCCTCCGGTCCGTGCCCCCCCTGCCTGGGGGCCTGCAGCTTGCTCCCGGCCCGGGGCCCGGGCGATGGAGCGGGACCCAAACACCGGCCTAGTGGAATGATGGAGCCGGGATAGCGGTGATCCCCCGAGCGACCTGCCGGTAAGGAAAAGCGGGCCGGGGAGGTGTGCTGCCTTTGATGCGTGAGGGGCTCGGTCTGCAGGTCGGCAGACGGCATAGTGGCTGACCGGACCTGTGAGCGGGGATTGCACGTGGGGCGATAGAGTGCTGCCCGGTTGCGGAGCTGGCCCAGGGGTGCTCCACAGGCCTTGCAGAGCCGGGGTGTCCTGCAACTGAGGGCGTGTGAGGGAGCTGGAGCCTACCATACCTTGCGGTCCCAGAATTCCCGAGTGGCGTGCTGGCGCTCCCTTCCCCCACCGGCGCCTGGCCTGTGTGAGCTGTGGAGGTGCCGTGGAGCTGCATCGGTACCTGCGCTCCTTCCTGGTGGGGGCTCTGTGGCAGGCAGTGTGACTTTGACTATGGCAGCGGTGCATTGCAGGTGCGCGCCGGTGGTGGGGTGAACACCGAGAGGCACGGCGCCCCCTCCCCCCTGGGCACTGTCCTCACTGGGACTCCGAATACTCCAAAGGCTTCCTTCTTCATAGTGCCACCCCTTGTCTGGAGGACGGGGGAACCCTCCTGGTCGGAGGTACGGCGGGACGTCCAGCGAGTGCTCTGGCGACACAACCCGGTCATGCGAGCCGGGGGATGCCCCTGAACGGGTGCTAGGGATCTTTTGAAGCAAGGGGACGATCCTGCTGGAGTAGGCCTGGTGAGAGTGTGGACTTTGGACAGCTACCCTTGCAGTGGGAAGAGAGAGTGGTGGGCCTGCAGGGGGACACCTGGCCTCAGTATGTCGTCAGCAAGGGGGAAGCGAGACAAATCCTTGAAGGACCTGCTGCAGAAGACGACGGGGCCCACGGCAACACAATCTGGAGCTGGCACGACACTGATGGACGGGGACGACGCACCAGCGACCAAGGCCTTCATGGTTGAGCTCTTTTCCGCCATCAAAGAGGACATACAAGATCTGCGCTCGCAGCTTTCCGCAGAACTGCAGGAGGTGCGGCGGGATGTTGATGGCATCGGGGAGCGAGTGGCGACGTTGGAGGAGCATGACCTGAGTAGGGAAGACGATCTGCACCAATTACAGCAGGAGATGCTACGCCTTCGCGATCAAAATCTGGACCTGCAAGCCCATGCTGAGGATTTGGAGAACCGTTCCCGACGTAACAACATCCGGATTCGGGCGGTTCCGTGGAAGGGTGAAGGCGACGACCTCCGAGCATACGTCGGCGACCTGTTCCTACAAATCCTGGGGGACGACGAAGTACGAGAGATACAAATGGATCGGGTGCACCGGGTGGGCCTTCCGCGTGGTGCTAAGGCCCCCCCTCCTGACATTCTCGTTTGCGTGCACGATTTTCAACTAAAAGAACGCATCCTCCGCAGGGCTCGGGATCTCAACTCAGTGCAATTCCGTGGTCATCAGCCCGTGCTCTACCAGGACTTAGCGGCATCCACTCTGACTAAACATAGGTCTTTCAAGCCCATCACCAATCATCTCTGAGACCAGAAGATTCCTTATTCATGGGGCCATCCGTTCCGCCATATTTTCAAGTTTCAGGGCAAATTGCACCAGATCCGGTCCCTGGAAGAAGCCTATGACAGGTTGGGCATTGAAAGGTCGCCTGACGAGACACAGGACGCTACACCCCTTCCCCGCAGGCGGCGTTGCTCCTCCGAATGGCAGCGTGTGGGGAGTGCAAGGCCTAGCCCCGCGCCAGATACGGCTGCTAGCAAGCTGGAGAGGGAGGCAGCCCTCTCATCGGTCTCCCATGTGACTGACAACCCCGAGACATCTGGCGATACTTAGCATGGCGTCTGGTGGGGCGCTTCAGCAGGCGTCGGAGGGGAGAGTCCCTTCACTTGGTTTAACGCCCTGAACATCCGGATGGTGGCCACACTATCCCTGCAGTGTTGTGGGCCTTGGCCGCGTCTCCCTAAACGCAGTTCATCGAGACAAACTTTTGTCCTGGTGCCATGTTTTTCCTTTGCTTTGTTGTACTTTGGGGTTTTTTATGTTTTTGTTTTGGGAATTATTTTGGGGTTATTTGGGGGCTCCGCATCAGTTCTCGGGCGAGTTAGGCAGTTGGCCCGCTGTTTGCAAGTGATCCTTCTTGGTTTTCAGCCCATTGGCCATGGGCAGTTGCATAGCGCTCCTCTCCCCCGCAGCCGGGATGGGTAGGGACTTGAAAATTGTTAGCTTGAATGTGCGTGGGTTAAATAATCCGGTTAAGCGCTCTGCGATACTTTCCCTTTTAGAAAATTCTGGGGGGGATGTTTGTTTGCTCCAAGAAACCCATCTGTTAACCAAAGATACCAGGCGGATGAGAGATAGACGCTTTCCGCACCAGTGCTGGTCCTCGGGGCTGTCTAAACAAAATGGGGTAGCAATCCTCTTTAGTGTGCGCTCACAATGCAGGGTGGTCTCTACAGTGGCAGAAGTGAAGGGCCGGTTGTTGGCGGTACGGGTCCAGTGGGGAGATACGCACTTAACACTTGGGTCCATATATGCCCCGAATGAGCGACAGGAGCCCTTTCTGCGCCTCGCGCTGGCGGAGGTCCTTGCTTCTCCTGACTCTGTGCTTCTGATTGGGGGGGACTTGAATGTAGTGATGGATCCGGAGTTGGATAGGTCTGGGCAGAGGGCTACCCAAGCGGGGACGCTATCACAGGCAGGGAGACAGTGGCTGGCGGATTGCGGGCTGGGAGATGTGTGGCGCATACAGCATCCCACAGAACGCGATTATACATACTACTCAGCGGTACACAAGACATATGCGCGTCTAGACCACTTCTTAGCCTCCTCACCCCTCCTCCCTCTCTTACACGATGAGGATATCACCCCACGCTCCCTCTCGGACCATGCCCTTATCTCAGTCCTGCTCCCAGCGCGCTGCGGACGCTCCAACCCTCCTGGCTGGCGATTTCACGATTCCCTTCTTCAATCTGAAGAAGTCACTCAGCGCATCCGGGACACTATAAAATATTATATTTCTGAGAATGATCGGGGAGCCGTCTCTCTCGCGTTGGTATGGGAGGCTTTGAAACTCGTGGTGCGGGGGGACTTTATAGCGGTCGCAGCGACCTTCTCACGCCTCCGCAAAGAGAAGCGAGCGGAACTGGAAAAAGAAGTAGGAGAATTAGAGGCGGTGCACAAGCGCACTGGGGCACCGAGAGTATGGAGGGAACTGGAGACGCGGCGCCACATGCTGAAGCATCTGGACCTTGACAGGGCTGAACATGCGCTTCTGCGACTCCGGCACAAATTCTATCTCAGTGGGGATAAGTGTGGGAGGATGCTTGCGCATAGGGTGCGGGCATGGGTGCAGGCGACCGTGATCTCCTCCGTACGAGACCAGCAGGCGGTTGAGCATACGGAAGATGGCCTCATTGCCGATACTTTTCGCCAGTTTTATCGACGCCTCTATTCAAAGGAGGCTGCTCCCCTGCAGGATCCTGGGGCGTACTTGGCCTCGTGCGATATCACTCCCTTACTCCAACCAACAGCGGATCTCTTGGATTCCCCTATTCGGGTGGAAGAAGTGATATCGGCGATCGCCCGGCTCAAGGTGGCTAAGTCACTGGGCCTGGATGGATTGCCCGCTCTGTTTTATAAGACCTTCTGTGCGGAACTGGCCCCCCTCTTGACGTGGCTCTTTAACTCCTTCCTAGACTCTGGGGAAGTGACGCCTACTATGTCTGAGGCAGCAATTACCGTCATCCCTAAACCGGGAAAAGACCCGGCAGAGTGTGGCTCCTACCGCCCGATTTCGCTCCTCAATGTGGATGCGAAATTGTTTGCGGGTGTCTTAGCCTCCCGCCTCAGTCCCCTCATGGACAATATTATAGATCTGGACCAATCCGGCTTTATACCGACGCGGCAAGGGGGGGATAATACTAAGAGACTTCTGCACCTTATTGACTCTATTCACCGATCGCGCACTCAGGCCTTCCTACTCTCGATCGACGTGGAGAAGGCCTTTGACCGCGTGGATTGGGAGTACTTATTTGCGGTGTTGCGGGCCTTCGGATTCGGGGACACTTTTATTCGCTGGGTCCGGTGTCTCTATGCCTCCCCTGCAGCGGCGGTGCGGGTCAATGGTTGCAAGTCGGCCTCCTTCTCCATTGCTAGGGGCACACGGCAGGGTTGTCCCTTGTCCCCTCTTTTATTTGCGCTCTACATGGAGCCATTTGCTCAACGCATTCGCGCGAACCCTGGCATTGTGGGCCTTAAATTTGGGGCGGATACTCATAAAATCAGTATGTACGCCGATGATGTCATACTTTCCCTCACACAACCCCAGGCTTCATTGCGGTATCTGACTAGGGAACTTACCACTTTCGGTACTGTAGCAGGGTTTAAAGTCAATTTTACGAAATCGTAAATCCTCAATATCTCTATTCCGGAGACGGAAGTACAAGATCTACAACAGGACTTTGCATTCCATTGGGTGTCTACGGATATCACGTACTTGGGCATTCGGCTGACCTCGTCTATTGCTAGGACGGCTGCTCTTAACTATGCACTGCTGCTGGAACAGACGGCCAAGGCACTGGCCGCCTGGTCGCTGCTTAAGCTGGCGTGGTATGGCAGGATCGCGGCAGTAAAGATGACGGTTTTACCGCGCATTTTATACCTTTTCCAAATGCTTTCCCTGAGCCCACCGCCAGGAGTCTTGCGGAAATTGCAGGGTCTGCTGAATAAATTCTTGTGGGATAACAAGAAACCGCGTCTTGCGTTTACGCATGTGGCCGCCCCGAGGGCGCAGGGGGGTTTGGGCTTTCCGATAGTGAGTGCCTACTACCAAGCTGCATGCCTCCATTACATCACGGAATGGAATAGGCCGCTGTCCAGCAAACACTGGAATTTCATGGACCAAATGGTTGCGGGTCGGAACATATGGCGGGAACTGTGGCTCCCGCGTAGGCATAGAGTGTGGGGACTCTACTCCTCTCCGGTCACCTCCCCGACACTCAAGGTTTGGGACCAGTTAGCAGGCCCAAAAGGGTGGACCTCCTTCCCCTCCCCTATGTCCCCTATAGTGGATAACCCCGACTTCCAGCCAGGATGCGCTTCCCCGATCTTCCAGCATTGGAGGGAGGAGGGGTGTAAGAGAGTGGGGTTCCTGTTTGACCTCGAGGGCTTGATCCCCTTCCAGCAGTTACGTAGGGATTACGATTTGCCGCTGACCGATGCCTTCCACTACTCGCACGTAGCACACTGGGTCACGAGAGCAGAGAACGTCGCACGCATGTCCCGCCCCTTGACTTCTTTTGAGAAATGGCTGGTGTACAAGAATGATGACCGCAAACTCATCTCCGAGCTGTATGCCATGATCACTACACCACCGAAGAAACACCGTACGAAAGCACAACTCAGATGGGAAATGGAACTAGGGAGGCCCCTCACGTACAAGGAGTGGGAGCACATTTTTTACAGAGCACATCACACGGCCACGAATACGGCGGGGGCGGAGTCTGCATACAAAGTAGTTACTCACTGGTACTATACGCCGGCGCGCATTAGGAGTTGGGACAGGTCCAAGTCAGGCCTCTGCTGGCGGGGGTGTGGTCTTACAGGCACGTTGGTCCATTTGCTTTGGCACTGCCCAAAACTGGTGCGTTACTGGGAGGCAGTCCTTGATGACGTAGATGCGGCCTTTCAGATCACACTCCCTCGTACGCCCGAGTATACGCTGCTGGGCCTTCCCCATCCTAAGTTCTTCCCACTGAAATCCCTCAAGGGTAAGCAGATAGCCATGGCTTTACTTGCAGCGCGACGGGAACTTTTGGTGCACTGGGGCTCCCTGACGATTCCAGACCCTCGTGATTGGATTCAGAACCTTTGGCAACTCTTAGCGATGGAACGTTTGTCGCTTAGTGTAGATGGGAAGGGCAAGGACTTTCCGAAACTGTGGGCTCCCTTTTTACAGATTCTAACTAAAGATATGAGGGAAGTAACGTGTCCGAAATATCTTCAAATTCTGCGACTTATACCCCTAGAACCACCTGGTGCATCTCAAGCGTGATTTCTTAGGTGCTGGCGGCTGAGGAAGCAGGATTGCCCTGGCTTAGAGAGTGAGAACTGATGCGGAGGGAGGGTGGCGGGTGGACTGGGAGGGAGGGGATGTTCATTTGTGTTAATGTTTTGAAAAGTGGTATACTCGCCAGATGCCTTCCTGGCTCAGTCAAGACCTGAATTCTACGCGAGGTTGCCCTCAGGGATGTAGACCTGAACGCTGTGTCACTTTCAGGGGTTTTCGCTCTGCCGGCGTTTTGATGTAGGCAGTGAAGCTGTGTATGTGTTACTTAATAGCCACGAAATAAATACGTTTGATTCTAAATATGTTTAATATATATAGGGAAAGCCGTATTGAAGAATGAGTGGGTGTATAAGTGTCTGAATGGATGATTTAGTAGGTGCGTGACTGACTCTGTAAGTGAGTGATTAAACGTATCTTACTGAATGCATGGGTTAGTGACTAAACTGTGTGAATGTCTGTATCCGTCTGTCTGTTGGTGTGTAAGCGGCTGCATGGGTTTGTGAATAGCTACATGAGTGTCTACATGGGTTTTTGATTGGTTGTCTGAGTATCTGTATGGGTGCCTGAGTGTTTGTGTGAGTGGGGAGTGTGTGACTCTGTGCATAGATGTGTGAGTGGGTGATTCACTGGGTGCATGGTTTCAAGAGTGCATCTGTGATGGACTGTATGGGTGGGTGAGTGTGTGTATGGGTGTGTTAGTGAGTGAATGTATATCTCAGTGGTACATGTATGAGTAACTACATATGTGAAAGGCAGTATATATGTGTGTTGGAGTATATAAATGGCTATAAGTGAGAGTGTGTGATTGTGAGAGTGGCTGTATGGATGCGTGTGTACTTGTATCAGTGATTGTATAATAGCGTAAGAATGTGCTGGTATTTGTATGAGTAAGTGAGCTGGTGTGTGTATAACTGTATAGGTGAGTAAATGGCAGTGTGATTAATTATTTGCATGACTGACTAGGTGTGTGAGTACCTCTATGGATGAGTGGCAGTGTGTGAGTGTCTATGTAGGTGTATGAGTGCATATGATAGTCCTGTACTGAGTGACCGTAAGTATGAGTGAATGTACGGGTGAGTGAGTGGATGTGTGTGTAGACCTAAGAATCAGTGAGTGGGTATGTAGTTATTGGTGTTGGAGTGTCTATGGTTTTGAGAATGGCAGTCTGTAATTTAGAGTGGGTGTATCAAAGGTTATATTAGGGTGTGAGAAGATGCATCAAGTTATCACATGGATGATGTCATCAGTGATGTCATCAGTGATGTCATTTGAGATGTCATCAGTGATGTCATCAGTGATGTCACTGACCATGTCATGAGTGATGTAATATGTGACGTCATCAGCAGTGCATTGCGGGGGCACGAGTTATAGTTAGCTGAACTAACTATAACGGGGGAATTTCTATGGTTTTGTACGAGTGAAATGTCCAACTAACTATAACTGTCCCTAAAACCTATGGTTTTTTCAGTGAATTTCTAAGGTTTTTAAATGCTAATTTCTAACTATAACGTGCCTGAAACCTATGGTTTTTCAGTGAATTTCAAAGGTTTTTTAAATGCTAATTTCTAACTATAACGTGCCTGAAACCTATGGTTTTTTAAGTGAATTTCAAAGGTTTTTAAATGCTAGTTTCTAACTATGCCTACAGAGGTAGGACATGTGAAGAAAGAAGAAAAAACGCACAGAAAGAAGCAAAAGAAATGCAGAAAGAAGCAACAGAAGTCCACAAAGACGAAGAAAAGAGCAGGAAGAAGCAAGACATGTGCAGAAAGAACCAACAGAGGAGCAGAAAGAGGCCTTGTTGCAAAATCATCCTGTGCCCACAACTTTTCAGACGGGTACTGGTGGTACCTGACTCGGACTACCCAGGCCTAGAGCCAGTGCTATGCTAAAAGACACTTAGAATACAGTGAAAACACCTACATACACTAGGGAACACAATGCGTTGGGGTGCCCCTGTCATTAGCATGACCTCCTCTGTAAGGCCCTAGTACATAATAGGGCAGGGGGATTAAAACTTCCTCTTAAAACGCGCCCCGGGGCGCGTTTGCACAGTGGTGAAGGGAGGGGGGGGCCTGAGGTGATATGTGTGCAAACAAGCCCTGTGGCCATTTTAAGTTGGGAGATTTTGTCCCCTTGAATCCTGAGGGTCCCTGGGGTCCAACTAGCCCACTTGGTACCTCCAGTAAACACCACACAGCTGCGTTGCACAGAGGTGTAAAAAGGGGCGTGGCCTGGACCACCTCTCTGCAACGCAGCCCTGTGGTGCGCACTGGAGGTACCTGGTGGGCTAGTTGGCCCCCAGGGTCCCTCACGATTCAAGGGGAATTAATTCCCCAACTTAAAACGTGCCACAGGGCGTGTTTGCACACATGTCACCTGATGCCCCGCCCCCTCCCTTCACCACTGTGCAAACACGCCCTGTGGCGCGTTTTAAGTTGGGGTATTAGGTCACCTTGAATCCTGAGGGTCCCTGGGGCCCAACAAGCCCACCAGGTACTTCCAGTAAGCGCCACAGGCCTGCGTTGCAGAGAGGTGGTCCGAGGCCATGCCCCTTTTTACACCTCTCTGCAACGCAGCTCTGTGGCGCTTACTGGAGGTACCTGGTGGGCTAGTTGGACCCCAGGGACCCTCAGGATTCAAGGGGACTTAATCCCCCAACTTAAAACACGCCACAGGGCGTGTTTGCACACATGTCACCTCAGGCCCGCCCCCTCCCTTCACCACTGTGCAAACGCGCCCCGTGGCGCGTTTTAAGTTGGGGGATAAAGTCCCCTTGAATCCTGAGGGTCCCTGGGGTCCAACTAGCCCACGAGGTACCTCCAGTAAGCACCACAGAGCTGCGTTGCAGAGAGGTGTAAAAAGGGGCGTGGCCTGCACCAACTCTCTGCAACGCAGCCCTGTGGCGTGCACTGGAGGTACCTGGTGGGCTAGTTGGCCCCAGGGACCCCCAGTATTCAAGGGGAATTAATGCCCCAATTTAAAACGCGCCACAGGGCGCGTTTGCAGAGTGGTGAAGGGAGGGCGGGGCCTGAGGCACGATCGCGTCTTTTTTTTTTTTTGATTTTTTAGAAGGGGGGCTGTGTGCCCCCCTTCTTTTTTCCTTTTTTGGGCCCTGGGGACCCCATCCCCCATGGCCTGACCCCTTTTTTTTATAAACAAAAAAAAAAACTGAACGGGAAGGGGGCCGCGTGGCCCCCCTCCCGTGGCCAATTCCGGCCCCGGGGACCCCATCCCCTGGGGCATGGCCACATTTTTTAAATTTTTTAAGGAGGTGGGCTGCGTGGTCCCCCTCCTGAGGCCTCTATTGCCCCGGGGCCGGCCTTTTTTTTTTTTTTTTTTTTACATTTTGGGGAGGGGGCTGCGTGGCCCCCCTCCAGGGCCACTACTAGCCCCAGGGACCCCATCCCATGGGGCAGGCCCTATCCGTTGGGGACCGTGAGGGGAGCCCCAATGCCCCCACGGTCCCGCCGGCTCCCCGCGTCCTGCGGGAGCCGGCATTGCTTTTCCACATGGGGAGCTGCTGACATGCAGCTCCCCTTGTGGAAAAGCAATCTGCTTTAGATTTTGGAAGAGAGAGCAGGTTTCCTGCTCTCGCTTCCAAAATCCAAAGCAAGTTTGCTATGGCAGGACGGTAGCCGCAAGGCTCCCGTCCTGCCATAGCAAACAACAGTGTCCCGGGGGTGGGCATCCCGGGACACTGCAGGAGCCGGCCCTGGGGGGTGGCGGTCCCCAGGGCTATCACAGGCTCCAGGAGGGGGGCCGTGTGGCCCCCCTCCCTTCACTTGCCCAGCCCCGGGGAGGTGGTGGTCCACGGGGCTCGGGGGTCCGTTACGGACCCCCAAATTTAAATATTAGTGCCCCGGGGAGGTGGCGGTCCCTGGGGTGTGTGGGGAGGCTCAAATCCCCCCACACAGGTATATTTTTTTTTTTAAAAAGAAGCCCCGGGTGGGTGGCGGACCCCGAGGCTGCGGGGGGGCCTTAGAGGCCCCCCAAACTCTAAAAAAACAAGCCCCGGGGGGTGGCGGTCCCCGGGGCTGCGGGGGGCCCTGTGCCCCTGCAAATATTGTTGCAAAGCCCCGGGGGGGTGGCGGTCCCCGGGGCAGTGTGGGGGGGATTGGGGCCCCCCCACACATTTTTTTACTGCCCCCGGGACCTGGCCCACCCGGGAGCGCCGTTTTTATTTTCACGGCCGGATTCGCGCACCCAGCGCGGGTCGGCGATTTTTTAAATGCTTTTTGGGCCCTGGAGGTCCTTGTGGGACCCCCTGAGCAGGCCTAGGGGTCAGGGTGTTTCTACCCTGCCCCCTTTTCTTTTTTTCACGTTTCTTTTTCTCTTTTCTTGTGACTCGGAAGATGGCTGCCAACACTTCCTGGTTTGGAGTGTTGACAGCCAATTAGCATGAAGCTCGTGATCGGGAGGGTGCGCGGATCCACAGCGGCCATAGATATCAAAACTTTTATTTTTTTAATTTCTCAGGAACTACTGAATGGATTTACACCATTTAAAAAAAAGGGCGCTTTCTGAACCAAGCACTACCTTTTTGCCAAATTTGGTGTAATTCCGTTCAGCAGTTTTGGCTGTAACCGTGTCTAAAGTTTACTATGGGAAATTGATTTTTTGACCTCTATTTTTTGATTTTCTCCGCAACTACTGAACGGATTTACACTATTTAAAAAAAGGGCGCTTTCTGAACCAAGCACTACCTTTTTGCCAAATTTGGTGTAATTCCGTTCAGCAGTTCGGGCTGTAGCCGTGTCTAAATTTTCCTATGGGAATTAACATGGAGAAAACACGTTTTGGGACCCCCCTTTTTTCTCGGCCCCCGCTTGCCGAATCACCCCAAAACTTTCAAGACAGGAGCTGACCGGAGCGCCCCACTAGTTTTGAAAATTTCGTGATGATTCGTCATCCGGCGCCAAAGTTATTGGGAAAACAAAAAACGCTTTTCCTATGGAAACTAGGTCCTAACTATAACTATCTACTGGCGACCGCCAGTAGATATATATATATATATATATATATATATATATATATATATATATATATATATATATATATATATTCACTGAAAAAACCATAGGTTTCAGGCACGTTATAGTTAGAAATTTGCATTTAAAAAACCTTAAAAATCACTGAAAAAACCATAAGGTTTTAGGGACAGTTATAGTTAGTTGGACATTGCACTCGTACAAAACCCGTGAAATTCCCCCGTTATAGTTAGTTCAGGTAACTATAACTCGCGCTCCCACAATGCACTGCTGATGACGTCACATATTACATCACTCATGACATGGTCAGTGACATCACTCATGACATCACTGATGACATCTCAAATGACATCACTGATGACATCACTGATGACATCATCCAGTGACTGTGTGTTTGTGTAAAGTTTAAATATGTTTAATATATATAGGGAAAGGCGTATTGAAGAATGAGTGGGTGTATAAGTGTCTGAATGGATGATTTAGTAGGTGCGTGACTGAGTCTATAAGTGAGTGATTAAACGTATCTTACTGGATGCATGGGTGAGTGACTAAACTGTGTGAATGTCTGTATCCGTCTGTCTGTTGTTGTGTAAGCAGCTGCATGGGGTTTCTGACTAGCTAAATGAGTGTCTATATGGGTTATGGATTGGTTCTCTGAGTATCTGTATGGGTGCCTCAGTGTTTGTGTGGAGTGGGGTGAGTGTGACTCTGTGCATAGATGTGTGAGTGGGTGATTCACTGGGTGCATGGTTTCAAGAGTGCGTCTGTGATGGACTGTATGGGTGGGTGAGTGTGTGTATGGGTGTGTTAGTGATTGAATGTATATCTCAGTGGTACATGTGTGAGTAACTACATATGTGAAAGGCAGTATATATGTGTGTTGGAGTATATAAATGGCTATAAGTGAGAGTGTGTGATTGTGAGAGTGGCTATATGGATGAGTGTGTGCTTGCATCAGTGATTGCCTAGGAGCGTAAGAATGTGCTAGTATTTTTATGAGTAAGTGAGCTGGTGTGTATAACTGTATAGGTGAGTAAATTGGAGTGTGATTAATTATTTGCATGACTGACTAGGTGTGTGAGTACCTCTATGGATGAGTTGCGTTGTGTGAGTGTTTATATAGGTGTATGAGTGCATATGATAGTCCTGTACTGAGTGACTGTAAGTATGAGTGACTGTACGGGTGAGTGAGTAGATGTGTGTGTGTAGACCTAAGAATCAGTGAGTGGGTATGTACTTATTGGTATTGGAGTGTGTATGGTTTTGAGAATGGCAGTCTGTAATTTAGAGTGGGTGTTTCAAAACTTATATTAGGGTGTGAGAAGATGCATTAAATTCTCACATGGATGATGTCATCAGTGATGTCATCAGTGATGTCATTTGAGATGTCATCAGTGATGTCATCAGTGATGTCACTGACCATGTCATGAGTGATGTAATATGTGACGTCATCAGCAGTGCATTGTGGGGCGCGAGTTATAGTTACCTGAACTAACTATAACGGGGGAATTTCAAGGGTTTTGTACGAGTGCAATGTCCAACTAACTATAACTGTCCCTAAAACCTTATGGTTTTTTCAGTGATTTTTAAGGTTTTTTAAATGCAAATTTCTAACTATAACGTGCCTGAAACCTATGGTTTTTCAGTGAATTTCAAAGGTTTTTAAATGCTAATTTCTAACTATAACGTGTCTGAAACCTATGGTTTTTTCAGTGAATTTCAAAGGTTTTTAAATGCTAATTCCTAACTAAAACATGTCTGAAACCTACGGTTTTTTCAGTGAATTTCAAAGGTTTTGTAAATGACAATTTTTAAATGTATTAATTGTTATATTTATTTTTTTCATACTGATTTACTACATTTTTAGAAACAATTTTTTTTACATATTTTATTTTTTAAATTACATTGTAATTACATTATACATTACAAAAAATACTTTCTCAGAATGAATTACTTTAGTTTAAATACTTTGCACATAGGCAATAGACTTTTAAGTACAGTAGTTACAGTTGTTGCAATGGGCAACACATTTTCAAACACAATGCAACATTCAGCTCAATGTGAATTTCTAGTTAAATGCAATTAGTTACTTTATGGATTACTTTTCTAACCACAGGACTGGATCCTAGATTCAGTCCTGGGACATCTCCTGTAAACAGTTGAGTAAAAGCGTTTTGGTTACATTAGTGATTTTTAAGGAATATTATTGTATTTTAAAAGTTGACACTGAAACTTTTTCTCATAGAATCACCAATGTTATCCTATGGAAGGAAATTCACTTAGCAGGTAAAAACTGTTATCGTTACTTTTTCTTACTCAGTGTTGGATCCTGGATCCAGCACTGGTGCATCTCCTGTAAACAGTTGAAAGAATGCGTTTAAGTCATACAGGCGATTTTTAAGGAATATTTGTAGTTTGTGAAAATCGACACTTTGAAACTTTTCTGCTGAAAACCAGACAATGGATTCCTATGGAAGAAAATATAAGTTACTGGTAAGTACGGTTAAAATTACTTTTCAGGGTCAGTGCAGGGCTAAAAGATGCAGCACTGAGGTCTCTCCTGATAACAGGTGAGTAAATCGGAATTCGTATTTCGGCTGATTTTAGAGGAATATTTTAAAGTTCCAAAACTCCACACTTAGAAGAATTTCCAAGTGAAACCAGTCAATGTTAGCCTATGGAAGGAAATTCAAGTTACTGGTAAGTACGGTTAAAATTACTTTTCAGGACCAGTACTGGGCTGAAAGATACAGCACTGAGGTCTCTCCTGATAACAGGTGAGTAAATCGGAATTTGTATTTCGGCTGATTTTAGAGGAATATTTGTATGTTTCAAAAATCAACACTTCGAAACTTTTTCAGCAAAAAGCAGGCAATGATATCCTATGGAAGGAAATTCAAGTTACTGGTAAGTACGGTTAAAATTACTTTTGAGGATCAGTACTGGGCTGAAAGATGCAGCACTGAGGTCTCTCCTGATAACAGGTGAGTAAATCGGAATTCGTATTTCGGCTGATTTTAGAGGAATATTTTAAAGTTCCAAAACTCCACACTTAGAAGAATTTCCAAGTGAAACCAGTCAATGTTAGCCTATGGAAGGAAATTCAAGTTACTGGTAAGTACGGTTAAAATTACTTTTCAGGACCAGTACTGGGCTGAAAGATACAGCACTGAGGTCTCTCCTGATAACAGGTGAGTAAATCGGAATTCGTATTTTGGCTGATTTTAGAGGAATATTTGTATGTTTCAAAAATCAACACTTAGAAACTTTTTCAGCAAAAAGCAGGCAATGATATCCTATGGAAGGAAATTCAAGTTACTGGTAAGTACGGTTAAAATTACTTTTCAGGATTAGTACTGGGCTGAAAGATGCAGCACTGAGGTCTCTCCTGATAACAGGTGAGTAAATCCGAATTCGTAGTTCAGCAGATTTTAGAGGAATATTTGCACAATGGTGAAGGTAGGGGCGGGGCCTGAGGTGACATCTGTGCAAACGCGCTCCGTGGCGCGTTTTAAGTTGGGGGATTAAGTCCCCTTGAATCATGAGGGTCCCTAGGGGCCAACTAGCCCACCAGGAACCTCCAGTATGCGCCAGGGGGCTGCGTTGCAGAGACGTGTAGAGAGGCCACACCCCTTTTACACCTCTCTGCAACGCAGCTCTGTGCGCTTTCTGGATGTACCTGTTGGGCTAGTTGGCCCAGGGACCCTCAGGATTGAAGGGGATTTAATTCCCCATCTTAAAACGCGCCACGGGGCCTGTTTGCACACATGTCACCTGAAGCCCTGCCCCCTCCCTTCACCACTGTGCAAACGCGCCCCGCAAGTTTGCAATGACAGGACGGGAGCCGCGAGGCTCCCGTCCTGTCATTGCAAACAGCTGTGTCCCGGGGGTAGGCACCCCAGGACACTGCAGGAGCCGGCCCTGGGGGGTGGCGGTCCCCAGGGCCACCACAGGCTCCAGGAGGGGGCCGCGCGGCCCCCTCCCCACATCAGCAAAGCCCCGGGGAGGTGGTGGTCCCCGGGGCTTCGAGGGTCCAAAACAGACCCCCATTTTAATTTGTTAGTGCCCCGGGAGGTGGCGGTCCCCGGGCGTGTGGAGGGCTCGAGCCCCCCACACAGGAAAAAAAAAAGAAAAAAGAAGCCCCGGGGAGGTGGTGGTCCCCGGGGCTGCGGGAGGGCTCAGAGCCCTCCGGCACCATTTTAAATAGAAAGCCCCGGGGGTGGCGGTCCCCGGGGCTTGGGGGCCCTCAGAGGCCCCCATACATAAAATAAACACCCCCCAGCATGCCCCCGGGACTTGGCCCACCCGGGGCAAGTGCTATCGAAGCGCGGAAGACCGCGCTTCGATTTTTATCGGCAGGATCCGCGCACCCTGAGCGCATCCTGCTAATTTTTTTTTTTTAAATGCTTTTTTTGCCCAGGGGTCCTTGTGGGACCCCCTGAGCAGACCCTAGGGGTCAGGGTGTTTCTACCCTGCCCCCTTTGTGCGTTTTGCGCACTTTTTTACTGCTTTCTTGTTCCTCGGTTCTACCGAGGAACAAGATGGCTGCCAACACTTCCTGGTTTGGAGTGTTGACAGCCAATTAGCAGACAGATCGGGAGGGTGCGCGAATCCGACGCGGCCATAGATATATATGTACTTTTACTTTTGATTTTCTCAGCAACTACTGAACGGATTTACACCATTTAACAAAAAGGGTTCTTTCTGAACCAAGAACTACCTCTTTGCCAAATTTGGTGTAATTCCGTTCAGCAGTTCAGGCTGTAGCCGTGTCTAAAGTTTCCTATGGAAAAATGAATGGGGAAAACGCGTTTTGGGACCCCCTTTTTCTCGGCCCCGCTTGACGAATCACCCGAGACTTTCAGGGTAGGAGCGGACCGGAGCGCCCCACAAAGTTTGAAAATTTTGCGAAGATACGTCAACCGGCAAGAGAGTTATTTCAAATAGAATGTCGCGGATTTCCTATGGAAAATAGGTTCTAACTATAACTATCTACTGGCGACCGCCAGTAGATAATATATATATATATATATATATATACATATATATATACATATAAATATGTATATATATATATATTCACTGAAAAAACCATAGGTTTTAGGGACAGTTATAGTTAGTTGGACATTGCACTCGTACAAAACCCGTGAAATTCCCCCGTTATAGTTAGTTCAGCTAACTATAACTTGCGCCCCCGCAATGCACTGCTGATGACATCACATATTACATCACTCATGACATGGTCAGTGACATGAGTGATGTAATATGTGATGTCATCAGCAGTGCATTGCGGGGGCGCGAGTTATAGTTAGTGAACTAACTATTACGGGGAATTTCACGGGTTTTATGCGAGTGCAATGTCCAACTAACTATAACTGTCCTAAAACCTATGGTTTTCAGTGAATTTCAAAGGTTTTTAAATGCTAATTTCTAACTATAACGTGTCTGAAACCTATGGTTTTTTCAGTGAATTTCAAAGGTTTTTAAATGCTAATTTCTAACTATAACGTGCCTGAAACCTATGGTTTTTTAAGTGAATTTCAAAGGTTTTTAAATGCTAGTTTCTAACTATGCCTACAGAGGTAGGACATGTGAAGAAAGAAGAAATAACGCACAGAAAGAAGCAAAAGAAATGCAGAAAGAAGCAACAGAAGTCCACAAAGACGAAGAAAAGTGCAGGAAGAAGCAAAAGATGTGCAGAAAGAACCAACAGAGGAGCAGAAAGAGGCCTTGTTGCAAAATCATCCTGTGCCCACAACGTTTTCAGACGGGTACTGGTGGTAACTGACTCTGACTAACCAGAGCCAGTGCTATGCTAAAAGACACTTAGAATACAGTGAAAACACCTACATACACTAGGGAATACTATGCGTTGGGGTACCCCTGTGATTAGCATGTCCTCCTCTGTAAGTCCCTAGTACATAATAGGGCAGGAGGATTAATACTACCTCTTAAAACGCGCTACAGGGCGCGTTTGCACAGTGGTGAAGGGAGGGGGGCCTGAGGTGACATGTGTGCAAACGTTGCGGGATTAAGTCCCCTTGAATCCTGAGGGTCCCTGGGGCCAACTAGCCCCCCAGGTACCTACAGTTAGGACCACAGAGCTGAGTTGCAGAGAGGCGTTCCGAGGCCACGCACCTTTTTTCACCTCTCTGCAATGCAACTCTGTTGTGCTTACTGAAGGTACCTGGTGGGCTAGTTGGCCCTCAGGGTCCCTCAGGATTCAAGGGGAATTAATTCCCCAACTTAAAACGCACCACAGGGCGTGTTTGCGCACATGTCACCTGAGGCCCCGCCCCCTCCCTTCACCACTGTGCAAACGCGCCCCGTGGCGCGTTTTAATTTGCGGGATTAGGTCACCTTGAATCCTGAGGGTCCCTGGGGCCCAACTAGCCCACCAGGTACTTCCAGTAAGCGCCACAGCCCTGCGTTGCAGAGAGGTGGTCCAAGGCCACGCCCCTTTTTACACCTCTCTGCAACGCAGCTCTGTGGCGCTTACTGGAGGTACCTGGTGGCTAGTTGGACCCCAGGGACCCTCAGGATTCAAAGGAACTACTGAACGGATTTACACCATTTAACCAAAAGGCATGACACTGAACCAAGGGCTACCTTTTTGCCAAATTTGGTGTAATTCCGTTCAGCAGTTCGGGCTGTAGCTGCGACTAAAGGTTCCTATGGAAAATTGCATGGGGAAAACACGTTTTGGGACCCCCCTTTTTTCTCGGCCCCCGTTTGCTGAATCACCCTGAATCTTTCAGGATAGGAGCAGACCGGAGCGCCCCACGAGTTTTGAGAATTTCGCGAAGATTCGTCAACCGGCGCCAAAGTTATTTCAAATAGAATGTTGTGAATTTCCTATGGAAAATAGGTCCTAACTATAACTATCTACTGGCGACCGCCAGTAGATAATATATATATATATATATATATATATATATATATATATTAAACTCCAATCCTGACGGCGGCGAACAGACAGGCACTGACTCCGTGAGATGGTGAAAAAAGAAGTTTTTTAATCCATACAATCGACCTAGACGCGTTTCGGCAGCGTACCGCCTTGATCACTACATCAGGTCCACTCTAATGTACTGTGTTATATGCACCTTTTCCACAGGGTTGTCACAGCAACCGCGGCCTTACAATGGATATAGACGTTTCCTATACCCATTCACACATGACAGTGCATTTTACTTTTAAAACGAAATAATGTGCAAACGAAAGAACTAAATTATACTTAATGTATCAAAACATTGTCAGCACTATAATGTATTAAAACAAAGTAAACAGACCCACAAATGAAATATCCAACATTAATGTCATCATCATGTATAGAAATGGAAAAAATATATAGCGTTGCCTATATCACTAAAAAGTTACAAAAGCTGGTTACATGTAGTCAAAAGAAGCTAAGTTACAAGCTGAGATGCTAACTTATTAATAATATAAAATAGCAATTGGGTGCACACGCTCTACCCTAATGTTTACAGTATATACAAATATTACTTGATTGCGATAAATATAAGGCTAAGATGCCTAAAAATGCATCAATCTTGCCCCAGTGGGCATAAGATGCAGAAGCTTGCTATTCTAGTGACTAAAAACCATCCCTATCATTAGGTGAGTGGACGCTATGTACTTGTGGGGAGGCCATACAGTGAGTGAAAAACAGTGTAAAAGTAAACATAATGAAAAATAAAGTGAGTGTGACCTAACGTTACAGAGACTGGAATTCGAGCAGGACAAGCAGCTAAGGCAAATTACAGATGTACACTTAAGGCCTCATCCGCATTCATTCCATTCGGAATTTTGGAATTAAAGAGGATGATGTAGCGTGATTCTAGCCTTCTGAGGGCCAACTGTCTGTTACCTCCTCTGGGGTTTTTTGGGACTGTATCCACTACATAGAAGGACAGATCCTGCGCCTTACCCCTGTGAGTTGCATTTATGTGCCTGGCCACTGGATAGGACGGGTCATTGTTGGAGATAGCCCTTAGGTGTTGCAAAATGCGGACATGCACTGGGTGGATGGTACTTCCCACGTACACTTTGCCACACGTGCAGTACATGACATAAACTGCGAACTCTGATTTGCATGTGTAACTGCCTCTTATTATATAGGGTGACTGTCGGAAGGGCATCTGAACCTCTCTGGTATTTACACCGTGTTTGCACGCTTTGCACTTTGTGCATTTATGGAAGCCCTTGGCTGCTTTAAGCCAGGTACAACATTTTTCCATAGCTGGCGCTTTGTTAACTATTTCCTGTCGCAATGATTTTGCTCGCCTGAAAGTAATTTGTGGTGTTTTTCTGCAGGTGGGACCTATGACAGGGTCATTGCGTACAGTATTCCAGTGCCTGTATATTATTCTACGTATGTTGGCGTGATACACATTGAATCCTGTGATTAATCTGGGGGTGTCAATTTTTTTCCTTTGTTCATTTTCTTTTTCAGTTTTGTCTGAATTCTTGAAGAGAAGTGTTTTTCTAGATACCTTAGCTGTTTTAGTTTTGGCTTTCATTAATGTCTCTGAACTGTAGCCTCTATGTTCTAATCTGTTGCAGAGATCCCTAGTAGATTCTTCTAAGCCTCTTGTAGTGCTACAGTTGCGTTTCATTCGCAGACATTCTGCGTATGGTATGCTTTCCTTCAATGTGGTTGGATGAAAACTGCGCGCATGAAGTATTGCATTACCTGCTGTCGGCTTTCTAAAGGTTCTTGTCTGCAGTTTACCATCTTCTACATAGACTTCTAGGTCCAGAAAGTGTATACTCTTATCACTGGTGTTACATGTAAAAGTCAAATTGAGAGAGTTGTTATTTATTTCTTGAGCAAAGGTTTTGGCACTTTCTAAAGACCCTTTCCACAGGATAAAGATATCATCAATGTACCTGACGTAAAGTACCACATTTTCAACAAACGCATCTTTTTTTGTTTTCATGAGTACTTGCTCCTCCCACCAGCCCATATGCAAATTAGCGTAGCTGAGGGCGAAGCAAGTACCCATTGCAGTGCCCTGCAGTTGTTTATACGTTAGATTATCAAAGATAAACACATTATTCTCTAAACACATTTGTGCCATTTGCACCAGCATCATAGTGTGTTGAAACAAACACATAGGTCTTTTGCCTAGATAATAACTGAGAGCATTGAGTCCATCCTTATGTCTAATGCTGGTATATAGAGTGCTCACATCCAATGACATTAGTAAGTAGTCACTCTCCCAAGACACATCGTAGATTTTGGTTAAAAAATCCCCAGTGTCTTTTATGTATGCAGGTAATTCACATACAATTGGCTGTAGAAAATGATCTATGAATCTGGACGCATTCTCAAACAGTCCTCCTATTGCTGCAATGATAGGTCTGCCCGGTGGTTCCAATGGATTCTTGTGTATTTTTGGAATTAAATACAGCTGTGGGGTCACTGGATAGTCTGTTTTAAGAAACTCAAATTCTTGCTTCGATATCAGCCCCATGCCTTTCCATTCATATAAGGCCTTTTGGAACTTCTCTTTGATTCCTACAATGATATTCGGACTTACTCGGCTGTAACAATCTCTATTTTGCAATTGGCTTTGCGCTTCTTTGTTATACTGTTCCAGTGGCCAAAGAACGACATTGCCGCCTTTGTCCGACCAACGAACCACTATATCTTGTCTTTGATTGATTTTATCAATGAGTTCATTGTATTTAGTCATCTTATTTTGATTGGTACTTGAGAACTCTTTGCTACTTTTGTTTGCTAAATCTTTCAAATCTTTTATTACATTTTCGGCAAAGATATCTAACCCATCTTTTGGCATCATTGGTGTGAACACTGATCTAGGTTTAAAAGGTGTCCGCACAGAACTGTTTATGTCCAAACCAGCTGATACTGCGAATTCAGATGTTGTTTCCTGATCTGATGTTTCCTCCATATTGACTAAATCTTGCAGAAGACCCATGTCTCCCACCGTGAGAGTGTCACTGGCGTCATCATTACCACTACTATCAATGTTTTGTTTGGCAGCATGAAAGAAATGTTTTTGTAATTTGAGCTTTCTTACAAATTGAAATAAGTCCACTCTTGTTTGAACGTAGTCAAAATTGTTTTTTGCACAGAATGTAAGACCTAACTCGAGGATTCTTTGTTCTTCAATGGTGAGTTCCATATTGGTAAGATTAATGACTGTGTTTGAAAAGTCTGTAATAGTATTCATCGTCGTCTGTTTCGTCTGTATGGCCGTTTGTTCTGGTTTTGTGTGTCTTTTTCCCCAGCGTCTGTCTTTTCTCCTCCTCCTTTTTGATTTTTGGGCATATAGTTGCTTTCTGGTCTGGGCGGACGTGGCCGCAAGCTCGTTAGTCTTTCTATCCGTAAAAAACCAAGTTCTTGCACCACAGAAGGGGTTTTTCTTTGTTTTTCTGTACCAGGTATCTCTATGTCTGATTCCACTTCTGAACTTAGTTCAGACCCACTGGGCTCCGTTGATCTTGTTAAAGTATCTGAATTTGCTGATAATTGTTGACGGCGTATGTTTTCAATTTTTTTGAAAATGTATAAATTTTTCCGCTCATATAGTCATTTCTGTCTCTTTGGAATTTGACAGCCTTTCTGTCTTTTATGGATTGCTCATATTTGGCCAACCTCGTTTTCATTTCTGCCATCATTTTACCAATCTCATCTTTGTCGGGTAGTTTTTCTAGTTCATTGAATAAAGCCTCTATTTTTTTAAGAATTTCTGCTCGGTCACTTGTGGCATATTTGATTAATATTTGTAGCATTCTCTTTGATGAATCTGCACTGTTTTCTGCCCACTCTTTTAGCATCTCAGGGTTTGCGTTTTCATAGGTAGGTGCTACGAGAATTCTTAGGCCTCTTGGTACTCGTCCTACATCCAGATATCGCTGAAGCGATTTGCATTCCCACCATTTCGCAATTTCTCCTTTTCGCAATTTTTCGAGTTCGTGTATGATTTTTACAATGTCACTTACTGGCTGTTGTGCGGCCGACCCAGTTGCCAAGGACATAGATGCAACATTGCTGTCAGTGTCACTGAAAATGTCTATTGCTGCCTCTTCCCGCTCTCTCTCCCACTCTGCAGCCATTGTAGGATACTATTATCTTCTTTTTCACTCACTGCCCGTTACCTTGTACACGGGACTACCTCTCCCATAAGCCACTCTGTTATGCTCGTAATCACCTCACAACCCACCCCAGCGAGCTTACCTGAATCTCCGATTGCCCTCCGGCCTCCGTAAGGAACAGGGTACTCGTCTGGAATAAGGATGTGTCTGGCGATCGAGTCACAGGATTACGGCTCCGGGGGGCTCTACGTTTTCTTTTCCAAAGAATAATACCACAGGTTACCGGATACGTAGAGCACCAGATCGAGGAGGGTCAGTGGCAAGATCCCGGCGGATCTATCATATTAAACTCCAATCCTGACGGCGGCGAACAGACAGGCACTGACTCCGTGAGATGGTGAAAAAGAAGTTTTTAATCCATACAATCGACCTAGACGCGTTTCGGCGGCGTACCGCCTTGATCACTACATCAGGTCCACTCTAATGTACTGTGTTATATGCACCTTTTCCACAGGGTTGTCACAGCAACCGCGGCCTTACAATGGATATAGACGTTTCCTATACCCATTCACACATGACAGTGCATTTTACTTTTAAAACGAAATAATGTGCAAACGAAAGAACTAAATTATAGTTAATGTATCAAAACATTGTCAGCACTATAATGTATTAAAACAAAGTAAACAGACCCACAAATGAAATATCCAACATTAATGTCATCATCATGTATAGAAATGGAAAAAATATATAGCGTTGCCTATATCACTAAAAAGTTACAAAAGCTGGTTACATGTAGTCAAAAGAAGCTAAGTTACAAGCTGAGATGCTAACTTATTAATAATATAAAATAGCAATTGGGTGCACACGCTCTACCCTAATGTTTACAGTATATACAAATATTACTTGATTGCGATAAATATAAGGCTAAGATGCCTAAAAATGCATCAATCTTGCCCCAGTGGGCATAAGATGCAGAAGCTTGCTATTCTAGTGACTAAAAACCATCCCTATCATTAGGTGAGTGGACGCTATGTACTTGTGGGGAGGCCATACAGTGAGTGAAAAACAGTGTAAAAGTAAACATAATGAAAAATAAAGTGAGTGTGACCTAACGTTACAGAGACTGGAATTCGAGCAGGACAAGCAGCTAAGGCAAATTACAGATGTACACTTAAGGCCTCATCCGCATTCATTCCATTCGGAATTTTGGAATTAAAGAGGATGATGTAGCGTGATTCTAGCCTTCTGAGGGCCAACTGTCTGTTACCTCCTCTGGGGTTTTTTGGGACTGTATCCACTACATAGAAGGACAGATCCTGCGCCTTACCCCTGTGAGTTGCATTTATGTGCCTGGCCACTGGATAGGACGGGTCATTGTTGGAGATAGCCCTTAGGTGTTGCAAAATGCGGACATGCACTGGGTGGATGGTACTTCCCACGTACACTTTGCCACACGTGCAGTACATGACATAAACTGCGAACTCTGATTTGCATGTGTAACTGCCTCTTATTATATAGGGTGACTGTCGGAAGGGCATCTGAACCTCTCTGGTATTTACACCGTGTTTGCACGCTTTGCACTTTGTGCATTTATGGAAGCCCTTGGCTGCTTTAAGCCAGGTACAACATTTTTCCATAGCTGGCGCTTTGTTAACTATTTCCTGTCGCAATGATTTTGCTCGCCTGAAAGTAATTTGTGGTGTTTTTCTGCAGGTGGGACCTATGACAGGGTCATTGCGTACAGTATTCCAGTGCCTGTATATTATTCTACGTATGTTGGCGTGATACACATTGAATCCTGTGATTAATCTGGGGGTGTCAATTTTTTTCCTTTGTTCATTTTCTTTTTCAGTTTTGTCTGAATTCTTGAAGAGAAGTGTTTTTCTAGATACCTTAGCTGTTTTAGTTTTGGCTTTCATTAATGTCTCTGAACTGTAGCCTCTATGTTCTAATCTGTTGCAGAGATCCCTAGTAGATTCTTCTAAGCCTCTTGTAGTGCTACAGTTGCGTTTCATTCGCAGACATTCTGCGTATGGTATGCTTTCCTTCAATGTGGTTGGATGAAAACTGCGCGCATGAAGTATTGCATTACCTGCTGTCGGCTTTCTAAAGGTTCTTGTCTGCAGTTTACCATCTTCTACATAGACTTCTAGGTCCAGAAAGTGTATACTCTTATCACTGGTGTTACATGTAAAAGTCAAATTGAGAGAGTTGTTATTTATTTCTTGAGCAAAGGTTTTGGCACTTTCTAAAGACCCTATCCACACCAGGAGTTGAATAAACCACCAAAAACGAGTGCACTCACAGGAAATTATAAAGCAAATTGCTTTAATGTGCGAGCCCCACACAGCACTGACAACAGCGTTTCCGTACAACGCCTTCTTCAATGTCAGGTAAAAACAATAAACACAACCAATATAAAGCAAAAAATACGTGACATAAATTCATAAAAACTAAGAAAGTCTACAATATGCTTCTGATTTCCAGATTTTTGCGGTCTTAGAACATGCAAAAAACATAGTACATGTGTTAATCAAAAGGGGGACAAAAGCGGAAACCATCAATGGCGGGGATTCTCACCGGAATACCATTTTATAATTCATATTGCACCTAATGAATACCCTGTCATTTCATTATGATTACAATATTGACATGATACATGTCCCGCTTGTCCAACAATCCCGCCCTGAATGGGCGATCAACAAAACACATGACATAACAGGGGAAAGGAATCCGTGTAAAGGAATACATTTATCAATGCTCATGTGTTAAACATCCCAACATAGGTCCAATGATACTGCCCTGAATGGGCAGTCATACTCCTAGGAATTCCCTACAGGGAGCATCATCTCAACAGAGCATAAAAGAAGAAGCTAGGAAAGGGAAGAGGGTTCAGAAAGCCAGTATGATTCAAGGTCGTCGGTCCAAGCCTAAAAATTCATGAAGTTATTATAAATGGACCCATAGATCCTCTTCATTGTTAAGGCCTAAAGGGATCTTGGTTTGGAGGTCGATAATGTATTTCGACTACAACACTCTCAATCTTTTAACTCTTTCTCCCCCTCTTTCATCTTTCGGGACCTGATCTATACAAAAAAATCTAAGGAGGTCATGATTGCTATTATGGATGGTTTCAAAATGACGTGCCACAGGGTAACTAGAAACCTTCTTAGTAATGGCCCTCATATGCTCTAAAATTCTCTTTTTGGCCGGATGGATCGTACTACCAATGTAGCGCTTATGGCAAGGACACTCCAAACAGTATACAGTTAACTCTGAATTACAGTTCAACAGTTTGTTTATTCTCTTAACTTTTGGAGCCCTGTCCTTCCACACTGAAGTTGGTGACTTTACTGCTATTTTTACAAGCTTTGCACATCATGCAGGGGAAGAAACCAGTAATGCTCTCAACCCTTTGAGGGGTAGTTTGAAGATGACTATGTAAAATATGATCTCGAATCGACATACTCTTTCTATATGTAATCAACGGTTGTGCAGTAATAACTCTTTCTAGTACATTATCCATTTGAAGGATGTGCCAATTCTTATTGAAAATCCGTACAACATGGATTATCCTAGACACCCGAATCCTAGACACCTTTTTACAACAAGCATGCTTTACCTCTCTATCCAGTTCTGCAACCAGTGTAATATTTCCAAGGACGGGGTGAACTGCAAAGTATTTCTTGGAGCCTGGTTTAAACGCTATTCCATACGTCACTGGATTTCTTTCCGGGTCAGTTCCATTTAGGGTGTATACATGCGTACCTAAGAGGAAACAAATGAAAGAATGGGAGGCAAATTGTCTAGTATATCAAAGCTTGTTGTGAGATCTGTGCAACACTGCATCAATCAGTCAATCGGTTGGGAGCATCACATTTATGTAGGGTTCAGACTAACATTCCGCTATGTAGTGTCGTGAAACGTGTGACACAAATATTGATAATTCTGCCTTACATTTGACTGTGTATTTGAAAAGTCCTCTGCAGTCCCTTATGTAACATGGATTGCTGCCTGGAGGTAGTGGTATTCAACTGATGGAATCCAAACAAAAGTCTTTGGGCATCATTTCCCTGCCCTAGCAAGGCTTAATTGGCGTTTAGGCAGCTGATCTTTACCACCTCTGGTTAAAGCCTACAGAGAAAAAGTAGTTCCTAAATTAAGTTTTGGTAGTCCTAGCTGGCCATCAGTAATCATCGTTCCAATCGACCATATATGGAAGGCCCTATTTGGTGAAGGCAGAATTTTAGGTCTTATCACTCAAAGCCATACGACTTGAGACTCCCTGACCTTTATCCCCGAAGTGACTTTACATTGGAATTTTTTTAGTTGTTTACTTCTAGTTCCACTTTTGCCATATGAATGTTCACAGGCCAAAAAACCCAATAAAGGGAAATACTATAGGCCCAAACCAAAAAGATCATTCTCAGGCATTTACAATTATGTCTTAATATTTCTCCATGTAAGCCTCACAGGTATTTACAAAAGGATACCTTGCAGATGTAAATGCATTACTAGCCTGTAACTTTCTGCCACAACTGCGTACAATTATACAATAGTAAACTGCATGCAAATGGTGAGCAGTGGGTGGATTTATGTATGGCTTGCTTTGAGAGATCTTGAACGCCCACAAATTTGTAAGCTTGTGAACAATCTCTAAGTCCTCTCTCGCCATTTCCTTCCTTGGAAATGGTTGAAAATTTGCTCCAGCAAAGGATTGGAGTAAATCCCCTTCGACGATGGAGAGTGGAATGCAACACCCCAAACTTCAACAGGGTGTAGGAAAATTTTCCCAATGTAGAAAAATAACAAAAGGAAGTAAAGCATGCAATTGCAAGGCTGTATTATGATTCCATAAAGTGTAATGGTACCTTGCATACAATTTCACATTGGGAAAAGAGTGGCTCGTTAAAATGTCACATGACATTTCTAGTAGTGTTAACTATTACAATGCTGTTTCCGAAAATGTAGTCAATCTGCACCCGTTCTTAGTAGCAGTCGCATTGCAAAGGCACCACGTGCTCTAATGCAAGCAAAGAAATTGCCCCTCCGCGTAATTTGGTTTTATATTAAAAAGTGCACTAATTGGGGCAGAATGAGCCCCTCCATCACCTGGATTCGGTGCCAGTGTACGTGCTGCCCTACTGATAGCTACCCCTCTGCTTTGGTCTCACAGTTGCAAATATACAACTTTGTGTGAGAATTGGGCCTTCTGACTCTATACAATTTTGCAATATTTGACATGAAGTTTCTGGGCCTCTCTGAGGCCACCACCGACCATAGATCACTACAATTTATTTAAAGTTGGACATTTCTCTGTCAACCAACACTATTTCAACTTCAGCCAACTTAATCAGTTTTCAGAAAATGCCATCTTACTTATTGCAATATACAGTGTAAATTCCACCTTCGGCTTTTGCTTGTAGGAAAATGTACTAGATCGCAACAAAACAATTACACTGATTCGCATTCTTTGTGGGCACATACTTTAGGCCCGCTTTGCAAATGGAGGTCCTTACCTCACACAGACTTGTGCAGAGTTTGCAGTTTTGGCAGTGAACCATTAACACGCTTTCCTATGCTGCAGCTCACTTCCTCATATATATGTGTATATATATATATATATTATCTACTGGCGGTCGCCAGTAGATAGTTATAGTTAGAACCTATTTTCCATAGGAAATCCGCAACATTCTATTTGAAATAACTCTCTTGCCGGTTGACGTATTTTTGCAAAATTTTCAAACTTTGTGGGGCGCTCCGGTCCGCTCCTACCCTGAAAGTCTCGGGGTGATTCGTCAAGCGGGGCCGAGAAAAAGGGGGTCCCAAAACGCGTTTTCCCCATTCATTTTTCCATAGGAAACTTTAGACACGGCTACAGCCCGAACTGCTGAACGGAATTACACCAAATTTGGCAAAGAGGTAGTTCTTAGTTCAGAAAGAACCCTTTTGTTAAATGGTGTAAATCCGTTCAGTAGTTGCTGAGAAAATCAAAAGTAAAAGTACATATATATCTATGGGCACGGAGGATCCGCGCACCCTGAGCGCACCCTGCGCGCACCGTCCCGATCACGAGCTGCATGCTAATTGGCTGTCAACACTCCAAATCAGGAAGTGTTGGCAGCCATTTTGTCCCTCGGTAGAACCGAGGGACAGAAACAAGTGCGCAAAGCGCAAAAAGGGGGCAGGGTAGAAACACGCTGACCCCCTAGGTCTGCTCAGGGGGTCCCACAAGGAACCCCTGGGCAAAAAAGTTTTTTTTTTTTTTTTAAATCGGCAGGATGCGCTCAGGGTGCGCGGATCCTGCCGGAAAAAAAAAAATCGAAGCACGGTCTCCCACGCTTCGATGTAAATTTGCCCCCGGGTGGCCCAAGTCCCGGGGGCATGCGGGGGGAGGGGGGTGTGTAAATTGTTTATATGGGGGGCCTCTAAGGCCCCCCAAGCCCCGGGGACCACCAAAAAATGGTGCGGGAGGGCTCTCCTGCCCTCCCGCAGCCCCGGGGACCGCCACCCCCCGGGGCTTCTTTTTTAAATTTAAAATAATGTGTGGGGGCTCCAGCCCCCACATGCCCGGGGACCACCACCTCCCCGGGGCACATAGAAAATAAATGTGGGGGTCCGTTACGGACCCCGAGCCCCGGAGACCACCACCTCCCCGGGGCTGTGCAATTCAAGGGAGGGGGGCCGCGCGGCCCCCTCCTGGAGCCCTTGATGGCCCTGGGGACCGCCACCCCCAGGGCCGGCTCCTGCAGTGTCCCGGGGTGCCTACCCCCGGACACTGTAGTTTGCAATGACAGGACGGGAGCCTCGCGGCTCCCGTCCTGTCATTGCAAACTGCTTTGGATATTGGAAGCGAGAGCAGGGAAACCTGCTCTGCTGCCAATATCCAAAGACAATTAGCTTTCCACATGGGGAGCAGCATGTTAGCTGCTCCCCATGTGGAAAAGCAATGCCGGCTCGCACAGGAGGCGGGGAGCCGGCTGGGACTGTGGGGGATTGGGGACCCCCCACAGTCCCCAACCAGAGGCCAGGCCCCGGGGGATGGGGTCCCCGGGGCCATAAGTGGTCAGGGAGGGGGCCACGCAGCCCCCTCCCAAATTAGTAAAAAAAAAAAAAAAAAAAAGTGCAAGGCCGGCCCCGGGGGATGGGGTCCCCGGGGCCTTAAATGGCCTGAGGAGGGGGGGCCACACAGCCCCCCTCCAAATAAAAAAATTGAGGGCATGCCCGGGGGATGGGGTCCCCGGGGCCAATACAGGCCCAGGGAAGGGGGGCCACGCGGCCCCCTTCCCCTTTTTTTTTTTTTCATTTAAAAAAAAAAAAAAAATGCTCAGGCCCCGGGGGATGGGGTCCCCGGGGCCAAAAGTGGGCAAGGGAAGGGGGGCCACGCAGCCCCCCTCCCTTTAAAAAATTTTTTAAAAAAAAAAAAAAACGACCGGCATCGTGCCGGGAGGCCTCGCCCTCCCTGCAGTACTCTGCAAACGCAGCCCCTGGCGCGTTTAAGAAGGGAAGTAATTCCCCTTGAATACTGGGGGTCCCTGGGGGCCAACTAGCCCACCAGGAACCTCCAGTATGCGCCAGGGGCTGCGTTGCAGAGAGGTGTACAGAGGCCACGCCCCTTTTACACCTCTCTGCAACGCAGCTCTGTGGCGCTTTTAGAAGTATATGGTGGCCTAGTTGGACTCCAGGGACCCTCAGGATTCAAGGGGACTTAATCCCCCAACTTAAAATGCGCCACGGGGCGCGTTTGCACAGTGGTGAAGGGAGGGGCGGGGCTTCAGGTGACATGTGTGCAAACAGGCCCCGTGGCGCGGTTTTAAGATGGGGAATTAAATCCCCTTCAATCCTGAGGGTCCTGGGGCCAACTAGCCCAACAGGTACATCCAGAAAGCGCCACAGAGCTGCGTTGCAGAGAGGTGTAAAGGGGTGTGGCCTCTCTACACGTCTCTGCAACGCAGCCCCTGGCGCATACTGGAGGTTCCTGGTGGGCTAGTTGGCCCCTAGGGACCCTCATGATTCAAGGGGACTTAATCCCCCAACTTAAAACGCGCCACGGGCGCGTTTGCCAGATGTCACCTCAGGCCCCGCCCCCTCCCTTCACCATTGTGCAAATATTCCTCTAAAATCTGCCGAACTACTGAATTCCGATTTACTCACCTGTTATCAGGAGAGACGTCAGTGCTGCATCTTTCAGCCCAGCACTAATCCTGAAAAGTAATTTTAACCGTACTTACCAGTAACTTGAATTTCCTTCCATAGGATATCATTGCCTGCTTTTGCTGAAAAAGTTTCTAAGTGTTGATTTTTGAAACATACAAATATTCCTCTAAAATCAGCCGAAATACGAATTCCGATTTACTCACCTGTTATAAGGAGAGACCTCAGTGCTGTATCTTTCAGCCCAGTACTGGTCCTGAAAAGTAATTTTAACCGTACTTACCAGTAACTTGAATTTCCTTCCATAGGCTAACATTGACTGGTTTCACTTGGAAATTCTTCTAAGTGTGGAGTTTTGGAACTTTAAAATATTGCTCTAAAAACAGCCGAAATACCAATTCCGATTTACTCACCTGTTATCAGGAGAGACCTCAGTGCTGCATCTTTCAGCCCAGTACTGATCCTGAAAAGTAATTTTAACCGTACTTACCAGTAACTTGAATTTCCTTCCATAGGATATCATTGCCTGCTTTTTGCTGAAAAAGTTTCTACGTGTCAATTTTTGAAACATACAAATATTCCTCTAAAATCAGCCGAAATCCGAATTCTGATTTACTCACCTGTTATCAGGAGAGACCTCAGTGCTGCATCTTTCAGCCCAGTACTGGTCCTGAAAAGTAATTTTAACCGTACTTACCGGTAACTTGAATTTCCTTCATAGGCTAACATTGACTGGTTTCACTTGGAAATTCTTCTAAGTGTGGAGTTTTGGAACTTTATAATATTCCTCTAAAATCAACCAAAGTACGAATTCCAATTTACTCACCTGTTATCAGGAGAGAACCCAGTGCTGCATCTTTTAGCCCAGCACTGACCCTGAAAAGTAATTTTAACCGTACTTACCAGTAACTTATATTTTCTTCCATAGGAATCCATTGTCTGGTTTTCAGCAGAAAAGTTTCAAAGTGTCGATTTTCACAAACTACAAATATTCCTTAAAAATCGCCTGTATGACTTAAACGCATTCTTTCAACTGTTTACAGGAGATGCACCAGTGCTGGATCCAGGATCCAACACTGAGTAAGAAAAAGTAACGATAACAGTTTTTACCTGCTAAGTGAATTTCCTTCCATAGGATAACATTGGTGATTCTATGTGAAAAAGTTTCTAAGTGTCAACTTTTAAAATACAATAATATTCCTTAAAAATCACTACTGTAACCAAAACGCTTTTACTCAACTGTTTACAGGAGATGTCCCAGGACTGAATCTAGGATCCAGTTCTGTGGTTAGAAAAGTAATCCATAAAGTAACTAATTGCATTTAACTAGAAATTCACATTGAGCTAAATGTTGCATTGTGTTTGAAAATGTGTTGCCCATTGCAACAACTGTAACTACTGTACTTAAAAGTCTATTGCCTATGTGCAAAGTATTTAAACTAAAGTAATTCATTCTCAGAAAGTATTTTTTGTAATGTAATGTATAATGTAATTACAATGTAATTTAAAAAATAAAATATGTACAAAAAAATTGTTTCTAAAAATGTAGTAAATCAGTATGACAAAAATTAATATAACAATTAATACATCAGTGATGTCATCAGTGATGTCACTGACCATGTCATGAGTGATGTAATATGTGACGTCATCAGCAGTGCATTGCGGGGGCGCGAGTTATAGTTAGCTGAACTAACTATAACGGGGGAATTTCACGGGTTTTGTACGAGTGCAATGTCCAAGTAACTATAACTGTCCCTAAAACCTATGGTTTTTTCAGTGAATTTCAAAGGTTTTTTAAATGCTAATTTCTAACTATAACATATCTGAAACCTATGGTTTTTTCAGTGAATTTCAAAGGTTTTTTAAATGCTAATTCCTAACTATAACATGTCTGAAACCTACGGTTTTTTCAGTGAATATATATATATATATATATATATATATATATTCACACTCCAAAGGTACCCAACCAGGTAAGAAGCACTCAACCAACAGTGCTAAGCTGAAAGACTTTTATTAGGTATGGACACCACCGGCAAAACAGATCCCTTTCACAGCTGTCCCGCCGTCAATGCCTGACGCGTTTCAAAGTCCCATGACTCCTTCTTCAGAGGCTCCGGCGGTAAAGTCAAGCACGTTCTGTTCACGCCTCCTCCTTAAATATCCTTAATTGCATGCCCCGCATGGGCTGCTCGAATGAGACTGTGCACGGGATTATGGGAGTTGTAGTGTCAGAACAGTTCATTTCCACAGATGGAGCACGATGTACCGTTGGAAGTTTCTAGCCCTCCAATGGGCCGCTGTTTGCAGGCATGCCCTCAATCCTGCACTATTGCTCCACTTATGAGGACCGGTAGATACCGACCCCCGTGGCCCCCAGGATTGCGGGGTGGTGCACTCTCGGCGACTGGGCTGCAGCCAAATATTCACGCTCCAAAGGTACCCAACCAGGTAGGAAGCACTCAACCAACAGTGCTAAGCTGAAAGTCTTATTTAAAGGATAGTACTGATTTTTTGAAAAAGATGGACGACATCCTTTGGAAAAAGGAATACATCATGGTAACGATGGATGTCGTTTCATTATACACCTCAATCAAGCATGATATGGGGATACAGGCCTGTACAAGCTTCATGCAAGATCGACCAGTGGAATGGTTAGAACACACACAGATGCTATTAAACATGTTGGAATACTGTCTCACACATAATGTATTCACTTTTGATGGGAAATTTTACCTGCAACAACAAGGCACGGCAATGGGCACCTCCTTCGCCCCCACCTACGCGAATCTTTTCATGGGGTGGTGGGAGAAGGAGGTTGCCTGGGCCATGGAGAACAACATGTTTAAGAAACAAGTGGTTGTATGGACAAGGTTTATCGATGATCTTTTCATTCTTTGGGAGGGCAGTGAGAAAGATCTGGAGCTCTTCATGAACATATTAAACGTCAATCAGTGTAACCTACAATTCACTTATAGTTGGAGTCAACAGCACTGTACTTTCCTGGATGTACAACTAGAAGTTAAAGATGAGATCTTAACCACCAGGATTCACAGGAAACCCACCGCAACCAACTCGATTTTACATGCTAATAGTGGCCACCCCAGTGCATTGAAATGGAGTATTCCGTACAGCCAGATGTTGAGAGCAAGAAGAATCTGCTCCACCGAAGCACTATATAATGAAGAAGTGGATAGGCTGTCTGCAATGTTTACACAGAGGGGCTATCCGAGAAACGTTCTTGAAGATGCCAGACGTAGATCTCAGGAGAAGTCAAGAAAAGAGTCACTCTCTTCGAAAAAGTCCCAGGAAGAGGTGGTTGGTGACACTAAAAGGATTTTTCTGGAGTATAATCTGGCACAGTCAACTATTGCGTCAGTTCTTAAAAAACATTGGTGTGTTCTGGGAAATGATGAACATCTAACTAAAATTTTTGAACTTGGCCCACAAATTACATCAAGGAAGGTACGTTCCTTGGGTGACATTTTGACCTCGAGCCACTTCATCCCCAAAAAAACACAGCAAGAAATGGGAACGTGGTTGACAAAGAATCAGGAAGGCTTTATAAAGTGCACTTCTTGTAAGGCCTGTGAGTACGGAGTGAACAGTAGAAGTTACCACACGATGGATGGCCGCACTGTGGCAATAAGAGAAAGAATAACTTGCAACACGGACTTTGTGATTTACGTATTAAAATGTGGCTGTAATAAACTATATGTGGGCAGTACTAAGAATAAGTTGAAATTGAGGATTTTTCAGCACATAAGAGCCAGTCGAAATGGTGATAAGACCTACCCAGTTGCCTGCCACTTTGATCAGTTGCACAATCGATCTTTGTCCACTTTCTCTTACTGTGGCATCAAGCACATCAAAGCCCATCCAAGAGGAGGAAATCGAGAAAGTGAGTTACGGAAACAGGAATCCCGACTGATATTACTAAAGGGAACTGAGGCACCCTGGGGCCACAATAAGGATGCAGAACTTTTTGTGCACTTATAAAGAACTATGGACATGTTAATTGCATCAAGATGATGGATATTAGATTGAGAGGTTTTGAGTGTATAGGATTGTTCTTTCAATATGTGTTGTTATGGAAATATTGAGCTGTCTTATATGTACTTTTTATTGAGGAATGAAAAATCATGAAAAACCACTATACACATTTTTTTATGATACTCATGGTTGATTTGAAAAAGAGAGAAAAAAAAGAACAGCAAAATAATAAGGGCTAATTCTTTATTGATGAATTTGATGTCATGGATAACGTGTTGCAGGGAGTATATTTTCTTGTAAAAAGAATTAATGCATTAGCACTTTTTCAACTTTCAACAAAGAGAGAGTAAATAGGCGCCCTTCTATACTGATGAGGAAGTACTCATGTGTGGCAGGAATTAGATTTTCTAGTAAAAAGAATTGATGCACTAGCACTTTTTCAACTTTCAACAAAGAGAGACTAAATGGGCGCCCTTATATACCGATGAGGGAGTACTCAATGGAGCACATGTCACTTTATGGGAATCCCGGAGTTGGATCGATTTATTGCACGTGACACTTTATTGAGAATCCTCAGGTAATAGGGAAACTACATTGAGGAATTTCTGATATTTTTACAAAGGAAGGGAAGTAAGAGAAATTGATTGTTTTAGCATGAACTATTTACATGTTTGTACTCAGATGTAACTCAGTTTCCTATAGGGTGAGAGTGTTACTTTTTACTCAATGGGAAGTACAATAGGGAGAAATATTGTTGAATTGTGCATTTGTTTATTCATTGATTTTAGCCCTTATATGTCGATAACAATGTAGTATTTGATATGGAAAATGTGTGTTGTGGGATAAAAAAATATAGAATCATCAAATATATAAAAAATAAATAAAAAAAAGACTATAAAGGGAGAAAAAAAGAATAGAAAAGAAAGGACATGATGATATTTGTAAAATTGTTTAAAAATCGGACATGATTGTTATATGAGCTCCTTTGAATTTTTGATGAAGTGATCATAAATGGCGGAGATTCCTTGCCATAGTAAAGTTTTAAAAGGTGCCGCTCTAGTTGTAATTAGGGTTATGGATATGGAAGAAGGACATGTGTTAAAATGGGTGCAATGTCTAACCCACAGTGACCCAGTGGAAGGCAACTCACCGAAACGCGTTGGTCCGTACATTGTAGAGAAGGGGACCATTTTCTATCGCATTATGTTTTGAACTTTAAATAAATAATTATTTTTACCTGGAAGTCGGTGATTGTTGGACGGGTGCCGCCGTAGGAACGGGTGTCCAGGAGAGTGAACACCCAATGGAGATATATATATATATATATATATATATTCGCGAAGATTCGTCAACCGACGCAAGAGTTATTTCAAATAGAATGTCGCGGATTTCCTATGGAAAATAGGTCCTAACTATAACTATCTACTGGCGACCGCCAGTAGATAATATATATATATATATATATATATATATATATATATATATATTCACGCTCCAAAGGTACCCAACCAGGTAAGAAGCACTCAACCAACGGTGCTAAGCTGTAAGCCTTTTATTAGGTATGGACACCACCGGCAAAACAGATCCCTTTCACAGCTGTCCCACCGTCAATGCCTGACGCATTTCAAAGTCCCATGACTCCTTCTTCAGAGGCTCCGGCGGTAAAGTCAAGCGCGTTCTGTTCACGCCTCCTCCTTAAATATCCTTAATTGCACGCCCGCATGGGCTGCTCGAATGAGACTGTGCACGGGATTATGGGAGTTGTAGTGTCAGAACAGTTCATTTCCACAGATGGAGCACAATGTACCGTTGGAAGTTTCTAGCCCTCCAATGGGCCGCTGTTTGCAGGCATGCCCTCAATCCTGCACTATTGCTCCACATATGAGGACTGGTAGATACCGACCCCTGTGGCCCCCAGGATTGCGGGGTGGTGCACTCTCGGCGACTGGGCTGCAGCCAAATATTCACGCTCCAAAGGTACACAACCAGGTAGGAAGCACTCAACCAACAGTGCTAAGCTGAAAGTCTTTAATTAGGTATGGACACCACCGGCAAAACAGATCCCTTTCACAGCTGTCCCACCGTCAATGCCTGATGCGTTTCAAAGTCCCATGACTCCTTCTTCAGAGGCTCCGGCGGTAAAGTCAAGCGCATTCTGATCACGCCTCCTCCTTAAATATCCTTAATTGCACACCCCGCATGGGCTGCTCGAATGAGACTGTGTACAGGATTATGGGAGTTGTAGTGTCAGAACAGTTCATTTCCACAGATGGAGCGCGATGTACTGTTGGACGTTTCTAGCCCTCCAATGGGCCGCTGTTTGCAGGCATGCCCTCAATCCTGCACTATTGCTCCACATATGAGGACCGGTAGATACCGAACCCCGTGGCCCCCAGGATCGCGGGGTGGTGCACTCTCGGCGACTGGGCTGCCGCCAAATATTCACACTCCAAAGGTACCCAACCAGGTAAGAAGCACTCAACCAACAGTGCTAAGCTGAAAGCCTTTTATTAGGTATGGACACCACCGGCAAAACAGATCCCTTTCACAGCTGTCCCGCCGTCAATGCCTAATGCGTTTCAAAGTCCCATGACTCCTTCTTCAGAGGCTCTGGCGTTAAAGTCAAGCGGGTTCTGATCACGCCTCCTCCTTAAATATCCTTAATTGCATGCCCTGCATGGGCATGCCCTCAATCCTGCACTATTGCTCCACATATGAGGACTGGTAGATACTGACCCCCATGGCCCCCAGGATCGCGGGGTGGAGCACTCTCGGCGACTGGGCTGCCGCCAAATATTCACACTCCAAAGGTACCCAACCAGGTAAGAAGCACTCAACCAACAGTGCTAAGCTGAAAGCCTTTTATTAGGTATGGACACCACCGGCAAAACAGATCCCTTTCACAGCTGTCCCGCCGTCAATGCCTGACGCGTTTCAAAGTCCCATGACTCCTTCTTCAGAGGCTCCGGCGGTAAAGTCAAGCGCGTTCTGATCATGCCTCCTCCTTAAATATCCTTATTTGCATGCCCCGCATGGGCTGCTCGAATGAGACTGTGCACTGGATTATGGGAGTTGTAGTGTCAGAACAGTTCATTTCCACAGATGGAGCGCGATGTACTGTTGGAAGTTTCTAGCCTTCCAATGGGCCGCTGTTTGCAGGCATGCCCTCAATCCTGCACTATTGCTCCACATATGAGGACCAGTAGATACCGACCCCCGTGGCCCCCAGGATCAGGGGGTGGTGCACTCTCGGCGACTGGGCTGCCACCAAATAATCACGCTCCAAAGGTACCCAACCAGGTAAGAAGCACTCAACCAACAGTGCTAAGCTGAAAGCCTTTTATTAGGTATGGACACCAGCGGCAAAACAGATCCCTTTCACAGCTGTCCCGCCGTCAATGCCTGACACGTTTCAAAGTCCCATGACTCCTACTTCAGAGGCTCCGGCGGTAAAGTCAAGCGCGTTCTGATCACGCCTCCTCCTTAAATATCCTTAATTGCACGCCCCGCATGGGCTGCTCGAATGAGACTGTGCATGGGACTATGGGAGTTGTAGTGTCAGAACAGTTCATTTGCACAGATGGAGCGTGATGTACTGTTGGAAGTTTCTAGCCCTCCAATGGGCAGCTGTTTGCAGGCATGCCCTCAATCCTGCACTATTGCTCCACATATGAGGACTGGTAGATACCGACCCCCATGGCCCCCAGGATCGCGGGGTGGTGCACTCTCGGCGACTGGGCTGCCGCCAAATATTCACGCTCCAAAGGTACCCAACCAGGTAAGAAGCACTCAACCAACAGTGATAAGCTGAAAGCCTTTTATTAGGTATGGACACCACCAGCAAAACAGATCCCTTTCACAGCTGTCCCGCCGTCAATGCCTGACACGTTTCAAAGTCCCATGACTCCTTCTTCAGAGGCTCCGGCGGTAAAGTCAAGCGCGTTCTGATCACGCCTCCTTAAATATCCTTAATTGCACGCCCGCTTGGGCTGCTAGAATGAGACTGTGCACGGGATTTTGGGAGTTGCAGTGTCAGAACAGTTCATTTCCACAGATGGAGCGCGATGTACTGTTGGAAGTTTCTAGCCCTCCAATGGGCCGCTGTTTGCAGGCATGCCCTCAATCCTGCACTATTGCTCCACATATGAGGACCAGTAGATACCGACCCCCGTGGCCCCCAGGATCAGGGGGTGGTGCACTCTCGGCGACTGGGCTGCCACCAAATAATCACGCTCCAAAGGTACCCAACCAGGTAAGAAGCACTCAACCAACAGTGCTAAGCTGAAAGCCTTTTATTAGGTATGGACACCACCGGCAAAACAGATCCCTTTCACAGCTGTCCCGCCGTCAATGCCTGACGCGTTTCAAAGTCCCATGACTCCTACTTCAGAGGCTCCGGCGGTAAAGTCAAGCGCGTTCTGATCACGCCTCCTCCTTAAATATCCTTAATTGCACGCCCCGCATGGGCTGCTCGAATGAGACTGTGCACGGGACTATGGGAGTTGTAGTGTCAGAACAGTTCATTTCCACAGATGGAGCGTGATGTACTGTTGGAAGTTTCTAGCCCTCCAATGGGCAGCTGTTTGCAGGCATGCCCTCAATCCTGCACTATTGCTCCACATATGAGGAATGGTAGATACCGACCCCCATGGCCCCCAGGATCGCGGGGTGGTGCACTCTCTGCGACTGGGCTGCCGCCAAATATTCACGCTCCAAAGGTACCCAACCAGGTAAGAAGCACTCAACCAACAGTGATAAGCTGAAAGCCTTTTATTAGGTATGGACACAACCAGCAAAACAGATCCCTTTCACAGCTGTCCCGCCGTCAATGCCTGACACGTTTCAAAGTCCCATGACTCCTTCTTCAGAGGCTCCGGCGGTAAAGTCAAGCGCGTTCTGATCACGCCTCCTCCTTAAATATCCTTAATTGCACGCCCGCTTGGGCTGCTAGAATGAGACTGTGCACGGGACTATGGGAGTTGTAGTGTCAGAACAGTTCATTTCCACAGATGGAGCGTGATGTACTGTTGGAAGTTTCTAGCCCTCCAATGGGCAGCTGTTTGCAGGCATGCCCTCAATCCTGCACTATTGCTCCACATATGAGGAATGGTAGATACTGACCCCCGTGGCCCCCAGGATCGCAGGGTTGTGCACTCTCAGCGACTGGGCTGCCGCCAAATATTCACGCTCCAAAGGTACCCAACCAGGTAAGAAGCACTCAACCAACAGTGCTAAGCTGAAAGCCTTTAATTAGGTATGGACACCACCGGCAAAACAGATCCCTTTCACAGCTGTCCCGCCGTCAATGCCTGACGCGTTTCAAAGTCCCATGACTCCTTCTTCAGAGGATCTGGCGGTAAAGTCAAGCGCATTCTGATCACGCCTCCTCCTTAAATATCCTTAATTGCATGCCCCGCATGGGCTGCTCGAATGAGACTGTGCACGGGATTATGGGAGTTGTAGTGTCAGAACAGTTCATTTCCACAGATGGAGCGCGATGTACTGTTGGAAGTTTCTAGCCCTCCAATGGGCCGCTGTTTGCAGGCATGCCCTCAATCCTGCACTATTGCTCCACATATGAGGACCGGTAGATACCGACCCCCGTGGCCCCCAGGATCGCGGGGTGGTGCACTCTCGGTGACTGGGCTTCCGCCAAATATTCACGCTCCAGAGGTACCCAACCAGGTAAGAAGCACTCAACCAACAGTGCTAAGCTGAAAGCCTTTTATTAGGTATGGACACCACCGGCAAAACAGATCCCTTTCACAGCTGTCCCGCCGTCAATGCCTGATGCGTTTCAAAGTCCCATGACTCCTTCTTCAGAGGCTCCGGCGGTAAAGTCAGGCGCGTTCTGATCTCGCCTCCTTCTTAAATATCCTTAATTGCACGCCCGCATGGGCTGCTCGAATGAGACTGTGCACGGGATTATGGGAGTTGTAGTGTCAGAGCAGTTCATTTCCACAGATGGAGCGCGATGTACTGTTGGAAGTTTCTAGCCCTCCAATGGGCCGCTGTTTGCAGGCATGCCCTCAATCCTGCACTATTGGTCCACATATGAGGACCGGTAGATACCGACCCCGTGGCCCCCAGGATCGCGGGGTGGTGCACTCTCAGCGACTGGGCTGCTGCCAAATATTCATGCTCCAAAGGTACCCAACCAGGTAAGAAGCACTCAAACAACAGTGCTAAGCTGAAAGCCTTTTATAAGGTATGGACACCACCGGCAAAACAGATCCCTTTCACAGCTGTCCCACCGTCAATGCCTGATGCGTTTCAAAGTCCCATGACTCCTTCTTCAGAGGCTCCGGCGGTAAAGTCAAGCGCTTTCTGATCACACCTCCTCCTTAAATATCCTTAATTGCACGCCCCGCATGGGCTGCTCGAATGAGACTGTGAACGGGATTATGGGAGTTGTAGTGTTAGAACAGTTCATTTCCACTGATGGAGCGCGATTTACTGTTGGAAGTGTCTAGCCCTCCAATGGGCCGCTGTTTGCAGGCATGCCCTCAATCCTGCACTATTGCTGCCGAGAGTGCACCACCCCGCGATCCTGGGGGCCACGGGGGTCAGTATCTACCGGTCCTCATATGTGGAGGAGAGCTTTTGTCTAATAAAAAGCTGAAACGACCAAGGTGTGTGCCGCGTATTCCTCGTTTGTTGAAATATTTATGCGAGAACTGGCCCTTTTCTCGCCGCAAGCACCGGCTGCAAAGTGTTCCCCCCACCAAGGACCGAGTTTGTTGAATGGATATATATATATATATATATACATATATATATATATATATGTCTGTGTATATATATATATATATATATATATATATATGTTGTAAACACTTGACTCATTTCTTGTCTACTTCAAATGATATTGCTTACATTGAATTAAGAGAATAATTTTCTCATCACATGTCCATGGGCAACTTTTTTTTTTTTATTTAAAATTTGGCAGTCTGAGTTAGATATTGCCAGTTATGTGTGGATATATTGAACTGCATCACTTTTATTAAGTGAACTATATTCCTGTTGATTTTTGTTTGTTTTTGGCTACGTGTTTTGTTTCCTCCTCGTTTCTCAAGGTTTTATTTATAAACCAACACAACAATTTACTTAAAATTGGCATAATGTTTTTTAACTTGTTCACACAGTGAAAGATTGCCTAGTAACTCTAACATGGGGCCAGCGTTCATAAAACAATGTTAGAAACCCCCTCTCTAGCATTTTAGAAACAGTACTGAAAAAGTGAGAATTGTGACTGGTCAAAAAATGTCCTGGCCCCAATGAAATTCGCTGGTCTTTTATTAAACAGCTGCAGCGTGTGTGTGTCTGTGTGCCTGTGTGTGTGGCCATTAGGATGGGGCCTATATATGCGTATCCTAATGATGACATCTCTTACATATTTTTTCTAGGGAAAGCATGAACGTCTTTTGCAAACCGTCAGCATTTCAGCACCATGGAGAGAGCCATCGCACATTTTAAAAACAAATACTTTATAATATTCAGTCTGAGTATTTGCCTGTCCTTTGGTCTCTCTGCGTGGCAGTGTCCCCACCTAAATAAACAAGGACAACTTCAAAATAATAGTTGGACAGATAGAGTAGACATTTTTTGTCTTTTTAGCTCTCTTTGGATCGTATGGTTTGCTTGCATTTGTTTCGCTGGTTTTATCTATCAGCCTGTTCCTTTGTGCCTTTTTCAGCCTGTCTCTCTTGCTGTCACTAATGAGACCCAGCTACTAGGCTCAAACCGGCCTGGGTTGCTTGTCCCAGGTCATGCTGGATCATGCAAGCTTGAGGACAGCCTAAAACGTCAAAAATTATGTCTCAGAATGTGTACGGTCCTGGGAGGGACAGCATGGGACTTAATGAATTTGGTGAATTTCAAAGGCATAGGAAAACCTTCACCAGTAGATCTTCACGAAAGAGCCTTTGTCAAATTGCAGAAACTCAGTATTTCAAGGCAACTCCTATGAACATTTCTGGTAATTGGGTGACCCACAGAACAACGAAGCAGAATCATCTAGTCGTTTTATTATTTTTCAAATGCAACAGTTTTTAAACTTTCCCATATAAAAGTAAACACAGAGCAGCAGTCATCTTTTCATCACATTGCTATTTTATATCACATTTCAATTTCACAGAGCCCTTTGAGGAGCAGTGCCTCAAAGAAAGGTAAATGTTACATTGTTACTTTATGTGATGCTCTCATACCATAACAACAAAACACACACAAACACATGCATATTTAACTATCATCTGTATGCCATCTTATCGTGCACCTAATATTTATTTTGAACATACACCCCCTGAAAAACTTTAAATTGCATTAACTATCCATAAATATTTAAACAATTGTAGGTGTAGCGTCCTCCCTAGCCTGGGTACCTGCTAATGACTACGCCACACATGGAGCATAGTATTACACGTCTTTATTCTTCTGCGTGTAACCCCGAACTCCACATTCTAAACCTGCCTTCACTTTGCTATGCTCTAATGCTTCCATCACAGTTCTATGGAGTCCATCAGGGGCCACAAGGGTTCCGTCATTGCTAACTCACACAACACTACATCAACAGCAACCTCTGTTTGAATCTTTGGATCAAAGTATGCCAATTCAGTAGCATTCTCAATAGCTTGTTTGATCTTCTTAAAGCTTTGCTCACATTCATATGACCAATGAAATGAAACGTTCTTTTTTGTCAAGTCTCTCAGCAGAGTGCTTATGGTGGCAAAGTCTCCTTTATATCTAGAACAGTAGCTGGCCCTGTCAGGGAATGAACATAACATGGAAACATCTTGTGAAGGGACCGGCAGTTGACAACGCTTGCACTTAAGCTGGATCGGGTATCATGCCCCCATCAGAAGACATATGTCAAAGAATTTTAGCTTGTCTTATGTAACTCATATATATCGGCATTCAAAGTCAAACCTGCTTCTGAAAGTAAATAACACACTTGCATGAGAGCTTTATCATGCTCTTTTTGTGTAGCTCCGAAAACCAATAGGTCATCACTATAATTAAATGCATTCATGACAGGCTGTATGATACATTGAATGATGTATTGAAACAGTTCTGCAGCTGATAACACACAGAAACGTAGTCTTTTGTGTCGGAATAGACCAATAAGTGCAGAAACGTACCTGCAACTCTCCTTGAGTTCTAACTAATGACATCCTTTACTTAAATCAAGGCAAGAGAAGACTTTCGCACCATTCAATTGGGTTAGCATGTCAGTGATGTGTGGACCTGGATGTCGTTCTCGTTCAGTTACCTTATTCGCTTGATGCATGTTAACGCCGATGCATAAAGATCCTTCTTTGTCCATTTTTGGAACTACCACTATGGGAGAAACCCAGGACGTTGGGCCAGTGGAACGTTCAGTGATATGTTTGAGCATTGATTCAAGATCTTTTTCTACAGCTTACTGTAAATTAAAGGCAGTTCGCCTGTGTCTTTGAGCAACAGGATGGACATCCTCATTAATGTGTAATTGTATTTTCATAGTCTTTTCCTAACCCATGAAACAACGAAGGGCACTGACTTACTATTTAGTGATGAGCATTCATATTAAAGTTCATTGATATCAGTCCCATATCAGCAGCTGTGCTGAAGGCGAGCAAACAGGCACTTGACGTCGTACGTTGAAGTACATGAATGGGTGCTTGTACTTTTGTTTTCTTGTGTTTCATTGTTGCTTCAAATGAACCTTGACTCTTTAATGGTGTTGATGCAGCTCAAGTGTACACTTTAGTTTTCGATGGTTTAAGTCGTGGCAATGGAGATAGCTCATTGTATTTCTCCTTAGACATTGGGGCATATTAGCAAGAACGGCGTTAAAATTATCGCCGCTTTAGTGGCAGGAAACTGCTGCTAAAGCGGCGATAATGGGCTTGATAATATGCCCTTGAGAATTCCAATAGAAGCCCAGGATCACAGCACAACATGGGCTTCTATTGAGTATTCTCAAGGGCATATTATCAAGCCCATTATCGCCGCTTTAGCGGCAGTTTCCTGCCGCTAAAGCGGCGATAATTTTAACGCCGTTCTTGCTAATATGCCCCATTATCTTTATCGACATACACTTGTCAATAATAAAAGGTATTGAGCAACCATTTACCTTTAGTGTATTCTTCAGACAGTGTTTGAATGACTTTGTTGCTTTTTCTTGTCGTCTTTTCTTTAACCTGTATTTTTCTCCATAAGCTGCCAGGTCGACAAGCACGCACTTTTCTGAGGTAAACGTCAACATTGCACAGCCATCGTCTTCACTTTCACTCAATGTAGGTACTAAACAACTCTTTGATGATGATTTAGATGATGATCGACTTTGTTTGGTTGCCTTAATTGGTGTGGTTGCTTGCCTTGTGGGTGTGCATTGAGCAACGCTTCTGAAAGCGTTTGGGCGTCCATTTTGCCTTTGCGCCATGACACACTTACTTTTTCTTTCACCTTGCAAACTGTCACAGAATGGTTCTCCTTCCCACAGCCTTTGCAGAATTGTCCAATGTCAGGACATTTACCTTCATCTGGAAACAAAAATCCAGACTTGAAGCACAACTTCTTCTTCAGTGGAGAAATCAGTCTGTGTGTCTCTCTCTTGTGCTTTGACTTACTTTTTTCATTCATGAATGACTCACTCTGGGCACGTCCAGCCTCCATGTTAGCAGCTTGGCAATTGGGAAGCTCTACAGCTCTGGTAGGCATGAGAACTTGCTCCAGATAAAGCGTTTCTCTGAACATTCATTGTCTGAACGAATCTGACAGGAATCCATCAATACTCTGAGGCATATAGCTTCCTCATCATTGAATTCACTGAACTTACAGTGTTTGATAAGTGTTACCAGTCTCTCCACAAATTCGTTGATGGTTTCACCATCTTTCTGTCATTCCTGACTGAAAATATACCATACATTTGGCATTGGATTGAACTTGAGATTCAAGACTTCTTTGATTAGACTGTATGTAATTTTTAATTTCGCTGCATTTTCTTTATGACTTCTTTTACACCTTCATCAGCTAGATTCTTAAGGTATTTGATAATCTTCTTGTTATCTGTCTCTCCCAGAGCATCAATGTAATCATAAAATGTCTCTATCCAAGCAGTCAATCTGTCGCTAATATACCGCTTATTGGCGGTATCGGATGATGGTGGTAGTTTCAGTAAGGTGGTGGCATTGTACTTACTGATGTGGAGAGTAATGTTCTTTCTGATGCTGCTTGGTGATCTTGTTTATGCAAATCATCTCTGAGGCCTTGCGACGTGCTGGCCTCTGGGTCATCTTTGATAATTACAGGGAATGTGAACTCTTCCTTGGTCTCCATTGGGAAAGCCAATGTTCATGATTCCGATAGCTGCTCTATGCTTTCTGATCTTCAGAGACCTCTGGAGTTGTTCTGAGCCCAACTCAGCAGCTTTGGGTATGGACGACTCCTTAAACACAACCCCAGGCACTTTTCCTGAGGCCACTACCCCCAACGCTGTGGTATGATGACTCTCTTTACTCAGTTCTGGTAAGCAAATATTCATTTCTTGTATCTGACTCGCTTTGCTTTCAGGTGTCTCTTTGTACTGTCTGACACCTGGTTGACCTCTGCCTTGCAGCGCTTCTGATTGCAAAGCTATCTTGCAATTGGCTGTCGCTATTTACTGCTCTTTCAACACCCTGTTGTATCCGCCTTTAGCGTTATCACTCTGTATGATGTTTAGTTTAAGGTTGAATAGTAGCGCGGTTCCTATTTCTATCGTCTTTCAAGCAGGTTCTTGGCCATGATGTGTAGACTTCTCCGTGAAGCTTTCATTATCTTCAAATGCTTACACGGGCTGGAATTGTGCTTTGACTCCCCATACGCCAACCGTCGATTCTGCACTTCGACTGAGGCACACGTGGCAACCATAAGCATTTTGCTGGACCACAGCAAACTCTCTGGGAGAGAACTGTCTATCTTTGGGCTACGTATCCCCTAAATTGTGGCCAGTTGAAGCCTCCTCCCCAGTTTGGGTGCCCACTAATGACTATGCCACACACGGAGCTTAGTATAACACGTCTTCATTCTTCTGCTTGTAAACGCGACCTCCACATTCTAAACCTGCCTTCACTTAACTCTAATGCTTGCATTACAGTTGTACAGAATTCATCAGGAGCCACAAGGGTTCTGTCATTGCTAACTCACATGGCACTAAAATAGGCAGCCCTTTGCCCCACAAGTCAGGTTGGCACCAAATCCAGTGGGAGAGAAGCTACCCTCAGTACCAATTCTTTGGACTTCTAGACCTCTGGAGGACCAGGGCCAACCTCCAGATCCAATCCAGCATAGGTACATCCTTCCTGGGCTGAAAAATAGGTTTGACTGCTTGTTATTTCTCTGCAGGAACAAATCTGTTTCATTGGCATCACAGTAAGAATGTATTTGACTTCGTGGAACCTATCAGGATACCGCCTGCTGCCCTGCCTCACCAAAGCCATTTTGAGCACCAAACTAGAGATTTAATCTAGCAATTGGAACCAGGCGCCAAAAGTTTCTGGCCAATGCAATGACTTCTCTGGGTACGAACTTTAAACGTTTGCTTCCATAACCAATGGCTTTAGTGGGACCTTCCTAAATGCCTATCCAACTTAAGTGAGGCCTTCTCAGGTACAACCTTCTGCCTTGCTCTGTTTAGACATTTTGACCTCTATTTTTCAGACTAAAGGCCTAATTACGAGTTTGGCAGTGTGGGAGCGGGCCGCCACGCCACCGCCCCGCTCCCACACCACCAAAGTCAACCATTGCCCACCAGCCAGATTACGAGGAAACTCGTGGTCTGGCTGGTGGTGCTTTGGTCGTCCTGAGACAGTCCTACGGCCCATATGTGAGCCTTAGAACTGCAGCGCAGAGGGAACGTCAATGCCCGTTCTGGCACAGCATGGATTGTGCAGTCCATGCCATGCAGAAACAGGAGGGTATGCACACAGGGGAGAAAACATGTACTCCCCAGAATGCACCCCCATTCACAGGGGCACCAGGGGGCCCTGTAGGGCACCCTTACTATCCTGACTGCCACACTTTTCATGGTGGATTCAACACTATGAAAAGTGTGGTGGTCTGGAAAGTCGTAATATGCTTGGTGGTACCGCAACCGCACCTCCAGCATATTGCTGCCCCAGATCCTGTGCCACCACCAAGGGATTGCAGATCCCCACCGGTTGTGGTGGACCCATGGCGGTTCAATGGCCAAAGTTATAATACGGCAGTCGGACCACCAGTGCGGCAGTAGCTGCACCGCCACTACTGCACCACCGTGAGTTGGGCGGTCTACGGTCCCCACCAAACTCATAATCAGGCCCTAAGTCAGAAGTTACAATCCTTGACCGGGCCACCCAGCATGGTGTATCCAACCTCGGAATACATCACAGTCGGCCTCAAAGTGCTCCTAGTTTCCGAACACCGGGGATCACAGCTATCATTAGCAGTTCCTGCTTTTTAATGCTATTTTAATTTAACATGTTGAAAACTCATATCTCAGGTTCCCCTTATTGGATGTTTGTTATTTGGTTATAGTTTGACTCATTACAATTTACTCTATTTTTCTAATTCAGTTTGATATTTTTATTGTTTGGTGTATTGACTTTATCACTGTTTTGGTACTTCATGATTAGTTTACATATTGCTCTAAGTAAAGCCTCTCTGCTCTTTACCATAGCTACCAGGGGGATAAGCTCTGGTTCATTTTGTCACTTTAGGGTTCACCCTAACAAGTTAGGGCCTTATTATGATGTCCGCCCAACACCGTTGCAGTCACGGGACCGACCGACCTACGGTCGCAGTCCCGACACCGCTCTTACAATGCAGCCGCACATGGTGCAGTCGCATACTCCCATTTTTCTATGGGAGCTTGTGCTGCGGCCGTAAACCGGCCTTAGTACAAGCTCCCATAGAGATATGGTAATTTCTGTTAATCCCTGCACCGTATGGCAGGCACCGTGACATGTGGCAGGCACCTCATGGTGCCTGCCACACAGTGCAGGTATTAACAGGGGGGCACGGTGCTTCCTCGCCTCCAAAGCAGAGGCCGCAGGGAGAAGGGGCCCCTGTTAGGGGCCCCCAAAGTCACTTTTCGAACGGCTTTCCGTGTTGGAAAGCCCAACATGGAAAGCCTGTCAGAAACCAACATCGTAATCCCGATGGCGGAAACGCCGTCCATAGGGATTACAGTAAGGCCTCCAATTGGCCGACTGGCTCCTTGTGCCCATCGGAATCCAGCCGGAATGGCCAACCGGTTTCACTTTCAACTGTCTGCATTGTAATGTGGCGGTCGGAAGTGAAACGTACGAGTCACATCGTTATGAGGCCCTAAGTGTTATTATTCCTTGAGATGGTGTCAGCCCACTCCAAATAATAATTGACTTTCTTACAGGTTTCAAGCAGGTCCTACTTGGCACTGCATTCTTTTGCCCTGTCCCTCTCACCACCTTGTAGCCATATTTCATTTTCACCCAAGCATTCCATGGGGGCTTTTTGAGAGATGTTTACCTCAGTGTGTTTATGATATGTTTGGAGAGAAGCATCCTGATCTGTCATTTTCCTGCCCCTGATATATTGACATGGGAATCATTCGTTTTTAATAACGTTTTCTATCTCTTTTGTGTTACAACAAGGATTCTCAAAAATGCTTTCCTATTCTCTGGCTAAGTTTGATTCTAAAATACATTTTTATTTAATGTTCAGAAACTTGAGATATTTATGTAATTTCAATGTGTCACAAAATATCACAAAAGAAAATATAACCATTGACACACATAAAATCAAATCAACACAATGCACATACTAAAGACTTCCAAATTGTACTAAATGTCTTTCACTTAATATATTAAGAAAAAACTCTTTTTATTATCATACATTTCAAGAAATGTGTTCCAAACTGTCTCAAATTTGTTTGCATGACCCTTATTTCAGATTATTCTTTATAGTGCCATTTGTTTCCCAAACGTTTCTAACCTATCTATTGAAAGGTGAGTAGTCAATTTCCAGTTCTTTAGAATGATTTATGTAATAGTTATGCCTCTCAAAACTAAAGCCAATATTTCACCTAATCTGCTGCAATTATTGATGTATACGATTCTGGTGTTTAAGGTTGGAGCCTTTGACTAGCTTCCCAAAAACATCTCACAGTAGTACACATCCAAAACATATGTTTAGTGTCTTAAGAATCATTTGGAGCCTCCCAACATATGCAGTCAGTTTTAATCCCTGATGCAAACAGTCTTCTAACCAGGTCTAATATTATGCAATAATATTTTATGTTGTGGGGTGTCTCTAGGGAATTGGCGAGGGTGGAAGTATTTGAGAGAGGTAGACAGCAGATTGGAGAAGTTGCTCAAACGGCAGAAGTCCTCCACCAACTACTGACTAGTGACAAAATCAGCGCTACTGGTGTGGTAGAATTGAAACATTCGAAGTTTGAACTGCCTTTAGACTCTTTAAAGGAGCTTAAGAAGGCCAAGGAGGATAAGGCGACTAACTGAGCATTATGAGTCTAAATAGGAGGGGTGCTCCTCTTTATTAGAAGTATTGTAATAATATCAAATTAAAATATGATGGCCCATAAACTTAATTCTTTGAAGCTGGCTTATGTGAGAGCATGCAAGAAAATGAAATCAAGCTGTTTGAGAAATAAATCCTTGCGTGTGAATGCCCGGAAGGGCTTCAACACAATTTTTTGACTTTTTTTCATAAAATGGCAGCGGGAGACAGGGGAGTTGTTTTTGAGTCCCTATTTCAGAAATTCCGCCTACAAAAAAAGTGATTGAGCACTCTGAATCTGACCATGTGTGTCTAGATACGTACACTGAGAGCCATTTTGTTCCAGGGATGGAGGAAATCTTGGACAAAGTTCCTCCCAAAGAAGATTTAACCCTCCCAGACATTGACACTTTGATTAATTTACCCATCAAGTGCCCTATTGGGCAGTTACTCCTACGGGTAACACCCAGAAATCTAGGATGCAGCCTTTTAGCAGTATGTCTAGGAAGAATTTCTCCTCAACTTTCAAAACTTCTGATATGCCAGAGCTGGAGCTAAATTTACATTTTTCATGTAATCTTTCAGGTTGAAGGATATTCCTGCGAACTTTATTCATAAATCTATCGTCGGTTGCTCAATTATCAACTGATTGTCCCCTTCACTACTTTTGGTTTAATATCCAAAATGAATGTCTTCAATAATTCCTTTAGTGACTATAAAGTTCTTTCTTTTCTGATTGACTTTGACATGAAGGGAACAGGGTCCTGGAAGCTTAAATAAGCTACAGTGAGGTTTGAAAAATCTAAAGGTAGAACCCACTGGAATCCTAAATTGACTTTTAAACTGAAGGAATCCTTCAGTGCAATAATTGTGGCGAAACATTTTATGCATCCAGACACTTTTTTTAAATAGTAAAGATATATGAAGTACTTTGTGGTTAAAGATAAGATAAACATCAAGGCTCCATGAAGTAGGCCAGTTTTCCAACCATCCGCTCATCTAAACAGGGATATAAAAAGACTAGTGAGAAGTCAATTTGCATCCTTCTCTGTGGAAAGAGGCAAATTAATCAGTCTCCTGAAAAGGAGAAGGCAGAGATTAAAAACTGTCCTAAAAAAGAAGACATGTGACCATAAATGAATTGACTTAAAAGAAGTTTCTTCCCATAATGATACAATGATATTTCGGTAGATTATTACTGACTGTTTGGGGAGCAGAGTTAGGTTTTTCCCACTTCCAATTAAGGAAAAAGGAATGGAGTGACTATATTGCTGATTTATATGCGACTGATGATGTTGAATAGTTGCCTGTTATTACATTTTGTACCTTCTTTACAATCTTTACCTTTATTTATTCTCCCACCCACAAAGCAGATTGAGGTTTATATTAGGGGAATGAGAGCTTTCGGGGCAATGGGTCCAGATGAGATACCCAATCGGTCATTAAGAAAGAGGCCACGTTATGGTCTACTTTTCTTACCCCAGTGTTTGAATACTGCTACCAAGATAGTGTCATTCCCCCATCTTGGTCTGTGAGTATTATAGTGCCTTTACACAAAAAGGGTCCTTGAAATCTGTCCTCTAATTATCGTCAAATCACCCTTTTAGATGCGGTAGGAAAAATATTTGCTAAAAGCATTCTTGATCATTTACTTGTGTGGGTGGAAGAGGAAAATATCCTTCCTTTTAAACAAGCCAACTTTAGGAAAAAACATTGCATTCTAGATAACGGGCCCGATTCACAAAGGGACTTACGTGTAGCAAAATTACAAGTGTGGAGTCTCCACACTTGTAGTGGAATCCGCACACTTAGGGCAGAATCTCTGCACGGCGCAGTCTCTGCAGAACGCCATGTGGAGATTCCACAGTGAGCACTGAGATTCCACCACTAGTGTGGAGACTCTGCCACAAGTGCAGAGACTTTGCACTTATAACTTTACTACACGTAAGTCCCCTGTGAATCGGGCCCAACATCTTAAAGGTGAAATTAATTGTGGAAAAGTATGTTTCAATATGCATCCTACATGTTTATTCCACTTTTATAGACTTCTCCACAGCATTAAATAGAGTGGATCTCCCAACCCTTTGGAAAAAATCGCTTAGTTTGTGCATGCCAGATGATCTACTCCAACTAATTATTACTTTGCACTCCTCTAAGTGGTGTCTGGGGTTATTGGGTGGGGATGAGGGCTTGCCTTCAATTATTAAAATGAAAAAATGTCTTAGAACAAGGCTGTTTGTTGGCTCCTATATAATTTTATCTTTAGATTTTAGATTTACCTCAACATCTGGCCAACAGCGAAGAAGATCCCCAAGTATTGGGGGTCATTTCCTTGTCTGCTATATGCAGACGATATTGTAATTCCCAAGGGTCTGAGTAATCGACTGTCTTCTTTACAGCAGTTTGTGAATCCTCACCTTTTGAAAATGATTGTGTCCAAAAGCAGGGGAACCTAGGAAGTTTTCCAATTATTGCATGTTCCTTGGTACAGAGAAGCCGGAGGTAGTGTAATCATACCCCTGCCTTGGGAAAAAGATGCCCAGCCGCTCAATGAGAAGGATCATATATGCCACAGCATGAGTGAGGCTATCTTGCATGCTGATGGATTAGGAGCATTTTATATGCAGTTGTATGTAGACATTTTATACATTTATACCTGTATACCGGGCAAAACGCCCCTCAACTCTGTTGTATAACATAGAGACAATTGATATTGTACAGTGAGATTTGTTAGAGAAATTGGAAGGACAAAGTTTGCAGAAATTGTGCAATTTTAATTCCTTGGTACCCGCAGAGGCTCTAAGATTAGAGGTTGGATTAACAAGCACTTATGTGCAAGGTTTGGCCAATGTGGACAGTTGGGATTTTAGCTGATGAAGGGCAAGGAGAACTAGTTAAGGGGTGTTTTATGCAAACAGAAAGTTTAAACTCCGAAAAGGAAAATCATAATTTTTTAGGAATTTTAATTATGCAATAAGTCTGTTTAAATCAAAGCAGCAAATCTTGGTTCTCTTTTCTATGCTCAGCCCAAATGTTTTTTAAAGCATTCTTCAAGTACTGTAAGCCAAAGTTTATATCTAAAATGTTGTGAATCCAAGTGAGGTAATAACTGCTTCTTGTCGCCAACAAGAATAACAGCAGTATTTGTTATGGAATCCTGAGCATGGTATTCGTCGCTTCTGGACATTGCTATATGTGAACTTAATTTCCTTAAATGTATTAACCGCAAAATGGTCTAATTCATTGCCCATAGATAAATCTTGCAGTTTTTGTAATATTGGTACACAGGATTTTGACCAGGTACTATTTGTTTGCCCTGGACTGCACTTTCATTGTCAACACATTCTGAGGCTGCTGGTTTTAAAATATAATGTCTGAACTGCAGCTGAAGCTTGTCACTTACTATTTTGTCCTGTCAACAAGACGATTTGTCAAAATTTAGTGAAAAAGTTTAAGTGTTTGTTTTGTATTAATTGCATTTTTTCGTGATGTATTATATGGTGCTCATGTGAACCTCTTTAGAGTTTAAAATCTTGAATACATTTTTTTATTGAATTACATGTAATCTTCCTCCATATTCTACAAAAAATCTATACCAAGCACTAATTTTGCATTTTGTAATATATTGCTGCAGTCAACCACTAAACTAGAGCAATGGTTCTTAGCCAGTGAACCGGGATCCCTGGGAATCTGCAAAGCCTAATCATAGGGTCCGTGACTGCTTGGAAAATAAAATTATAGTAACAGAGTAATAAAGTGTATATAAAGAAAAACGCTAAATGTAAAATTGAACATTTTAAAACAGTCTATAAATGTGCAGGAATTTGGAAATGGAGGCTAAAAATTAAGTTAATGTTAGACCTGACAACCTTAGGGTGCTCTTCCCCCAACTTTTTCCCGCCACCCTCCATTTTTCTGCCCTCATTTTTGCTGGCTTTAGGACTCTGTGCACTTTATCACTGCTAAACAGTGCTAAAGTGCTTGTGCTCTGTTCCCTAAACAATGGTAATTTTGGTTCATCCCCACTTGGCATATTTAATTTACTAATAAGTCCCAGGTAAAGTGCACTCCATGTGCCCTGGCCCTGTAAATTAAATTCTACTAGTGGGCCGGCTGCGCTGATTGTGCCACCCACATGAGTAGCCCCTTTCCCATGTCTCAGGCCTGCCACTGCAGAGCATGTGTGTACAGTTTACTGTCACTTCGACTTGGCATTTAAAAATAATTGCTGAGCCTTAAGCTCCTCTTTTCATACACATAGGTCACCCCTAAGGGAGGCCCTAAACAACTCTAAAGGCAGGGTGCTGTGTAAGTAAAAGGTAGGACATGTACTTTTATGGTTTGCATGTCCTGGTAGTGACAAACAGCTAAATTCGTTTTTCACTACTCTGAGGTCTGCTGCTCGTATAGGCAAACATTAGGAATTCCCTAATACACTTTTAAGTAGTAATTCCTGATTAGAAAGAAGGAGTAGCTATTTCATTTTTTATATCTTTGGAATGGTAATGATACATACCCTTCACTGGTAAAGTTGGATTTAGCCTTACTATTTTTGAAATCGCACTTTTTAGAAAGTGGACATTACACTGCCCTTACAGCTCTGTGTACCTCGTAGCCTGTCTCCAATGCACGACTGGCGTGGGTGACAGCTACACTTTGTCCATACCCTCAAGACATCCACAAACACAGGAAGGCTAGGTATGTCTGAATGCCCATCTACATACATCTGGATTCTGATGGATCTTCCTGGGCAGGAAGGAAGGGAGGAGCTGACACTTTCACTTCAATAGGTAGTATCCTGTCCTCACACAAATCACTGATTTACCCCCCCATAGCTAGTCTGTAGACAGGGTTGGGTTGAAAGGATACTTGTTCACTTCAAAGACCGCTTTTTGAAGTCCCCCCCACTCCAAAGGCACATATGGTTATACATACTGGGTCTCTGACCCTACCAAGACAGTATGCTTCTGAACCTGTGACCACTTTGCCAGGAAGAAGAGGAATCACAGTGCTGCTAAAGGACTACCACTCTGCTGGATCTGCTTTTTGCTGAACTCTTGCCATGCTGGGTTGCCCTGCTGCCACTCTATCTCTGCCTGGGTGAGAAGGATTGGACCTGTATCACTTGAACCCATTGTGACTCCAAGGGCTTGCTGGCTTGCCTCCTGTTGCGTAAGTCTCAGGGACAGATGCAAAAGAAATAGAACTCTCCTTTTCTAAACCTTGGGCTCATCTACTGGTGAGTCTGTCCTGCCAAGAGGTGCCAACCCAGTCCTGGACCATTGGACGTAGACCTAGTGGCCTACTGCAGTGTTATCAACGTATCGTCTGCTGCCCCTGAAATTGGATCAGTGCACTGTATTTTGGGACCAAGACTTCACTCATCGCCCTCGTCAGATTGCCGCTGCTGCAAGGGGGATCACCGAAGCATCGCTCAGCTGGACCACACCTCTGTCAACACAAATCGAGGCTCAAGGTTATTTTGTTTAGCAGGCCTAAGTGAGTCCCTGTACCAGCCCACTCTCACACTGGACGGCCTGAACTCTGGACTTTGTCCCGGGTCGATTTGACCAATTAACCCTTTAAGAGCTATTTGCTTCTAAGCATTCATATCTCAACTTCTACATATTGGAATTTCATTGTTTTCATCCTGTTTTATTTATAAAGTCATACTTTATTTTTCTAAACTGTTGTGGAGTCTTTTTGTGGTATTTTCACAGTTTTACTGTTTAAATGTTGCACAAATACTTTGCACATTGCTGCTTAATTTAAGCCTGACTGCTCTGTGCTAAGATACCCGAGTGTGAGCATGGGATGATTTAGGTTGAGTAGTGGCTTACCCTGACTAGGATTGTGGCTCCTGCTTGGACAGGGTGCATAACCTGCCAGCCAGAAGCCCCATTTCTAACAGTTAGTATCTCAGACTGATTTGTGGAAGCAGTGCAAGTGAATCAAATAGAATGTAGGTTGGATGATGAGTGGCCTCAATTGAATTTAGAAAAGCTGCAATATTCCCATTACATTTAAAATGTTGTCTTTTTTATATTTGTTTGTGAATTTAAATAAAATATTTCATCATTTGTGTATTTGTTTGATGAATGCTTGTTTCTGTATTTAATGCGTATTGTTTTGCAGTTCAAATTATGGGAAATGCTTACCCTGGGGTCCAGTAATGACTCAGTGGGGGTTCCAAGATTCCAATAATGATTTAGGGGCCGATTACAATGTCGGTCGGAAAGCCTCTGACCGCAGGTCTGAGGCTCTCTGACCGACATCATTGGTTTCAATTTCGACTGGCTGATTACAATACAGCGTTCAGAATTAAAACTGGCCGGTCATTGCAGCTGGATCCCGATGGGCTTGTCGGCCAGTCGGCAGCCGGCCCATAATCCATTAGGGTGTGTTTTACACCATCCCGATTACGATGCATGGTTTCCGACAGGTTTTCCATGCCGGGCTTTCAGACATAAAAAGCCTGTCGGAAAGCATGTTTGGGGGGCCCCTAGCAGGGCCCCTTTCTGTTTGCGGCCTCCGGTTGGAGGACGATAGTTGGCCCTTGTTGATCCGTGCACTTTGAGGCAGGCACCTTGAGGTGCCTGCCACGGGTGCAGGGATTAACACAATCTCCTATTTCCCTATGGGAGCTTGTGTTACGGACGGTTTAGGGCCATAACACAAGCTCCCATAGGGAAATGTGAGTATGCGACAGCACCATGTGCGGTCACATCCTAATTAGGCAGCCGGGACCGCCGACCGGAGGTCGGTCGGTCCAGATTCCGCGACATTGTAATGAGGCCCTTAGTGTCGGTCTTCGGGTTAGAGTAATGATAAGTAGAGGTACACAGAAGTGAAAAGGTTAATAACCACTGGACTGGGGAGTGTATCTCTTTCAATTTTATTTCTAGCTCCTTATTGTAGAGGTGGATGCATGCTCGTGAATTCTTAACCCCGAGAAAAAAGTATGTCCAGGTCAAAAGTGCTCATAGTTCAAAATATCTCGTTATATCAAACTTTCCAAAAAATCACCTCTGTCTTATTTTTTATCAGGGGGTTATGGCTAATACTAGCTGCATGTGTTGCTGATGCATTATGACTCAAAGTCGACAGACATCTGACCTTGTTACCAAAATATTTTCAACCAAAGCTGGAATATTTTACTCTTGTTAAGAGTGGATATAACAAGAGTGATTGGAGTGGTTTAAAATATGGTAGTTTATTTTCATGATCCATCAAGTCAACATCCTCAACCTCATTTGATCAAAAAAGCTGCCCCTTGCACTGTTATTTGTCTATAATATTTGGATATGCTCAGTAAAACAATTCCACTTTTATCAACACTCATTTGCATTTGCTTTACCGTGCATCTCTCTTTCCATAAAACGCCACTAAGCAATTTTTCAATTGTTTTCAAGTGTTTGTTACCCATGTGCAACCTGAATATGTATAGAAACTTTGGCAAGATTAGCATTTATGAATATATACATATATGTGTACTTGTGACAGGATGAGAAAGACATACTTATGGAATTACTTGAAGAATTTATATGCCTGATAATCAATAAGCTTTATTTCGACAACTCATGCCATAAAAAGCAATGTTACAATAAATAAATACAATATATTTAAAATTATAAAAACATATCATAAAATAGGTAGTTGTTCTTCCTTGTATGAGAGCCAAAGCATCACAGCATACAGAGGAAATTGATTGCAAATTTGCACACATTCCATCATCTTATTTCTACATAAGATACTCTAAAAACGTTGTTAAAAAACAACCGTAATGGACAATTAATTACAGTAAGAGAAAGTTATGACCAATGCAGACAAAAATTAAATCTAAAAAGCGGCCAAAGCAGCACATCAAACAGCAAAAGGCCCAATTATTACGCTGGTACAAGTTCCAATATCTCGGTTGAGCCCCCAAAGATGATGCTCTTGTTGCTATGTGTAAAACAAAACTGTAACTAGACTCCCCTAGACGAAGGCTGAGCAAATTATTTATATTGTTTAGTACTTTGGTTGCTGTTGATTAAACTGGGCTGCAAAAGGACCCCCGAATGAAACCCAAACAGTTTGTTTACACATCAAGGGTGTCACTAGTCACACTTGGAGTTTACATTTAGGTTCTTCACACCCACATCCGACCCAAAAACTTGGCAGCAGAACATGCATATAATGGCCGGGGTCAGATCTTAGGATTCTAAGAGCAGCACAACCGCTTCAGGTCCCCTTCAACTTACAGAGAGGTTTGATCCATTTCAGACGAGGGCCAACATAACCAGAGCAAGCAAACAGAACATGAGGACCAGTTTCTACAGAACTATTGCAGACAGCGCAAAAGACACCTGCACCTGAATCCCATTTGGTAGCAAAGGTTTTCAGCGGCCAGGTGCCAACCCTGAACTGGAAATAAAGTTTCCTCTCCAGTGGCAAAGTGGTAGTGTCCTAATAGGGTTCCAAAGAGCTGTAACATTTAAAATCTAGGAACCTTGCAGTCAATGTTGAACTAACCACCGCACGTGCCTCACATTGGGAAGTACATAGCCAATAATGTTTTTTCAGCAATTCTGCTGATGGGATGGGTTTGGGAAGCTGGATTTTTCAATATCGAATAGTAGCTTTTTGAAATGCTGAAGCCACTCAATCATGTTGGATCTGTTGGCATCTATGACGTCCTTTAAGCCCATGGCAAAATGGACTCATTCTGGTGTAGACCACAGCCTTCTCCACAATAGTAATGGGCACAGTCTAACTTTAGTGCCTTCCTACCCATATCTAGCAGCAAAGGTTTCAACAGGGTACTAGAGGGAGGTGAGTCAAGGTTCTCAGGAATTTGTTCTCTGATTTAATTAAAGAGCTCAAGCTTTAGCATCGAAGACTGAAAAACTGGACCAAATGATTTACTAAATGAACTGCTGTTCTTTAACTAGAGCACCGGTAATCTGCCTATGTTTAAGAGACATTGTGTCCACTTGAGATTTCCATAACATGGTCAAGGACAGGATAATGCCCAAACATGTAAAAACATTTGTCCTCTTGAGTAGCTTGTCCCCCAACATTACTCTTCCCTAGTACGATCTGTGTTGTTTGAACAACATATACTTTGTCTTTAAGGCATTGATCTCGAAGCCTTGCTCTCTGCCAAACTCCTCAAAGTGGAGCAGTGTGTGCTGCAGATTACCATGTGTCTTCGGGATCAACAGAGTGTCATCCGCAAACAACAGTATGGTTGTTTTGCGCCAGCCTAAGTGGGGGCATCAGTTGGGAAACGAGAAAGGAAAAGAACAACGTCATTAAGAAATAATGAAAACAAAGTAGGGGCCAAAACACAACCTTGGCGAATGCCTTTGTCAATGGAAAACCGGTCAGTGAGTTCACCCTGGCCACCCCAACGAACTTGGGCATAATTGCCTTTGTGCAGATGGATTAATAAAGTTAATAGATCCAGAGACATGCCCAATTCACGGAGAGCCAGCCATAACTTCTTGCGGGGAACTAGATCGAAGGCTGATTTGAGATCGACAAAGGCAACATACATGTTGCGTTTGCTGATTACCACTACCCTCCAGTATAAAAGCAAGAAGCGAAAGACCTGTTCAATAGCGTTTATTCTCCTACAAAAGTGCGCTTGGCATAATGATAGGATATCGTTGTAAGTAATACAATCCTGTATTTTGGCCAAAATGAGACATGAGAACTTTCTTTTGGAAGCAGTTGATCAAGCTGATTGGCCTGTAGTTCCGAGACAAACATCTATCTCCATTATTGTAGATAGGGATAACTTCAGCACCCTTCCAGGTATCCAGGATGGGTGCTCTACCATCAATAGCGTTTGCCAGAGTTAATATATAGCTGGACCAGTTAGCTCTGTCCTGCAAAAATATATCAGTGGGTATACCGTTGGGTCCTGGTGCTCTACCTCTGGAAGCTGCATTTAGGGTGAGGGAGTCGTCATCTGGCTCGAAAAATGTCACAACTGAAGCAGGGGAGCAGGAAGCAATTGGGTCACTTAATTCATCTTCTGCTGCATTAAGAGTGTGACCCTCAGAGTATAAATGTGAAAAATGATCAACCCAAGTAGGGGTGATGGATATGATTATGGGGAGGGGGTTCTTGTCCATCTCTACCCCACTTAACCAGGGACTAAATCTTACAGAGTCCTTGGCAGAGCAGGACGCTTTAAGTTCTTGCCACCTCTCATCTTTCCTCTCTCTGCTTGCCCGAGCCTGTTAGTTTACAGAGCTTCCTCCCCGAATGGACCTGCAGTTAACCTTAGTTTTTATCGCCTTAATCTACACTCCTTATTGAACCAAGTTTTCAGTCCAGGGATGCATCTCCGAATAGGTGATGCAGGAGCAAGAAAATATGATAATAGTTTCTTTAAAAACTTGTTATGTGAATCAGTGATTGGCACATGATCCACTGCGCATGACAACCTTGTGGACATTTCTACTGACCAGGATGATAAATCCTCACTGATGGCGGACAAAATGTAGTGGGAGTCAACTACCTGAAACCATTTAATATGCCACGTATCATTAGATGATTGTATGTCCCTAGTAGGAACCAGGGTGTGCGAGTTGGCCATCATTTTAGCACAGAAAGGCTCCATAGTAAGACAAAGGGGATTATGGTCACTCTCCAACCTCTCATTAATGATCATGTCCCTGAGGAATGGCCAGAGTCTCAGATCTAATAATATATAATCTATACGACTAGAATGTAGCAAATTGTTGTAAGTAATGGCCCCATTCCTGTCTGATTTGGACCATCCATTAATTGCTCGGAGCCCCAGTCCCAAACAGAATGTCTTGAGCTGTAAAGCAGCCTCTGTCCATCTTTCTATGCCAGGCAATTCTAGTCGCGGAATGCCCCAGATCACGTCCTCCTCCGTAGCTAAGTTGACATCCTCACTGTCAAGGGCTCAAAGGTGGTGTTAAATTCCACTGCTCTTATCAAATATGAGTGGCTGTGGTTCTTTTCCAGATAATCTTCAAAGTGTATGACAGTTTTGGACTTCAGACCCCCGACCCCTCTCGTATAGACATTGTAAATATCAATGCTAATGAAATTACCAACCACTAGGTGAATGGCCAAGACATCAGGGCAGTTGATGAGAAGTTCATCAAATTTACAATCTAGGCTTGGTCTAAGCCACATTGTTAGCCCTCCTGATGGTCGCCCTGCAAGACCGCATGATGCAGGAATTGAAAAGTTTAGGTAACCAGGTTTCCTGGATCAGACAAATATCGTACTAATCAATAAAGTTATTTCAGTTGGGAAGTGCGGCCTTTGATCTGAGACCAGTCACGTTCCAGGAGATTATGGGCACCATGGTTTTAGGCAGAGTGATGGTGGAAGATGGAGAGAGGCCAACCGGGTCCCGACAATTAAGGTTGTCGGGTAGACCCATGGGATTGCCTGCGACTGGGTCGTCATGAAAAATGCTCAGAGCATTTGGAGAAGGAAAGACACCATGCTTCTCATACTCAGAGGAATAGATGGGCTGGTCAGTGTTGGAGATTAATGCTTGTCAGTCTATATCACGTGTGGGAGATCAATCAGATATATGGGACAAAGGAGCACACAGATCGATTTGACAGCTGTGCCCTGGACGTCTATTTTTTTAGTCAAATGTTAGTTTTGAACAAGGAAGAGGTTCGAACTACAAAGGCCACTAAGTTGTCAACTAAATCCCTCTTACCAAGAATTAACTCTATACTATCAAACTTGCTGCCCAGTTGTGGAAGCCTTTTAGCTCCAAGAATGTCCTCCCATGTGAGTGAATGAGAGCCCCTCACCTGGCGAATCCAATGAATAGTTTTATTTATTAAAGCATCCTTACCTTCATTATACATGGGATGCACAAGTTTGGGGACATTAATTAGAAATATGGAGCAGCTGGAATTGGGAACCCAAGATCCCAGTTGAGGAATAGATTTTTGTGTGGAGGCTGGGTGGTGCCTTAGAAATCCAGACTCCTTGTGAAACTCGTTACTGGGAGAGATAAGTGGCTGGGAAGAGTTTTTGGTTTGGGCATGTGCTGGTCCCCTAGTTCCTATGGATGCTTCTACGAGGGAAGTCCCATGGATGGAAACATGGGATACTACTGGATTACTAGTCTCAATGGGCCTTTGTTTCCCAGTAAAGGGCAGTTTCCTCAAAGAGTGGGAGGTGCTTCACAACACATAGGTGGTGTTAAGTCCCCTGCTATTATCAAATATGAATGGCTATCGTTCTTTTCCAGAACGTCTTCCAAATGCATGACAGTTTTGGACCTTAGACCCTCCCTCGACCCCTCTCGCATAGACACTGTAAATATCAATGCTAATGAAATTGTCAACCACTAGGCAAATGGACAAGATATCAGGGCAGTTGATGGGAAGTTTGTCAAATTTACAATCTAGGCCTGGTCTAATCCACATTGTCAGCCCTCCTGATGGTCACCGTGTGATGCAGGAATTGAAAAGTTTAGGTAACCAGGTATGTAGAGGAGTTCAATGCACTAACACCTCCTATGTTGTATGTTGTGGTCAGCGAGATGAATGAGACACAGTCATAAATAATCAATTAAGTGTAGTGAACAGGCATGATACCAGTGGTTTAAAATCCCTTATCTCCCCTCTAAGATCTTTGATTTGCTGACAAAGATAAGTCATATCTCCGGGGGGATGGATGACAGTTGTTCCGATCCTCTGCTCATCAAAGCATGGGTCTGTTCAGCAAGAGGGGTATAGCGATTACTGCAGGGAATGGAGAAAGAAGTGGGTTGCTGGCTGGGGGGGGGGCATTTATGGACTGTGAGACAGGGATGCCTGGAGCAAAGGGAGTGGTACAGCTGCATTTGCTGCTATATTGACCTTTAAAGTAGCTTGAGATAGTTTGGGCTTCTATCTTATGCTTAGATGTTAACCTTGCTTCATCATGGGGTTTTCGATTGATCTTTTTGGTAATAGTTCCCGGGTTAGCATGCAGCTTAATGGCATTTTTGTTTAGAGCAATAGTCCTGGGCTAGGTTTCAGTAAGTAGATCTGTATTAATCAGAGATTCAACCTCCTCTATTAAGAGGTTAAAGAGGCAATCATCAGGCTTAGTAGAACTTTTGGTGTGTTTGGCAATGCCCTGAGCTTGGTCTGATGCCTTTTGTTTACCCGTGGTGCAAGTTGAGGGAAGTCCCTTTATAAGACCGTGTGCTACTGAATATGAATTACAATGCGTCACTGTCGGAAAGTGCAAAATGCCCCCCCCTCAATCACTCAGGGCCATATGTATCAAGCCTTTTTCCCGTTTGCAAACGGGCAGATTCTCAGAATCGGCCCGTTTGCAAATTGGAAAAAACCTTTTGGGATGTATCATCCCAAAAGGCCATCGCAAAATAGAGAATTGCAAAATTTGTGATTCTCTATTTTGCAAATGCAATTAAGGAATTGCAAATTGCGATTCCTTAAATGCAATTCTGGAAGCACCAGAAATTAGCTATTTGGCCTTAGGAATTGCAAATTACCACCAACTTCAAGTTGGTGGTAATTTGCGATTTTCTTTAAAAAGCACTTTTTTGATTTTTTAAAAGTGCCATATGATGCACATACATGCCCTTAGGGCATGTATGTGCGCAAAATGTACACACATGCATATTTCAGGGTGCAACAGGGTGTCCTTTTGGCACCCTTGCAACCTTGAAATTGCATTCTCAATTTGCGATTCTCTAATTGGTAATCTCAAATTGAGAATGTCTTCCCATTCATTCCTATGGACCTCCTAGCCCATAGGAATGAATGGGAAGGTATTCCTTAATTGCGAATCTCAATTTGCAATTCGCAAATAAGGAATATGTAGGATTCGCAAAAATTTAGCAAATCCTACATACATTGCATTTTGCGATTCTCTAATTGCGATTCTCTAAAAATCGCAATTTGAGAATCGCAAAACTCTTTTTTGATACATATGGCCCTCAGTCTGTTAGTACACTATTAGGGTAAACTTGGGAACATCACACGCCCCAACTAATGATTAAGAGGACCAGGCCTATAGTTAGGCTACCTAAATAACAGTTCTTTGTATCTCCACATGCTCGAGCCAAGAGGGTGGGCCATAATTGAAGTGCTGGGCTGAAGGTGCGGCTGGTTGGACAGCCTGCTCCTCATCCTCGTTGTCATCTGGGATGCATAGTCCCCACCAGGAAAGTCAAGAATGCCGCTGTTTGTCCCACGCAGCTGGATGTAAAAGCGCGCTTTATAGCGCTGTAATGGAAGTGCTGGGCTGCAGTTGCGGCTGGTTTGAGGGCCTGCTCCTCACCTCATTGTCACCTGGGACACGTAGGGCCTGATTCACAGAACTAACTTACGTCAAAAACGTAAACGTAAACGTAAACGTAAAGTTAGTACTTTTTAGGTATTCAGAATACACTTACTCATTTTGGTATTCACAGAATAGTACTAACTTTACGTTTACGTTTACGTTTACGTTTTGACGTAAGTTAGTTCTGTGAATCAGGCCCAGTGGGCCTGATTCACAGAACTAACTTACCTCAAAAACGTAAACGTAAAGTTAGTACTATTCTGTGAATACCAAAATGAGTAAGTGTATTCTGTGAATACCTAAAAGTACTAACTTTACGTTTACGTTTACGTTTTTGACGTAAGTTAGTTCTGTGAATCAGGCCCGTAGTCCCCACCAGGAAAGTCATGAATGCCACAGTTCGCCCTGCACAGTGGGAAGTGAATGTGCATTTTATAGTGCCGTAATTGAAGTGAAGCGCTGCAGGTGTAATTTTTTATATGTATCCCTGGTTGGTAATTTGTATCCACTTTCTATACAAAAATAATATTATGGAAAAAAATGGCATTTTTATTCCTTTTACTTTTCCCATGAATTGATAATTTTACTGGTTTCCACCTATCTAGAGATCTTTTCAGTAATGCTGTACAAGTTGTTGCTAATTCGATTTGAAATATCGTTAGTCATAGTGATTCCAAGATATACAATGCTTATTGTTGTTGTTAGAAATGGGGGTCTCAATTTGGCAATGGTTTGCACCTTGTCCAAGTAGGGACCCTTCCTTCTAGTCAGGATAAGGGAGTTACACTCCTAAAATAACCCCTGCTCACCCCCTTGGTAGCTTGGCACGAGCAGTCAGGCTTATCTTAGAGGCAGTGTGTAAAGCATTTGCACATAACCAACAGTAATACAGTGAAAACACTACAAAAGGACACCACACCAGTTTAGAAAAATATCCAACATTTTTATATACTTAAAACAAGACCAAGACGATAAAAAGCTACTATACAGTACTTAGAAAACTTCAGTCATCAAAATAGACTTGAAATAAAGTTCCTTGAAGTCGATAGCTCCGTCTGGGGATATCACGGCGTCATGAACAACAAATCAAACAGTTCTGGCTGACCGCAGCGTCGCGGGCGACCTACGGTGTTGGGAAGACCCGCAAAACAGTACCTTTAGAAATGCAGGCCGTTGGCGACCTCTCGTTGAGCTCCGTGAGCACGTCGACCGCAGGCGTCGGTTCCGGAGGTCGGTACAGGAGTCGTCGGGCCCTTGAAGTCACACGTGCTGCAGATCTAACTCCTCGCAGTTGAAGTCAGGAGCGCTGGCATAGGCAGGTGTCGGGTGCTGCGGTGCGAAGTGCAGCGGTGTGGCGAGCGGTGCCCTCAGGTCACGGTACAGGCAGCGTCTTGGTGACGGTCGCTCAGCGGCATTGGTGGGACCGGGGCTGCGGTGCGAAGTGATGCGGTGCTCATCGCGGTGCTGGCAGGCCACGGTGCAAGCAGCGGCGGTGTCGTTGCTGAAGCGCTTTCGTCAGCTGAGGAACTGGAGTCTTTGGTGCCGGCGGCGGTAGGCCAAGGTTGCAGTGTGGGATGAGGACAGTGTATCGTGTAACTTATAAGCAGTGTCCTGGAACCACGGTGCAAGCAGTGGCATCAATGTCGGCATGGAGCGGCGTTGTCGGGGTTACCAAGGCGACGGCGTGAAGCAAGGCGGTGCGGAGTGCGGTGCCCACAGGTCGCGTTGCAAGCAGCGACTCGGTGGCGGTGTCAGGTGGCCTCGTCGGTGAGACCAGGGTTGCGGTGCGGTGTTGCGGCGGTGCCTTCTGCAGTGCCTTCAGGACACGGAGTCGGCAGCGGCCTCGTAGACAGCATCGGGTAGCTTTTTCTTCTGTTGCAGCACAAAACACACAGTCCCCAGTGCTGATGGCAGAAGAACTTGAAGTCCTTGCTGTTCCTGAGACTTCTTGAACAGGGGCCAAGCTCTACCTCAAGCCCTTGGAGAAACTCACAAAAAGAAATTGCAGAGAGTTCAGTCCAGTCCTTTCACTGCCCAAGACAGAAGCAGCCACTGCAGGCCGACACAGCAAAGTACACAGCAAAGTGGTAGTCTCTCCTCACAGCTTCTCCAGCTCTTCTTCTTGGCAGTCTTCTTGGTTCCAAAAAAGTTCTAAAGTTCTGGGGTCTGGGCCCCAGTATTTATACCCAAATTTCCTTGTCCTCTCAGGCAGAAAGTGTCTGTGCTTAGGCCAAACCAGTTTGTACCTCTCTAGCCTAGTTCCCAGCAGGATGCGGAGACAGCATTGGCCAAGGCAGACAGGGCCTATTCAGGTGCAAGGGAAATCTCCTCCCACCACTCTAAATGCAGACCGGGCCTATTCAGGTGCTAGTGAAAACGCCTCCCACTACTCTGAATGCAGCCCAACCCTGACTCATACAGACTCTCTGGAGCCACTGCACATCCCCAGCCCCTGTCACTCCAAAGCCAGACAGTCAATACACATCCTAGCAGAGGCACACAGGATGGCTAAGCAAGAAAATGTGGTATTTTCAAACACAGAATGTAAAAATCACCTTTACTAAAAGATGCATCTTTAGATTCTGAGTTCAGGCATACTAAACTTTATTTTCCTAGCAGAGGCACACAGGATGGCTAAGCAAGAAAATACCTACTTTCTAAAAGTGGTATTTTCAAACACAGAATGTAAAAATCACCTTTACTAAAAGATGCATCTTTAGATTCTGAGTTCAGGCATACTAAACTTTATTTTCCTATCTGGTCCCAATGGGAAGTTATATTTATAAGATGTTATAAATTAACTCCATGCTTTCCTGTGGGCCAGATAGTCTTTCAATAGTGAAAAATGAAATTCACTGTAATTCACTACCAGGACATGTCACACACGAATATGTATCTTCACATCGCATGCCAATACATCGCATGGCATTACAACGCGGTTGTTACAACGACCGCGCTTTAACAACGCGAACCAGTACATCGCAAGTCGTTACAACGACTTGCTGTAGGTGGCGCGCTGGACTTAGGAATAGTATTATTTACTATTCCTACTCCAGTTTGCGCAACAGCAGGGAAGGTGTTGGATTTTAAATCCAACACCAGCAATGTAATGTTGCGCATGGTACAACGCGGTGGTTGTAACTACCGCATTGTAAAAGTACCACGTTGTGGACACAGTGTTGTAAATGCTGTTTCCCGTCACACACACCAGTACATGTCCTACCTTTAACATACACAGCACGCTGCCCACAGGGGTACCTTGGGCCTACCTTATGGATGACTCACATGTAAGAAAAGGGAAGGTTAGGGCCTGGCAAGTGGGTGCACTTGCCAAATCGACATGGCAGTTACAATCATGGAAACACTAATCCATAATAACAATTTTCACAGAGAGCATATGCACTTTAGCACTGAATAGCAGTGGTAAAGTGCCCAGAGTCCTAAAACCAACAAAGACAGGCCAGGATAACTCTGCACAAAGGGCCATCTCCAACAGTTGTTCACTTGAAATTATCCATAAAGAAATAGATACTGAAACAATGATTAAACACTCCTAATATCTCAAACCTATTACTAGTTAATCTATAACCAGATGACTTAATGAACCCATTAGTGAGATCAAGCCATGCCGGTATAGATCCTTCTGGATGTGACTCGAGTAATAAAATGTCATCAAGATATGAATGTGTTTAACATTACTTATCATTTAACCTAATGTCTATGATAATTATTTGTTTAATGGCTGCTATTAATGGTCCAATGTGAATATCATGTATCGGCAGTGACAAAGGTCAGCCTTGTCTTTCACCAAATTGTTTGTTTGCATGCAAGAATTTATGTTTCTCTTCATAGTAAAAATTGGTCAGAAAATACATTCCTAATCACCATAAAAGGTAAGTGCCATCAAACTCCTTTAAATGATTTCTCAGTATCTATAGTCAGCATATCAGTTACAGCATATTTCGTCTATATTAAGTGTATAATATTCAGTAACAATCTTAGATTATCATTTTCCTGTCTTTCTTGAATGAAACCCCTTTGACACTGAGATAGCAGTAAAGCTTTTCAAACCCTGCAAGAGAGTCAGAAAATGTGTTGCCTCTTCTCAATTAATAATAACACTTTGTCTATATAACACTTCATACTACAGTTTTACCAGTATGAAGTACTGTAAAGAGCTGCCATTACTGTTGTCAAATATATTCCCAAATCCACCTTCAAGTCACACCTAGGGCTAAAAAACAGCACATTTTTGTTCGCCTCTATTACTTCCTCAGTGGTAACTAGTGCAGTGTTTGGTGATGACACCTTTTGCCCCGCCAACAATTCACCAACATAACAGAACAACACACAAATAGCATGCCTAACATAAAACACTAACAAAACATTAGAATGGATCTGTGTTATTGAGTTAGGTTGTGTTGTTTTATTTTATGTTGTGGTGTTTTTTGTGTGCTGTGTGATGCTTTCTGTGTTCTATTGTGCTGTTGTGTGTTGTTGCTGTGGTCTTGCATTATTCTTTTGTGCTTTTATGTTTTGTTGTTTATTGGGCTCTGTTTTGTATGTTGTTGTAGTGGGTTCTTGTTTTGTGCTATTGTGAGTGTTGTGTTTTTATTCATTTGGTGTGTTGAGTTTGTGTTGCATAGCTGTCTTATGCTGTTTTGTGTTACACTGTTGTGATGTACTTGTGTTGCATTGTTGGTTTAGATTGTGTTGTCTGTTTCAGAATGTGGTGTTGTGGTTGTGTGACGTTTTGTTGTCTCAATCAATCAATCAATCAAAAAATGTTATTGTTTCAGTTGATTAAAACCATAACAATACAATTACTAAAACAGAAGGCTGCAATACAAATTTTGTTTCCTAAAAGTCATAAAAATCTTTCCTTTAACTAGAATAACATATATAGAAATATCATTGTTAAAAAAATGCAGACATTTTCAACGTGCGTAGTTTACAATTAGTGAATCTGGAGCGTTGATTGACAGCTAGACCGCTATATAAAATTAAAGAATGTTCCTCCCAGTGTTCTATGTTATTCTGCCTTCTGTTCAGAAGATACGATCTGCCTCTGAGCAGTCCGTCTTGTTTGATGTTAGCGAGCAAGGCACAGGATTCCTTTTTAATGCTTGCACATGAACAGAGAGGAACTTTATTAATTGGCAGTTCAATGAGTTGTCTGTTGGTTCCAAGGCCGCTATAATTGCCGATCTGCATGTCCTTATGCCTCTAATGTTCATGGCGTGTTTTAATAAAGTGGCTCGTGCTTGTGATAATTTAGGACAAATGCAGAGAAGGTGGACAAGGTCCTCTTTACTGCTCCCACATAGTCTACATTCTTTCGGCCCGTCGTGGACCCAAGTTGGCTGGTCCATAATGGACGTCAGTTTACCTAGACGCAAGGCCATTAATTGTAGCTTTCTGTAGGCCGAGAACGTGATATTTATATATGGTGCTGGGGTTAGTGACTTGTAGTTGGTCATTACCATCCAGGCGTGTTTTCTCGTACTGAAAGTGTTTTTGTCGACTAGCAGCGAGTGAAACTTTGCTGATTTATTTATAGTTTGCTTAAAGGCAGAGTAGGGCAGATTGGTTTCCCAAAGCTCTCCTGTGCAGGTTTCTAGTAATGTGTTTTTTAGGTATTGATTGTATGGGGACTTTGCATCTTTCTCTAATTCGTCCCACAGAGCCTTGTTCAGTTCCGAGACTACTATGTTTTGTTTCAGGCTATACCATTGCTTGCGTACATTCTCCCCAGCGTTTCGTTGGTTACCCCAAATTCTAGTCTGGTCTGTGCTGGGGAAGCTCCCTGATGAATTTGAAAGACTCTTTTGTAGATTGTAACTTGTGCTTTGTTTAGCAGGTCAGCGTCTTTCCCGTGTAGAGATGTACTGCCATATGATAGCGTTGGTAGCATTTTGGCTTTTATTACTGCTAGTAGGGGTTTGAATGATGGCCCCTTAAGGTTTTTTGATAAAGACCTGAAGGCGAATGATAAGGCGTTTGATCTCTGAGTAATGTAAGCTTCTTGCTCCCGATGGTTATGCCTGTTGTCAAAGTAGAACCCCAGATACTTGTAGTTGGATACTACTTCTAGCTTTTTGCCCTCTAGTTGGAATTGTTGTTTGGCTGTCTGACGTCTGCTAATAAGCATTGTTTTGCTTTTTGTAATGTTTATCTCTAGCTTGTTGTTGGCTATAAAATCCAGCATTCCTACAAGCGATCTTTGTAGACCAATCTTGGTTAGGCTCATCAAGACAACATCATCCGCGTATGATAAATGGGTTAGTGGTAAGGTACCTAATTTAGGTGGGTGGGATATGATCTTGTTGAGTTTTGGCGCGAGGTCTGCCATAAAAAGATTAAAGAGATGGGGGGCCAGGACACATCCTTGTTTGAGCCCTTTGGTGGTTTTAACTTTTCTTGATAGCCTTGCGCCATCTCCCAGTTTTACTCTCATCCATGTGTTGGAGTATAAGAGCAATATTCCTCTAAGTATTTTTTCCGGAATATTCCATGTGCGCAGTTTTCCCCATAGAATGTGACGGTCCACGCTGTCAAAATCCGCCTTTAGGTCGATAAAACAGAGGTGCAGCTGTTGTTTCCTTCGGATGTATTTGTCAGCTATCAGTGAGAGTGATAAAATATTTGTTATTGTCCCGCACCCTTTTCTGAAACCTGTTTGGTTAAGTGGGATCCGTTTTGAGCTGTCGGACCAAGTAGTCAGATCGTCCAGTAGTAGTGAGGCGTAGTACTTCGCATCCACGTCCAAAAGTGCTATCAGCCTGTAACTCGCTGGAGACGTTCTATCTCCTCCTTTAAAAATCGGAGTAATTACTGAACCTTGCCAGCTTGACGGAATTTGACTTTCTCTCTCCACTTCTTCAAACAGATTTTTCAGTCTTCCGCTCCAGAAATCTGGAGCTGATTTAAAGATTATTGGGGGAATGTCGTTTGGACCTGGGGCCCGATTACCACGGCCCTTCAGAAATGTTCTTCTTACATCTTCGTCACTGAAGCCTGGATTTCCAGATGCAGCTACTACCCTCCAGTCTTCTCTCAATTGTGCTTCTTCTGTGTTGTGCAGTATAGGCCGTCAGCAAGTTCCAAGTGCAGGTTCTACCCTACAGTCTTCTCTCAATTGTGCCTCTTCTGTGTTGTGCAGTATAGGCCATCGGCAAGTAGGGGAACTGTTTGTAGTTTGTACGACACTCCTGTCGTAGCTTAATTGTTCTTCGCGCTCCTTGGGCGAGACTTGTGTCCTCTCCCTCCATTCTAGGTGATTCGATGGTTCAGTGTCTGTGAATCTCTTTGTTAATAGTGAGGCCCAATCAGCTTCTTGTACGCTTGAGGTAATTGAGTTCGCGGGGTGCTTTAGCCCATTTATTATTCCCCAAAATGCACTTGAGTTGGTGTTTTTCGCCGTGAATAATAATTTGGCCCAGAAGTTGTCCTCCCTTCTTCTGTTGTGTTCCCACAGTATCTTTTTATACTTTTTCTTAAGATTCCGTCTTCGGTCCCAGTCTAGGCGTGACGTCACTGTTTTTTTCAGTATCCTTGCTTTTTTCCTTATTTCTAGCTTAAGTTTAACCAGTTCAGTTGAAAGTGGCTTGATGTTTTTTGACACCCCAGCTTTTTTGTGTATAACGGACATAATTGTTGTTAACTTGTCGGTGAAACTTTCCCAGTCTTTTATCTGGTTGTGTAAACTTGTTTCACTTTCCGTTTTAATTCTCTGAACTTTTACTTGAAGGTCTCCAATGTTGTCTGTTGACCATTTCAGTCGTTTCAAGTCGGTTGAGAGCGAGCTGTCTACAATTGTCATACTATTTTGGTGTTTAGGAGGCTTTAGATTGAAATAGGTGTGCTGGTATGAGTGGTCACTTTTAGTCGTAAATTCGATTGAGAACTGCTTAAGAAAAGGCAGTAATGGAAGTGATACTGCTGTGTAGTCAAGCCTAGATAGCGAGGTCCCTCCAAGATGGGTGTACTTTGGAGGGTAGTCTTCTGATGTTCTACCGTTTAGGAACCTCAGACCCCGGTATTCCAGGGTTGTTACCAGTTGCTGTCCTACTGGGTCGGGGCGCACTGATTTGAGCTGGTATTGGGGATGTACATTCCAGAACTCATTGTCTGCTGCTAGCTTTTCGTCCTCTTCTGGAGTATGGATTAAATTTGAATTAAAATCACCTGTTAAGATGATTTCCGAGAAGGGGTTGCTATTTCGTATGGCATTAATTATGGTTATTAGTTGATTTATCTGAGCTTTCTTCTCTTTCGCAGATGGGTGTATGTAAATGTTGGCTAGTAGTACAGGGGCCTCTCTGCCAGGAAAAGACAATTTTATTAGTTGCACGTTTGGTCCATAAGGAGCAATTTGCTCAGATCTGATGTTGATATCAGTCGCGATGTAGACTGATAACCCCCCTTTTGGGCGGCCATACCTGCTGTCCTATTCTGCTGGTGTGCTGAAGTGTGTATACTCGATGAGCGGCAGCTCCTCTAGTGCCCAAGTCTCCTGTAAGGTGATTTTATCGCATGATGCCCAATTTTGAAGGGGCCAGCCGTCTTCTAGCCATTTCCTGGCTCCGGCTATGTTCCATGAGATGAGGTGAAAGGTGTCTTGGCCGATGTTTGTTGTCTGTTTGTGTAGGGGTCAATTGTCTTTCTCTTTATTCAGCGTACCTGCTAGCCAGCTCCAGTGGTCCAAGACGCCTTGAGTGTTTTCTTGTTCCCCGGATTTATCCACGCTGCATCTTGCTGTTGGCGGGCTGTGCCCCCTTGCATTCCGGAGGACTGAATGAACCTGTTCCTTTGTCTCCGGGGTGCGCCCCGCTTTTCCCTTCTCCACCGATGTCTCCCTAAGTGGGCCTGGGTACCGTGGTTTTACCGGTCTCGAGAGCCTTATGCCCCATGTGTCAAATTGTTGTTTAAAGGTCATGATTAGCTGAATGATCTCCTCTGTTTGCCATGTCGTGAGAGTTTGCTCCGGGGTCTTGTTGTGTCCTGCCTTGCAGAATTCCACTGAAAGTAGGTGGGCTTAGTTTAGATGTTTTTTGCCCTGGGATAGTTGCAATCAGTTTGAGTATGTTGCCCCTATTTAATGTGTCATGCAACCCCTGGGATTCGTACTCTGGTGTTAATAGTAGTTGTTGTAGATGTTGTCCGTCCTTCCCTGTCCTGCTGCAGGAGCTGACTTCTTGGTCTGTTCCCGTCAGGGTAGATATTTGTATTCTGCGCTTATCGCCATTAGGCTTAGTGCTCATTTCGGCATCATGTAGTGTAATTGTTAGAGGTGGCCTACTGGCCTGGTTGTTCTCTTTACCGGTTGCGCCGAAGGAGTTACTTTGGGGTGTTAGTTCCTTTCCAAAGGTTGTTGCCCTTGTGTGGGTCGCCTGTACACCATCCCAGAGGGCGGCTTCTCCCTTGTTGTTTGTGCTTGCTCTCGGGCCTCCGTGTGGTAGGACAATCTTTATAGCTGAGATAGAAGGCGGACTCTTGGCAATCCTATTTGGGGATGTCTTGGTATCCTTACCTTGCGGTACTTTTCCCGCAAAGTCATTCATACTTTGTATGATATTTGAAGATTCCTCTAGGTTGTTCCCTGTATGTTCGGATCGGCACCGGTCATTGTTCCCTGGTGCCTCGCTTTGTTTCTTGCTTTGTTGTGAATTTAGTACCTCCTTTCCAGGTAATATACATTTTGTCCCTTCCTTCCGCTTCTCCTGTTTGGCGCAGGGTTTGAGCCCAAGCGGCGTGAGTTTTTTATTTTGCCCCTCTTTTTTTCCTTGTTGCCTTTTCCCAGTAGAGTGTGGACAGTCGTGGTATTCATTTTTTTGATGGTTTCCTATGTTGCCTTTAAATGAGCTTGATACCTCTTCACTCTCTATGTGAATACTGCTCTGTAGGCTTGATGTTAATTTTTTCTGCACTACAAGGTCTACGCTCTTCTTGGTCCTTGCTGCTTTTTCCTTTCCGTCTTGCACGGGCTCTACTATGCTATTCGCATTAGAGTCTCTTTGTTCCTTGGGGATTTGTTCATCCCTTCCTAATATAAATGGGGACCGATTTTTTGGGGCCTCATTTGATGTCTATTGGGCCCTCTGACGATCTTGTAGTGTTGAATGTGTAATCTTCTTTTCTAGTTGTAGCAAATATAGGGAACACTTTGGATCTGTGCTCCATGTTCCCTGCTGATAGTTTGTTCCTTGCTTTCCTTTCATGTTTTTTTTGTCTTCTTGTTAGTTTGGTTGGATTAAGTGAGACAGGCAAGTTTAACATGGGGCCTGCCTTTTCCATGTTTGTCGTCTTTTGTTTTTCCTTGTCCACCTGTTTGAGGGAGGCTGGTTGTGTTTTACTTTCGGCTTCTTTGGGCTTGGGACGTGGCAGACTTGATTATCTGAGCGCTATAATTTGTTCTAAAAGATTTGGAAGGAGGCTCAGCTTGTCTATAATTGGGCCGCAGGTACAGGGACTTTGTTCTAGTGTGTATTTTGATTGTGCTGTTGTTATTAGCTTATTCAGTTTGTCCAGTTTAGTGTCTAGCCCTGCTATATGAAGGGCTATAATGTTCATTAGGTCTATTTGAATGTCCTGTTTGTCCGATTGCCAATTAAGTGCCTTTGCAGATGACTGGAGTGTTTCTATTACGGACGTGAGAAGCTCCGGATGGAATGTAACGGCACTATGTGCATTCTCTTGCTGTGAGGTATAACCGGTGCCCGAGTTCTGTTCTTGAAATGATAAGCTATTACTGATGTTCAGGGTTGATGTCATTACCGTTCCGATTTTGTCCAGATTTTTGTCCTGCTTTTCCCCCAGGATGGTCAGCTCCCCTTCGTTAAGCTTGGGGAGTTTATTGGCCACTGCTGTTTTGGTTAAATCTTGTGAAGTCTCCTTATTTGATGTTGGGCTCGATGTGGGGCTTAGGAACTTCAACCATGAATTTTCAGAGTCTTTCAAGTCGTTCGCTTCAGCTGCACTTTTCCTATGTATCTGGGCTTCAGTTCTCAGTGCCGGTTTAGGAGCCGGTTTAGGAGCAGGTGGCTTTATAAGTGTGCAGGGGGATGTGGATTTTAAGATGGTACTCGAAGCGGTTTTCGGAGTCGCATATGTTTCTGGTGTGTTGGACCTTACTCCTTGCTTCTCTCCTTCCTTGCTCCAGTTGCTGTCTTTGACGGGAGGAGTCGTGGCTGTTGCCTTCAGTTTACCACGGCCCTCTGCTGGTATCTACAGCTCGTTTGCTGGTGCTGTTATTTCCCCTGTGCCAGCCCCTGCCAGGGTAGTTTCTTTCATCTGGTTGTTCTCTTCAGTTTCCTTGTATGTTTTTTTTTTTTTTACTAGAGTCCTGATTTGGGTCTTGGCCGCTTGGGTCCGTTTGGTCAAAAGAGGGAACTATTGGTCCCAAGGATGTCTGAGCAGTTGGAATGATGGCTGATCCTTTGTTTTGGTTCGCCCTTTGAGGAGTTAGAGGGGCAGGCAGACCTGGCTGGGCTCGTGGAGTCGAGAAAAGTGTGGCCCCAGGATTTTTCAGGAAAAAGAGTGCCTTGTTTATTTCCGTTGTCCCTCTCCCCTCCTGGTTCCTGAACAGGGTTGCGATTGGAGAGATTAGTGGGCTCTGTAAGGTTGTTGATATTCCTTTTTTTGTCTGGGTTATGTTTTGGTTGTGGTTTTGTTTTGTGTTCCCTTGGTTGGCACTAGAAGTTTTCCTCGCCTTTTGGGTTTTTTGAGGCTGCTTCAGCGTCCGCCTGACCTTGCCCGATCTCATTCTCCGTGGATGACTGACTGAGTTTAAGCTTTGGTTTTGATTTTTCAAGTTCTGAATTGAGGCTTAGCTGAATTTACTGTCATACAGTGTTGCTTCTGCGCTCAGCGACCACCTGTTGTAATCCAAGTTAATCCCGGCTGGTCCTGGCTTAGTCTTGGCTTAATCCCAGCTTTTGTCAACGCCCGTACCGGGAGAGCAGACCAACAGCTGGGTGCACGTGGCAAGATGTGGCAAGATGTGGCAAGATGTGCAATAAGTTGTATGGCTTACGCTACGTTGAGCTCTCTCCTGTGGCTCCTGACCACGCTTCTAACCGCTTCTATCCGCGCCTTAACGCTACCACTGCGGTAGCCGTCGTCTCCTCGGTGCCCCAGTGCCACAATGCAGCCCACTGCTGCACTACTGTGGCACTCCTGTAACTTGGTATTGGCTTAGTCCCAGCTCTCCCACTGTGCCTACACTGCACCAGCCCTCGCTCCCGCTACCGTGGTAGCACTCGCTGCAGGACTCACCGCCACACGCCGCCAGGTGGTTCAAGGTGATTCAAGCAGCTCAGCGGTACGGTGAGACTCGGCGGGGGCTGCAAGGGACTCCAGCTCTTGCACCCTGCTCCCTGCTCCCGCTCCCGTTCAGGCGGGCCGGGGCTGGAGGAGCGCTGACGGAGCTGCCTCTGCACACAGCTGGTTTAGCTAAAACAGCTGGTGCTAATCCAAGGTCGTGTTCGTGCCCCCGTAGATGTCTATTCTACCGGGGTTGGATAGAGTCGAGGTAGAGTCGGGATCCGAGAACCCCCTCCCGCTGTGTAGAAATCAGCCGGGGGGTCAACTGGGTGCCGGTGGTCTCGGCGGTCTCAGCGGTCTCGGCGTCTTCCTTCCTGCGTACTCCTCGCGGTCGGTGCAAAGCTGCGGACTGGAATCCACGTTTTGTTGTCTCATGTTGGTAAGGTTTTTCTCAGTGTGTGTTATTGTTTGTTTTTGTTTTATTTTGTTGTATTGGTGTGTCTTTTGTTAAATGGTGATTGTGTGGCATTGTGCTTTTATTATGTTCTATTGTATTTGTGTTGCCATTATTTTGGGTTCTGTGGTGGTTGCTTTGTTTTGTGCTATTGGGTAGTGTTATAGTTTTTATTGTGTTTTTTTTGTGTGTACTGTTGTACTTCTCTTGTTTTCTGTTATTTCCTTTGTAGATGCTATCAAAAACGGATACACTTTCAGGCAAGAGAAGGACATTCCATTAAATTGCTACAGAAATAATAATTTACCACTAATGCAGTTGGTAACATACAGACGCTCCAGCTCTACACATTATAGATTGTAGATGTCTGTAATAGCACTTACCTGCCTGATACATCTTCAAGCCTGGCACTGCCTCTGCCCTACCTGCCTTTATTAGCTATCAGCCAGGTAATAAACTTGGCCCTCTATGGTCCTCATTACAAGTATCCCAATTCATTGTGATATGTGCCGTAACACCTCTTACCACACTTATTGGAACTATGGGTTTTGGAATAAATATTGACAGGTATTGGTGTGGTAAGCACTAGAATCTGCATGTTATTCCTCAAAAACTCATAATTGGATGGTTTTTGATGCACCAGAAACATTCAGTCGCGGCAGAGTCCGATGTTATCCAGCGCAATAAATATTATATCATTTAATGGGCTGCTCCTAATGAGGGCCTAAGCCAGTAGATTTAAGTTTTTGTTTTCTTTCAGTTTTAGATTATTTTTATTCCCAGTCCCATCTCCAACCGGTGTGGAACAATAGTCTATACCCAAACAATCATTAGCTCTGCCAACATTGAAATGTCACTGAATACTGTGTGTAAGTAAACTTTAAACATACTCTCACCAATTGGCTCACAGCTCTGATGCTGTCACCCACCTTGCGCATGAGGTACGTCTCTGGTGAGTGTGCGGCTGCTGCATTGTATTAGGAGGGGAGCCTGCTAACAATGGGCAGGCCACTTGAAATGCACTGGATGGGAATAGATCTTACAGTGAAATGTAACTAAAGAATCAAAACATAATTGTTGGATTTTTTTTGGGGTGGAATTTATATAGCGCAAACTAGACCTGAAGGTATCAGAGCACTTCACATGAGCACCAGTTGCGTTACAGACGGACACATTCATTTTTGTTAGGCGCGAGGAGATTAAGTGGTTTGCCCAGAATCACAGGATGTTGAGCGTCCCAACTGAGACTCGAACCCGGTTTCCCAGCTCCGAGGTCGACCACTCTATTCGTTGGGCCACATCTTCGCCCACACAGTGTGAGTTTTCTTAAGTAAAGGACACTGCAGTGGTGTCAAGCACCCAGCCAGGCAGGTAAAGTGTTTACATGTTTCTTGGTTGCATTAACCCTGATATCTTTCATTTGTATCATGATGTAACTTAATACAGTATAGAGTATCCAAAGACATTTCTTAAAACAACACATTGATAGCAACAGTGCTTACTTTGAGTCGTTGGTTGTGGATGGTGTCCACCAGCACTCATTTTTGGAGGCTGTACTCATCAAACTTTGACCCAGAGCAAAAGAGGGAAAAGCACTGAAGGAGGAAAGAAAGAGGAAGTCTGACATGTCATGCCATGTCATGAATGATGTAATATATGAGGTAATAAGCAGTGCATTGCGGAAGCGTAAGTTATAGTTAGCTCAGGCAACTATAACTGCTGAATTTTACTGGTTTTGCACGAGTGAATTCTGAGCCTAACTATAACGTCCTTGTAACCTTTGGGTTTTTCAGTGAATTTTTAAGGTTTTTTTAATTCTATTTTTAAACTATAATGTCCCTTTAACCTTTGTTTTTTCAGTGAATTTCTAAGAATTTTTAAATTTTAGTTGCTAACTATAACATCCCTTTAACCTTTTTTTAGTGAATTTCTACAGTTTTTTAATGTTATTTCCTAGCTATAATGTCCCTGTAAACTTTGGTTTTTAAGTGAATTTCTAAGGTTTTTAAATTTTTATTTCCTAACTATAACCTTTGAGAATGAGTGTATGTGTGAGTTCATGAGTGTCTCAGTGGGTGTGTGAGTGTCTGAGTGGGTTTGGGAGTGGCTGTATAAGTGTCTTACTGGGTGTGTGAGTGGGTGCATGAGTGGGCCAGTGGGTGGTTGCGTGAGTCTCTGAGTGGGTGTGTGAGTGGGTGTGAGAGTGTCTGAGTAGGTTTGCAAGTGTCTCCATGAGTGTGTAAGTCAGTCTGTGAGTGAGTGCATGAGTGTCTGAGTGTGTCTGTGAGTGGGTGCGTAAGTTTCTGAGTGGGTCTGTGAGTCTCTGAATGGGTCTGTGAGTCAGTGCGTGAGTCTCTGAGTAGGTCTGTGAGTGGGTGTGAGAGAGTATGAGTGGTTCTGCAAGTTGGTACATGGGTGTCTGAGTGGTTCTGTGAGTGGGTGTACATATCTGAGTGGGTCTGTGAGTGTCTGTGAGAGTGTCTGATTGGTTCTTGAGTGGGTGCAAGAGTGCCTGAGTGGGTTTCTGAGAGGGTGTGAGTATCTAAGGTACATCTGTGAGTGGGTGCATGAGTGTCTGAGTGGGTCTAAGAGTGCATGAGAGTATCTGAGTAGGTCTGTGAGTGGTAGTGTGAGTGGGTCTGTGAGTCTGAGTGGGTCTGTAAGTGGGTGTATCAGTGTCTGAGTGGGTCTGTGAGTGGGTGTATCAGTGTCTTAGTAGGCCTGTCAGTGGGTGTGTGTGTGGGTGTCTAATTGTCTGTGTGAGTGTGTCAGTAGCTATGTCAGTGACTAGGCCACAGCGCAACCGCACCCGCCCTTTTATCTAACAGTTCTGCTCAAAATATCTACCCAAGTGGAGTTCTTTGTACTGGTTAATTACTAAGTGCTACCTCTTTGGGTAAATGTCCAGTACCTATTCTACACTGCAGCTGCATAATGGAGCACGAGGAAATGTCACCAGTAACCTTGTGTGTGTTTTGGCAATGTTCCTGGTGCGTCTTTATCCAGAAATATGTGATAACATGAATCCTTCTACAGAGAAGACAACAAGAATACAAAGAGGTAGATCTCATCTAAACAAGGGTCCTTCCTCTTAACTATATGAAGTAAGTGCTTCATTGTTTGGTGGAGATGTCCTCATAATCCTTGGCTTCAAGAACTCCTCACCAAAATCGATGGGAAAAGCACTGGGGGGGGCGCTTGTTAAGCTGTCCATCATCCTGGCAAAAGGCAGGAAGACCTTTGGATTAGGGGTGGGTGGTTAACTCTGGTCCACAGACGGAGTTTACGGAGTTTTGCAACTCTGCACTCCGCTCAGAGCGCGGAGTTCAGCAAGAAACTCTGATTCCAACATGTAGCAGAGTTTTTCCCCGCCACCACCCACCATTACCTACGTCATGCCTGTGTTGCTTAGCCTGGTCCGGTTCATCATCCCTGTGTTGGGCTTCTTACTGCAGCCTGTGGCGGGCTCTGCCATTGACCTCTGTCACTGCCCGTGGGGCCGGCGGCAGCCCTATATTCTCATTCTGGGGATCATGATGGTGCTGGTAATGACCCTGTACCTAAATGGCGACACCGTGGTGTAAGGTGGACAGACTCCCACTGCGCCGGGTGCTCACCTGATAGCGTTGCCTTGTTTCCATGAGTCCCAATGCAAGTAATATTTGCGCCATTACTGCTAGTTGTGTATTAAGGTAATATACCTTAATACACAAGATGTAATCAGAGTTTAGCATTTTAGAAGTGAGTAAGTTAACTCACGGTATTGTGCGTATGACACCTGCAGACTTACGGCCACAGTTTGGCTCTTTACTATTCCGAGTGCATTCTCCATGTTGTCACTGGCATGCTGCACTCTTACCCAGTACTGGATTTTTAGCTACTAGCTCTTTTCAAGTTTAGCCCTCACCATCAATGCAATAAGAAAAACTAGAGGTTCCAGAATGCAACGTTTTACCAGGGAAAGAGCAAGGATGGGAGAAAGGTGTCACTGTCAGACATGACATGAGCTCTCTTGTCAGCAAGCTGGTCGGTCAGCTGTACACGAGGCACAGGTGTGTGCTCCCTATTCTGGACCCTTCTGAAGTGTCTCTTTTGTCTTATCACTCCACACAGACGCAAGCAAAAGGGCATTGGACAGTAAAGGAGTTATTAGCATATTAAAACCTTGCCAATAAAACAGAACAAAGTATGGCAGAAAATGTTCTAATTTTGAAACTATGAGGGATATTCTCAAGAACGTGTGATAATTATCGCAAATTTAGCTTAACGCAACTTTGCACATCGCAGTCCATCGCGGGAAAATAACGCCGTGTTAACGCTGTATTCTCAACACGGCGGTACCATGCGATAGTCTCACGCCAACACGTCAAATGACCGCGATAAAATTACCGTGACGGCAAAAAAACGCAAAACACGAACGCGGAAAAATTTGCGATGTGGCCGACCGCGATAAAAAAATCTGCGATAACCAGCGACAGGCCTGCAATTCCCACGCGTCATGCGGGAAAATGCACCATAAAAGCAGAAAAAATAAATAAATAAACTGCGTAGCACCATGGATGCACCCGGACCGAGTGCAGAAGACAACGCGAACCCCACAAGCCCCACAGATGGCCAGCAAGGAACCTCGGGGTCAGGGAAGGGCAAGGAGAAGAGGAAGAGGAAGATGCGGTTCAGTCCGCAGGAAAACAGGCTCATCGTCACGGAGGTGATAGAACACTACCAACAACTGTTCGTCACCTCCACTGTGTCATTGGCAACACAAACGGAAATATGGCAGTCGATCGTGAACAACGTGAATGCAGTCGGAGTGTCGAGGAGGTCAATGGAGGAGGTCAAGAGGCGCTGGCATGATCTCAATAGCCGAACCAAGCAGAAACTCGCTGCCAACCGGAAGGCAGCAACGGCGACTGGAGGTGGGAGTCCTGCGCCACAGGAGGAGCTGGATGAGCTGGAGGAAATGGTGGCCACAGTCATCAGTGTGGAGACGGTGCAAGGAGTTGGGTGTCCGGACACAGCCCGACATGACCTGACCCAACAGCAACAGGGTGAGTAACGACCAGGGACTGGGGGGACGGGTGGAGATGGGCACAATGGCACAGATGCACAATTATGTGTAGCACACTGCACACCCACAATGATTGTGGAACATGTCCCTGATACCCTTGGTACACTGCAGCACACATAGAAACACCAAGTAGGCCCCCGTCCACTATGTGCACAAAGGGGCCCCCCTCCCTGTCACCAATATCACAACCTACCCATGCACATGTGCTGAATCCAGCAAAGCAGCGGCTCTGTGAGCCACACTGACAATGCAAGTGACACTGCATGACCAATAGCATGGCTGCAGTCAAAATACATGACATGGTGCATGACACGACACTGAGGTGGCCCAGTGTGGATCACATCCTCAAAGGAGCAGGACACACTCTGACACATCCACGTGCACATACAACCCCTGACGTCAACAACCCATCTGCAGACAAACAATGCACAAGAGTACAAAAACCGTCCAAGAGCACAAATGACCCAAGTCGCCAACATCTCAGCCCCTCAAAAGCACACAAGTCAAAGGCACACCACCCCAAAGGGATAAGGGGCCGCTAAATCAGAGCTGCAGGGGCGACTCTCCCACAATGCAGCACACACACATAGCAATCACAGCACCTCAACAATTGACGACAATGTGGTACAGAGTGCAACACTTTCACTACAGAACAGAGGACACAACTGGTGCCGCTTGTGTGTAGAAACTGGCCAATCACATCTGGCATTGCAGGAAACTGTGAGATGATAATGTACGAGTACAACCTCACATCCGTCATGTAGTCGAAATGTCCACTGTCCCCCATCAAATAGCCAGCTCATCCAAAACAGTCACAATGTACATTGTCATGCAGTCTGTATGTAAACATGTACAATGCGTCAACATACATGGAACACACTGTTAACCTGCATCTCCCCTTTACATTGCAGAGGGACAATCAACACCTCCTGCAGAGCAGACTAGACATCTCTTCAGTGATGATGAGGAGGAACCCCTGGCCATCTGCTCAGACACCCTCCAACGGCTCGTGGACAGCCTCCGCACCCCACCTCCAGGAGCAGGGCAGCCCAGCTGCATCGAGGTGACCCCACCCCCTGCACAGCCCACACAGTAGGAAGCACCCACCACCACAGCTGGCTCCCAGCACCTCACGGAAAGACACATGGCATTCCAACGCCGTGTGTCAGACTGCCAGAGGGGGCTGGCTGAACAGGTGCGGGTGGGTTTCGACCTCATGGCAGCCAAACTTGATGCCATACGTGGGTGTATGAGTCCCATCATGGACCACTTACAGTCCCTAATGGACACCCACAGTCCGTTCCATGCTTTACAACAATCCCTGGCTGACCTAGCTGGAGCCATTACTCGGATGCAAGAACTGTCTAGTCAGACAGGCTCCAGCGATGGCAGCACAGAGTTGGCACAGATGCGGAGGACAATGGAGAACATGGAGCGGATGCAGGCTGGAAGGATGGCTGCCACAGCTGTACACCTGCGAGATGTAGCTGGGATCTTCCATGACCTGCAGAACCTCATCTCGCCATTGCTGCCACAGAGCCTGTCCCAGATGACTGCTGCAGGAACTTCAACACTCACATCTCCACCCCCTGATGTGTCAGTGGCACACAGTGATGCAGCCATACCACCTCCGCCACCTGATGTGTCAGTGGCACACAGTGATGCAGCCATACCACCTCCGCCACCTGATGTGTCAGTGGCACACAGTGATGCAGCCATACCACCCCCGCCACCTGATGTGTCAGTGGCACACAGCGATGCAGCCATACCACCTCCGCCACCTGATGTGTCAGTGGCACACAGTGATGCAGCCATACCACCTCCGCCACCTGATGTGTCAGTGGCACACAGTGATGAAGCCATACCACCTCCGCCACCTGATCTGTCAGTGGCACACAGTGATGCAGCCATACCACCTCCGCCACCTGATGTGTCAGTGGCACACAGTGATGCAGCCATACCACCTCCGCCACCTGATGTGTCAGTGGCACACAGTGATGAAGCCATACCACCTCCGCCACCTGATGTGTCAGTGACACACAGTGATGCAGCCATAACACCACCACACACACCTGACACAGAAGACATATCAGAGGACTAAGATGTGGATGGCAATGACTCTGTGTGAGAAAGGAGGTTGTAGCATTCATCCCCGCCATATGGCCTATTCCTGCTTGGTTCAGCCCTCTGCATCATGCCCGGGAACAACACCTTCCACTGTCCCCCGAAACACTCTGCGACATTCACCTGGACCCCGACATGGACTGCCATATCTGCACTGGTTACCAATGACACAGCAATCAGGCTGTGGATTGAACTCTTCCTCTTCCGATTAAATTGTCATTCCCCAAAGGACTCTGGTTGGCCCTCCACTGGGCAACCATGTAATGTGGGCTTTGCATGGCCATGTACTGCTCCAGCTCCGACACTCCACAGAATGTGAATTAAACATTAAAAATCACACAGATGTGTCATGTCTATGTTCAATCAAGTATAAAGGTATGGATGAATGTAGGGACATTGATTGCACAAAAAGGTACACCCTGGGAAATTACATCAATGTGCATGTTTGACCCTGACCCACATGGCCAATTAGATGACTGTGAAGGTGTGAACTAGCTGTGGCCTCAATGCCCATGAACAACAATCTCGCAACCCCCCAACGTAGCCCCACGTCCATGTATTCAATGGGGCTGTGTGTAAAAATGTCGAATTCGGTAGCAGGCCTAAAGTAGTGTCCCCCATCACATGTGACAACAGAACATCTCTTCGCATACCTACTCACACTCAACTGTGTGGACACAGCCTGTTTTGATGGATCACATTGATCCACATGGCAAGAAGTTTGACACCATACTCACATTGCTGAAGACACGTAAGAGCACCGGTCTACCAGCAACTATCCCAACCACAATGTCTGGCTCACAGAGGTGGAGCTGGCAATAGGGACTCACCCCTAAGTGAAATGCGTCAGTCAGTCCCTCCCTGTGTATGGACAATGCTCATTGCGGCACACGATTTGTCATTCTAATCAACACTCATCACAGTTGAACACTAGTGAAGTGGCGTAGACTTTATTAGCATGTGCATGTCAGTACGGGCAAGACAAGGGCCACAACATGCAGACCAATGCTTCAGACACTAACAGGCAGCATGGGAACATGTAGAGGTGCAAGGACTGGGGAGGCAAAAATGAACACTATTCATTATGGATGGCAGCAGTCTCAGCCCACCTTGCCTTGCTGGACGAGTCATGTGATGTTTGGCGTATGCTCATTGCCCCGTGTCAGGGGACACGACTCACAGCCCATGGGATCTGCATAGTGCTGTACCACCGGACTGCGCAGACTTTCTGCTCTGCTGAAGGTGAGCAGGTGAAAGGGTCCAACAAGGTCACATGTAGTACTACATTGCCATGTGTGTACACTCCCTCCAGCAGTATGTCAGAGTTAGGAACCTTGCCAAGCGACGCTGTGCAGCTCCACCCATGGGACTGCCTCACCTCGCACAGGTGTGTGTCAACACGCGTAGGTGCACGCACATGCATTCTGAGTCCAGGCGAATGCAGCCATGTCCACTGTTGTGGTGGGATATGTGACCATTTCTCCAAGATGCAACAAGGTGTTGGGACCTGTGCTCTGGGTTACAAGCAGTTGTTGCTGCAGGAACGTAGTTACTCATCCATGAATGCGAGCGCAGCTTCCTGGGCAATCAGTTCCAAGAGTACGTCGTTGTCGACCTCAACGAACACGGGGGCGAGCCAATCCATTAACTGGTCCGGACAGATGTGCTCCGCCCACGCCGTTTCACCAATCCGCAACACAGCCCAATAGGGGAGCGCTTCGATGTGGTCACTGCACACAAGGACTTGTGCAATCTCCCATGCCCAACTGCCAGCACATACGCCAAATATCAAGGCATCCCATGAACGGGTATCACGGTTACACTCCTGGTCGTGGGCCAACAGGGGGCGCACACACAAGTCATAATCCAGTTCAGCTACCGTTGTGTGGGATAGGCAGACATCCATGGGCCACTTGAATATGCATGATCGGCAGTGGAACCAGGGCTGGACGCAGGTGACGTACGCAAGACGGAAGCTCAGATGGTAACTGATGCGCAACACTGCCAGTGGCAGTGCCCCCAACAAATGCAGCATATGTGCACAGTACAGTTCCACGTGACAGGGGTTGTGCATGTGCCTGGGATTTTCTGCCATTGCGTTGGTGGCTCTGGTTGAAGCGGCACTGTTCTGACCTGTGCCAGTTCTGTGGATGAAATGCCACAGCTCGGAGCAATGAGTTGTTTTAGTCTGCAACGGTTGTACGCCTAGGTTAATGTGGGAGTAAGTGTGAAGGCCATTCCATGCATGATAACTTCGGGCAAGGACTTCTGTGTGTGGGGTGTGTATACGTTGGTCTTTCGTCAGGCTGTGCGTAGTGTGGGAGTCGTCATCATCTGCTGTGGTATCTCTCTCAGGGGGTGCCTGCTGCATGCAAGACCAAGGTCGGAGGTGCAGATGTCCTTCCGCCTTATGTATTGAGACAAAGGAGCTTTCATCCCTAATGTTAGTCTGACTACTGCTTGCATTCTGGAAATGTGATGTGGCTTTTGCGCTGCATTTGGGGCTAGGCCTTAGGCTTATGGTGCACCAATAGCGATACACACACAACAGTTGCCATGTATGTGCCAAGAGCCTTCATTTCACTGTCTCTCTCTCTCCCTCTCTTTCTCTCTCTCTCTTTCTCTCTCTTTCTCTCTCTCTCTCTCTCTTCCTTTCACTGTCTCTCTCTCTCCCTCTCTTTCTCTCTCTTTCTCTCTCTTTCTCTCTCTCTCTCCCTCCCTCTCTTCCTTTCACTGTCTCTCTCTCTCCCTTTCTTTCTCTCTCTCTTTCTCTCTCTCTCTGTCCTTTGATGAGCGCATGACACACCTTCTTATCTTGAATTTTGTCTTGCAGGCTGAGACTTACAGATTGTCCAGAGAAGACCCACTATGACTCTTCCAAATAGTTGTTTTGAGTTAAATTTGAATGAAATGATTTGTTTGGAAATTCAGAGATGAATGAATGATTCTCCTTTTTCTGACCACACATGAATGTTAATTGTTGTACTTGTGCGACATCAGGCGAATTGTTTTGTTAATGATTTCGTAAAGTTAATGTAAAATATCTTTGTCCGGGGTAGGGCCCCGGGGGAGGGTCCTGGGGAGGGGTGGCGGTGGGTGTTGTGGCCCTATTGGGTGTCCGGCTGCATGATCAGTAGCTCCATGGCATCTGTTGTTCTTCTGGTGTGGCTGTGGGCTGGGCTCCCATTTCTGGTGCAGGTTGTCGTCCGACTTAACACCAGGTAAGAGCAGGTGTTAAATCCCTGCTTCTAACGCGCTTTATTGCCTGTTTTGGGATCTTATCGCCGATCTGGTTGGTCGTAGAGAATATTGCGAAGTGGTGTTTTCGCGGCTTTTTGCACAGGAACGCCTACTCTGCATCTCATTAGCGTTAGTTGCCGGTGTCATCCGTGGGAATGTTTTTTGTGGCTGCTATCGCAGGAAAACTGGCGATATCGGCTGTTAGCACCTGCTTGTGAATAGGGTGATAAATCTATCGCCACTTTGGCTGCTATAAAGTGCCGCTAACTCGGCGATAAGTCCTTGAGAATATGCCCCTATATTTCTTGCCTTTTACCTTCAGGCTCCTGCATGGGCAGAGAAAAGCTGTTCCAAACAGCGTGTCTCTTGGCTGAAATGCATTGTGCGGTTCAAGCCTCATTTTCAGTCCGATCGTCCGTGTCAAGGTAGGAGCAAGAAGCTGAGCTGCACTCTCTTGCTGACTGAAAATGAGGCTTGATCTGAACAATGCATTCCAGCTAAGAAAGCTGCATGCCCGTCTGAGTCACTGAAGGCTCCCAGTCCTGCAGACAGTGTCCCTGAGAGTGGAGCGTAGGAGAGGCTCAAGAGCCCTGCCCCTGGTCGGCTGTGAGGTGAGTTCAGGCTAGTGTGGAGTTGCCTACTGTTGGATCGTCATGAGTCATGTGTAAGGCTGGGCGAGTGGAGTGACTCTACCCGCTCACGGAACTCTGAGGAATTCCACTGAGTTTTTCTGCAACTCCGTGGGATTATGCATAGTATAACTCCGTGAGCTCCCCCACCCCTACTTTAGATACTACTAAGGTGGGCAGGGCCAAATGGTGAAGCTTCCAAGTGATTTGCACATTTGAATACTCCTGGCAATTTAGAGGAAGAACCATGGACTCTGCTCTCACCAGGACAGGACAACAAAGAACCCACTTGTCACAGTCACTACGGATTGTGCTCCAATAGATTAATGCATTCACCTCCTCGAAGGATATTAGATAATTTTTCAATATGGAATTGCCAACACACTTGCTTTGCCTTTCCCAAGCCCAGGAGTTAGGATCATTTGTCCTTTGCAGAAGTGGAGCTTCCACAGGGGCACCTGCTATGTTTTTTATTTGTAAGTGCTTCCTGTTGAGGTTTAATTTCTGTGAAATGAGAATCAGGGCCGGAACGGCTCGGGGGACCCCATCCCCGGCACCCAGCAATGACTTAATGGGGAGGGGGCTGCGCGGGCCCCCCCTTCCTGGGCCAATATTTGCCAAGGAGACCCCACCCCCCGGGGCCAGGCCACAAATCAATGGGGGCGAGGGCTATGCGGCATCACTCTCTGGCCTGTTTTCGGCCCTGGAGACCCAATTCCCTGGGGCTTGACCAAGTCTACCTGGGTGTCCTGGAGCCCACCCAGGGCACCCAGTGTGATATGGGACTGTGGGAAAGGGCTGGGGGGAGCCTCAAGGTCCCCACAGTCCCAGCCGGCTACCTGCTTTCTGCAGGAGCCGACATTGCTCTTGCCCAGAGGGAGCTGCTGGAAATGCAGCTTCGTGCATGTGAGAGCAATCCTTTTACCCAGCTCATCCTCTTGCTATCAGAAGAACCCTCCACCATGAGGGCCAACTTCCACAGGTCCATGACAAACATCGCCAACTGGATGAAAGACAACTGCATGAAACTCAACAACAACAAAGCAGAAGTACTGAGCTTTGGGAACAACTCCTCCCCATGTGCCGACTCCAGGTGGGGTTCTGCACTAGGACCGTCACCTACACCGACAAATCATGCCCTTAACATCAGCATCATACTGGAAAGCAAGCTCACCATGATAAACTAGAACACTGTCTCCTTCACCTGCTTCCTCACACTCTCTGCATGCTCTACAAGATCTTCAAATGGCTCTTCTCCAACACCAGGCGCACTGTCACCAAGCTCTAGTCACCAGCCGACTGGACTACAGAAACATACTCTACACAGGCATTATCTCACACCTACTGAAGAGTCTATACGCCATACAGAATTTGGCAGCCAGAATCATCATCGACCTCCCCAAGCGGACCCACATCACCCCCCCACCTTAGGAAGCTCCACTGGCTCCCCATTCAGAAGAGATGTCACTTCAAGTTGCTGATCCACAATTACAAAGCCCTGCACAACAAAGGACCAGCATACATCAACCACCAACTGAACTCCCACCAACCCTCCAGATACCTGTGCCCTGCCTACCTTCACCTCGCTCACACCCTACACATACGTCAAAGCTACACTGGAGGTTGTTCCTTCTCCTATCTCATGGCCAAGACCTGGAATGACTGTGCCCTTCACCTCCAGACCTCAACCTCTCTGCTTGAATTCAGGAAGGGACTCAAGACGTGGCTGCTCGACTGAGCACCACCTCCACCCCAGGATTATCAGTGCCTGGATACCCTCAGGGTGATTAGCTGCGCTATACAAGTCGTGTTTATTGATTGATTGTTTGATTGTGATGTCTACCATAGGTATTCCTGTGCTCATACTAACTTTAAAACATTTCACACAGTCGATGTGTGCTGTTAAGTGCAGCATACGTGAAATGTTAGGAGAAATAGATACTTTCCTCCTACTTAACGGCTGTCTAAAGGAAATGTTCATTTTGACACAAAGACAGGTCTGACAATCATGACTTTGCATCAAAATTCATGGGTGGCAGTGTTGGAATACTGAAGTAGTATCCATTGAACACATCCTTGATATAAGTAGTGCAAAGTGCTATCTGTGATACATTAAGGGCAACTTTTTGACAAAAAAAAAGTTTTACACTGGGAAGTAAATACTTTGTCAAGACTTTCAGCCACTTTATATCACTTTGCATGTTTTTGCTGTGGCACAAAGTCTAGGTAAATCTGCCATTTAGTTTCCTATTTCCCTTTAGTAATTTAGCAGCTCTCCACAGAGTTGATTGGTAGCTGAGATTTAGGTAAGCATCCACAGTACACAGCTAAATATTTCTTTGCTTGTGGGCTTTTGTTTGAGAATGAATTACAGTAGTTAGAAAGAAGGATCTGACATATGAAGCTTCTGTAATGCCTGAGCTATTTTACTTCCATTGTCTATTTGTTAATAAATGCATCACAGGGCAGTGATGATTTATCTAATTTCCCTTACACTTCTTAAGCTATTTATAAATGTGAATTCAATTTTCACAACTATGTAAACACTCACTGCTTAACACTGTTAATGGGATTTATTGTTGTAACTCCACAGGATAATAGGATTATACCTCAAGTGAGTTAGAGTGTCCTCTGTGGGACAATCCATTCCATCTGTGAGGATTCTCAACGGGGGCTGAGATAAGCATCTAGTCGGGACACAACAACACCGGCGATACCACACAACAGATAATGTGTGTTGGAGTTGGCACCTTCTGCAGGGTCATCCCCAGACATTGCTTTCACCCTCCTGTTTTCTGAACCCATTTGTGTTGGCTTTTAGGACTCTGTGCACTTTACAACTGATAACCTGTGGAAAGTACGTGTGCTCTCTTCTTTAAACATGGCAAAATTGGCTTACACCCATTTGGCATATTTATTTTACTTGTAAGTCCCTAGTAAAGTGGTACTACATGTACCCACGGCCTGTAAATTATATGCTACTAGTGGGCCTGCAGCACTGGTTCTTCCACCCACTTAAGTAGCCTTTTAAACATGTCTCAGGCCTGCCATTGCATCCTGTGTGTGCAGTTTTAAACTGCCATGCTGACCTGACAAAATTAAACCTTTTGCCTGGCTCAAACCTTCCTTTCTAATACATATAAGGCACCCCTAGGTTAGGCCTTGAACAGCTCAGAGGGCATGGTGCTGAGTATTTAAAAAGTAGGACATGTACTTTTAAGTTTTAAATGTCTTGGTAGTGAAAAACTCTTAAATTCGTTTTACCCTACTGCAAGACCTACCAATTAGGAACAGGTAGACAGATCGATTTTGTTGCCTAAAGAATTGCAATTAAAAGCCATTTTAATGGTAAAGTTGGATGTTGAAATACAATTTTGAAAATGCCACTTTTAGAATGTTTGTATTTTCTTTTCCTAACAATCTGTGCCTGCAGTCTGGTCTTGGGTCCATGACTAGGTATAGCTGCGAGTTGGTCTTTGTGTATTGCCCCCAGACAGTGAGGCAAAGGGAAGATATGTGTTGGCAGGATAGGCCACTCTGAGTTAACAAGGGGGAGGAGCTGTCACCTACCACACTTGCACATCACAAAGGCTCTGCCTGAGCACTTTCACGAAAGGTTTGTCACTAGTCTTGTGCAACCACAGACAAGCTGGGGCCTGGACAGGGAGGAAGGGGATGCCTGACACCTCAGGGGTGTGTGGACAAACTATAGTGAAAATATATTGTGATATATAAAGATCGTGTAACGAATAGCAGGATATCACGAATATCGTCGACAGGAATATCAAAGGTAAAAATATTGTTTTAGTGTTGTTTTTAATATCATTGTAAAAAATATTGATGAACAAGATATCACTGTATGTAATATTATTTGTAATAATTGTTAATTGGTATGTAATTTATTGTAGTATGTTCGATTGTATATGTGTATTTATTTTATTTGTGTTTTTACAGGCGCGGTCTGTGCAAGTAAGAGCGGTGGGCGGGGTGGGGAGGATTCGACATACGATTCGACATACGATGTCTTCGTATGTCGAATCCGCTCTTACCTGCACGGGCCACGCCTGTGTTTTTAGTTAGTTAATTTTTTAGTTATGAAATTGTTGAAATTCGTTTTTTTGTTGTGTTATTGTATATTCAAATTCAATTCAAAGAGATCTTTATTCGGCCAATCAGGCCATAAAAGTCAAAAAAATTAAAACATACATTAGAAAACCATCATAAGCAAAACCACACAGCATTGCCTACGAAGTAATCATTGAAACCAGTCGACCTAATCAGCCAGAACGGGAGTAGTACCATCAGCTGATAGGGTTAATTTTGTAAAGTGCTAGTGTGTACAATAAGATGTGTAAATATTACAGTGCGTGTTTTCACTCGGACCTCAGATCGCGGCAACAGAGTAGACAGAGCCGGAGCGGAGGATACCGTTGGACTCGAACGGCGCGGTAAAAACGCTTCTAAAACCACTTGCGGCTCCGGCTACTTTACTCCCGCTGACTACATTTGCTGATTTCATCACACAGTAACCAACGATAGCGTGGCAGACTGGACGACTGACGCCAGCAGGGAGCGGCCGCAGCCGGAAAACGCTTCGACCGCTAATCATGATTGAGTGCTGTATGCTACTGTGAGCCGCCGCTGCCGCCGTAAGTACCGTGAGTTGCCGGTCACCAGTATCTAAGCTTGACGCTAGTGAGCACCACTGTATTTCTTCCTAGAAAATCTCTCTGTACTCTGCCATCTTGTGCTCCCCTGTGCTCCCCTGTGTGCTCCCCCGTGTTCCCCCGTATTAGCCAGTCAGCTTAACTCAGCAAATCGACATCTCTGGCGGACACGGTGAAAGAGGAACTTACCCTGGTTACCCTGGTGCACGTTGAATCGAGTGACGAGGGGGTGACTAGGGGGAGACTAGGGAGTCCTGGTTATTTGAGCCAGGAGAATCGCTCAGAGCTGCCCGGAGACCGAGAGGAGGCGATTTAATAAGCGCCCGAAAAGAGCCTAAGGGCTGCAGATTAATTGCAAGACTGGGCATAAAGGCATGAATGCAAGGAAGAGGCTGTAGGTGGCAGGGTGAGACAGTGCATTCACAGCTGCAGATTAGAGCGTGACTTGGAGTCTTCACAGTCTGTGAAGCATCAGAGTGCTTGCTTGCACTTAGACCTTCTTAGTGCTCTCGCCAATATTTACTCCCACCCATCTGAACCTCCAGTCTAGCGGACCACCGGACCATTGCAATAGAAAAAATATATCAACGCTATTGAAATATAATCTATCAATCCTCTCTTAAGCCCTAACGGGGGGCGAAATTCTCAGTTGATTCTAACTTTGGTCCCCACTCAATGATAAAGCAGCATGGCCTATAAACGATTACGGTCCCGGACTATACATATGAAAAAAGTGGGCACAGCACGAGCACCAGTTAACTATAAGAGCACCTGTATAATGGCCCAACATGGAGCACCGGTACTGACAGAGAAATCTTTAATAACAAATTTCTTCTCGCTTACAACAACACCTACAACTACAATAATCATGGATATTCCCAAAAAGTCTCTTCATGAGGATCACTTAGAACAACTTGTAACCACAGTTGAAGAAAAAGTTGGTACAAGAACGGAGGGCTTAGTCTCCAACCCCCTTCTTCTTAAGGATGTAGCTCTCCAAAATGCCCAATTGTTGGACCTTTCGAAAATCCATGATTTAACAACGCCCCAAGAGTCTAAAAAGACTATGAATCTCCCACCTACTAAAGATCTCCCAGGGATATTTGCTAATACAGAAATTAAGGAAGGCCTCGGACAAATTGTAGCAACAGATTTCACTCTTCCAGACTTCAATTTCAATTCACCTACTCGTGTAGATATAAAAGATGCTCAAAAACCGCCAGTACTTATATTATCTAGCACACCGAGCAACTTGCTAGAGCCAGAACATAACTTCTTACAATCACCTGAGTTCCCGTCGTTTATGATGCCGCAATCAGTAAACAGATACGACCCTGTATCAAGCACTATTCTATCACTGCAGAGAATTATGGACTCTATATTAACACTCTTGGAAAAGAACTTGGAAAATTCGGATCAGATTCTGGAAACTCAAACTGGAATCCTTCAATATCTTGTAGACAAAAAGGAAAAAACAATCAACTGAACCTAATCAACCTGTTCAATCGACACACCCGCAATCTTCTATTCTTCAGTATGATGCAGGTGGAAAAGAGAAGTGTCCCTTAAAATTCTCAGGGGCAGATTTACAAGCCCCTTGCGCCACTTTTGCGTCACTTTTCCCATGTTAAAAGTGACGCAAAAGTGGCGCAAGGGGCTTGTAAATCTGCCCCTCAGTCCCCAGCATTTCCCCACTGCACGAAAACGGAGCAAAGCAGAAGGAAATTCAGTTGGAAAAAAACCAAGTGCAACAGAATCAAAAAACAAATCTCCTAAATGGTGATGAAATCTATTCCCTTCGAAAATTATTCAAAGAGCGTTGCCCAGTAAGTGTTAAGGGAAAGTTATTCAAAACCCCATACCCTTATTTCCAATTTTTCATGTAAAGGAACAAAAAACTGGTCTCTCCCCTTCTCGAGTAATTGATGGGAGAGGCTCAGGGGAAACCTCAATCTGGAATCAATCATTTCTATCTGAACCCGTAAGAACGCCTCATAAAAAGGAGAAATATAAGATTGGGCAAAATAATAATAAGAAACCGACAAAGAAAAGAGCTAAACGGAGAATATCGAAAAGAGCTCCATGAAAAGTAAAATTCCTTCAAGCGAGCCCAATTGAACAAGAAGGGGAAGAAATCAGCCAAGTCAAGGACAGTAGTTTCGGATCCCTCAATATCGGTCTGCAGTTACCGCCAAAAATTCCTTTATTTGAAAAAAATGACAGAAAAGTCTTAGATCTGTTAGCACCAAATTTCTCATCAAAATTTTTAAAATCAAATGAACATTTTATAGAAGATAAATGCATTTATCAGGACTTCCAGGATGACTCCGAAAGCCCAATTTCAAACCTTTTAGAATTTATAGATATATTTCATAGTGGCAATTGCCCATTAAATCGAGGGAGAATAGTTGAATTGTTGCATAAGATCAGATTACTCCAGTCTTTAACTGCAGGAGAAATAAAATTAGTTTCATGCCCAGATAAAATGATCTGCTCAGTGGTTCGCGTAGAGTTCTGGTCAAATGTAGTTCCAGCTATTATAATTAAGGAACAAGACATTCTTCATAAAAACGGTTTTGATATCGCCATGGTTAAAAGGCCAGCTCCGCATGCGACCAGATGAGGGACGCTAAAGAAATAATAGACATCACTAGCAATAATCCTAACCAGCAGAGTAGGGAAAGTAAAAGAAAGAAAGAACGTTCAAGACATCCCTCTGCAGATCTCTATAAAAGATGGAGTTCGGCGTTTCGGCAATGGAACTGACTCAAGACAAAAGCAGTTACCGGACGAAAATTCTTGGGCCTGGATAGCGGGATCGCTGAACAGGAACAAGCTGGGCAGAGATTTGAAATTGCCTTTTAGTGATAGCCATTCAATAGTATCATGGAACATTGCGGGAAAGACTCCTGACAAAATGATTTCTATTCTGGAATATTCACCCTCAAACGTGTTATTGCAAGAAACATGGTCCTTGACAACCTCCTCTCAAAAAGAATATTTTGTGTTTGTTAAAGCAGCAGAGGCCTCTAGAAGAGGACATGCAAAAGGAGGCCTTGCAATTCTATTGAGAGAAGAGATAGATTGGGACCCGGAAGAAATTGAGCTTTCGCTCCCTAACGTCCAATGCATTAGCATTAAGTGCCGGAAAGAAAGAAAGGAGCCTTTATCTAAGCTCTTACTTTTTAATGTATATTTCCCACCAGGAACCACAAAAGATCAAATCTTGACTAAAGCATTCAAGGAAATCGAATCAATTCTAGAAGTAAGGGGATATCCTTTGATGATAATGGCTGGGGACTTCAATGGAAAGATTTCTAATACACTAATCAATAATAGGGGATACCTCCACAAGAAGTAGCCTGTTCAATACCAACTCCCATCTTCCCCAATAAAATAAAAGCAGATAAAAGAGGGAAAATGCTTTTGTCATCTATTGAAGCAATCAATGGTGTTATAATAAACGGAAGAATAGATGGTGATATCCCGGCGGCATACACCAGACTGGGTCCAACTAAGTCTTCAATCATAGATTATTTTATCTGTAGTTTAGGCCTATTTCCGAAGGTCCAATCGCTTTCTACTAAATATTCCTATGAAAGTGATCATGCATCACTTTCCGTACAAATTGATATATATACTCAGTATACTTCACCGTGGACACTCCGTTCTTATGAAGGGCGAGCAGTTGCAGATCACAAAACAGGAAGGATTCATTGGAACTCCAAAACAATAAGTAAAATAAATAAAATAATCTCCCAAGATCTGTTAACATCTGCGAGTAAAGTAGGCAATCCTATAAACAGATTTGAAGCTACTATACAGTCGGTAGTTGCCTCTCTCCAAGGAAACACTGCGAGACGCAAAAATGATAAAACATGTAAAATGGGAAAACATGAGGATAATAATTCTCGACAACTAAATAAATTGACTAGAATTCAATTTCGCTCTTTCTGTGTGATAAGACAAGGAGAAATAAGGAAACTGAAAAAATTGCACCAACGGAAAAAGGAGAAAGAAAAACAAGCTCAAAGAAATCGTGTCTGAGTCGACATCCAATTAGCAGTAAAACATAAAAATAATAAGTCTTTCTGGAACATAATCTCTGCACAGATGGGGATACGAAAAACTGCTCAAGCGATTCCAATATCATCGTCTGACTGGGAAAAGTATATTCTAAGGCTTTATAAATCTAATCATCAGCATCCCATCTTTCCCAGACTGGATCTAGCACTGAAGAATCAATCTGAACAGGAACCAATGATAATTTCTGCTGCACAAATCTCTATTCTGATATCCTCTGCCAGGTCATCAGCAGCGATGGGACCAGATAAGATCCCGATTATAGTTCTACAAAAGAATGCTGACGACTGGAGGTAAATTCTTAGCCCCACTCTTCCAACAGTGCTTGAAAAGTGGGAAAATACCAGAATCTTGGCGGGAGAGTGTGGTGGTTCCTCTTCTAAAAAAGGCGCAAGAACGAATCCTGCAAACTATAGACAAATAGCCCTCCTCGACGCCACTGGTAAGATCTTCGCTGCTTGCGTTTTGGAACACTTAAAGACTGGGCTTTCTCGAGAAAAGTGATCCCTATGTTTCAGGCTGGGTTTCGCCCAAAGCATTCTACATTGGACAATATTGCTGTGTTCCAAACAGTGCTTGATAAGTATGTTATGTTAAATGCTCAAATTTTATATTGTGCTTTTATTGATTTTTCGACTGCATTCGATAGCGTAGATAGACTGACTCTATGGAGAAAATTGGCGAATATGGGGATTCCTAAAGAGCTTTTAACAATAATAATCTCCCTTCACACATCAACGTGGTGTAGAGTCCAAATGGGGGAGAAAAAGGTCTAACCAATCCTATCCCTTCGCGGAATGGGCTGAAACAGGGATGCTTATTAGCTCCCTATTATTCTCCATCTATATTAGCGATCTGCCAGGGCGTCTTTCTCTAATTAAAAATTATCCTCCTAAATTAGCACAAGTTGATATACTGTGTCTATTGTATGCCGACGATATGGTTATACTCGACCATACCCTGATAGGTTTGCAAAGAACCCTGAATGAACTAAATCTTTATGCAATCGAAAATTTTCTGTTGCCAAACATTACCAAAACTAAAGCACTCCCTTTCAGTGGCAGAAGGAAGGTTTTACCTTATACATGGCCGTTAGGAGGCGAACCGATCGAGACAGTAAAAGAGTATGTTTATCTGGGCCGTATTTTTACTTCTAATTTACAAGATACAGCCCATCTCCAACACTTAAGTCGGAAGGCAGAATCCCATGCCGGGGCTTTACAGAGACTGTACCTTTCCACGGAAATAGACATTTCACACCAATGTTGGAGGTTTATGGTATGAAAATCCCTCCGATTTTATCATATGCCATGGAATTCACACAAATTAAAACATGGCAATCTATAAAAGTAAAGGAGGGAACCATACTCCGGAAATTGTTAAAAGTGTCGCACTCGGTACCAGTCCAAGCACTTCGTCTCGAGTTATCGGTAGCAGGAATTTCTGCTAGAGTAATTGCAAATATCATCAGGTGGGCATACAACTTATTACACGCAGCGCCAGACACCTTAAGGCATCTGTTAAAACTGGAGACTTTTAGAGAGGAAGCGTCTGGGTATACTTTTAATAGGAATTTGGAAAAAGCCTTTGAGGTTTCTCAATGTACTCTCATGCTCCTACAGGAGTGGTCTCCAACACACTTGAAATTGTTTTTAAAACATTTGGCCCCTAGAATCAGTTATGAATTGGATAAAGAGCATTGCATTCAATTGAAGCATTATAAAGTGTTTGCAGAAAACAAAGAATTTAAATCCTTTGCTCCCTATTTACGTTTTCAATTAGAGCACGGGGTAAGGCGTTGTATCCTACTCTTACGTTTGGGTATACTCCCTTTAGCAACATTCTTAGCTAGCTGGGAAGGTACAAATAATCCCAGAGGCATATGTGAGTTATGCAAAGGTGGCCGACAAGATTTGCCTCATATTTTACTAATCTGTCCTAATGCGAGTATAGTAGCGGCACGACGTTGTTATATAATTCCAATTCAACTGAAGTATAATGCACTCTTGGCCCAAGATTTAATGATGTTGTGTAACTCTCCAGTAAATGAATTTGTTTGCCATAACCTGTATAAGTTTTTAAAAAGTTTTCTAAAGCTGTTCTAAAGTTAAAACGCCTAATCAGAAGTTTTTATTTTTAATTTTATTTTTATAGAATGTTGTACGGGTAGGCGATAGAACATTGTTATGTCCCATTCTATAGTGTGTCTTAAAAGCAAAATGCTGTACAGGTAGACGATAGAATATTGTTACTGCTCCATTTTTTAGCGTGTTTTAAAAGTAAATGTTTTATCATTTAATCACTTTAAATTTAATAATAACAATTTTATCCTTGTATTTGTTGATCTCAGTTGAGGTCTGAATCAAATAAATTTACTTTGACTTTGATAGGGTTAATTTTGTAAAGTGCTAGTGTGTACAATAAGATGTGTAAATATTACAGATAAAAACATTAAAACCATAGTCAAAACAGCAGTTAAAAGACCAAATAAGAAATGGTAAATTAGAACTTCATAGGGCATGAGAACAAAAATATCACCTGCAGATGCCAAGCACAACCCCACGAAAGGTGTTAATCCTTCATGGTTTTCATGGCTTTAACAGCGGCCTTGAGGAAGGAGCTCACCCTAAAGCAAATGTCAGGGGTACTCAATAATTGCAGGTGAAACAGTGCTTCTATGCACCTACGAGGGCCAAGAGTTCTTAACAATGGTTTAAGAACGCACCTACGTGCATGAATGAAGTAGTTACAGAAAAATCATCAAATCTAGCAGAGACTGCTCAAAAATACCATTGCAAGGAAAGGGAGGGGCTGATTTCCCCAGAGCAACAGAATTTTTATCAAAGCACAGAAGCTGCCACACTCTGTTAGATCTAAAACGAAAAAGAAGGGACCTCTCCAAGTTGGTGAGTTCTAGTGAAGGATAAAAAGTGGGCTCAGCAGAAGCGAATGACCTGGAAAAGGATTGGACTGTGCATTTTGTCAGCTTGACTTGATGTCTACTTTCTTCACAAAATTGCAAATAAACGTATTTGACCCACAATTTATCTTCTTTCTTTATACCTAGTGGGGAGGAGAATAGAGAAAACAACCCAGGAGCCTGTAAAGATTTTGTATTATAACTCAGCCACGGTATCCATAATGACATCTCTGCAGAACTTAGCTTGATGATTGACCCATACACTAATTCATAGCAACAATGGAGCAAAATGGACCCTGTCCTCAATGTACAGCTGGTTTAACTCTGGGTGGACAATATAACTAGGGGCAGTTGGTGGGAGGTGTAAAAGTCTCCGGCAAATGTGATTTTTCTCAGTCTGGAGCGAAGAACCATTCTGATTGTCCCAGATCTCTGCCCCGTACACAACTGCCAGGACACATTGGGCATCATACACTTTTAAAAATGGGTGAAATGGCGTGTTTGGTTGTAGGGCTGGAAAGATTAAACACAGCTCCGCTGATCTACTAAGCTTGAGACAAGAGGATGCCAGGAATCAAGGGAGTTAAAGATAACTCCCAAGTAGTTAAACTCTCTTATAAACAATTAAAAGGCTGATCCTTAATTACAAGTCTGTTTAAGGCTTTATTGCCTGGCCCGCAGGCTATGATCTGTGAATTATTATAGTTGGATACTAAATCATGATTGCTCATAAAAAGAACGAAGTGATCCACGAGCACTCGTATGGCATTGGGGGTTCGAGCCAGTAGGGCCGTGTTGTCTGCGTAGAGGAACGTGGGGACCTGAGCTCCTGCAATTCTAGGGGTATCAACTGAGCTTGAGATCAGATGGACACAAATGCTGTTTATATATAAAATAAAAAGTAAAGGGGCCAGAATACACCCTTGGTGCACACTGCGTTTTAGGCAAAACTCATGTGACAATTTTCCATTAGGGCTAACGTGCACTTTAGCTGCCAGATCGGCATACAGACTATGCAGAAAATTAACCAGAGGTACATCTATGCCTAGATCCAGTAACATTAACCATAACTTGGACCTGGTTACAGAATTGAATGCCTTAGAGAGATTCATGAAGGCCAGGGACAGACGGCAGCGCCTTACAAAAATATATTTGTTAACGATTAAACTCAAATTTAGGCACTGCTCAACTGTACCCAGCCCTGGTCGAAACCCATACTTAAAAGGGAAAAGAATGTTGTGCTCTTCTACCCACTCGGCAAGATGGTTGTAAATCACTCTACCTATAATTTTGACAGTACTGTCAATGAGTGAGAAAGGCTTATAGCACTTAAGAGTCATACAATCCCTTTTCTAAAAATGGCCACATTGGTCTCAAGGGACCAGGAGCATTAGATATGGGTATTTAAAAAAAAAAGGAAAATATTGGAAATCAAGGGGCCCAATAGCTCTATGTTGCATTTTAAAAGATTGATTGGGATCCCATCTGGCCCGGGCGCTTTCCCACCTGTGCTCTGACGTATGGCTAACTCCGCTTCTGGAAAAGATATCGTAAGGGGCAGAGAGTTCGATAACTTTGTTTATAAATAATTAGTAAGCTCAGTGTTCTCTCCTAGGTGATAAATGGCCAAGAAATGTGAAACCCAATCCAACTCTAAGATGTTGCACCACAGCAGTGAGCTTACACGGGTGTTCCTTAACCTTATTCTCTTCACTGTGTCCCAAAAGGTGCTAATATTACTCCCCACCGCAGCTAGTTCCAATATCTCCCAGTCCCACTTGTGTAGGACCTCCTTCCTAGTTTTGAGGGCGGTCTTATATGCCAAGCGAGCCACCCGAACATCAGCCTACGCTCTGGGAGTGGCAGATAAAGCCCACCTCAATCTGTGATTAGCCACAGAACAAGACTCCTTAACCACCACAGGACCCCGTTATCAGCCCGAACAGGTTTAGGAAGAAACTGTTTGATGGCCTGGCTTAAGCTATTATAATGAATTGACATTTTGACCCTCATTACGATGTCAGTCAGAGTTGCTTCCGACCGACATCGCTGCGGAAGGGGAACCGACCGACCTCAGGTCGGCTGTTCCGACACCACAATAAGGATGCAACCGCACATGGCACAGTCGAAACTTCCATTTTTCAATGGGAGCTTGGGTGGGCTGACACCGCCTGCAGCACAAGCTCCCATTGAAAAATGGAAGATTTTAAACATCCCTGCAATGTGTGGCAGGCACCTCACAGTGCCTGCCACACGGTGCAGGGATGTGAAGGGCAGGGCCACTCGCGGAGGGCCAGGGGGAAAGGGGGCCCTGCTAGGTGCCCCTAAAGAACACTTTCTGACAGCAGTTCCATGTCAGAAAGGTCAACATGGAACTGCTGTCAGAAAGTGCAATCATAATCCTGACGGTGGAAACACTGTCCTTAAGGGATTAGAGGCCTCTCCGACTGGCTGATGGGCTCCTTGAGCTCATCAGTCCCGAGTCGGATTCCCAGGCCTGTTTAAACTCCGTCCGCTGTCATTGTAATACGGCGGTCGGAGTTTAAACCTTCAATGTCAAACAGAATGCCTCCAACCAGTGGTCGGAGGCTTTCCGACCGACATTTTAATTATGCCTAGTGTCTCCACAAGTTTCTGACAGACAATTAAGAAATAAACCCTGGTGCAGGCACAGAAGAGTCTTTAAGGCGCCAGTATAATGTGTAAGCCGCCAAGAGAGCCTGAGGCTGTCACTAGAATATTGAGTGGGTAAAATCATAGGGTGTGTCGAAGTTTACTTTAAGGCAATCGCCCCAAGATGGAAAGGGCATTATGGTCACCCCATTCTGTCTGCTCGACTCCCCCCCCTTTGGTTACAAATACGTAATCAATGGTGGAGGGACATCCTCTAAAAGTGGGGAGGAAGTGCTCGTCCCCTCTGAAGGTCTCAACTAAGTTAACCAGATCATGCACCACCAGATAACTGACCAACTCAATTCCCTTAGCAACACTAAATTCTCTGTGGGATTCCCCCCCCGAAAGTCCCAACCCTCTACAATGCGCCTACCAGTTTGGCATTAAAATCACCACACAGCAAATAAGGGGGCTGCACAAATGGGCTACCCTTCGGGGTCTGCAAATTAGAGAGGAAATTAAACAACTGAATAAAATGTACACACTTAGGGGTCGATTCCGATCTCGGGCGGAAGGCCTCCGAATCGGATTCGGCTTTACCGGATCCGAGTCGGAGGCTTTGTTTCCGACCGAGTCGTACAGAGGTCCGGACGCCCAAGTACGATGCGAATGAACGCGAAATCGCCGACCAACTCGTTTCCGGGTCCGAACCGCTCCGTACAACTCGGTCGCAGTCGAACCGTACCGCGCAATGGAGTCGATTCCCGACCGAGCCAGTACGATGCACGATTCGGACAGCCGGATCGAGTCGGAGTCTCCGGGACAAAAAAGCTCCGGGACGCGGACTTCGGGGGTCCGTGCCGGACCCCCCTTCACCTGTAGCCTTACGAGTCGGACACAGGGGGGACCCAAGGGTCCCCCATATACATGCATGCATGGTGCGGATGGCACCAACGCGTACCCACTACAGGTGGCACCCTTTTGCGCAACGTACCCATTGAGTCAATGGGAGCCCATGTACGCGTCGTACGACCGGCTCCCATTGACTTCAATGGGAGTCCGACCGAACCGAGTCCGGCAGCATGCGGCCGCATCGTACTCGCTCGGTCGGACTGCAGGAGTCCGGCTCGGTCGGAAAACAATCCGGATCCGGATCGGTCGGAGTGCTTTCCGACCCAGATCGGAATAGGCCCCTTAGAATTCACAATATCATTCTTATGAAAATGAACAAATAAAAAACAAATTTAGTAACACTTTCTTGGAGCTATAAAATTTGAAAAGATAAATACCCATGATCAATGGATGTGACTGTAGGAAGTAGGATCTGCTTCTTATGGTTACCCCCACTTTTTGCTTGATGTTACACTGTTTTGACTAGTCTGACTGGGATCCTGCTAATCAGTACCTCAGTCTATCTGCTTTCTCTTTACAATGTTATGCCATGTACTTTGGTACCCTCCAGATTGGATACTGGGGTACCCTTATAAGTCCCTAGTATATGGTACACATGTACCCAGGGCATAGGTACACCAGAGGCCTCCCCTGGGCTGAAGCATGTATTATGCCACCTATGAGAGGCCATGCAAAATGGAACTACAGGTCTGCCATTGCATCCTGTATAAGCTGGTGCTTGCACCACTTACTTTAGATATAGGTTCACTATATCTATAAGGTCACTACACTTTAAACTTATAAGTCACCCCTATAGCAGGCCTTCACAATCCTGAGGCAGGGTGCTGGGTTTTACGTGAGAGGGTGCCCCTGCATCAGCAGAGCCCCTCTGCAGCCTTCGGAGACCATTCTCCCGGGTTGTCTGTGACTCAGCCAGACATATAGGTAGAGGTGCAGTATAACCTTGCGGTAAATGCTATCTCGAAAACGGCTGAAACAAAACATGTCGTGTTTGGTATCAAACACCTTGGAATCATACCTCCACACCGGTAACCGGTGTGGGAGGTATGATTCCACCCTTCTGAAGCGAGCTTCGTGGGGTCACTGGTCTTTCTGGTGCCAGCCTTCCCGACCCAGACAGCACAAAATGAATGCTGCCGACCAGAGACACATTTCTGCCCTTCTGCTGCTGAGCCAAGCTCGAGCAGAGGAAGGCAGCACAATAGGCATCCTGTGACAGGGAGGTGTGATCAACTCCCAGACAGGATTTAGTGTATTGGGACTGGGTGGGTGCACTTCCAAAGTGCCTGAAAGCCTGCATCTGGGGCACACTTGGTGTCCCTGTGCATAGTCCAGCTCAAACCAGTTCTGGGAGCCGTTGGCTCCTGCTCTGGCATGAAACTGGACAAAGGACATGGGAGTAACCTCCCCTCTGTCCTGACCCTCCCCTAGGAGGGTCCCCTGAATCTGTCCAACCCTCTCCCGTGGGTACATAAGGGTTTACCTGGCTTTAGGACTTTAGATTTGATGTGGACAAGATTCTGAAACAAGAAACCACTGACCTTCGACCGTCTGGACACTCTGGACTTCGCTGGACTTCGACTGGGGCCGACTTCGTCTCCTTCTCTGTCTAAAGCATCGTCTGTGCCCTTGCACCATACAGGCTCTGTGCAGGACCTGTGGAGCTTTAAGGACATCTGAAGAATCTCCCTTGGGGTGAAGGAGTCACTCCCCTGCATTCGCAGGCACCGTAATGCAACTGACTGGTCTGCTGATCCTAAGCTCCTGCGGACTCTGAAGGCTCCAGCAACACAGGAGGTGGGTTCCGAAGTTCCTTGAGATCAAGCTGCCCTCTCACCGAGTTTGAGGCCAGTATCCCTTGTGGAGACCGCATAACTCGAACCCCTGTGCACTGCGTACTTTTGCAAGTGCATATGCTTGTTGATGATTTCTGAGCTTGTGCATTGGAGTCCGTGTATTCCTAACCTAGAGCAGTATTTCCACTCAAGAACTCCGGCCTCCTCACACAGAGTGCTCTGTGGGCTGGTACTTTGTGATCTTGTTTAAGGTCCCCTCACGACTCCTGGTCTTTCAACCTGTAGGTCCTCTTGAGGGTCATCTTGAATTCTGTTGGGCTTCCCTGGTTACTCCAGACGTGCCCTGACTCCCCATTGCTTGGTGAGTCCCCTGGAACTTGCTGGTCCACACCGTAACCGGCTTGACATTCCTGCGTTAGTTGCTGTTGCCAAGGCTTGTTGGTGCTCCTGCCGGACACTGATCCCTCAGCACTCAACATCCTTTGTGGGACAGCTCGTATCCAGCTCCTGGTTGTCCTCGATGTTTCCTGGACCTCGTGGCTGCAGAGTCAAGCATCCCTTCTTCGCACCTGAAGCACCCGACATCGGTGGGCATTCGTCTACCAAGCCCCTGGTCACCCTGAAGTGACCCAGACTCTGTCCCCTCTGCTTTCAGGTTCCTTCCATCATGAATCCACCCTTGGATTCCAACGGACACTTTCTTCCTTCCCGGCGGCAACTCTTCTTTGAAGCCCTCCATTGAAAACGACGGCGGTTTCCGACACCACTCCAAAACTATGTACCCGGTTCCTCTGGGATAGGTAACTCGGGTACTCAGGTATCCATGGGTGGGGTGGCTCTCCAGCCTCCTAAGTTCCAAAGGGTTTCCTCGAAGTCCACCAAGAAGGGTCCTTAAACTTTAAAAGTGTAACCGCGACTTCCCCATAGAATTGTACGGAGTCCGCGGTCGTGTTAGCACACTGCACCTGTCCTCTGTGGGGTCCCTGTTTACTCACCTTGGGTAATTCCTTGGGGTCCCAGCGATTCTACGTGTTCTAGACACTGTCTCGACTCCAGTCGTGGTTCTTATACCACTATTTTAGTATATGGTTTGGTCTCCCCTGGAGCCCACTGTGTATTGTGCTACTTACAACTGTTTCTTTGCTAAAGTATTGTGTGCTTTGTGTTGTACCCTTGTGTAGAGGATACTAGAGAGTGTTATATAAATAAATACATATTTTTATAGCTACTGTGTGTTTCTCCTTTCATTTGATTAATACTAAAGGTGATTTTCTGGTAAAACAAGCTGCTTTACATTCCTTCAAGACTAAGCCTGAAGGCTGCTCTCCACAGCTACCACTAGGATAGCTTTCTAAAGGTTATCTTTGACCTCATACATCATAAGGGTGGTTTGGACTGGTGCAAGGTGCCCACTTTAATTAGTGGACAGCATATACCAGGCCAACGTCTCACAGTGACTTCCACACAAAGGTTTAAAGAAATCCAAATTGCGAGACCTCCCACAGCTAATCCCCAGGGAGAGGGAATCGCATGGCTTCAATAACAAGTGTACCCATCATACAAAATAGAGGAAGCAGCCCACGTCTCCTGCAAAAATACAATGTCAAACTTGTTAATGAAAGCCCGTCAGTCAAAATTGTAAATTTTCTCTTTAATGCCTGCAACGATCCAGATGAGCAAGGAAAATACACGGTCAGCACTCAGATAATGAGAGTATTATTGTATATAATTAATTGTTGAATACTCTTTTTTGTGCCAGGATATTGGATTTTTGGGAATATGGGTGTGAAGATTATTTTTTAAATTTTATATTTTAAATCTAAATATTAAGTTAAAAATTTTAAAGCTATTTAAATTAATAATTTAGATGTTTTAAATTTATGTTGTTATATTAATAGTTTTAATATATTTTTATTTGATGTTAACTTTAAAAAAATGTAATGGTATTAAAAACAAAATTTAAGAAAATAAATATTTTAAAATATAAACATATATAAAATGTTTTTAATAAAGTAGAATATTCTGAAAAAAATTATGTTCACACTTAAAAATGTATATTATTTTTAAAAATATTTAAAATTGTATGACATTTCAAAGGTTTTTGATTTAAAATCTTAATTTTAATTAAAAAAATATATAAACTCATTTCAATCATTGTTAATTTTGTATTATGATTTTATTTTCATTTTATTCTTTAAAGTTTATGAATCGGAGTAAATACTTTCAACAATATTAATTAAAATATTCATTTTATATATTAAAATGTAAGTATGTATATACATGTTTGTAGTTTAGATTAGTGTGCTTTTAGATAACATTTTAGTAAATATTATATAAAAAAGTGTGATTCTTGATTTGCATGTAAAATGTTTAATTTCTATTACCTTGTGTAAAAATGTTTCATTTTGAAGTGAATATTGTACATTTCACCTCTTTAGCGCCTAACACCTTCTTCAAATAGCCTTAGATTGGAGTGGGAATAGTAAATGTCGCGCTTTTAGTGTCAAACAACTTCTCCTAATATGGTTATATTGGAGTGGAAATAGTGCATTTCCCCCCTTTAGTGTCCAACACCTTCCCCAAATTGCTTTCGATTGGAGTGGGAATAGTAAATGTCATCGATTTAGTGTCCAACACCTTCCCCTAAATGGTTTGGATTGGAGTGGGAATATCAAATGTGACCCCTTTAGTGCCCAAACACCTTCCTCAAATTGGATGCGATTCGAGTGGAAATAGTAAATGTCACCCCTTTAGTGTTCAACACCTTCCCCAAACTGCTTTAGATTAGAGTGGGAATAGTAAAGGCCTCCCCTTTAAAGTTCAATACCTTCCCCGAATCGGTTTAGATTATAGTGGGAATAGAAAATGTCACCCCTTTAGTGTCCAACACCTTCCTCTAATATGGCTACATTGGAGAGGGAATGGTATGTTCACCACTTTAGTTGTCAACAACTTTCCCAAATTGGTTTATATTGGAGTGGGAATAGTAAAGGCCTCCCCTTCAGAGTCCAACACCTACCCCAAATTGGTTTAGATTATAGTGGGAAAAGAAAATCTCACCCCTTTAGTGTCCAACACCTTCCTCTAATATGGTTACATTGGAGTAGGAATGGTGGGTTCCCCCCCTTTAGTGTCCAACAACTTTCCCAAATTTGTTCAAATTGGAGTGGGAATAGTATGTTTCACCCCTTTAGTATCCAACACCTTCAATCAATATGGTTATATTGGAATAGGAATAGTGAATGTCACCCCTTTATTGTCCAGCACCTTCCCCAAATTGTTTAAGATTGGAATAGGAATAGTAAATGTTACCCCTTCAGTGTCCAACACCTTCCTCCAGTACGGCTTGATTGGAGTGGGAATTATAAATGTCACCCCTTTAGTGTCTAAAGCCTTGCCTGATTTGGCTGAGATTGGAATGGGAATAGTAAATGTCACCCCTTTAGAGTGCAACACCTTCCCCAAATTGTTTTATATTAGAGTGGGAATAGAAAATGTCACCCATTTAGTGTCCAGCACCTTCCCCATATTGGTTTAGACTGGAGTGGAGATAGTAAATGTCACCTGTTTAATATCCAACACTTTCCACCAATATGGTTGGATTGGAGTGGGAAAAGTAGAAGTCACCCCTTTAGTGTCTAACAATTTTGTACAAATGATTTATGTTGGAGTGTGATGATGTGATTTTATAATTTTATTCAGGAAACATTTATTTCACTTTTAATTGTCTGTAGTAGAAATGCTTTGTGATATTTTATTATTACTGTTATTGTTTAGCAATATAAAAAAATATTGTTTTGTATGTTTGTAACCAGTAATATTACTCATTATATTTTTTGGGGAAAAAAGACACATCTTTTATTTTGATATATGTTTTCAACTTTTATTTATTGTATATTTTTATATTTTTAATCATATATACTTCAAGTTCAAAAACATATAAAGTTAAACATATTACACATTTCTTCATTATTAAAAAAATGTAAATTATATTTATATACATTTGTATGTTGCACATTTTCAACTTTTATTTTCCTTTACTTAACAAATAACAGTTTTTAACTTTTATTATATACATATTTTAAAGATTATTTTTACCTATGTTTTATTAGTGTATAATTAACAATTGTATATATTTGATACTAGTATTTGATTTATACTTTACATTTTTTTGTATATTTTTATATCATTGTTTTATTTGTTTTACATGTTTAATAATTTTTTCAAAAATTTTAAACATTTAATCAACATTTTTGCAGTATTTCCCATTCATTTCCATGGGGACATAGTCTTTTTTAGTTTCATTTAGTGGAATTTTTTTCTTACCGATACCTTTTATTTTGTTATCTATTTGTGTTATTTGTAGCCTATTCTCCCAGAACAAGGTCGCATTAAGGTGCTACTGTTAATCGGAACAGGTAAGTCCTTTTTAAAGAATTTTTAACTGTTTTGAGGGTAGGGGGATTTAGGAGGGAGATCTAGAAGTTAGTTATAGTGTTGTTTGTGGGTGTTTTGTATATACTTAGATGTATTATTGTTAGTGTTTTTTACTCATTTGTAGTTTTGAGTTTTTGTACACTATTTTAGTAATGTATCACTATGTTAAGTTAAATTGTGTGGTTAGTTATATTTTGATGATTCACTGTTATGTATATGTATTTTTGTTAAAGTGATTCGCTTTGTGGGTGGGTCTTTTAATTTACTTTAAAGGTTTTTGTCTATGAATGTGTCCTATGGGCATTTAGAGTTTACTTTTTTGTTTTTAAAGAAATCAGTTTTGTTTTTTAATGAGCCAATGGTTTTAACTTTGATTTTTTTTCACGTTTCCTGGAGCATTTCCTTTTTTAAAACACCTTTTCTGGTTTTTATGGATCCTAGATACTGTGGATTGCTTTGAGGTATTTCTATTGGATTCATTATATTTTCCATTTTTGGCACTTTTTGAATATTATTTACCAAATTTTTGGAGGATTCATATTTTTTATTACGTTGATACAGAGAAAGTTCTGCAGCTACAGTAAGTTTTCTTTCTTTTCTTTTGGGTGGGAAATGTAATATTATATTATTTAGTCAAATTTATGTGATTGTTAATGTTGAATAGTTTGGTTTATGTGTTGAAATTATTTTATGTGATGGATTGAGTTTGTTTTCAACTATCTTGGTTGGCGATGGTTACATTCTTATAAAATAATTTATATACAATTTATATATTCATATATATATATATATGTGATCAAGGCCACTGGGTGTGGCAGAAACGCATCATGGGCAGCACGCTTAAATCAATAAAGACATCATTTTGCACCGCATATACAACGGAGTCTGTGCCCGTTTGTGTCAACAATTGCACTGAAGGGATTGTCTCATATATATGTATCTTTTTTTTTTTAAAGGTTTGTTATGTTGGTTTAGAATTTGCTATAGTTTTTGAGGACTTTGGTAGGTTACTATTTATTTTATAATATGTTTTTGGCTATGATTTCTAAGTAATCTACTCTTTTCTTATTTATGAAGAGTTTGACTTAAAATTGTAGCATGCTGTACATTCTTTTGGTTTGTTTGCAAAGTTTAGAGGCATTTTGGCTAACAGATTGCTCCATTTGTAGTTGTTGGTAGCTTTGCTCTTTTTGTAATGCTTCTATAAATTTGTAGAGTGTAGGTTGAGTTCTGCCTAGTGTGGATTGGAAGGCATTGTGCCATCCTTTCACTGCAATGTTTGTTTTGGCTTCCCGTGCCAAGGTGCTGTCATGAACATTCCACAATGGCATTTGGAATTTGGATTGCCATCTGTATCCGGAGCAATGCAATCTGCAAACCCAAGTGTCTTCGAAATAGTCCATTGTGGAGCTAAGTTTGTCTTCATTTTGTTGGTAGAAAGGGCTTCCTATCAGTAAATTGTAGTGGTTGCCCACTTCTGTGACAGAGACATAGGCTAGTGCTATCATTTTTTTAATTTCAAAGCCAAATTAGCTGTTTGTAGACTCTTCTACACTTAGGGCCTGATTCCTAGTACAACGGTCTTGAGACCACTGTACCGTCACTGGCGGTTCGACTGCCGTTTCCTCGTCAGTCCAACTGCACGATTACGAGAAGGGCAGTCAGACCACCACAAGACTGCCACCACTGCCAGAATTCTGGATCCTGATGGAGCGGGGGTGGGGAAATCGGCGGTTTCTGGCGGCATTGCCGATGCCGGCCCCGTCATGCAGGTTCCGACCTGCCCAACCGTCGACTTTTTCATGGTGGGGACCCTGCTATGAAAGGGTAGCGGAAAGGCATGGAAGGGGCCCCTAGACAGGGCCTCAGGGAGATTTTGCCCATTGAGTAAAGTGCACGGGGGCACATGTTGTGCCTCACTCTGCTTGCATTGTCGTGTGTGCACTGTGCCATGCACAACATGGTGCATGGTACACAGTGCACCGATGTGCAAGCAGTGCTGCCACAGCTCTAGGAGCTGTAGCATGCCGCCACCATGGCACTGCCGACACAATACCGCTAGCCCGGCGGTGTACTCAGAATACAGCAGTCGGTATGCCGCCGGTTTGGTGGCATTCTCCTGACCACTGCATTGGAGGTCCAGCAGTCGGACTGCCAATCTCAGAATCAGGGCACTAGGACAGATTTTTGGCGGTGTCTCCATGTACTGAGATTGAAATGATAGTAACAGCCTTGTATGGCTGTGTGGGGGTACATTTTTACAATGGTTTGAATCATGGCTTGCTCAAAGTTTATGAATATTATTTGGGGGTAGTAGTTATTCGTTTCATGTTTTTTATGGTTTAAGAGGTCCTAGTAAGTGCTGCTTTGTTAATTTAGAAGCAGAGCATATATAAAAGGGATGTTTGTGCTTTGATATTCACATGTCTGGTGTATATCTGAGTGAATGGTTTGGGGACACATTTTGAAAGTCCAATCTATCTTCAAGGTTTGACATGGGGTAAGTTTCATTAGCTTTTAACCTTCAAATTTTTCCTTACCTCACACTTCTCCTCAAGCACCCCACCTTTCCCTTCCCCTCTTTCTTTCTCCTAGTGACCTGCCTCTTTCCCCACTAACTCAAACTCTTTCCTGAAAATCTTACATCAAGCAACGTGTCTCCCCTCTGCGCTTCTCTTTCTCCTTAATTTGAACCCTACTCCAGTCACAGCTCATTTCATTCCCATCTTCACCTCTATACTTTCTTCTGCATCATTTACATATGCCCTTGGCCATCTGCCCAGCAACAGTTGTCTGGCAGCCCCAATGATTTTCACTTATCATGGCTGGAATTAATATTAGTTAGGGGAGCCCCAGTGATCGATTTTCAGAGCGCCAGGCAAAATTATGTTTTGCCTTTTAGGAGCTCTATTTCCCCCAAATGCCATTTTAGACCATTTGTCACAATCTGTTCAATGTATGTTGCCATGTGTGGTGGCACCGTAAGGCAGCCTTCTATAGTGCATTACCAGCACTGGCCCACTCTGCTCCGTTGACACCTATCGGATAAGTGGTCCCATGAAGTCACTGCACCCCAGTTCTAGCTTATTGTCCTATATCAGACCAGGGACTGAAATCCAAATGTGATCATGCACCTCATGTCTTATCTCCGTCATTCCTGGCCATTATCTTTCTGAACTCCTGCCAGAAAATCCAGCAAATTCTCACCTGTAGAAATCCAGCTATTTTTGCACTTGAATCCACACACACTCAGTCCACCCACTTTCCTATTTACATCATAATTTGCTATTTGAATATTAGGACCTACTCATTCCACTGCCAGCGAGCCTTGGTCCTTATAGGTACCTCCATAGCTATTCCACACCAGTGGCCCGCACACATCTCTGTCAATGCACCTCGAAACTGACTTGAATTATCTCCTGCTACTCCAATAATCAATCCTGGACATAGTTGTGCTAAAGCAGGTCAAGCTGATTTTCAATATTTAAATATCTAAGAAATTATAAAACAAAAACAGTTCTTGAAGGAAAGCACAGGATATATTTCAAAAACAGAAGTAGCAGTAACATACAACAGAGTAACTGGCAACTTGCACACATTCTGCAAGATGCACTCTACAGGGAAAAGACCCCCAAAACTCCTTTCACCAGGCATTGTAAACCATCTCTTACTGATGGCTGAAATTATAACATCTTCTAGGCCTTGTTTTCCTGTTTTATTGAGCGCCATACATTTGTTAAGAGTAAGACCAAGGGCAATTATCCCCAGCTGCATCCTCCCTTGGGACGTTAGTGTCAATGACCATGTTTAACTAGGATTTTCAGGGTACAGATCTCTGACTTTACAGCGACCCAAAACTACAATAAAGGGAGCTCTTTCTTACAGCCCCTGTAAAATGACAGAGGTGGTACACATGCACAAGTCTCCTACGTTTTATTTCCACATGGCACTAACTAATCAACCGTCCCTGGTTTCCGTGCCCACATAATATCATATGTATCATCAAATATTTGGAAAAGAAAAATGTTTTATATGCTCTTTCAGTTTTCTTTTAATGGGTCAGAAGATACCCTTCTCTCATTCACTACAATGCTGCCAGGTCCATAAGAATGAAATGAGATGACTAAGGTTCTTAAATTGATATCTTCAACGAAGAAAGAAGTCGGTGAGCTCATTCTACTTGCAGTTTTCACAGAATAAAATGGAGAGATGATTACCTGATCTTATAATATTAAAGTGCCTTAAGCAAAGAACCTATGTTGTTTACGCTCAAATTATTTATGCTGTTATATGCTATTTACACTCAAATTAATTATAATTTAAAATCCTCTTTACTGGTGCCGTCGGATTTTAAGCTAAAATTTTGAAAATGCCACTTTGAGAAAGTTGGCATTGTCTTGTCCCAACCAACTGTACCTTTCTGCTGGTGTCCTGGGTTGCATGACTGTGAATGGCTCTGCTGTTGGCGATTGCATATTCCTTCCTGATAGTGAGACAAAGGAAACCTAGTTGTGAGGGCAGTGGGTCTTCCTGACAAGATTACTGGGTAGGAGCTGCCTCCTGCCCTTGTTATATTTCAAAGGGCCCTGCTTGCAGCACACACAAAGGAACCCAACACAAGGCCTGTCCTGCCTTTTGTTACATTAGACAATTTGGAGCCAAACTCAGGAGAAGGGGAAGAACTGACAAGGACCAATTTTGGTCGTAAGTCAGAGAATTTCTCCACACAACGGCATGCACCAGGTATAAAAATGGGACCTTCAGAACCACTCAGAACACTCCTGGACCTGAGGAAGGTTCATAAGGAGGACTGTCCTGATGCTGGAAGGACTGCCTTGCTGTTTGAAGAAGGAAGATTGGACCTGCTTCCCTTAATTGCAGACTACACAGAGCGACTCCAAGGGTTAGTTGGCTAAGCTGTGGGAGCTATAGGGACACAACTAGGTTACAAAGGCCTCCCTGCAACTGCCCAGTTGACCAGCTCCAACTGGACCTGACTAACCAGCCTGAACTCTGCTGCTGGCCTCTACTGGAGTGAGTCCTTATCCCCAACAGGTAGCCCCCAGGTCCTAGACCCTTGACATCAGTGAGAGCTACTCCGCAAGAAAAAAGTGAAAATTCTGATGTGTGGGCTCTTTGAACCACGAATGGGCCTGTTCATGCCAAAACTCTGCTATCCGTGACCACCGCCAATGCTAAGCTCTGCTGAGATCTGCTCTTTGCGCTGACAGTGAACGTCTGCAATGACCAGTAGCGCAAGACTTGCACTTTGCGCTGTATCACTGTCGGACTGAATTTGTGACTTTCCCCCAGTCTAGCATGACCAGATAACTGTGAGTGGCGCTTTCTGCTTCTTAGTGCTATTTTCACTAAACACTTTAAAAATCAATATCTCCAGTTGTACTGATTCGATTTGTGTTGTTCTGGTATCATTTTATTTTTAAAAATGTAGTCTATTTTTCTAAATAGTTTTTTAGATTTTTCTTGTATTGTGTTTTCACTTTGTTACTGTTTGTGTGCTGCAGAAATACTTTACATATTGCCTCTAAATTAAGCCTGACTGCTTTGTGCCAAGTTACCAGAGGTTAATCTGGTGACTTTTATGGTTCACCCTAATAAGGACTGTGGCTGTTACCTGAGTGGGGCTTCCACCCCTCTCAACCAATATTCCAATTTCTGACAGTCACCTACTGTACACATTCTATCTAACTTTCCATATAGTCACACATCTATGCTTATGACATTGGGAGTATATTACTGTCAAAGTGAGACTCTTCCCTTTGGCAGACCTTCTTTTAAACCGTGCTTATTGTTTTATATATTTTGTCATGTTACCATGACCTGACGTGGGTATGTAAGATCTGCTACTCTCCTTCCTTTATGAAGTCATAATCCAATGGCTTAAAAAAAGAAAATATAGTAAGTTAAAATTCAAGAGAGACATTTGTGTAAGCAGCTAATTGAAATATGAGACAAGCCTAACGCAGTATATGTTGGACTGCTAGCCTGTAAGCTTTGTCCTTCCTGGGAGGATACCTTTAATCTTTGAGGCTTGCATTGTGAGGTCTGTGTAAATATACATTTTCCTATCCTGCCGTTGTCAGTCAAGGAAGGGGAAGGATGAGAAAAAGAAGATAGATATTATTTATGTTTTGAGAAATTATGAAACTGTGTCAAATTGCATTTGTAGCTTATTTGTGTTGCATGTAAAACTTATCATAATCTTTTACCAATTTACCCCCAAAAATATTCTAAACAATGCAGCATTTTGCACATTTCAAAAAGGAAAATATAACGTCTATGGTGTGGAGGCTCTTGCTTGCTTTGCAAGCTTGGTGTAATGCAACTTAATGATTTACGTCCTACCACTTTCAAAGTTCACCAGTCACCACTGTTAACTGGGGTGTAAGGTGAGTAGACAATTGTTAGGGTCCGGCGACTGCTTAGTTTGGTCTTTTAAAGCCACCAAGCATCCTACAGGCATCCCACAGACAAATGATTCCAAGTAAAATTTTGGAATATTGTTTGCCATTTATGTTTCACAATATCTATTTAGCAAGCTGTAACAAATAAATACTAGCTATTTGATTAAGTAGCAGTGGAAAATACAATTAGTATATGGATTTTACTTTTGCCTTGAAAAAACTGATAGCCTAATGTACTAAACATTTTAAGGGTCAAACGCTCAAATTCTCCATTTTTCTTATGTACCAATCCCATTTTAGAAGTCAGAAAACTTTTTCTGACTTCTAAAATTCGATTCCGGATGGATATCATTCAGTATCTGGAAAGGGTGTGTTGTAGGCTTCTCTTCTAAATACCAAATCAGTAGCTATGAATCAATGTTTTCCGACCAAAATTAAGTCTTAAAACATTGATATTTTATGACACCTCAAAGGAGGAATTAATGCATCAGTAAAAAAGATGGGGTTCCTTTAGATTCCAGTTCACTTTGTGATTGTAAAAAAAAAATGTGCTAAACCATAGGCAGTGGTCCAGCGGAAAGAAAGGGAATTTTTCATTTTAAGCCCAATCACAGACATGGTTGTCTGCTGAACCCAGCAGACCAGCATCCCTGTGATGGGCTCTAATTGTAGTGAGTCGCAACTTGCGACCTACCTCATTACAATTCATGAGGTTGTTTAGATTCCAACCAACTACACAAAAATACTCGTCCCAAATTGAGACCACTATTTTGTGACCAGTAAACAGTACATCTGGCCAGCCATATGTTAAGATGTTTCCGGTGGATTCTCTTTTATACATTCCCAATGCTTTCTCTCTCTCTCTCTATTCCTGCCCTCTCTCTCCCTCTCTCTCTCTCTCTTCCCCATTCAGCTTTCACTGACTCAGGAATGTGTTTCCTTGCTTCGAATGTCGAGATGATTATAACATTTTGTATCTATGTAATATTTCAAAGACATTCGAAGCAGTGTTATGAGGTTCTCAGTAGTGCTGTTCCGGTCAAAATACAAAACTTTTATTTTCTAATATATTGACTCAATTTATTCCAAAATAATATAATTTTACTGTAAATAAAGCACTTGGGTCACCTTTATCAGACAGCAGTGCCTGTGCAAAAGAGAAGGAATTTAGCCTTATTTGAACATCTTTGCAGGAGCCCAGGCCAATCAATGAAGGATTTAGAACCCAGAATGTGCTGTATTCATATTTACCTTATTTTTTTTTATTTGTCTTCTTTAATAAACATGGATAAAATACATCAACATTATGCTCACTCTTGCCATCTACACATGAACATAGCAGATCAACATTGCAACACCTTTGCTACATGTGTAGTCATCAGTACAGTACAATCAATCTTCGACCCTGGCACTAGAATGGGACGCCTTTAAGGTAGTGGTGAGGGGTTTATGTATTGCCAAGGCGACAGGGGTGCGGAGAACGCTGTTGCAGGATATTGAGAGAGAGGAACTGCGACTGCGTCAGGCGGAGAGAGCCCGGAAATGCAGGCCGAAGTCCTAGCCGCGAGAGAGAGTGTGGCGCTGCATGTGGAGAGATTGTGCTGTTTTGATCACAAAGAATACCTGGCACGGGCGCATGCGGAGAGGGATAAGGTGGGCACCCTCCTGGCTTGGTTGGCTAACCCGGTACTGAGGGCACACCTATACTGGCCTTGACCTCCCCAGCTGGGTGTACCGGAATATACTCAACGGGGAATTAACGAGCTGTTCCTGGCCTATTATGCGGACCTCTATGAGAGTAAGCTGCGGGATGAATGTGATGGCCTGAGTGAGTTCTTGGCTGAGGTACGATTGCCGTGCCTTGCGCCCGACCAAGGGGTAGCGCTGGGACAGGGGATTACGGAAGGGGAAATACGAAGTGCGATAAAACACATGGCGCGCAAGAAAACCCCGGGGGCCGATGGTCTGCCGATCGAATTTTACGTGAAGTATATTGATATCCTGGCACCCAAACTGCTGGCGGTTTATCAGGAGGCCTGGGACTTGGGAAGACTGCCAGCCTCCACTTGCGAGGCTATCATTATTCCGTTGCTGAAACCGGGCAGGGACTCACTCACTAGGTCGGCTTACCGCCCATTATCTATGTTAACCACCGATTACAAGATTTTGAGTAGGATTCTCGCAACCCGGCTTCTTCCCTACATGGTGCACTTGGTCCATAGTGACCAGGCGGGCTTCATCCCGAAACGCACTACCGCGACCAACGTGCGCCGCCTATTACGGACACTGGGAGAGGGCCATAGTGCAACCCCTGTTGCAGCGGTCCTCTCTGTCGATATTGAAAAGGCCTTCGACAGGCTGGAATGGCCGTATTTATATCGGGTCCTTCACGCGTTCGGACTTGGGGACTCCTTTGTGGGAAGGACGGAGCTCCTTTATAGATCAGCGACAGCGCGAGTGTGGACGGGGGCGACGGTTTCTTCACCTTGTCGGGTGGGGCGGGGAACGCGACAGGGCTGCCCGCTCTCCCCGTTGTTGTTTGCCTTGGCCATTGAGCCTTTGGCTTCCCATGCCCGGTCGGGGAGACATTACTCTGGTTTATCCCTCCGCAGGGATATGCAGTTTATTTCCCTCTATGCGCATGATTTGTTGCTCTTCCTTGCAAACACGGATGTGGCTTTGGAGGGCGCGCAGCGTTTGCTCTCCATGTTTGGGCAGTATTCAGGATTGGGGGTGAATTGGGTGAAGACTTGTTTGTTTCCGGTGGTGCCGGCTGATGTGACTCCATCGCAGGTGGCGGGCATTCACTGGGAGCCAAATTGTTTACCTTATTTAGGTGTTAACATTTATCATACCACAGAGGACTTACTGGAGGGTAACCTGGGACGGGCCATTCGCGGACTCAAAGGCAGCTTTACGTTCTGGAGCACGTTACTGCTGTCAGTGGCGGGCCGGGTAGCGCTCCTGAAGATGGTGGCGCTCCCACGCTTACTGTATTATTTTCGGACGTTACCGATTTGGGTGCCGGGCTCCATTTTCCGGCAGCTCCGTTCCATGGTTGGTGGATTCCTCTGGGGGACGGGAAGGCGGCGAGTTGCAATGACGACGATGACGCGCCCGAGAGCTGACGGGGGCATGGCGGTGCCCGCCTTTGAGTGGTACTATCTGGCTGCACAGCTGCAGTGGCTTACGCAGGCGGTAGCTCGGGAGTTCCGGGGCCCGGATGGCCCTGAAGGGCGGTGGGTCCCACGTTACATCTTGTCCTTTATAGTACTCCAGCAGAAGATGCGTCTCGACCCGCTCACCGTTGAGGAAAGAACGCTACGATTGTGCTGGAATCGAAGCCAGCGACGGGCCGGATTCACCTGCCCATATGCCCCCGAGATACCGCTGGGAATGTGTACGGCCTTCCCCCATGGTGGGGATTGGACCGCATTGGCTAATTGGGAAGACCTGAGTATACAAGTATTAGGAGATCTTTATGAAAACGAAGCCCTGCTGTCCTTTCAGGAGCTGCAGCATAGGTATGATCTCCCACGTGGGGATTACTTGTTACACGCAGCTCTTGTCTCGGTAATTCAGCGCCACTGGGGGATGGGACTGTCGGAACCATGGACCTCAATGGCGTGCCAATATGTGGTTATGGTGGCGGGGACCTTTAAGGCAATAACGTGCCTTTATAGACGCATGCTAACCGAAGCTCTAGAACCATTGTGCACGTTACAAAGGAAGTGGGAAGCGGACATAGGTAGAGACATTCCTGAAAAGACCTGGGTACAGCTGGTTAGGAGAGCCTGGAAGTGTACAAGGAATGCCAGGTTTCAATTGGTAAATTTCTATGTCCTGCATAGGGCGTATTTGACACCTGCTAAGCTTAATAAATATTTCCCTACGACGGCTGCTCAGTGCCCGAGGTGTGGTTTGGAGGGAGCCGACTTCCCGCACATGATGTGGGGCTGTACAAATTTGGGAACGTATTGGGAGGAAGTACTGGACCTGCTATGTAGTATAACTGACCGTACCCTGGACCTAGATCAGGGCACTTGCTTACTGCACTGGTTCCCGTACACCGCTAAAACAAAAATTACTAGTAAATTTCTAGACCTGGGCCTTGTATTAGCCAAGAGGGAAATTACAATGCATTGGAAATCAGCGAGGGGACCAAGTGTGGGGAGATGGAAGACAGACTTATTTAAGTGGGCGACCAGTGAGGGTACTGTCAGACTGCAACAGGCGCTGCGTACCGATAATGAAAAGGCACTGGAGGCGGCGGGCGTGGGAGGCCTTAGTTACGGCATTGCAGGTTCCGGACACAAGCTCGGAGCAGGATTTGGTGGTGGCAGATCAGGGAGATCCAACTGATACCTTAACACACGGAGACGAAATTAGAGCATGCTTAGCGGAGTGACAGGAGTCCCCAGATAACAATTTATACCCTGTACTGCTCTCCTATTGGTTGCGATTGTTATTGTAATATTTTATGACGCATCCTTTTGGTTGTACTGCATGTCCTGGGCACACCGGTGGTGGGGGGGAGGGTTGGGAGGGAGGGATACAGAGAGAAGAAGTTTGTAGGATGCGTTGATGCTGGTTATCCATGTACTATTGCAATGCTTCTCTCTGATGTTGCTTGGCTGAAATTCAATAAAACAGATTTAAAAAAAAAAAAAAAAAATCAGTACAGTACAATCAAGTATTCACATTGCCCATGATACACCTCCCACTAAGACTCCTCTGGGGCTGACAAGAGATATGCAGTAATGGGATCCCAAATGTATTTTGGCCTCAAGAGTCCTGGCAGCACTTCCACGTAGAGGTCCAGTTGGGCCCTGCAATAAGCCAGATCTAGCCGGCGCGTATAAAGGGGTTTTACCAGCCCGCGCTCAGAGTATCCGTCAAGCTTTCAATGTGGAGTAGACTGTAATAATTGCTGTTTGTGTCACCCCCTCTCATTTATGCAGCAGTATAGCTTGAAGTGGGATAGGAAAAGCATCATCATGCTCCACTGCAAGGTGTAGCACATAATCATGCAGGGTGTACAAATAATGCACAAAATGAGCCTGCCCACATAAATAGTATAAATAGAAGTCAGGCGGATTAAAGTCACCACAGTGTAAGGAAGAGTTAGTGTATTCCATCCGATCCTAGGCTCTTTCCCAACCCTTGCAAGCATTATAAGGTGTGTTCTAAGGGGCATATTCTCAAGGAGCTATCGCCGAGTTAACGGCACTTTATCGCAGCCAAAGTTGCGATAAATACATTGCCCCATTCACAAGCTGGTGTTCACAGCCCATAACGCCAGTTTACCCGCGATAGCAGCCGCAAAAAACATCGCCACAGATGACCCCGGCAACTATCGCTAATGAGATGCAGAGTAGGCGTACCCGTGCAAAAAGCCACGAAAACACCACTCCGCAACATTCTCAACGACCAGCCAGATCGGCGAAAAGACCACGAAACATGCAATAATGCGCGTTAGCAGCAGGAAATTATCACCTGCTCTGACCTGGTGTAAAGTCGGACGGCAGCCTGCACCACAAAAGGGAGCCCAGCCCACAGCCACACCTGAAGACCAACAGATGCCATGGAGTCACTGAACATGCGGGCCGGACACCCAAGAGGGCCCCAACACCCACCGCCACCACCCTCAGGACCACCCCCCCGGACACCCACCGCCCCCCCAGACCAACACTGAGGCAGCGCAGACAAAGACAGTGACCCTCCGAAAATGCACCAACCTCACAGACCCAACACCAGCGAATGTCATTGCCCACTATATGCCCAAAGGGACAACCCTCCTCCGCATCCTGACCACCATTGCCCACAGGCTGACGGTACCAACACAGCGGACAACCAACTTCCCACCGCAGACAAAGCTGCTGGCCATGCTGCATGTGTTGGCCTCTGGTACCCTCCAACCAACATCCACCTGAGACGGAGGAGTCACACAGCCAGGCCAATCCAAGTCCCCCACAACGGTCATGGATGACACCATCAGCTTGGTACCCGACTATCTATACTTCACACACACTGCACAGGAACAGCCGGAGACCAAGCAAGGCGTGTACGCCACAGCTGGTTTCCCGCACGTGTCAGGGGGCAATTGACTGCACACATGTCCGACTAGTGGCCCCTGGCGACACTGCACACAATAAGCGCAACAGAAAGCGCACGTATCCCACCAATGTGCAGGCAATAGTGGACCACCGTGGAATCTCCGCCACCGCCGCCGCCAACCACCCAGGCAGTGTGCATGATACCTGCACCTCCCGACAGTCCATCATCAACATGCGCCACCAGAATGGCACCCACGGAAATGCACTGCTCGTTGGCCAATACCAAATGCACACACCACACACCTCGACTCCACAATCATGCAACACACAACACAGGAAATGCACACGTCACAAGCTCACATACAACATGCACACCCACCAGACACGACAGCACAACTCACTGTGGGAACCTGGGCCAGCCATGTACATGAGCCATCAACGGCATGGCACCTCGGACACACAATAGCAGAATGTCGGAAGAGGTGGGGAAAAGGCATGTGCGAAGGAGGCAAGGTACCGATGAATGAGAATGTACACAATGCCAAGTGTGGCGTGGATGTGCTGGCCAGACTGCAGTATGCAGACCACACACATATCCATGTCGACACACACCGCTGGTGTTTGGAGTGTAGTGGACAGTGGACGCAACCATGTCACCCCAGCCAGTGGAGAAGATCGCGGAAATGTAGCTTGTGACATCCCCCCTGTAAGCGCGAGCGGAGTGGGCTGGCCCGGCGTACGCCAGGCCAGCGTAGGGGTGTGAATAATAGGCACGTAACTCTGGGCGTGGTCCTCTTCTGGAATGCCCAACATCTCTGCCAGGGCGGCGCCTCTCACCCCGCCACGAGGCCGACGCCGTGAGCGGTGTTGCCAGCGATCCTGTGTGCCTGCTGCACCCCGGGACGCTGGTCCACGAACCAGTCCTGCCCGCCCCTGCGTACCATGGCCTCAATGCCCACCTTCCGACACCGGCGTGTGTAGAAGAGGGCCCACCACATACAGGTGCAATCTCCAAGCCCGAGGCCTGCGACCTTGGCAGCCTCCTCAGACCATCACGGCCTCCGCAACACAGGCCCGCAGTACTCCTTTCTCATTGACGTACTCCACCGGCATGCACAGCGGACAAGTAGGTCACACATTTGGAACTGAGTCTTGATTACACCGTGGCAGAGCACATAAATGATGGCTGAGTGTATGTCACTATACACCCTTCGATGTGGTGCCAACAGGTCTTAGTGTTACATCACAGCCGCAAGATTCTGTGGGCCCACGCGGACTACTGCTCTCGGCCTACGCTGCGCTCGAGTAGGTCACAGAATTGGAACTGAACATCGATTATTCAAAGGCAGAGTACGAATCATTGCACGCAAGGAGAGGCATAAGAGATGACGCGTTGCATTTGGGAGGAAAAAAGGATCATCATTACGGAGGTGATCGAACACTACCGACAACTGCCCTGATGTCACTAACTCTGTGCATCGCGAGCCTACGACACGTGGCTGTGGCCCACTGCTGACCGCTGCCTCAGGCCTACACTGCGGTCCAGTAGGTCATAGAGTCTGGATTCATCAATGCCGGAGTTCATATCAGTGTACCGGCATCATCGCAGACTGCATCCCCTCTCAGCCCCGGTGCCACTAAGTCTGTTCCCCGACATTCATGGACACTCTCTGGTCGTACATTGGTGGCGTCTGAGTCTATGTACTAGGGGGTAGTTTTCATCCTCATGCAGCTGATACCGAATTGGTGGTGGCAACGAGGCAGTCGCTTTCCACTCCTCCATTTGCTGCTTCCGGATAGCTTCTGCCCTCTGCATCATGCCCTGGAGGACACCTTCCACTGTCCCCCGCAACCCTCTGCCACATTCACCTTCGACATCGACGAGGACCCGCTCAGTCTGCGTGGCCCTACCTCAGTGGACCGCAAGTCACCGACCTGTGGCAGTGTGCCTGTGCATGCCGCTGTGCATCCGGGGCCACTAACTCTGTGCAGCTCAAGTCAGGGACCCTGTCTGAATGAATATTGGATGACCTCTGTGACGGTGGTCTTGGGGTCATCGACGCCATGTGCATGTGGCCCTGCGCTGTCCGCTGCCTCCGGCCTCAACTGCGGACCACCAGGGATCACACATCAAATCGAGTCCTGACCGGCCCGGACGTCGCATCACCGCAGGAGGCACACACCACCATCGCCAGGGCCAACTCCAATCACCATCTGTCAGAGTCGAAACAGTGGTACTGGCAGACTAACGGAGTTGCTCAGACCTGTCGTGGATGCCATCATCTGCCTGATCCCCTGCTCAGCACTCCAGGTGCCACTGACTCAGTGCACCGCAACCCATGGACCGTTACTGATTGAGTTTTGTGCTGTGAAGAGGTTACGCAGCAATGTCACCTCAGGCAGTGTGGGAGACCTGGGACGTTGATGAGGAAGTTGATGCAGGTCTAACACACCCCACTGCATCTGCATCAGGAATATCCCGAATGGACACAATCCTAGTCATTTTCATCACATGAGCGCGCTCAGCTCTAGTACCCCAACCTCAGTGCACTGCAACTCACGGACACTTCTGTTTGTATGTTGGGTGACTTCTGTACTTGCTCCGGCTCCCTCCATGTTGCTCAGCAGTTGACTCTGTTATGCAGGTGTTTCCTGTTTCCATTGCACTGGTGTCCACTGTTCAAGTTGTTGCCAGCACCAAGCACTCTGTGCGGGCTGGCTTATGCTCACCCCACACACATCCAGCACAGGCGTCACTGTACATGTGGCCCTGCCAATAAAGGGGCCAGGCGCACGTGCCCGTTGCCAGTTCAACATAATATCTGCGTGTGTCTCTATGGCAGTGTGGGTCTCCTTTGTGGGGTGTAGGTGGTCCCTGAAGGGTAATTGACACCCACGTATGTGATCTAGTTCATCTTCCATGGGTTCAGACCACACCCGCACCTGTTCGGCCACCTCCTTTTGGTGTTCTGACACCTGGCATTGGGGTGCCATGTGTGGGTCGGTGAAGTGTTGTGAGCCAGCCGTGCTTGCGGGTGCTTCATGCTGTGTGGTCTGTTGCAGAGGCTGGGTTCTCCTCTAAGTAGCTTGTCTGCCCTGGTCCTGGTGGTGGGTTGCATGGGATGTCCATGGGCTGTTGTAGGGTGTTGGTGTTGAAGGTGTGGTGGTCGTCTCCGGCATCACTGATGGGTTGTCTGGTCTGACCTGCTGGAGGTGTTGTTTGTCCCTCTGCAATGTGAAGGGGAGATGCATGTTGACATTGTGTTGACATTTATGTTGGCGCATTGATCTTGTAGACATGCAGACTGTGTGACAATGTACATTGTGACTGTTTGGGAGGTGCTGGCAATTTGAGGGGGGACAGTGGACATTTGGACTACATGACTAATGTGAGGTTGTACCCGTACATATGCATCTCACAGTTCCCTGCTCTGTCAAATGTGAGTGGCCTGTTTCTGCGCATGGGCGGACCCAGTTGTGTCCCATGTTCTGCAGTGTCGGTGTTGCACTTTGTGCCACATTGTCATGGGATGTGCTGTGATTGCCATGTGTGTGTGCTGCAGTGTGCCACGGGGATGGGGGACATGACCCTGGGTTATTGTGGGTGTGCAGTGTGCTAGACGTCGTTGTGCATGTGTGCCATTGTGCCCATCTCCCCTTGTCCCCCCAGTACCTGTTCGTTACTCACCCTGTTGTTGTGTCAGGTCCTCTCGAGCTGTGTCCGTACTCCCACCTCCTTGCACCGTCTCCACACTGATGACTGGCCTCCATTTCCTCCAGCTCCTCCTGTGGCGCAGGACTCCCACCTCCTGTCGCCGTTGCTGCCTTCCTGTTGGCAGCGGCTTTGGGCCTGGTTTAGGTTTTCACGTCATGCCAGCGCCTCTTGGCCTCCTCCATTGGCCTCCTCGACACTCCGGCTGCATTCAAGGTAGTCTGATTGTGGGTCAGTTACTGGTAGTGTTCTGTCACATCCGTGACGCTGGTCTTGTTTTCCTACAGACTGCACCCCGTCTTCCTCTCCCTCTTCTCCTTGGCCTTCCCCGACCCCGTTGGTCCTTGCTGGAGGTCTGTGGGGCTTGTGGGGTTCGCGTTGGCCTCTGCGCTCGGTCAGGGTGCATGAATGTTGCTATGCACTTTGGATTGTTTCTGGTGTGTTGTTTTTGTTGCTTTTATGGTGCATTTTCCCACCAGACGCGTGGGATTTGCAGGCCTGCCGCTGGTTTTCGCTGCTTTTTGTATCGCGATTGGCCTCATTGCAGCTTTTTTTGCGTTCGTGTTTCGCATTTTTGTGGCGTGGCGTTGATTTTAACGTGGCCATTTGACGCGTTATCTGGTGACTATCGCATGGTACCGCCGTGTTGTGAATACTTGGTTAACACGGCGTAAATTTCCCGCGATAGACTGCGATGTTGGAGGTTGCGTTAAGTAACTTTTGCGATGGTTATCACACGTTCTTGAGAATATTCCCCTAAGTGTTTTAAAAAAGTGTTGCAGCAGTACAATGGGAGTATTAATAAAAAGATATAGACATTTGAACAGCACCACCATCTTCATCGCCCTGCAATCTTGTCTGCTCAAGACAGCTGTGGCCTGGCCCACCTGGAGACCTGAACTAATTTTGAGATGGCCCTACCATAATTATATTGTATCACCAATTCTGTGTCACTCGGAATCCATAGCCCCAGATATTTAACTGGGTCTGTCCTCCACACCAAGGGAAAGGAGAGAGGGTGCTCCAGAGTTCTGGGCATCAGGGGGAACATGACTGACTTAGGCCAGTTTATGCTCAGGCCAGAGTAGCGTTCAAACCTGATATAGTCCAGAATTGCAGGCGATAAGTGCTCAGTAGGATATCTGAACTATAACACCATTTCGTCCACATATAGGAATATACTAAGGGGACGCAATCTAAAGTGCAGTGAAGAAGCAGCATGACTCTGCTGGATCACGCAGGCCAGTGGTTCCAGTTGTATAGCAAATAATAATGGTGATAGAGGGTACCCCTGTCACGTACTCCTATGTATGGGGAACTCTCCAGATGTGCTACCATTAATACGCACCCGGGCCACAGGGTCAGTGTAGAGCAAACAAATCCATTGCAGGAATGCTGCAGGAATAAGCATGCGGGCCATTATCGTAAACATATTGCTCCATTCAATAGAATCAAAAGCTTTTGCGGCATCCAGTAGGACTGTCACTGTCTGCAGAGAGGGATTCCGCAGATGCATAATGCAATGAGGGTGCCAGATTATGCCTGGTGGACTGGACTGGTATGAACTGGACTAATCTAGCAACACCAGATTTGGTAGCACTGGCTGGAGTAGGGTCGCCAGTACCTTTATTAGACTTTTTGCACTAATATTCATTAAGGACAATAGTCTGTACGACTCGCAGTACTCCGGTGCTTTATCAGGCTTCAGTAGTGCCACAATGAGAGCCTCTCACAATGAAGGTGGTAACACCTGCTTATGGTACGCTTCTTCATACAGGGCATGTAGATGTGGTGCAAGGAGGCCTGCGAACTCTTTGTATAACTACCAGTGAGGCCATCCAGTCCTGGTGCTTTACCATTAGGGAGGGAGCGAATGGCATTTTTATCTCCTCCAGTGTAATCGGTTGTATCAAATACTCATGCTGTCCAGTGGACAGCTACGCCAGGGCCACTTCCTCCAGGTAATGACCTATCTCATCCACCGTAGCAGACTGATGAGTATAGAAGTTCATGAGATCAGTAAGCATAGATGGCATGTCGTAATGAGCGATATTCTTCAGGGTAATGATCTTCAAAATGTGTTCTTGTCCCCTCGGTGAGTTCAGATTCCCTGCCAAGTTATGTCCCTGCCGACCACCCTCCCCGTATGTTCTAGCTGTGTCGATTGGATAGGACATGCAGTTATTGTGTAGCTAATTCATTAAAAGTGTCAAAATGTTCTTGAATGGCAGCCAGGGTTGCGTGGAGATGGTTAACCTCGCATTCTAGAGACCTCACTTTATGCTCAGTATTTTTGAATTGTATACACCCCACTTGTGTACTAATGAATAACCCGCTGATTGTGACCTTAAAGGCCTCCCATAGTGTATCTGCCCCATCCACAGAGCCAACACTTTTGTCAAAGTATTCAACAATAACTGAGCAAATGCCATCCTGGAACACAGGGTCCAGTAGTGATGTTGCTTGAAATCTCCTCATGAATAGGGTGGGAGTGCAGGTTGGAATGAGATAACCAACTTCACTGGCGCATGATCAGACAGAGTCTTAGCCAGATGTATGACCTCCGCCCTCCAGGCACAAGTCTCATGGGATACCAACCAGTAATCCAAATGGGGCCACAACCCATGCTAAAAGGATGTGTACGTGCCTTCCTGCTGCAACAGGTGTTGAAGTCTCCATAGGTCCACCATGCCATATTCTTCCATTCTGTCCTAGATAACCCTAGTGGACTGCTTACCATGCCAGTCAGTCACGACCGACCAGTCCAGTGTGGGGTCTAAATATGTGTTAAGGTCACCTCCCCATATAATAGCGGTCGGTGGAAAAGTGTGAATGTGGTGCCAAAGAGTTATGTAAAAACCAGGGTCATCAACATTGGGGTCATATGTAAATACCAAAGTTACAGGAGTACCAGAAAGGCTTCCCTGCGCTATCACAATGCAACACTGCTCATCCACCATAGAGTATGTGACAGTAAAGGGCACCTTTCATTTAACCAAAATAATGACGCCTCTAGAGTAGGAGGAGTAAGAAGAAGCCAATCAGTATTCTGCCCAATGGGCACCAATGTTTCATTTTGTATTGTGTGTTAAATGCATTTCTTCCAGGAAGGCAATCTGAATTTGATGCCGGTTGAGGTACGAAAGTACCAGCTGAATTTTGCAGGTGTTATTAAGCCCCCATATATTCCAAGTCAGGAGGGCTATGTGTCCCTGGGTCTTGGCCATAATAATAGCATAATGATGATCTTAGATCTGGAAGGGCAGTGTATTTGTAGCTCAAGGAAAGCATTGCAATAAGTACCACAGTTAGGCATTGATAACGACAAACTAACAGTCACCCACCTCCCCCTTCAGCATTCCAAACTCGCTAAAGACATCTCCATTCCCTGAAAACAAAAACGTCATAAGTAAATTCAGAACACCATACATCAGAACACATAACATACTAGTACTAGTGATAACCCTACGGGGTACACCCTCATGAGGGCTGCCAGGTTCCCAGTGCTCCTCCAGGTGTCCAGAGGAGGCCGAGAAAATAACAACAATATACCAACCAACATGGACATTTCGGGCAGCTAAGGCAATTTGCACTGCAAGGAGAATAGGTCCCCCTTTGCCCCACCTAGGCCCCACTTATCAGGAACAGAAAAGATGCGACAAGTGGAGTAGCCAAGGTTGATATGCAGTTTTAGATGTCATCTTCATCAGTGTCCTTAGTAAGCTGATCCAGCCTCTTTATGGTAATAGTTTTGAGAAAGTCATTTGCTACTCCGGGATTTTGGAATAGTTTCTGGGTACCACGATAGTCAATATGGAGGTGCAGCAGATAAAGCATGGCATAGTACATCTTAGCCTTTTGTAGTTGCTTCTTGATGAGGAGGTATTCCCTGTGGGCTGCCTGCACCACCACTATGAAGTTGGGAAAATAAGCTATCTGGTTACCCTGATCAGCAAGTTTCTTCTTCACTGACACCACCAACTGTAACACGATTGTAGTGATTTAACAGTTTAGCTATATTTGAGCACGGGACACCCCAGGGGGTGGCTGTGCCATGAGTGATCGATGAGCTATCTCTACCACCAGCAAGTGAGACAGGTTTTCAAGGGGGTAAAGAGCATGGTGTGTAACATTTCCACATAGGTCTCCATTTTGCCCGTGTTGGCTGATTCCTGGATACCAGAAATGTGCAGGTTGTTTCGGCATGAGCGGGCATCCAGATCTTTGTTCTTGGCCTGTATGACTGCTAGGACTTTCTTCATGTTCAAACATTTCATGCTCACTAACTGTAGATCATCCTCTGCGATAGATATCCGCTGCTCCGCCACCGTGAGTCGTGCTGTCTGCTCATCGAGTTTCGCTGATATGTGGTTCATTTTCAGATTGAAGGAGTCGTTTTTCCCGTGTATGGACTGTACACTTTGCTGCATGGCCAACAGCGTGGTCTCTAGTGCAGACATGCCCTGTGATCCTGTATCTTGTTCCTGGTCTGAAAGTGCACACTGTGTGGACTTGATAGAGCATTGAGACTCGAAATTATGGCGTGTTTGGCTGCAGTCTGTTTTCCCCATGGTGCCCAGCAGAACCGTGAGTTCCACCACTAATCACTGTCAATGAGCCAGGTTATGTTTCACACGGAGGGACACCCCCAGACAGTGTAGCCATGTAGTGAGGAGATGTGGGCCACTGGCTCCCCCCAGCACATGCTTCATTTCAAAGGCACGGGCCCCCACAGGCAGGTCCTGATGGAGAGTTTCCCAGGAGGACAGTGTGCTCAGAATGGTGAGTGTGGGGGTGGCAACCAGATCCAGAAATGTCCAGGTCACCAGTTGCTGGCTCCACCCCGCAGTACCACTCACCAGGTCAGGTCCTTCACAGCACTGCGTAATCACCAGCCAAGGCCCTGAAATCAACTAGCAGTCACTGTACATAAAGAGTTATCTAGTCACATGGAGTGATCAGTGCACCAATACTTCCAAATCATATCATTTCCATTGCAATTCTCAGTCTGGGCAGCACAGGAGGCCTGTAGCAGTACTAAGAGCAGTGCAGTATGTACATGCCTCCCCGGATGTACCTTCAAGCAATGGGCAGGGGCAATGCAGGTTGTGGGTGCAGTTCTAGGTGCAGGGCTTCTCTGCAAGGCAACCAAGCAGGCTTGTAGTGGAGTGATGGCGGGCTAGGAGGTGATCCAGGAGTAGGGCGCAAAGCCCAGGCCACGGGGCACAGAGCTGAAAGGCAGCAGCACCACAGAGGATGGCAGACATGCCGGCAGGGTTCGCGGCAGTGAGCGCCACCTGTATCCAGAACATGGTGCGACTCCTGGGCCCTCGCTGCCCAGGAGGAGTCAGCAGTCACCTGCAAACAGTTTATCATGACCACAGGAGAAGAGGCCAAATAGTATGCGAGCCTCACCGGCTGCGCCGCTCCAGCCAGGCCCCCCCACAGCACAGCCCACTCTCTGCCGTAGTAGTCCGCCTCTCTCCGGCAGTTCCCTGGTCATTACTTTCACAAGGGGGACCCCTCGTTGTGGAAGCACCAGATCACCAAGCAGTAGTGCAATGGACCTCTACACTCTGCTCTGCCGCTGGCCCACCACGCGGTGCGGCCTTCACTCTGTCACTGTACAGTGGCCCGCACGGCGAGCAGACGCAGGTCGCATTCGTCAGTAATAAGGACCCAAAACGCAAATTGGTGAGAGTCACACAAGTCTTCCCAGCCACACCGGCACACTGCCTTTGCAATGCTCACAACAGATCAGTCGGATGGCAGGACGTTTGTTGGCTGTAGGGTCCCGGCCAGCAGAGCTGCACTAAAATGTGGCTATCTTGCAGGGCTCTCTGGCACCCCCCAAAAAACTATAAACTCTCTAATATAAACAGTAATCAAAATAAAAACTTTTTCAATACAAATCTCATGAGTTTTCGGAAAAGGGAGATTGAAAGCTATTTTTATCCCTCTGGATACAATTTTATTTATTCGACAGTGGAGAGAAATGTGCACTTATTTCGCACTTAAATGACATTGTCTTCATCAATTCTTTGTCCTGCTTAGACAGGTGCTTTACATTTGAGGATGATGCTTTGATCTTGTCAGTACAAGATGTCCAGCTCATTAACACCCCATGAACATTTCCTAGCACACAGCTAACACCAATTAAAGCTCGGGCCCTGGCACAGACAGATGCTGAGTGCTGCAAAGAAAGGCGGCTACAGACAAGCCAAGAGATACATGATGTGGTAAAAGCCATACATTTTGTATCACCTGCTCATGCAAGGAACAGATGAAAGAGGAAAACCAGACATGTAAAGGAGTGCTTGCAATGTTCAACACTCCGTCCATCATCCCCTTTGGTTTTGCTATGTTTGCCCTAAGTTGGCAGGGTATGCCCAGACGTGGGTCCCTTGCTCACTTTGCCACTGGATTCAAGATAGCCTGGCTGATGACGGCTGTAAGCCAGAAACCGGTCCCAGGATGCTTGTTTCCGGTCCAGGGAAGACATGGCTTGGCAGTTCAGGCTGGACTGTTCCCATGAGGCACAGGGTCAGACTGATTTGCATATGGCCATGTCTGAACTGGGGTGCGGAGTGAGCTAAAGAATGATGATGGATTAAACCCAGATCAGTTGACTGGGGATGAGTGCTTGCAATGTTCAACACTCCGTCCATCATCCCCTTTGGTTTTGCTATGTTCGCCCTAAGTTGGCAGGGTATGCCCAGACGTGGGTCCCTTGCTCACTTTGCCACTGGATTCAAGATAGCCTGGCTGATGACGGCTGTAAGCCAGAAACCGGTCCCAGGATGCTTGTTTCCGGTCCAGGGAAGACATGGCTTGGCAGTTCGGCTGGACTGTTCCCATGAGGCACAGGGTCAGACTGATTTGCATATGGCCGTGTCTGAACTGGGGTGGCGGAGTGAGCTAAAGAATGATGATGGATTAAACCCAGATCAGTTGACTGGGGGTGAGTGCTTGCAATGTTCATCACTCCGTCCATCATCCCCTTTGGTTTTGCTATGTTCACCCTAAGTTGGCAGGGTATGCCCAGACGTGAGTCCCTTGCTCACTTTGCCACTGAATTCAAGATAGCCTGACTGATGACGGCTGTAAGCCAGAAACCGATCCCAGGATGCTTGTTTCCGGTCCAGGGAAGACATGGCTTGGCAGTTCAGGCTGGACTGTTCCCATGAGGCACAGGGTCAGACTGATTTGCATATGGCCATGTCTGAACTGGGGTGGCGGAGTGAGCTAAAAAATGATGATGGATTAAACCCAGATCAGTTGACTGGGGGTGAGTGCTTGCAATGTTCAACACTCCGTCCATCATCCCCTTTGGTTTTGCTATGTTCGCCCTAAGTTCGCAGGGTAGGCCCAGACGTGGGTCCCTTGCTCACTTTGCCACTGGATTCAAGATAGCCTGGCTGATGACGGCTGTAAGCCAGAAACCGGTCCCAGGATGCTTGTTTCCGGTCCAGGGAAGACATGGCTTGGCAGTTCTGGCTGGACTGTTCCCATGAGGCACAGGGTCAGACTGATTTGCATATGGCCATGTCTGATCTGGGGTGGCGGAGTGAGCTAAAGAATGATGATGTATTAAACCCAGATCAGTTGACTGGCGGTGAGTGCTTGCAATGTTCAACTCTCCGTCCATCATCCCCTTTGGTTTTGCTATGTTCGCCCTAAGTTGGCAGGGTATGCCCAGACGTGGGTCCCGTGCTCACTTTGCCACTGGATTCAATATAGCCTGGCTGATGACGGCTGTAAGCCAGAAACCAGTCCCAGAATGTTTGTTACTGGTCAAGGGAAGACATGGCTTGGCAGTTCGGGCTGGACTGTTCCCATGAGGCACAGGGTCAGACTGATTTGCATATGGCCATGTCTGAACTGGGGTGGCGGAGTGAGCTAAAGAATGATGATGGATTAAACCCAGATCAGTTGACTGGGGGTGAGTGCTTGCAATGTTCAATACTCCGTCCATCATCCCCTTTGGTTTTGCTATGTTCGCCCTAAGTTGGCAGGGTATTCCCAGACGTGGGTCCCTTGCTCACTTTGCCACTGGATTCAAAATAGCCTGGCTGATGACGGCTGCAAGCCAGAAAACGGTCCCAGGATGCTTGTTTCCGGTCCAGGGAAGACATGGCTTGGCAGTTCGGGATGGACTGTTCCCATGAGGCACAGGGTCAGACTGATTTGCATATGGCCATGTCTGATCTGGGGTGGCGGAGTGAGCTAAAGAATGATGATGGATTAAACCCAGATCAGTTGACTGGGGGTGAGTGCTTGCAATGTTCAACACTCCATCCATCATCCCCTTTGGTTTTGCTATGTTCGCCCTAAGTTGGCAGGGTATGCCCAGACGTGGGTCCCTTGCTCACTTTGCCACTGGATTCAAGATAGCCTTGCTGATGACGGCTGTAAGCCAGAAACCGGTCCCAGGATGCTTGTTTCCGGTCCAGGGAAGACATGGCTTGGCAGTTCGGGCTGGACTGTTCCCATGAGGCACAGGGTCAGACTGATTTGCATATGGCCATGTCTGAACTGGGGTGGCAGAGTGAGCTAAAGAATGATGATGGATTAAACCCAGATCAGTTGACTGGGGATGAGTGCTTGCAATGTTCAACACTCCGTCCATCATCCCCTTTGGTTTTGCTATGTAAAGGAGGGCACCAAATTTCACATGCGAATCACATCTCGTTTCCAATATTTGGAGTGAATTATGCTGTTAATGATTATTTACCCTGTGTGCTTTGTTCATTTAAATTAGCTTCGAGTAAATAATTGTGGGTGGAAAAACTAGCATGGACCCGGCACAGTTGAGCCTTCACATAAATTATAGAATCAGCCTTTGACAAAGGCAATAGGTCTAGTTTTTTTTAAGGAAGAAATAACATTTCCATGTGCATGCCTGTGAAAAGCTGCAATCAGTTCTTTCACAATGAAGGCTGCAGTCTCTTAAGCCATTGCTCAAATCCTGTATTAGTGCTTTGCTGTAGCAGACTGCTTTACCTCAAGCTGTTATTAGAGGCCCATAGGCTTCCATAGTTATTCCATCAATCTCGGGGCACCAGAGAATTATGACCAGGGTCCATATTAGTGAAGGGGCACACCTTCCCGGTTTGAGCCACGGTGCACCTTTAAGCAGGTGCGTTGCGTTCAAACAGGGAAAGTGTGCCCTATTTTATGCTATGTTAATTAGTTTATAAAGAGCTCAACTACCCGAGGGTGTCTTAGTGCTTGCTTCGATGGCAGTGCAAGGAATCCTGAAAGAATCTATTCATAATTTATTTTAATTATTTTTCCTTTCTTTAGTAGCCAGGATCCTAATGGAGAAAGAACCTACTCATTTCTAAACAGCCACGTTTTCAAGGTTTTCCTGAATGCTAGTAGGTTAGGAGATGTTTTGATGTATATTGGCAGAGCATTCCAAGTATTTGATGCTCCCCACACACAGCTTCTGCCTCCCCAAGCAGAACGCTTAAACCTAGGGATAACAGCAAATTTGGCTGATGCAGACCATAAGGTCCTGCCTGGTATGTACTATTTAAAGCTGCCTTTGATAAAAGCTGAGCCTAGGTCATATTGGGCCAGATGTACGACCCTTCCATTTTGCGACTCGCAAATTGCGTTGTTTTGCGACTCGCAAAATGGAATTTACAACAATGTCTCAGACACTGTTTGCAATTCCCAATGGAGCTCAGGACACATGCAGAAATGCTAGGGATCCCTGCACATGTATTTGCTGTGACTAGGTCACAGGCCAAAAAGTCTAACACTGAACAGGCCCTGGATTCTGGAAGAATGGACCAGGTGCCTCCCAAGAGGAGGAGCAGTAGGGTTAAGGCAGTGCCTTCCCCCCTGACTCAGAATACAGATCAGCCTTCTGAGGAGATGATATTAGTCCTGAAGAAGGAACTGTCCCAGAGGAGCTTGAACCTGATCAAATTGAGTTCTTGGGGACAGGGGGCCCTTCAAGGGCAGATCTGATCCAGGAGCAGCAAAGCTGCCCCTCTCTTGAAACCCTCAGAAAGCAAGCTGCTGATGAGGCTGCTGGGAATGCTAGTGGCACCCATAAAATATATTGGGATGATGGACTCCTATATTCAGAGAGTAGAGACCCCAAGCCTGGTGCTTCCAGGAGGTTGGTAATACCTCTGAAATTTAGGGGCTTCCTATTGACACTAGCCCATGATATTCCTCTAGCAGGTCACCTGGGCCAAAACAAGACTTGGGACAGAATTGTTCCTCACTTTCATTGGCCCCACATGTCTGAAGACACCAAGAAGTTTTGTCGCTCCTGTGTCACCTGCCAAGCCAGTGGGAAGGCAGGTGGAACCACAAAGGCCCCCCTGATACCACTACCTGTGGTGGGGGTTCCCTTTGAGAGGGTGGGGATTGATATAGTTGGTCCCATGGATCCTCAGACAGCCTCTGGGCACAGATTTATCCTGGTGGTGGTGGACCATGCCACTAGGTACCCAGAAGCAATTCCACTGAGGACCACCACAGCACCTGTGGTGGCAAGGGCCCTCTTGGGAGTATTCTCAAGGGTGGGTTTTCCTAAGGAGGTAGTATCAGACAGGGATACAAACTTCATGTCTAGTTACTTGACTGCAATGTGGAAGGAGTGTGGAGTGAATTATAAGTTCACCACACCCTATCACCCACAATGCAATGGTTTAGTTGAAAGGTTCAACAAAACCTTGAAGGGCATGATCAAAGGTCTCCCAGAAAAGCTTAGGCGCAGATGGGACATCCTTTTGCCCTGCCTTTTATTTGCCTACAGGGAGGTGCCTCAAAGGGGGTTGGTTACAGCCCTTTTGAACTTTTGTTTGGCCATCCTGTTAGGGGTCCTTTGTGTCTGGTGAAGGAGGGATGGGAGTTGCCTCTCAAACCCCATAAACAGGACATAGTGGACTATGTACTTGGTCTCCGCTCCAGGATGGCAGAGTATATGAAAAGGCAACTAAAAACCTTGAGGCTAGCCAGGAATTGCAAAAGGCCTGGCATGACCAAAGGCTGTGCTGACTGTTTACCAGCCAGGGCAGAAAGTGTGGGCGTTGGAGCCTGTGGCCCCAGCAGCCCTCCAAGATAAGTGGAGTGGCCCCCATACAATTGTTGAACAGAAGGGAGAGGTTACCTACTTGGTAGACCTTGGAACTCCCAGGAGTCCCCATAGGGTACTCCATGTCAACAGACTGAAACCATATGTTGACAGGGCAGACATGGGCTTGCTCATGGCTACTGATGAGGGACAGGAGGAAGAGAGTGATCCACTCCCTGACCTGCTCTCTCAGAACCCTGATGATGGATCAGTAGATGGTGTAGCCTTGGCAGGCAGCCTCACTGTCCAGCAACAAACTGACTGCAGAAAAGTTCTCAGCCAGTTCAGGCATATGTTCTCCCTGATACCTAGTCAGACTACCTGGTGCACTCATGAAGTGGACACTGCGGACAGTCTGCCTTTCAAGAATAAAATCTACAGGCAGCCTGATCATGTCAGGGATTGTATAAGGACAGAGGTCCAAAAGATGTTGGATTTGGGAGTGATTGAACCCTCAGATAGCCCTTGGGCTAGTCCAGTAGTGCTTGTGCCTAAACCTCACACCAAAGATGGCAAGAGAGAAATGAGGTTTTGTGTGGACTACAGGGGTCTCAATGCAGTCACTAGGACTGATGCCCATCCCATCCCAAGGGCAGATGAGCTTATAGATACTTTGGCCTCAGCCAAGTTTCTGAGCACATTTGACTCGACAGCTGGCTACTGGCAGATCAGACTAGCTGAGGATGCAAAGCCAAAGACAGCATTTTCTACCCCTGGTGGGCATTATCAATTTGTGGTGATGCCCTTTGGTTTGAAGAATGCACCTGCCACTTTCCAAAGGTTGGTGAATACAGTCCTTACAGGCATGGAAGACTATAGTGCAGCATATCTAGATGATATTGCTGTCTTTAGCTCTACCTGGGAGGATCACCTGGTCCACCTAAGGAATGTTTTGGAGGCCCTTCAAAAAGCAGGCCTAACTATCAAGGCTACTAAATGCCAGATAGGGCAGAGTCAGGTTGTGTACCTGGGCCACCTTGTGGGTGGAGGCCAGGTTCAACCATTGCAGAGCAAAATCCAGACCATAATGGACTGGGTTGCTCCCACTACCCAGACTCAGGTGAGAGCCTTCTTGGGCCTGACTGGGTACTACAGAAGATTTGTAAAAGGTTATGGATCCATAGTGACCCCATTGAATGACCTTACCTTTAAGAAAATGCCCAAAAAGGTTCAGTGGACAGTTAGCTGTCAAAAGGCATTTGATGACCTGAATCAGGCCATGTGCACTGCTCCCATTCTGCAGAGTCCTGATTACTCCAAAACGTTCATTGTACAAACAGATGCATCTGAGTTGGGGGTAGGGGCTGTACTGTCACAGTTGAATGATGAAGGTCAGGATCAGCCAGTAGCTTTTATTAGCAGAAGGCTGACCCCCAGAGAGAAACGTTGGTTAGCCATAGAGAGGGAGGCCTTTGCTGTTGTTTGGGCTCTGAAGAAGTTGAGGCCATACTTGTTTTGCACTCACTTCATTGTTCAGACAGACCATAAGCCCCTCTTATGGCTAAAACAGATGGAGGGTGAAAACCCCAAACTTTTGAGGTGGTCCATTTCCCTACAGGGGATGGACTATACAGTGGAACATAGACCTGGGAGTAGCCATGCCAATGCAGATGGACTCTCCAGATATTTCCCCTTAGAACATGAAGACTCAACTGGTCAAGGTTAGTTTAATGTCCCTGCGTTGGGGGGGGGGGGGTTGTGTAGGAGAGTAGGATCTGCTTCTTATGGTTACCCCCACTTTTTGCTGATGTTTCACTGTTTTTCGACTTTAGTCTGGCTGGGGTCCTGCTATCCAGGACCCCATCCTAGCTGCTTCCTCTCTAAATTGATTCCCTGTACCTTAGGTACACCACAGATTGAATTCTGGGGTGCCCTTATAAGTCCCTAGTATATGGTATACTATGTACCCAGGGCATAGGTACCCCAGAGGCCTACCGGGGGCTGAAGCATGTATTATGCCATCCCTGGGCAGCCTTCCAAAATGACACCACAGGACTGCTACAGCAGCCTGAGTGAGGTGGTGCATGCACCCCTTACTGAGATATAGGTTCACTATATCTCACCCTATCACTGCACATATAAATCTATCAGTCACCCCTATGGCAGGCCTTATCAATCCTGAAGGCAGGGTGCTTGGTTTTGTGTGAGAGGGTGCCCATGCATGAGCAGAGCCCCTCTGCAGCCTTCGGAATTTATCCTCCGGGGTTGTCTGTGAGGCAGCCTGACCATATACTCTTAAGTGCATTATAACCTAGCGGTAAATGATAACTTTGGGATGGCTGCACGGAAACATGTTGTGTTTGGTGTCAAACACCTTGGAATCATACCCCCACATCAGTAACTGGCGTGGGAGTATGATCCCACCCTTCTAGAGGGAGAGACATGACAGCACCGGTATACCCGGTACCAGCTAACAGAGCCCTGGCATCACAAAATGGATGCTGCAGCCACAGACATGAGTCTGGCCTCCTGCTGCTGACCGAAACTCCGGCAGGGGAGGCCTGGACAATAGGTTTTCTGTCACAGGGAGGTGTTACCACCTCCCAGACAGGCTTTAGTGTATTGGGGCTGGGTGGGTGCACTCTCAGAGTGCTTTGAAGTCCTGCACTGGGGGCACATTTGGTGTCCTAGTGCATAGTCCAGTTCAAACCGGTTGCAGGGGCTACCAGCCCCTGCTCTGGCGTGAAACTGGACAAAGGAAATGGGTGTAGCCACCCCTCTTTCCAAACCCTCCCATAGGAGGGTCCCCAGAGTATGTCCAACCCCTTCCTTGGGTATAAGAAAGGAACCCCTGGCTACAGGACTTTAGATTTCCCTGGATGAAACTCTGATACTGAATCCTGGACCTTCGATGATCTGTTCAACGCCAGATGACTGAAGAATCTCCCTTGGAGTAAAGGAGTTACTCCCCTGCTTGGCAGGCACCAAAGACGCATCTGCCCGGTCTGCATCTCCGAAGCTCCCGCCAAACGCCGAAGACTTTACAACCCAGGAGGTGGGTTTCCAGACTTCCCAGAGGCTGACCCGAGTCCCTAGCAAAGCTGAGACCCGTAGCCCTCATGGGTACCGTGGAACCGGAACCCCTGGACACCGTGCACATTTGCAAGTGCATATGCTTCTCGTCGATCCTTGAGGCTGTGCTTTGGGTTACTTGTAGCCCTGACCCCAAGCAGTGAATCCTCCAAAGATTGCTGGCCTACCCACTCCGAGTGACCCGTGGGGTGCCATTTTGTGATTCCTCTTGAGGTCCCTTTGCGATCCCTTGTCCGTCAACTTGTGGGTCCCTGAGAAGGGTAACTTTACTTTAATTGGACTTTCCTGGTTGCTCCAGACGTGCCCTAACTCTCCATTGCTTGGGGAGTCCCTAGGACCTTGCTGGTCTGCACCGAAGCCTCTTTCCTCTTCCTGCGTGGGTTGCTGTTGCCAAGGCTTGTTATGTCCAATCCGGGCACTGACGCTGCAGCACTCGACATCCTTTATGGGACAGCTCGAATCCAGCTCCTGGTTGTCGTTGACACCTCCTGTTCCTCGTGGCTGAAGAGTCAAGCTTCACCTCTTTGCACCTGAAACACCCGACATCGGTGGGCATTCGACTATCGTGCCCCTGGTCACTAGCTAGTGACCCAGACTCTGTCCCCTCTGCTTTCAGGTTCTTCACACCTTCGATCCAGGCTTGGATCTCTTCGGACACTTCTCATCTTCCCGGCAGCAGCACTTTTCAGCAAGCTGCCATTGAAAACGACGACGCGACCCGACACCATTTGACACCTATGCACCCGGCTTCCCTGGGTGAGGTAACACAAGTACTCCGGTGCTCCCGTGGGTGTTGGCCCTAGAACCATCTAAGTCCAAAAGGGTTCATTCCTAGTCCACTCCTAAGTGTCCCTAAACTTTAAAACTCTAACCGCGACTTTCCCCATAGAAGCTAACGGAGATCACAGCTGTGTTCAAACACTGCACACGTCCCCCGTGGGTCCCCTGTGTCACTACCTTGGGTGGTTCCTTGGGGTCCCAGCGATTCTACAGGCTCTAGGCCTTGTGTCTAGTCAAGTCGTGGTTCTTATACCACTTTCTTAATATATGGTTTGGTTCGCCCCTAGGGCCTATCGTATATTGTGCTAATTTACTGTGATATTTGAAGTGTAACATATGTGCTTTGACCTCTAGCCTCATAAAGGGACTAGTAGGGTGTGTTTAGAAATAAATACATATATTTTATATATATATACCTGGTGTGGTCTCCTTTCATTTAGCCATTCAAGAGATTATAGACTGGTAAACAAACTGCTTTACACTCCTTCAAGACTTAGCCTGAAGGCTGCTCTCCATAGCTACCACTAGGATAGCTTTCAAATAAGGTTGTCTTAAACCTATCATCAATAAGGGGTTGTTTGGACTGGTGCAAGGTGCCCACTATAACTACTGGACAGCATATACCAGGCCAACTTCTCACATACAGCAACATTTTTATTTTTTTTGAAAAATGGGGGAAAAGTGCTGCAGAAGAAAGCGTCTGTTTTTTTCCCTGCAAATGGTATCAACAAAGGGGTTATGGCCCAAAACGCAACATGGACATATCACATTTTTCAAGTGAAAACTGGCCCTTTTTCGCAATGTGCCTAGCTGTGGATTTTGGACCCTAGCTCAGCCGGCACCTGAGGAAACCTAGCAAACCAGTAAATTTTTTAAAACTAGACACCCAGGGGAATCTAGGATGGGATGACGTGTGTGGCTCTCACCAGGGTCTGTTACCCAGAATCCCTTGCAAACCTCAAACTTTGTCAAATAAACACATTTTCCTGATATTTCTGTGATGGAAAGTTCTGGAATCTGCGTGGATCCACAAACTTCTACCCACCCGCATTTCTCAAAGTCTCCCAATAAAAATGGTACCTCACTTGTGTGAGTAGGCCTAGTGCCCGCAACAGGAAACGGCCCAAAATGCACCACGGACACATCACATTTTTCCACTACAAACTGACCCTTTTGTTGCAATGTGCCTAACTGTGGATTTTGAACCCTAGCTCACTCGGCACCTAGGGAAACCTAGCAAACCTATGCATTTTTGGAAACTAGACACCCAGGGGAATCCAGGATGGTGTGACTTGTGTGACTCTCATCAGGTTCTGTTATCCAGAATCCCTTGCAAACCTCAAACTTTGTCAAAATAACACATTTTCCTCATATTTCTGTGATGGAAAGGTATGGAATCTGCGTGGATCCATAAACTTCCACCCACCCAGCATTCCCCAAAGTCTTCCAATAAAAGTGGTACCTCACTTGTGTGGGTGGGCCTAGTGCCCGCGGCAGGGAAGGGCCCAAACCTATTGTGGAGACATCAAATTTACCAATCACAAAATGACCTGGTTTTGTAAGGGGGGATCACCTGGGTTTTTGGCCCTGGCCTCGGCGGCCATTTAGGGAAACCGTCAAACCCAGACATTTCTGAAAACTAGACAACCCAGGGAGTCCAGGGAGGTATTGCTTGCATTGATCCCCAACATTTTCCTACTCAGAATCCCCTGCAAACCTCACATTCAGCTGAAAAAAAATCAAATGTTCTCAAGTTTCCGTGTGGGTAAATTGTGGGATCACCGGGCTGACACACATTTCCCACCACCCAGTGGTCTCCCGAGAAAAATGGTACCTCACTTGTGTGTGTAGGCCAAGTAACCACGGCAGGGAAGGGCCCAAAACGTATTGTGGCGACATCAAAATTACAAATCACGAAATGACCTGGTTTGGCAAGGAGGGTCACCTGGGTTTTTGGCCCTGGGATCGGCGGCCATCTAGGGAAACCTACCAAAACCACACATTTCTGAAATCTAGACACCAAGGGGAGTCCAAGAAGGTGCGGGTTGCATGGATTTCCCAACAATTTTCTACCCAGAATCCCCTGCAAACCTCAAATGTAGCTAATAAAATCACATGTTCCTCACTTTTCTGTGTAGGAAAGTTTTGGGATCACTGTGCTGCCACAAATTTCCTACAACCCAGCATTCCTCCAGGTCTCCCGATAAAAATGGTACCTCACTTGAGTGGGTGGGCCAAGTACCCGTGGCAGGGAAGGGCCCAAAACATATTGTGGAGGCATCAAAATTACCTATCACAAAACGGCCTGGTTTTGCAAGGGGGTCACCTGGGTTTTTGGCCCCGGGCTCGGCGACCATCTAGGGAAACCTACCAAACCCAGACATTTTTGAAAACTAGACAACCTGGGGAGTCCAGGGAGGTATGGCTTGAATGGATCCCCCAACGTTTTCCTACCCAGAACCCCTGTAAATCTCACATTTTGCTGAAAAAATTCACATTTTCCTCACATTTCTGTGTGGGATCATCATGCTGGCACAAATGTCCTACCACACAGCATTCCCCTTGGTCTCCTGATAAAAATGGTACCTCACTTGTGTGGGCGTACAAAGCATAATCGCCTAAAAACTTATTTAAAAAAAAAAAAATAGCACTTAGAGTTAGCTGTGCTATCCCCTCAATCCCTATGTTTTTGGCCCTTCCCAGTCGCAGGCCCTTGGCCCACCCATACAAGTGAGGTATCATTTTACTTGGGAGACTGAGGGTAACGCTGAGTGGTAGGACATTTGTGCCGGCATGGTGATCTCAGTCAGAAATGTGAGGAAAATGTGATTTTTTTTCAGCTAAATTTGAGGTTTGCAGGTCTGGGTTTGGTAGGTTTCCCAAGAAGGCCGCTGAACCTGAGACCAAAAATGCAGGTGACCCCCTTGAAAAACCAGATTGTTTTGTGATAGATAGGTGGGCACCTATGTTTTTGGTCCCGGGCTTGCAGACATCCAAGGAAACCTAAAAATCCCAGACATTTCTGAAAACTAGACACCCGTGGGAGTCCAGGGAGGTGTGGCTTGCATTGATCCCCCAACATTTTCCTTCCCAGAATCCGCTGCAAACCTCAAACTTAGCTAAAAAGTCAAATTTTCCTCCAATATCTGTGTGGGAAAGTTGTGGGATCACCGCACGGCACAAATTTCCTGCCACTCAGCGTTTCCCTCAGTCTCCCAATAAAAATTATACCTTAATTTTATGGATGAGCCAAGTGCCTATGACATGAAAGGGCCAAAAACCTGTAGAGATTGAGGGGGGCCCAAAGCGGGTCCAAAAGGGCAGTTTGTTTATATGTTTTTAGGCTGACGCTAATTTGGGCACCCACACAAGTGAGGGATAATTTTTCTCGGGAGACCAAGGGGAATGCTGGGTGGTAGGAAATTTGTGCCTGCGTGATTATCCTACTACATACCCACACAGAAATGTAGGGAAAATGTGACTTTGTAAGTAAATTTGAGGTATGTGGAGGATTCTGGTTTAGAAAACGCTGGGGGATCCATGCAAGCCACACCGCCAGCCAAGAGTCAGTACGCGCACACCACCATCCACGCACACCGCCCGCCAAGCGCCATCCATACACACCACCAAGGAAGCGCCATTCATGCAGACAGTCAGCCAAGCACTATCCATGCACACGCCAGCCAAGCCCCACCCACGCACTCCGCCAGCCAAGCGCCATCCCCACACACAGCCAGCCAAGCAGGGCCAGACTGGGAACAGCAACCAGCCCTGACAGATTGCTGCTCAACCATCCCTGGGATGGGGGCGTGCTAGTAAAAAGCACTGCTCCCGCTTTTGTTACTGCAAAACCGTCCCCTAGTGACAAAACAGGCCCCCATGGCTGGAAAACCGCCCCCCACCCTTGGGGCAGATGAGACTAAAATATCACTGAAACAGCCAAAATGTGTGCCTAAAAAAAGGGGAGCGACCCTTGCCTATTGAGCTTTCCCCTGACATGCCTATAAACATATCTCTGGTGCCTAGTGGGCTTTCTCTCCCCCCCCCTGGGGTTGAGATAAGGGGCTATTGCCTCCATCTGCCTTCCGGGGGAGCCAGAAAGACTTTTTTGGGAATGGGGGCATTAGCATGCCCATTCTCGGCAGCCCCCACCCCTACGTATAATAAAAACAACATAATCCCTGGTGCCCAGTGGGCTTTCTGCCTTCGAGGGGCAGATATGGTGCTATTGACCCCATCTGCCTCCCGGGGGTGGCAGAAAGACTGTGTCAATTATTTTTGGGGGGGTGTGGGCATTGGCATGCCCATTTTGGGCAGCCCCCACCCCTATTGACATAAAATGAAAAATCCCTGGTGCCTAGTGTGCTTTCAGCCCCCTCGGGAGCAGATCAGGGCTATTGCCCCCACCTGCCTCCAAGGGGGAGGAGAGAGACTGTGGACTTTGTTTGGGGGTGGGGGCATTGGCATGCCCATTTTGGGCAGCCCCCAACCCTATGTACATAAAATGAAAAATCCCTGGTGCCTAGTATGCTTTCTGCCCCCCCCGGGGGAGCTGATCAGGGCTATTACCCCCATCTGCCTCCCAGAAAGAGCATAAAAACTGATCTGGCCCAAAAATAGTGGGGGAGCAAAAGCTCTTGCCAAAGGGGCCGCTCCCCCCTCCCTTGTGCCTAGTGGGTGGATCCCTGCTTGGGGATCGCCCTCATGAGGCAATCCCAAAGCAGGGATCCACTAGGGAGGGGTACCATTGGAAAGGAGAGTTTCTCCCCTTTCCAATGATACCTCTCCCGTCTGCCTCAGTGCTCAGGGGGCTGAGATAGCCCCCTGATCACTGAGGCAGTGAAACTGAAACTGAGTTTCAGTTTCTGTTTCTCCAAAATGACGTCAGCGCGACGTGCGTGCTGTCATTTCAGAGAAAGTATCACAACACCCTAGGGAGCTGGGGAAGCTCTTCCCCAGCTCCCGAGGGTGTTTTTACTGAAAGGAAATCCCTCTGGTGCCCACACCTTTTTGAAATGGATGGTAAACTGTTGGTGTTTTGCAACCACAATTGTGGTCACAAAACAATTGTACATTGAAGTGTGACTCGCTATTATGAAGGGATGCCCTTGGCACGCCAATTCCAAATAGCGAGTCGCAAACCCTATTAGCGAGTCAGTAATAGGTCACCGACTCGCAAAATTGGGCTTGTACATAGGGCAGACCTATTTTGCGGTCGCAAACGGGCAGATTCCCATTTGTGACTGCAAAAACTGGTCGTACATCTGGCCTTTAGTGCTTTATAAGCAATGCAGAGTGTCTTGAATACAATTCTCTGTCTTATGGAAAGCCATTTTAGTTTCTTAATGTATTTAGAAACTGAATGGTATTTTGGCATTTTCAATAGCAGTTGAGCTGTTGCATTCTGCAAAGTTTGCAGTTTGATCAGTATGTACAGGTAAGCATTAAGGAATAGGCCATTGCAGTAGTCTAACTTTGCCATCACTAATGAAGTGACAAGCGTTTTCTGAAGATTTGCTGGGATATACAGAAAAATCTTCATTAGTGACCTGAGGGTGAAAAATGCTAAGGAGGTCACTGCATTGACATGGTCGATGTAGCACAGTCTGTCATCAATTAGAACACCAAGACTATTTGTTTTGCTTACTGGAGCAGAGAGCGAAACCATTTCCTGTAGCCAGCAGGCAGGGGCCCAGAAAGAAGTCTAGGCTCCGAACAATAATACTTTGGTCTTACCCAAGTAAAGTCTAAGACAGTTCTAATTCATGCATGTGTTGACCACCTGCATGCATTCAGAGAATCTGAGCCCTGTGTCAGTGTCTTCACTGGCAAGAGAGACGATAATCTGAGTGTCATCTCTGTAGGATGTAAGAGAAAAACTGAAGGATCTTATAAGATCAGCCAGCAAGGTAATGTAGACATTAAAAAGAGTTGGACTAAGCGAGGACACCTGGGGGAGCCTGCATGTAAGGTAGGGAGAACGGCAGTGAGACAAATTCGCCCAAATGGACAAACTGCTCATGACCAGAGAGGAAGGAATTTATCAGATTCCATGCAGCTCCAGTGATCCTGTTGTTGGCTAGGCGATCCATCAGCAGTCCATGATTGACAGTATCAAAGGCTGCTGATAGATCAAGCAGGATGAGAGCTGCCCTCCTTCCCGATCAAGAGACAGCTTGATCTCCTCCGTAGCCTTAATATTAGGAAGAATGTGCTGCCCTCAGGGTAGCTGCGGATTTACACTTCCCTCAGGGCAGAGCATTCAAGAGAAATATGGAGCAGCTGTTTAAAAGCTGCTCTGCATTTCTCTGTGCAGGCAGCAACTCACCTGCAATTTCAAAAGGGATTAGAGATCCCCTTGCAAGCAGGTGCAGTGAGTGACTGCACCCACCTGCAGGGGAATGTCTGGGAGGTCCATGGGAGTCCCTTTCATCCCTTGAGAGGGCTTCCTTCAGGGGGCACACGAACAGTGTGCCACCTTTTTTTGGCACACTTTCAGTGCACCTGCTAAGGGGATGATTGCCTGGGTTATACAATGTGGGGGCAGAGGCAAAGTGATTCCCTCATTTGCATAGGGCCACGCCCCATGCAAATGAGGGAACACTTCTCTTGATAGCATCAGCGCTACATGTGTGCCAGAGCTAACTGTATTAGAGAAGGAGCTACACAAGCGTCTGCATACGCTTGTGTAAAACCAAACTGCCCCGGTGGCATGCAAGGCAGGCTCAAACGTCTGTTGTGCCCCTTTGCACTTTGTGTAATATGGCCCCCGGTGCCCTTCGATATTGTTTTTGCTGAAAGTAGAAAGGGACAATAGCAAAAACCACATCTGTGTTTTAATTTGAGCATGGGAGGTCAGAGAGGGCGTAGTTTCTACAACTAGCTGTCTAACTTTAAGGCTTAACCGGATGTGCTGTCACTTAGACAGGACACTGGAAGGGAAGGTCAATGTGTTTGGAGACAGTGTCTTTGGGACACTTCTCTATTTGTGTCGCAATTGCATAGATTATTTACTGCTATCTCTGATTCCAAAAGGCAACAAGGTAGCTAGTTCTCCTTAGCAATTCTGTAAAACTAATAACATGAAAGAGCTTTCTGTTTCTCAATTCCTCCCTAAGTTGACGGTGATGTTTTGACTAATAAACCAGCTTGCATTTGTTATTGCATGAGACTTTAATATCAACATTCTACGGTGCATACAGAATGTGGGTGCTCCTAGGGTTTTGAATTTAAATAAATTGGACCAAATTAGCTTGTGCTAGCCAAATTTCTCGAATTACTGCAGCACCCATTCTGTTTCAGGTTTTTATTGGTGTTACATAATGTGGCCATGGAGTACAAACGGTTGAAACGAGTGAACGTCTGATTGGGTTATTAATGAATATATTATTTTATTCTCAATGGAGTAAAAGCTGGAACGACCAAGATATGTGGGGTAATGATAGGAAGGAATGCTTGGAAGAAGGAAGAAAAACAATGGGCCATATGAGGCAAGAGAATGGGTGCATGCCTAACTTAATAGTCAAACTATGGGGCATATTCTCAAGGAGCTATCGCCGAGTTAACGGCACTTTATCGCAGCCAAAGTTGAGATAAATGTATCGCAACATTCAAAAGCTGGTGCTAACAGCCTATAACACCAGTTTACCTGCGAAAGCATCTGCAAAAAACATCGCCACAGATGACCCCTGCAACTATTGCTAATGAGATGCAGAGTAGGCGTTCCCGAGCAAAAACCCGCGACAACACCACACCTCAAAATTCTCAATGACCAGCCCGATCAGCGATAAAACCACAAAACAGGCGATAAGGCGCGTTAGCAGCAGGAAACTAACACCTGCCCTGACCTGGTGCAAAGTCAGAGCACAGCCTGCACCACAAAATGCAGCCCATCCCAGAGCCACACCTGAAGGGCAACAGATGCCATGGAGCTACTCACCATGCATCCCGGAGCCCCGAGAGGGCAACAACACCCACCGCCACCCCCCCCCCCGGACACCCACCGCCCCCCCCCGGACCAACACTGAGGCAGCGCAAACAAAGACAGCGACCTTTCGAAAATGGACCAACCCCACAGACCCAACACCAGAGAATGTCATTGGCCACTATATGCCCAAAGGGACAACCCTCCTCCGCATCCTGACCACCATAGCCCACAGGCTGACGGTACCAACACAGCGGACAACCAACATCCCACCGCAGACAAAGCTGCTGGCCGTGCTCCACGTGTTGGCCTCTGGTACCCTCCAACCAACCTCCGCCTGAGACGGAGGAGTCACACAGCCTGGCCAATCCAAGTCCCCCACAACGGTCATGGATGACACCATCAGCTTGGTACCCCCACATCCATACCTCACACACACTGCGCAGGAACAGCTGGAGACCAAGCAAGGCGTGTACGCCACAGCTGGCTTTCCGCACGTGTCAGGGGGCAAGTGACTGCACACATGTCCTACTAGTGGCCCCTTGCGACACTGCACACAATAAGCGCAACAGAAAGCGCACGTATCCCACCAATGTGCAGGCAATAGTGGACCACCGTGGAATCTCTGCCAACGACGTCGTCAAACACCCAGGCAGTGTGCATGATACCTGCACCTCCCGACAGTCCATCATCAACCTGCGCCACCAGGATGGCACCCACGGAAATGCACTGCTCGTTGGCCAATACCAAATGCACACACCACACACCTCAACTCCACAATCATGCAACACACAACACAGGAAATGCACACGTCACAAGCTCACATACAACATGCACACCCACCAGACACGACAGCACAACTCACTGTGGGAACCTGGTCCATCCATGTACATGAGCCATCTACGACATGGCACCTCGGACACACAATAGCAGAATGTCGGAAGAGGTGGGGACCAGGCATGTGCGAAGGAGGCAAGGGACCGATGAATGAGAATGTACACAATGCCAAGTGTGGCATGGATGTGCTGGCCAGACTGCAGTATGCAGACCACACACATATCCATATCGACACACACCGCTGGTGTTTGGAGTGTAGTGGACAGTGGACGCAACCATGTCACCCCAGCCAGTGGGGAAGTTGCGGAAATGTAGCTTGTGACCTCCCCCACATAAGCGTGAGCGGAGTGGGCTGGCCCGGCGTACGCCAGGCCCGCGTAGGGGTGTGAATAAAAGGCATGTAACCGTGGGCGTGGTCCTCTTCCGGAATGCCCAACGTGTCTGCCAGGGCAGCGCCCCTCACCCCGTCATGAGGCCGAAACCGTGAGCGGTGTTGCCAGCGATCCTGTGCGCCTGCTGCAGCCCGGGACGCTGGTCCCCGAATCAGTCCTGCCCGCCCCTGCGCACCCAGGCCTCAATGCCCACCTTCCGACACCGACGTGTGTCGATGAGGGCCCACCACATGCCGGTGCAATCTCCAAGCCCGAGGCCTGCGACCTTGGCAGCCTCCTCAGACCATCACGGCCTCCGCAACACAGGCCCGCAGTATTCCTTTCACGTTGACGTACTCCACCGGCATGCACAGCGAACAGGTAGGTCACACATTTGGAACTGAGTCTTGATTACACCATGGCAGAGCACATAAATCATGGCTGAGTGTATGTCACTATACACCCTTGGATGTGGTGCCAACAGGTCTTAGTGTTACATCACAGCCGCAAGATTCTGTGGGCCCACGCAGACTACTGCTCTCGGCCTACGCTGCGTTTGAGTAGGTCACAGAATTGGAACTGAACATCGATTATTCAAAGGCAGAGTAGGAATCATTGCATGCAAGGAGAGGCATACGAGGATGACGCGTTGCAGTTGGGAGGAAAAAAGCATCATCATTACGGAGGTGATCGAACACTACCGACAACTGCCCTGATGTCACTAACTCTGTGCATCGCGAGCCTACGACACGTGGCTGTGGCCCACTGCTGACCGCTGCCTCGGGCCTACACTGCGGTCCAGTAGGTCACAGAGTCTAGAATCATCAATGCCGGAGTTCATATCAGTGTACCGGCATCATCGCAGTCTGCATCCCCTCTCAGCCCCGGTGCCACTAAGTCTGTTCCCCGACATTCATGGACACTCTCTGGTCGTACATTGGTGGCGTTTGAGTCTATGGACTAGGGGGTAGTTTTCATCCTCATGCAGCTGATACCGAATTGGTGGTGGCAAGGAGGCAGTCGCTTTCCACTCGTCCATTTGCTGCTTCCGGATAGCTTCTGCCCCCTGCATCAGGCCTTGAAGAACACTTTCCACTGTTCCCCGAAACAAACCGCGACATCCACCTCCGACATCGACGAGGACCCGCTCAGTCTGCGTGGCCCTACCTCATTGGACCGCAAGTCACCATCCCGTGGCGGTGTGCCTGTGCCTGCCGCTGTGCACCCGGGGCCACTAACTCTGTGCAGCTCAAGTCCGGGACCCTGTCTGAGTAAATATTGGATGACCTCTGTGACGGTGGTCTTGGGGTCATCGACGCCATGTGCATGTGGCCCTGCGCGGTCCGCTGCCTCCGGCCTCAACTGCGGACCACCAGGGCTCACACATCAAATAGAGTCCTGACCGGATGTTGCATCACCGCAGGAGGCACACTCCACCATCGCCAGGGCCAACTCCAACCACCATCTGCCAGAGTCGAGACAGTGGTACTGGCAGACTGATGGAGTTGCTCAGACCTGTCGTGGATGCCATCATCTGCCTGATCCCCTGCTCAGCACTCCAGGTGCCACTAACTCAGTGCACCGCAACCAATGGACCGTTACTGATTGAGTTTTGTGATGTGGAGATGTTGCGCAGCAATGTCACCTCAGGCAGTGTGGGAGACCTGGGACGTTGATGAGGAAATTGCTGCAGGTCTCACACACCCCACTGCATCTGCATCAGGAATATCCCGAATGGATACAATCCAAGTTATTTTCATCACATGGGCGCGCACAGCTCTAGTGCCCCAACCTCAGTGCACTGCAACTCACGGACACTTCTGTTTGTATGTTGGGTGACCTCTGTACTTGCTCCGGCTCCCTCCATGTTGCTCAGCAGTTGACTCTGTTATGCATGTGTTTTCTGTTTCCATTGCACTGGTGTCCACTGTTCAAGTTGTTGCCAGCACCGAGCACTCCGTGCGGGCTGGCTGATGCTCAACCCACACACATCCAGCACAGGCGTCACTGTACATGTGGCACTGCCAATAAAGAGGCCGGGCGCACGTGCCCGTAGCCAATTCAACATGATATCTGCGTGTGTCTCTATGGCAGTGTGGGTCTCCTTTGTGGGGTGTAGGTGGTCCCTGAAGGGTGATTGACACCCACGTATGTGATCTAGTTCGCCTTCCATGGGTTCAGACCACACCCGCACCTGTTCGGCCACCTCCTTTTGGCGTTCTGACACCTGGCATTGGGGTGCCATGTGTGGGTCGGTGAAGTGTTGTGGGCCAGCCTTGCTTGCGTGTGCTTCATGCTGTGTGGTCTGTTGCAGGGGCTGGGTTCTCCTCAAAGTAGCTTGTCTGCCCTGGTCCTGGTGGTGGGTTGCGTGGGATGTCCATGGGCTGTTTTAGGGCGTAGGTGTCGAAGGTGTGTTGGTCGTGTCCTGCATCACTGATGGGTTGTCTGGTCTGACCTGCTGGAGGTTTTGTTTGTCCCTCTGCAATGTGAAGGGGAGATGCATGTTGACATTGTGTTGGCATTTATGTTGTCGCATTGTTCTTGTAGACATGCAGACTGTGTGACAATGTACATTGTGGCTGTTTGGGCAGCGCTGGCAATATGAGGGGGGACAGTGGACATTTGGACTACATGACTGTTGTGAGGTTGTACCCGTACATATGCATCTCACAGTTCCCTGCTCTGTCAAATGTGATTGGCCTGTTTATGCGCATGGGCGGACCCAGTTGTGTCCCCTGTTCTGCAGTGTCGGTATTGCACTTTGTGCCACATTGTCATGGGATGTGCTGTGTTTGCCATGTGTGTGTGCTGCAGTGTGCCACGGGGATGGGGGACATGACCCTGGGTTATTGTGGGTGTGCAGTGTGCTAGACGTCGTTGTGCATGTGTGCCATTGTGCCCATCTCCCCCTGTCCCCCCAGGACCTGTTGTTACTCACCCTGTTGTTGTGTCAGGTCCTCTCGAGCTGTGTCCGTACTCCCACCTCCTTGCACCGTCTCCACACTGATGGCTGGCCTTCATTTCCTCCAGCTCCTCCTGTGGCGCAGGACTCCCACCTCCTGTCGCCGTAGCTCCCTTCCTTTTGGCAGCGGCTTTGGGCCTGGTTTAGGTTTTCACGTCAGGCCAGCGCCTCTTGGCTTCCTCCATTGGCCTCCTCGGCACTCCGGCTGCATTCAAGGTGGTCTGAATGTGGGTCAGTTGCTGGTAGTGTTCTGTCACATCCGTGACGCTGGTCTTGTTTTCCTACGGACTGCACCCCGTCTTCCTCTCCCTCTTCTCCTTGGCCTTCCCCGACCCAGTTGGTCCTTGCTGGTGGTCTGTGGGGCTTGTGGGGTTCACGTTGGCCTCTGCGCTGGGTCAGGGTGCATCCATGTTGCTACGCACTTTGGATTGTTTCTGATGTGTTGTTTTTGTTGCTTCTATGGTGCATTTTCCCGCCAGACGCGTGGGATTTACAGGCCTGCCGCTGGTTTTCGCTGCTTTTTGTATCGCGTTCGGCTTCATCGCAGCTTTTTTGGCGTTGGTGTTTCACATTTTTGCGGCGTGGCGTTGATTTTAACGCGGTCAGTTGACGCGTTATCTGGAGACTATCGCATGGTACCACCGTGTTGTGAATACTTGGTTAACACGGCGTAAATGTCCTGCGATGGACTGCGATGTTGAGGGTTGCGTTAAGTCACTTTTGCGATGTTTATCACACGTTCTTGAGAATATGCCCCTATATGTTTTTCTATTTACTGCATAGTGGCTTCTCCACCCATCTGTCTCTCTCTTTTCAGGTTCTCATGTAAGTTTCTTGATCAAGGCCATTCCTTATTGAGTTTGAGTCCCATCAAGAGTTGTCCCAGGCGAAATTTCAATTATGATGGCAAAATTCATGTAATTTCCGCATTTTGCTTTACACTTTTTATCTGAAATTCCAGAAAATTATGACATTATGCAACGTAGCGTAATTGGGGATTGCTTGGGTAAAAATCCTAATGCTGGAGCACTGGAAGAAAAGCAAATGGACAGTACGCTTGCTGCTCTTGTTCATGCCACTTGTGTTTGCGTGCAGTTTTTTGAGTGCAAAGTGTGTCCTCACAACAATTTTAGACACGAGGATACTCTGAGCTACAAGAATAACACAAAATGCAAGGGGCCTCATGTATGAGAAGTGTTGCATCGCTGCGACAAAGCATGGATGCAACACTTTTCAGTGCGCCCTCCTTACGACACGAAGGATGCGTCATATTTACTGTATGATGCATCATGTCGCAAGGAATGACAGGTACATCAATATTACTGATGTATCTGTTGGTGGACTAATGACGCATTGCTGGAGTGTGTCACAAAAGTGACGCACCTCCGGCAATGTGTCCTTTCACATGGGACAAGCCCCATGTGAAAGGGCATGCGTCAGTCTTACGCCTGCTGTGAGGCAGGCATAAGATTTTCACGCAGTAGCGTCCTAGAAGTGGCACAGTGAAATCGATTTCACTGCTCCACTTCTACGAGGCTTTTTGCGGGGGAACACCCACCCTGCATAAATTATACCTGACGCAGGTATAATGTAGCGCAGGGCTTTACAAAGTGACGCATCTGCTCAGATGCGTCACTTTGTAAATATGGTGCAACGTGGCGCATTTTTTATGCCGCCGGTGCGTCACAAAAAGTGACGCAACGGCGGCGCAAAAATGTCACAAGGCCTCATGAATAAGGCCCAAGATTTGCATTTCATGTAATTATGGTTAAATTTATCAAAAAAATCTGAAATTTCACATAAATAAGCAAAGGGAAATTGTGAAAATTTGGCAAAACCCTGTGGGTTTGGAGAACTCTCGTTGTCTATTTCTCTCATTTTCAGGAGCCGACCAGAAAGGATGCCAAGCAATTTTACACTTAGCAAGATAGGGTTCAAGGCTCTATAGTTCCTTGTTACAGTTGTTTTCATCAGTTTTGCTCTTTTTTCTCTGTTGTGTAAAATGTGAGAGAACAAAAGATGGTGGATAATTTCTGAAACACCCCAGCCACAAGGTCACAGGCCAGTTGTCTCAGCTTGAATCTCTTTTTTGATTGGTAATTAGTCAGAGTGGTCATCCTTTAAAGGCTGTACTGTTCTTTGCATCTAGGGTCTTTAAGTTGCGTCGTGAGGATGCTCATAAAATGCAGTATAACATATTTAATTGCAAAGCAATTAAATTCTGAGGCATCATGCTTCACTCTTTTTGAAGGAAAATTGTGAATGCCATTGAAAAATCTAAACACAAACTGATTAAATTATGCTGCAAATTAGGGAAGATTTGCTACAGGGTGTATACTTGCAAACCATAAAATCATCCTTTTTCTGTGCAGAGTTTCAGATCTACCAATTTTCTCTAATTAGCGTATGGGCATCCGCCCCAGTCAGCATATCTTGGAGTTTTCTACATGACATCCATAGGCACTGAAAGTAGGGATGGGAATTGGGGGATGGGAAGGGGGGAGGGTGCACCCCCAAAATAACTTTGCCAGAATTCAGAAGGTGAATGTCCATAAAGAGACCTTTACTTTTAGTTTTTATCTAGTACAAACGTCAGGCTATGTCTTCTGCCAAATTCCTGATTATTCTTTTAATATAATGAATGGTATTTAATTTTCTTTCTCTGATTGCAAAGTGAGAGTATTTTGTAAAGTGAACTATGTGACAATCTTACTGAGGAACAGGGAGTGTAAAAGGAGAGGCAGTAGGAAGTACATTTTATTCTAACATGCACCAACATTTAAATACCTGTAAATGAACTGTACAAATATTTAAAAATATATCAGCCATTAGGAAGACACACAAGACACTTTTTATGTAATTCTGAATTGTGATGGAAAATTTGGAGAAGTACAAATTATAAAAAATTGTTGAAATCCGAGTACCACATATTACTGTTTATCCACTACATTGTTTTATCAGTAAAACTTCATTTCAGTGCATATTTAGTGGCCATTCCAATGGAAAATGTACGGTCTGTAAGTGACAGTGCACTACCACACCATGCTTAAGTCATCTATTTGAGGCAGTGTGTTCCAAAATGTACTAAGAGTAATACTACAGCCATACCATTCTCCTGCTTGTAGGAGAGTAGGATCTGCTTCACATGGGTACCCCCACTTTTTGCTGATGCTTCACTGTTTTTCGACCTTAGTCTGGCTGGGGCCCTGCTAATCAGAACCCCAGCCTAGCTGCTTCCTCTCTAAAATGGTTTCCATGTGCCTTAGGCACATCACTGATTGGGATCTGGAGTGCCCTTATAAGTCCCTAGTATATGGTATACTATGTACCAAGGGCATAGGTACCTCAGAGGCCTGCCAGGGGCTGCAGCATGTATTATGCCACCCCTGGAAGGCCATCCAAACTGACACCACAGGTCTGCTACTGCAGCCTGGGTAAGGTGGTGCATGCACCCCTTCCTGTGATATAGGTTACCTATATCACTAAATACATACACACATATAAACCTATAAGTCACTCCTAAGGCAGGCCTTATCAATCCTAAAGGCAGAGTGCGTGGTTCCTATGTGAGAGGGTGCCCCTGCATGAGCCGAGCCCCTCTGCAGCGTTCGGAGACCATCTCTGATGCTGTTTGTAGTGCAGCCTGACCATATACTCTTAAGCGCATTATATCCTCGCGGTAAAATGCTAACTTTGGAATGGCTGCACCTAAACATGTCGTGTTTGGTGTCAAACATCTTGGAATACTACCCCACCGCCAATTCTGGCGGCGGGGGTAGCATTCCACCCTTCTAGAGGGAAAGACATGTTAACTCTGACTAGTCCGGTAACTTCTTTCCAGAGCCCTGGCATCACAAAATGGATGCTGCTGCCACAGACACGAGTCTGGCCTCCTGCTGCTGGACGAAACTCCGGCAGGGGAGGCCTGGACAATAGGTTTCCTGTCCCAGGGAGGTGTGACCACCTCCCCAGACAGGATAATGTGTATTGGGGCTGGGCGGGAGCACTTTCGGGTGCTTTGAAGTCCTGCACTGGGGGCACATTTGGTGTCCCTGTGCATACCCCAGTTCAAAGCGGATCAGGGGCTTGCAGCCCCTGCTTTGGCGTGAACTGGACAAAGGGAAAGGGGTGTAGCCACCCCTCTGCCCTGACCCACCCATAGGTGGGGCCACAGAGTAGTCCAACCCCTATTTTTAGAATAAAGGTAGGAACCCAGTCCTTAGGACTTTAGATTATACCTGGACGAAACTCTGAAACTGAATCCTGGACCTTCGACGCTCTACGACAAGATTAGAGGACTGAAGAATCTCCCTTGGGGTCAAGGAGTGACTCCCCTGCTTGGCAGGCACCAAAGAAGCATCTGTCCGGTTCGCATCTCTGAAGCTCCCGTCGGACACTGAAGTCATCGCATCACCAGAGGTGGATTCTCAGACTTCCCCGAGGCTACCCTGAGTCCCCAGCAAAGCTGAGGCCCGTGGCTATCGTGGGTGACTTGAGACCGTGACCCCTGGGCACCGAGCACATTTGCAAGTGCACCATCTTCTGGGTCTCCCAAGAAGTCGTGCTTTGGGCTCCGAGTAGCCCTAGCCTCCAGCACCACCTGCACCGAAGATCACTGGCCCCCACTCCACGAGTGTCCTGTAAGCCAGCTCCACATGCGGCGTCACGAGGCTCCTTCGCGGTCGCTAGCCCGTTGGCTAGTAGCCCTTAACAAAGGCCAATCCTTTTTTTACTTGGCATCCTGGTTGCTCCAGGCCTGCCCTCACTTACCCTCGCTGGGTGAGTTCCACAGACCTTGCTGGTCTGCACCATCGACGATCTACATCTTCACCGAGACTTGCTGTTGCCAAGGCTTGTTGGGTCTAATCCGGTCGCCGACACCTCAGCACTCTACAGACATCGTGTACCAGCCCGAATCCTGCTCCTGGTTGCCGACAACGCCTCCTGGACCTCGTGGCTGAAGAGTCAAGATGACCATCAACGCACCTGAAGCACTCGACATCGGTGGGCATCTGTCCATCGCCTTCCTGGTCACTGGCTAGTGACCCAGACTCTGTCCCCTCTGCTTTCAGGTTCTTCAGAACTCCGATCCACTCTTGGATCCACCCGGACACTTTTCTCTTGGCCGCCAGCAGCACTTTGCAGCAGATCGCCATTCGAATCGACGACGAAACCCGACCCCGAAAGGCACCTATGCACCCGGCTTCCCTGGGTGAGGTAACACGAGTACTCCGGTGCTCCCGTGGGTAGAGACTCTTCAAAGTCCTAGATCATAAAGGGTTTTGTCCTAGTCCTCTTTTAAGTGTCCCTTTTCTCTATTTTCCCGATCCCGACTTTCTCCATAGAAGTTAACGGCGTATCGCGGTTGTGTATTTACACTGCACGCGTCTCCCGTGGGTCCCCTGTGTCACTACCTTGGGTGGTTCCTTTTGGTCCAAGCACTTCTAGAGGCTCTAGGCCTAGTGTCTAGTTCAGTCGTGGTTCGCATACCACTTTATTGGTATATGGTTTGGTACGCCCCTAGGGCCCAAACGTGTATTTGTGCTATTACTGTAAATTAATAACTTATAACTTATGTACTTCGAACTCTAGCCTCATAAAGAGACTAGAGGGGTGTGTTTAGCAATAAATACATATATTTTGAATATATACCTGGTGTGGTGCTCTTTCATTTGGTCACTCAAGAGATTATAGACTGGTAAAACAAGCTGCTTTACATTCCTTCAAGACTTAGCCTGAAGGCTGCTCTCCATAGCTACCACTAGGATAGCTTTCAATAAGGTTGTCTTTAACCTATCTCCAATAAGGGGTTGTTTGGACTGGTGCAAGGTGCCCACTATAATTAGTGGACAGCATATACCAGGCCAACTTCTCACATTGGTGTGCAGCGTGTGGGATTCCAGCTTGCTATTGTTTTACCAGATAATCTCAATTGAATTGATCAACTGAAAACCACTAAAGGTACCTAAGGTACATATAATTTAAGCTTAGAATACAGTAAGTTCTACTGAACTTAGAGTTGTGTGTTAAGGGATAGCACAACCCTTTCTACAACTCAAGAGAGTTTAGTAGGCCACACTAGAGTAGGTAGTGCATACACCACACCACACTAGTAATGTCTTTAAGGGCAGGATCCAAAGAATCCTTGCAGGAAGCCATTGAGCTTCCACCCTCCAAGTATGATACACTCCCATTCTTGGAATTGAGAGCTTTATGCAACTTGAGAAAAATAAGGACAGGCCAAAGTCCCACCACCCAACACCTCAAGGAGTTGTTGGTGGCTTATGACCTTAGTAAGCCTGTAGGGACTGAAGGGGTAGGAGCTGAGGGTGGGGCAGAAGAAGAAGAGGAGGCCAGGGGTACCAATACCCCCAGCCCCCTCTGAAACTGGCCAGGAGGGTGACAATGACCCTGACCTGGAAAACCCAATCCCTCCTGTGGATGATGATGAGGATGATCAGGATGATGCCCTCTTTGTCCCCCAGGAAGGATTAAGAGTGTGCCCAGGAAGTCTAGATCTCCTTCTCAGGAGTCTAACCACTCTGGCACCTCTATAGGGAGCTCTGTCTCCTCTCACAGGAGGGAATCCTCTCATGAGAGGAGAGCCAGGCTGGTCCGGTATGAGGAAACTCAGCTGGAAATCAGAAAAAAGTAACTGGCTTTAGATAGGGAATCCCTAGATCTCCTTAGAGAGAGAAGAAAGTTGGGACTAGAGTCCCATGGTGGCAGCCATGTCCCTAGAGATAGGGAAAGGTCCTATGACCATAGGAACCTGAGCAAGATTGTCCCTCCCTACCAGAGTGGGGATGATATCCACAAATGGATAACTGCTCTAGAGAGGGCCTGTAAGGTACAGAAGGTCCCTCAGGAGCAGTGGGCAGCAATCTTGTGGCTCTCCTTTGCTGACAAAGGTAGAGATAAGCTCCTCACTGTTAGAGAGGAGGATGCTGACAATTACAAGGTCTTGAAGAGTGCTCTTATTGATGGGTTTGGCCTAACCACTGAACAGTACAGGTTGAAGTTCAGAGATACCCAAAAGCACAGACTCAAGACTGGGTAGACTATGTGGATTGTTCTGCCAAGGCTCTGGAAGGCTGGTTGATGGGCAGTAAGGTGTGTGACTTCTCAGGATTGTACAATCTGATAATGAGGGAGCAGATTCTTAATAACTGTCAAAATCAGCTGTTGCATCAATACCTGGTAGACTCTGATCTGACCTCTCCCCAAGAATTGGGAAAGAAGGCAGACAAATGGGTCAGGACCAGGGTGATGCAGAAGGTACAGAACCAAGGTGGGGAAACCAAGAAACAAGATGCTAAGAACTCTGAAAAGGGTGGGGAGAAGGGTAAAGATCAAAAGTCTTCATCAGGCCCCCAAAAATCTTCTTCTGGTGGGGATTCACAGTCTACCAAAGGGAAAGGCCAAAGAAAACCATGGTGCAAGGTCTGTAAGCAAAGACCCACTGGACCAGTGATTGCACCACGTCCAAAGACTCCAGTCCAGCACCCACCAATGCCCCTAAGGCACCTGTTCCCCCTAGTACAGTTGGTGGGGGTGCTCCAGCCAAGGGTTTAGTAGGGTTCACCCTGGGTACTGAGTTGGGCTCTGACCTAGTCAGGGAACTGACTCAGGCTGTGTTAGTCTGTGATGGAGGCATGGATGTGCCCTCCTCTATGAGTCCCAGTAATCTGGGCAAGTACAGACAACAGCCTTTAATCAATGGACGTGGGGCTTTGGCATTTAGGGACACAGGGGCAAGTGTCACAATGGTGACACAAGACCTTGTGCTTCCTGGGCAAGTTATGCTTGGTGAGATGTACCAAGTGACCAATGCTAGCAATGTCAGAACAGACCATACTCTGGCAGTTGTTAACTTCTCCTGGGGAGGGGTAACTGGCCTTAAGAAGGTTGTGGTAAGTGCAAACCTACCAGTCGAATGCTTGCTTGGCAATGACTTAGAGACTTCTGCTTGGGCAGAAGTGGAGCTCAGGACCCATGCAGAAATGCTGGGGATCCCTGCAGATGTGTTTGCTGTGACCAGGTCACAAGCCAAAATGTCTAGCACTGAACAGGCCTTGGATTCTGGAAGAATGGACCAAGTGCCTTCCAAGATGAGGAGTAGTAGGGTTAAGGCAGTGCCTTCCCCTTGGCTCAGGAGGAAGATCAGTCCCTTGAGGGGGATGATCTCAGCCCTGAAGAAGGAACTGTCCCAGAGGAACTGGAACCTGACCAGGTTGAGTTCTTGGGGACAGGGGGACCTTCTAGGGCAGATCTGAGCCAGGAGCAGCAGAGCTGCCCCTCCCTTGAACCCCTCAGACAGCAAGCTGCTGCTGAGGCTGCTGGGAAAGCTAGTGGTCCCCATACAGTGTATTGGGATGATGGACTCCTGTACTCAGAGAGTAGAGACCCCAAGCCTGGTGCTACCAGGAGGTTGGTAATACCTTTGAAGTTCAGGGGCTTCCTATTGACCCTAGCCCATGATATTCCCTTAGCAGGTCACCTGGGCCAGAACAAGACTTGGGACAGAATTGTCCCTCACTTTCACTGGCCCCACATGTCTGAAGACAGCAAGGAGTTTTGTCGCTCCTGTGTAACCTGCCAAGCCAGTGGCAAGGCAGGTGGCACTCCAAAGGCCCCCTGATACCACTACCTGTGGTGGGGGTGCCCTTTGAAAGGGTAGGGATTGACATTGTTGGTCCCATGGATCCCCAAACAGCCTCTGGGCACAGGTTTATCCTGGTGGTAGTGGATCATGCCACCAGGTACCCAGAAGCTATTCCCCTCAGGACCACTACAGCACCTGTGGTGGCAAGGGCCCTCCTGGGAATCTTCTCAAGAGTGGGCTTTCCTAAGGAGGTAGTCTCAGACAGGGGTGCTAACTTCATGTCTGGGTACTTAAAAGCAATGTGGAAGGAGTGTGGAGTGACTTATAAGTTCACCACACCCTATCACCCACAATGCAATGGTTTAGTTGAGAGATTCAACAAAACCTTGAAGGGCATGATTAAAGGGCTCCCAGAAAAGCTTAGGCGTAGATGGGACATACTCTTGCCCTGCCTTTTATTCGCATATAGGGAGGTGCCTCAGAAGGGGTTGGTTACAGCCCCTTTGAACTTCTGTTTGGCCACCCTGTGAGGGGTCCACTGTGCTTGGTGAAGGAAGGATGGGAGTTACCTCTCAAGCCCCCAAAGCAAGATATAGTGGACTATGTACTTGGTCTCCGCTCCAGGATGGCTGAGTACATGAAAAGGCAACCAAAAACCTTGAGGCTAGCCAGGAACTTCAAAAGGCCTGGCATGACCAAAGAGCTGTGCTGACTGTTTACCAGCCAGGACAGAAGGTGTGGAGTGTTGGAGCCAGTGGCCCCAGCAGCTCTCCAAGATAAATGGAGTGGACCCCACACTATTGTTGAGCAGAAGGGTGAGGTCACTTACTTAGTGGACCTAGGAACACCCAGGAGTCCCCACAGGGTTCTCCATGTCAACAGGTTAAAACCATATGTGGACAGGGCAGACATGGGCTTGCTCATGGCTACTGATGAAGGGCAGGAGGAAGAGAGTGACCCACTCCCTGACCTGCTCTCACAGAACCCTGACGATGGGTCAGTTGATGGTGTAGCCTTGGCAGGCAGCCTCACTACCCAGCAACAAACTGATTGCAGGCAAGTCCTCAATCAGTTTAGACATATGTTTTCACTGACACCCAGTCAGACCACCTGGTGCACTCATGAAGTGGACACTGGGGACAGTCTGCCTATTAAAAACAAGATTTATAGGCAACCTGACCATGTCAGGGACTGTATCAGGACTGAAGTCCAGAAAATGTTGGAGTTGGGAGTTATTGAACCCTCAGATAGCCCTTGGGCTAGTCCAGTGGTCCTGGTACCAAAACCTCACACCAGTGGTGGAAAAAGAGAGATGAGGTTTTGTGTGGACTACAGGGGTCTCAATGCAGTCACTAGGACTGATGCCCATCCGATACCCAGGGCAGATGAGCTCATAGATACTTTGGCCTCTGCCAAATATCTCAGCACATTTGACCTAACAGCTGGCTACTGGCAGATCAGACTAGCTGATACTGCAAAGCCCAAAACAGCATTCTCAACCCCTAGTGGGCATTATCAATTTGTGGTAATGCCCTTTGGTCTGAAGAATGCACCTGCCACTTTCCAGAGGTTGGTGAATACAGTTCTCACAGGACTGGAGGCCTATAGTGCAGCTTATCTAGATGATATTGCTGTCTTTAGCTCCACCTGGGAGGATCACCTGGTCCACCTCAGGAATGTTTTACAGGCCCTGCAAAAAGCAGGCCTGACTATCAAGGCCACTAAGTGCCAGATAGGGCAGAGTCAGGTTGTGTACCTGGGCCACCTTGTGGGTGGAGGCCAGGTTCAACCTTTGCAGAGCAAGATCCAGACCATCATGGACTGGACGGCTCCCACTACCCAGACTCAGGTGAGAGCCTTCTTAGGCCTGACTGGGTACTATAGGAGATTTGTCAAGGGGTATGGATCAATAGTGACACCCCTGAATGACTTAACTTCCAAGAAAATGCCCAAAAAGGTTCAGTGGACAGCTAGCTGTCAAAAGGCATTTGATGACCTCAAGCAGGCCATGTGCACTGCTCCAATTCTGCAGAGTCCTGATTACTCCAAGAAGTTCATTGTTCAAACTGATGCATCTGAATTGGGGGTAGGGGCTGTACTGTCACAATTGAATGAAGAAGGTCAGGATCAGCCAGTAGCTTTCATTAGCAGAAGGCTGACCCCTAGAGAGAAACGTTGGTCAGCCATAGAGAGGAGGCCTTTGCTGTGGTCTGGGCTCTGAAGAAGTTGAGGCCATACTTGTTTGGTACACACTTCCTGGTTCAGACAGACCATAAGCCCCTCTTATGGCTAAAACAAATGAAGGGTGAAAACCCCAAACTGCTTAGGTGGTCCATTTCCCTACAGGGGATGGACTTTACAGTGGAACATAGGCCTGGGAGTAACCATGCGAATGCAGATGGACTCTCTAGGTATTTCCACTTAGAACATGAAGACTTAACTGGGCAAGGTTAGTTTAATGTCCCTACGTTTGGGGGGTTGTGTAGGAGAGTAGGATCTGCTTCACATGGGTACCCCCACTTTTGCTGATGCTTCACTGTTTTTCGACATTAGTCTGGCTGGGGCCCTGCTAATCAGAACCCCAGCCTAGCTGCTTCCTCTCTAAAATGGTTTCCATGTGCCTTAGGCACATCACTGATTGGGATCTGGAGTGCCCTTATAAGTCCCTAGTATATGGTATACTATGTACCAAGGGCATAGGTACCTCAGAGGCCTGCCAGGGGCTGCAGCATGTATTATGCCACCCCTGGAAGGCCATCCAAACTGACACCACAGGTCTGCTACTGCAGCCTGGGTAAGGTGGTGCATGCACCCCTTACTGTGATATAGGTTACCTATATCACTAAATACATACACACATATAAACCTATAAGTCACTCCTAAGGCAGGCCTTATCAATCCTAAAGGCAGAGTGCGTGGTTCCTATGTGAGAGGATGCCCCTGCATGAGCCGGGCCCCTCTGCAGCGTTCGGAGACCATCTCTGATGCTGTTTGTAGTGCAGCCTGACCATATACTCTTAAGCGCATTATATCCTCACGGTAAAATGCTAACTTTGGAATGGCTGCACCTAAACATGTCGTGTTTGGTGTCAAACATCTTGGAATACTACCCCCCGCCAATTCTGGCAGCGGGGGTAGCATTCCACCCTTCTAGAGGGAAAGACATGTTAACTCTGACTAGTCCGGTAACTTCTTTCCAGAGCCCTGGCATCACAAAATGGATGCTGCTGCCACAGACACGAGTCTGGCCTCCTGCTGCTGGACGAAACTCCGGCAGGGGAGGCCTGGACAATAGGTTTCCTGTCCCAGGGAGGTGTGACCACCTCCCCAGACAGGATAATGTGTATTGGGGCTGGGCGGGAGCACTTTCGGGTGCTTTGAAGTCCTGCACTGGGGGCACATTTGGTGTCCCTGTGCATACCCCAGTTCAAACCGGATCAGGGGCTTGCAGCCCCTGCTTTGGCGCGAACTGGACAAAGGGAAAGGGGTGTAGCCACCCCTCTGCCCTGACCCACCCATAGGTGGGGCCACAGAGTAGTCCAACCCCTATTTTTAGAATAAAGGTAGGAACCCAGTCCTTAGGACTTTAGATTATACCTGGACGAAACTCTGAAACTGAATCCTGGACCTTCGACGCTCTACGACAAGATTAGAGGACTGAAGAATCTCCCTTGGGGTCAAGGAGTGACTCCCCTGCTTGGCAGGCACCAAAGAAGCATCTGTCCGGTTCGCATCTCTGAAGCTCCCGTCGGACGCCGAAGTCATCGCATCACCAGAGGTGGATTCTCAGACTTCCCGAGGCTACCCTGAGTCCCCAGCAAAGCTGAGGCCCGTGGCTATCGTGGGTGACTTGAGACCGTGACCCCTGGACACCGAGCACATTTGCAAGTGCACCATCTTCTGGGTCTCCCAAGAAGTCGTGCTTTGGGCTCCGAGTAGCCCTAGCCTCCAGCACCACCTGCACCGAAGATCACTGGCCCCCACTCCACGAGTGTCCTGTAAGCCAGCTCCACGTGCGGCGTCACGAGGCTCCTTCGCGGTCGCTAGCCCGTTGGCTAGTAGCCCTTAACGAAGGCCAATCCTTTTCTTACTTGGCATCCTGGTTGCTCCAGGCCTGCCCTCACTGTACCCTCGCTGGGTGAGTTCCACAGACCTTGCTGGTCTGCACCATCGACGATCTACATCTTCACCGAGACTTGCCGTTGCCAAGGCTTGTTGGGTCCAATCCGGTCGCCGACACCTCAGCACTCGACAGACATCGTGTACCAGCCCGAATCCTGCTCCTGGTCGCCGACAACGCCTCCTGGACCTCGTGGCTGAAGAGTCAAGACAACTGTCAACGCACCTGAAGCACTCGACATCGGTGGGCATCTGTCCATCGCCTTCCTGGTCACTGGCTAGTGACCCAGACTCTGTCCCCTCTGCTTTCAGGTTCTTCAGAACTCCGATCCACTCTTGGATCCACCCGGACACTTTTCTCTTGGCCGCCAGCAGCACTTTGCAGCAGATCGCCATTCGAATCGACGACGAAACCCGACCCCGAAAGGCACCTATGCACCCGGCTTCCCTGGGTGAGGTAACACGAGTACTCCGGTGCTCCCGTGGGTAGAGACTCTTCAAAGTCCTAGATCTCAAAGGGTTTTGTCCTAGTCCTCTTTTAAGTGTCCCTTTTCTATAATTTCCCGATCCCGACTTTCTCCATAGAAGTCAACGGCGTATCGCGGTTGTGTATTTACACTGCACGCGTCTCCCGTGGGTCCCCTGTGTCACTACCTTGGGTGGTTCCTTGTGGTCCAAGCACTTCTAGAGGCTCTAGGCCTAGTGTCTAGTTCAGTCGTGGTTCGCATACCACTTTATTGGTATATGGTTTGGTACGCCCCTAGGGCCCAAACGTGTATTTGTGCTATTACTGTAAATTAATAACTTATAACTTATGTACTTCGAACTCTAGCCTCATAAAGAGACTAGAGGGGTGTGTTTAGCAATAAATACATATATTTTGAATATATACCTGGTGTGGTGCTCTTTCATTTGGTCACTCAAGAGATTATAGACTGGTAAAACAAGCTGCTTTACATTCCTTCAAGACTTAGCCTGAAGGCTGCTCTCCATAGCTACCACTAGGATAGCTTTCAATAAGGTTGTCTTTAACCTATCTCCAATAAGGGGTTGTTTGGACTGGTGCAAGGTGCCCACTATAATTAGTGGACAGCATATACCAGACCAACTTCTCACAACGCTGAACAGACATGGCTCATTTATTGCACTTGTTCTTTGTGTGACACATAGATTTTTCACAATCCCTATAACATCAGTGATGCAACATTGATGGCAGCACCCACACTCTGAAAATTGTTCCTGCACAAGCACCACTGCTAACATCTGTCAGCCCGGGTTGACTGTTTGTTAATGATGTATTTCCAGAAAGGTATGAGCTGTGGACAGTCACACAGTGTGTGATAAAGGTTTACCTTGGGACTTCAACACATGGGACAACAATGGGAGACATGGGGAACTTTCAGTATGTGTGGTGGGGAGTTAGGTAAACCATACCAATGTACATGAAATGTAAAGTTTCAACCTAGTATTTGTGGAAACCTTTATAATGTGCTGTTAAACTTGCAGCCATTCCTGCTCCAATATTCATGCACCCAAAACTGTATCCCATCTAGTTTTCAGGTTGTTCAGAGAGTGCCTGATAAATTCCGTTTTGGTGTGGTACAAGTGTGTGACAAATTACTTAGCATCATCTGGGCAAACAATGCTGTTAGAGCTTGCATCCTTAGCGTGGTTTTTCCCCTAACTTTTTGCCTTCAACTCTCCTGTTTTGCTGACATAATTTTTGCTGGCTTTAGGATTCTGCACTCTTTGCCACTGCTGACCAGTGCTAAAGTGCTTGCGTTGTCTTCTTAAAACATGGTAATATTGACTTATCACCAATTGCCACATTTTATTTGCTTGTAAGTCTCTAGTAAAGTGGTGCTACCTGTGCTTGGGGCCTGGAAAGTAAATGCTACTAGTGGGGCTACAGCACTGATTGTGGCACCCACTCAATAGTACTGTAAACTTGTCTCAGATCTGCTGTTGCAGCCTGTGTGAGCAGTTTTAAACTGCCATCTCGACCTGGCAAAACAAACCTTTCGCTAGGTTCAAACATTCGATTTTAATACATATATGTCCCCCCTAGGGTAGATCATGGACAGCCCAGGGGCAGTTTGCAGTGTATTTAAAAAGTCAGACGTACTTTTTAGTTTTACATGTCCTGGTAGTAAAAAATCTTGTACAATTCGTTTTCACCACTGCAAGGCCTGTCTCTCTCATAGGATAACATTGGAGTTGCCTTTTACATTTAATAAGTGATAATTTCCAAATGGGAACAGGTAACCCATTCATGTTTGGTGTCTTTGATATTGTAATAAGAAATTATCTTCCACGGTAAAGCCGGATTTTAAATTACTGTTTTGAAAATTCCACTTTCCGAAAGTTTGTTTTTTTCCTCCATTGGCCATTTAGTATCTTCTGCCTGTCTCTGTGTCACATGCCTGTGGGTAGCTGACAGTTGGGCTTTGTGTATTTCTCCTAGACAGCCAAACACAATAGAAAGCTTAGGTGTGCCTGCATGGGCCATCGCTGGGGGCATGGGAGAGTGGAGCTGGGAACAACCCTACTTACACTTGAATTGGCTGTGTCCTGCCTCCACACAAAGAGCTGCATACCCCCTGTAGTTAGTCTGGAGCTAGGACAGGGAAGGCAGGAAGCCTGTGAACTTCAGTGATAAAGCCCTAGAAGCTTCTCCCACTTCAAAGAAGGCCCAGGTATGCATATTGAACCCTGGACACCGACTCCTCAGTTCACTTCTAAACCTGTGGATACTCTGCCATGTAGAAGGACTGCTGTGCTGCAGAAAGTAATGCCACTCTGCTGGACTGCTGCCTTGTTGTGCTGACCTGCTGACCTCTTGCTTGGGTGAGAAGGACTGGACCTGCATCTGTTGAGCCCAGGACCCCAGAATGACTCGAAGGGCTAGTTGGCAGACCTCCTGACTAGAGCCTCGGGGACAGAAGTCTCCAACAACCTTGAACTCAGCACCTGGACTCTGTCATCTGTGAGTCCTACCCTGCCAAGTGGTGCCACCCTACTCCTGGACCCTTGGAAGTGGGCCTGGAGGTGACCTGCCAACCCATCTGTGGATCTAGCAGAAATGTCTCATTTCCTCTGCTGCATGACACAAACCCGAGCCGAAGCGATGCATCACCTCTGCTGCAAGGGTTCTCTTAGCGCAAGGACTCTGCATCAACCTCGCAGCCCTGTGAGAAGCTTCACTTACGTAAGTCCTCACATCGCAAATCTCTTGTCAACTGCAGACTCGATGACTAAGCAGGTGCTCATATCGCAGCCTCGCAGCTCTTCGGAACTGATGCATCACCTCGGCTGCGTGACATTTTCACGATGTGGGACCCCGCAAGGCTCCACAACCAGGATTTAAGGTACTCCATCACGGTTGGCATGTACTTGTGACTCTGAGCCTGATTTAGAGTTCGACGGACAGGTTACTTTGTCACAAACGTGATAGATTTCCCAACCCCATATTCCAATTCCCACAGGATATAATGTTTGTGACAGAGTTACACATCCGCCGAACTGTAAATCAGGACCTTTGTCCCAGGCCAGTGCGACTAGATATCCACAGTTGGCTCTTTGTGCTAATGAAATCTTAAAAATTGAATATCCCTGGTTTTACTGATCCGATGTTTGTTGTTTTGGTCTTGTTTTATTTATTAACATTTACTCTGTCCCTCAACAAGTAACCCAATTTCTTACAAATGCATTCAATACTCTGTGGGTGGTACTTTCAGTACACTTGTATTCGCAAGTTAGGTTGAATTCCCTCCTTAAAGTTGTGTGTAAGGAAGTGCCTCATCTGCATTCCAAATTCTTCTATATCAGAATTATAGATAAGCAATCCTGAGTTATACATGTGAATATCTGGAATATCGAGTACAAAATATCAAGTGGCTACAATATTGTGACCAAAATATCAACATATAAGTATATTTTGATTTTCTATACCTAACTCCACATATATGTACCATGACGACATACAACTCTTCAAAGAACATAGATGTAGTGTTAAGGATAATAAATCTATACTCACCTATATGTACTTGCCCCACAATATATTTTGGTTACTCCAAAATATTCTATACTCAATATTCCGGACTACAAGCAAAATACTAGTTGCCTATTTATTTTGCACCTGCTGAAATACAGATTAAGAGCTGTGTCAATCTGATTATTTCCCTAAACTTACCCAATCACCATGAGGGCAGTGGCTCATTCAGTAGACTAAGCCATATCCAGTTCAGACTTTCTAAAGCACCTTCTCCAACAATGCATTTCCACATGCAGTAGACTAGGGTAAGTGGAGTCAGGGTTAGAATCCCTGAACATTCCTTCATCAATTGTCTGCGCTCCACTACACAGCAGATATTTATTGTCCCAATGGTCATTTCAGGTTGTAACCAACCCACCACCCATTTGGAATTGTGTTGCCAGACAGTTGGACTCTAAATCTGAAGCAATAGAGACACACTTCTAAATAGGCAGTTGTAATTTGTACAGGGCTACTCTGCATCTATGGGGAACCCAATCCAATTCTATCAATACCATATTAAGATTCTTCAAAACATTTCTGACAAAAAGGTATAAGAACCTGAGCAGGAGTACATCTTGGATAAGGCTATACTGCATGCTATCAATAAGGTGAGTCATCTTGAAAAGTAAACTGAGCTCCTGTCTGATATCAAGGTCCTGATATTGCCAAGTAGAACATGCTCAGTACAGTGAAAAATCGGCACAGCCACATCTTAATCCACCAGCTTCGCCAGATCTTGCACATTCCAAGAAGAGAGAGAAAGCAAGCAAACTTTGCTGATGTTCACTGCAATCCAGGCAAACCACCATAATCATGCAGTGTACCTCATTAGCTTCAAGTCAATTCACATGTGACATATACACAGCAAAATAATTGTAGGAAATCCACCTTTTCTGAATGGCCAACCCACATTTTTTGCCTTTTGCTGGATTCTATACTTGTGCTGGTGTTAGAAATGTGTGCATTGTAACTCTGCTACCCAGTGGTAAAGTGCTTTTGTTCCCCACTTTTTTTTGAAAATCTTTTTTATTACTTTTTACAAGTTACATGAGTTTCGTACAGTGACATATTCTTCGTTCACATGCATTTTTGTACACTCTTCAATGATATAGATATCTCTTTAGGGTCATTGGACGGCATGTGTAAATATTTAGGATGGGAGCTTCTCTACGGGTGTCACTGTGTGTTTTATTACACCTAAGGGAGTTTTATCCTTCCTGTAACTCGTCCGGTGTGTGGAACTACTGGGGTGATCCATTAACTGTTAACTTGGGGTCAAACTGGGGATAGATAGATGGGGGTAAGGATGTGTATGGGTGGGTAAGATTCTTGCATTGGTGGTTACGCTGTGGGCATTACGTGACTGAGTATGTTGTGAGATGTATCGGGCCCTATGAGGGTTGCTGGGGGTTCCTGCATTTGCTGGGTGCTTTGAGGGCCCTGCAGGGTCAGGGAGTCTGTTCCACCTTTAAATGTGGTCGAATTGACATACCTCTAATTGGTATGTTTACCCTACCTATAAGCCCCTAGTGTATGGCACAAAATGTACACAGAGCCCGTAAATTAAATGTTAGTAGGAGACTGTAGCAACTAATGTGCCCTCAATTACAGAGACAGTGTAAAGCATGCCTTCAGGCCTGTCACTGTAGCTGTTGGCATTTTAAAGCCTGTTAAAATAAACCACTTTGACAGATCAAAACCTCTTTTTTGAATATTATTAAGTCACCCCTATGTAGGCCTTGTAGTTCACATTGCAGGATGCATGCTATTTAAATGTAGGACATGTATAAATTTAACGTTAACATGTCCTTACAGAAACTAGCACCCAAAAGCTATTTTTCACTGTGGCAGGCCTATGTAGAAAACCAAAGTACAGATTAAAATCATATTCCTTTATCTCAAGAATGGGACTAGTTAGAAAATTAATTAAACAACTATTTTTAATACGCATAAAAATTATATAAAATGGTAACGTTGGATTTTATTAAATATTAAGAGAAAGTAACTTAAAAAATACCTTTTGTCCTGCCTAAAGTTCCTGGATGCTAATTTGGCATTTGCTCTCTCACTTTTTCCAGCGAGTAATTACAATTTGAATAGATGTGAAAAAGGTGTGAAGTGCATCCCAGGAGCAAACAATAGGCTGACCTGAATGAATAGAGATGACTCTGAACCTCCCAGACTAGGCAGAGGCTGGGAGCATCCTTTTTGATATCAAAGTGTCAGATCCTGCTTGCATGTCAAATCCTTTTTGACAAGTCTGCTGGGAGACATTTAATACTTTGGGGCGCACTTGAACGGAATGGACAGAGGATGTCAAATGAATTCTTGTTTATCCACTGTCTGTTTGCTGGAAACCACACTTTTGGTCTACCTGTCGTCTGTCTCTAGGTTTTACATTTAACACTGGTGACGCACTTGAAACACAGGGAAACAAGATGCCAAAACACTTCCTGTGTATCCACTGTCTGGTTTCTGGAAAACCCTAGTTTTGTTCTACCAAACTTCTGTCACTGGGTTTATTTCAGGTACAGTGGCTGCCACAAGCTGGAGTTTAGAGTTAGATGTGGGAGGATACATTACACACACACACACACCACACACACATGCAGTCCTCAGAGCCCAAGTTTAGTTTGACCAAACTTTTCGCCATCTTAAAAATACTGAAGGTGGGTAGGGTTGGCCCTGGGCACACTTACCCATTGGTTAGGGTTTGCCTAGGTGTCATTCCTACCCACTAGGTCATGGAAAGCATAAATGTGGCATCTTCAGGCACCCACTTCAGAACACTTCTGGACATTAGGAGGAACAGAAGAGAACTAGACCTGCTGTTTGTGACATGAGCGGAGACTTAAAGGACTAGAACTGCTCCCTCCTGTACCCAGGACAGAGAAGTCGGACTCCAAGACTAATAAGGCTGACTCCTGTTAAAGCTACATGGACACGTTAAGCTACAAGAGGCATTTTCCTACAACTGCCCAGCTGACCAGTGGCAAATAGACTTGAACTGGACCCTGCTGTTGACCTCTTCCTGACACCCTGTTTGTCTCTAAATGCCTGTGCTGAGGTCCTGGAAGGTTTTTGAAGTGTACTCCTGTGGTGGATTAGGATTTAAACGACTAAAGTCAGAAGGCAAAATCTTTGACTAGGATGAACTACCCACTTTAAAAATTCATATTTTATTGGATTTTTGTCATTATAGTGTCATTTTGTTTATTAAATTTTACTCTATGTTTCTAACTCAATTTGGCATTTTCATTGTTTTGCATTTTGGCTGTATTGCTGTTTCGGTACTCAATAAATACTTGACACATTACCCTAAGTTAGGCCTGTCTGCTCTGTGCCATAGCTACGAGGGAATTGAGCTGTGGTTAATTTAGTCTTTAAGGGTTCACGCTGACAAGGGTTGTGATTATTCGTTGAGTTGGGTAGTCAACGACCCAAAGAAGAATCTAATTTCTTTCACTGGCGTTAGCGGTGGGACCTAGGGCTTGTGTTTTGCAGTACTACACAGTGATTAAAGTTAAAATTAAAAACCAGCAGCATTTGACTTTTTGGATTTTTAATTGCCTTTTGATTTTTAATTGGTCATTTTTGATTTTTCCTAAATTCATTCCTGTCCTCAATTTTTTCCCATGTGACGTTTGCAAGCATGGAAGTAGACTTAAGCAACATGGAGAGCCTCGGCATGGCAGAGCTGAGGAAGATGTGTAAGGACAGAGGGCTATGGCTCATCAGGGATTCCAAGAAGGAGGACTACCACATTGCTCTCAGAGCTTTAGAAGAAGTATGCATGCTACCTACAATTCACCTCACAGGAGCATGAGGATGACGAAGAGATAGAAGGGGGAAATTATGATATCAATGAGGAGGCTCCAGTGCAAGAGAAGTGTGTGTCCCAAAGAGCAGACTCACCTTAATCTTCCAGAGCAGGAAGCAGTGTGTCAACCCACAACTGTCCCTATCAGAGCTGGAGGGCAGACAGGCAGAGAGAGCTTTGAAATTGCAGGTGACTACCTTTGCCCTGGAGGAAAAGAAGCTGGCTATGTGTGTGGACAAGAATAAGCTGGCTGCTGAGGAGTGGAAGACAACAGCAGCAGCAACATTGAGACAGGAGGAATCTCCATATCACAAAAGCCAGCTCCCTCATCCATATTATTAAAGTGTTTTGGTAGTCTTATCTATCATTATCTTGTCTAGTGTTCTTGAGCCACACCATGAAAAGCCAAAGGATTACATGGCTTTGCAAAAGAAGAGATATAGGGTGAAGAATTGAAGGAAACAGGTTTCCCATTGCCACATAAAATAAAATATTTGCTTTAGAAGTGTGGCTTTTCTGCAGCAAAGCTGCGTTTTTAATGACTAACCTGCATAGAAACCTATCTATGCTTTCTAAAAGGATCACACTATCAAAACCAAATTTGCAGCATGCAGGTAATCCTGTATAAGAAGTAGGGGTGGGCAGAATGTTTAATTCTGCCCGTGGAGTTGGCACGTTACTCTTTAACGTAGAGTTCCGGCCAAATTCTGTCAATCGCTGTGTTGTGGAATTTTTTTCCCATGAGGCTCCAGAAAATGCAAGTTGGCAAGCGCAAGCGAAATTTGGCATCCTCAAGTGCGATTTTCTAATGCAGGCAGTCACGAGCAGCCAGAGCGCTGCCTTTTGAGTAGATTTGCTGCTGCTTGAGTAGATTTTCTACTGGAGCGGCAGCAAAATCAACTCAAATGACCAGGCGTTCTTGAGCAAAGCATGGTGCCATTCAGTGCTGCTAATGCTACCGGCGCTAAATTGTTGTGCGAGCTGCATATTTTCTACCCATTGGTGGAACTCCACAGAATCTCCCAGAGTACTTATGTAAATCTGCAGAATTTCGTAGAGTGAAACTCCGCAAGTTCCGCACACCCCTAATAAGAAGACTAATGAATTGTTTTATTACATTTGAGTTCATCAATATTTGAACTAAGAGATATACTGTGACTCAAGGCTCTTCTTGCAGCCATTTACATTCCTACCTGACCTCCTGTGATTAACACCTCCTCTCCCCTAAGATGAGAAGTCAAGCAACAATACAGTGAATTCCTTTATTGTATGATCTTCACACTCCATATCCCCTTCACAACCATCATATAAGAAATGAATCTTCTCTGCCTTGAGGACAGAGAGTAAAATGCTAGTTATGGAGGGAAGGTTCCTTGTATATATGTTTGAGTTGTAGAACTGGAATATCATTTTTACAGTACACCGTTGGGTGAGAAGGTATATCCATATCTTCAGTATGAGACAGCCAATTCATGGGATATAATATACATGTGTACCTGTGTGTTTTTCGGTGTATGTGGGTGCATGTGTGCTTGTGTATCTTTGTGTGTGTTTTTGTGTGTCCTTGTTTACATGTGTCTCAGTAAACATTTGTGAATGTGATCCCTACAGGTCAAACCCCTCCTAGTACCAGATGGTAGAATAGAAAAAAAAAATCATTCTGAAAATTCTGGATCAGAAGCTGTGAATGGTGCAAAATAATTTGCCCTACATACAACGGATCGCTGACAGAATATCGGAACAAACAATATCGCTTGGATAGATTATCAGGTCAAAAATATCAAGGACCAAAATATCGAGAAGGTAAGTGCAAATAGGTAAGTATAGTTTGACTATTCTTAACTCCACATCTACGTACCTTGAAGATATATATATATCATCAAGGTACATATATATATGTGGAGTTATATATAGAAATACTTTACTTACGTATAGAAACTTACCTTCACAATATTTTTGTTCTTGACATTCTTGATACGATATTTTGTTCAATGATATTTTTGGTTCCAATATTCTGTCTAAACACCACATACGATCATACTCAAAAGTGGGTCCTGTGCTCACTGTGCCATAAGGTGCATGTGGTCCAAGCTCCACCTCAATGTAGTAGCCTAACAAGGTGGAACTGATCTGGAATTTCCTTGTTCTTCTGTTCAGACGAAAGGTGTGGTACTTTAGGCTAGACTACTCCTATTGGAGCAGGTCTAAGACAGATTTCCCTAGGTTTGCTTCCATTGTGAAGTGGTGCAATAGGCAAAAAAGATAGATAAGAATGCAGCCCAAGGAATCACCAGTTTATGAGAATTTTGCAAGCATTCCACTCATTGCCTTTTATTTCACTTAACACTCTAGATTTGTAGTGTATGCCCGGATGTGTCTCCCTTGCACGCTGTGCCATAGGACCGAAGAAGCACTTCACAGAAGAGACCCAACAAGGAGGAAACTAGTCTGCGCTTGCTTGTGTTCCCATTCTGAGAGAGAAGTGGGGTTGGACTGTTTCTTGTGTTCAAAATATTTTATTAGTGTAGGAAAGTAGGATCTGCTTTAATGGTTACCCCCACTTTTTGCTGGTGTTCAACTGTTTTTTGATTAGTCTGACTGGGATCCTGCTGATCAGGACCCCAGTCACTGTGCTTTCTCCCTAAATTGGTAATGGTACGTACTTAGGTACATCCCAGATTGGATACTGGTGTACCCTTGTAAGTCCCTAGTATATGGTACTGAGGTACCAGGGGCATAGGTACACCAGGGGTCCCCCATGGGCTGAAGCATGTATTGTGCCACCCATGGGAGACCACTCAAACTGTAGCCACAGGCCTGCCATTGCAGCCTGTGTGAGCTGGTGCTAGCACCACTTACAACAGATACAGCTTTTCCTATATCTAAGTTCACTGCACTTAAGACCCATAAGTCACCCCTCTAGAAGGCCTTCCAGTCCTGAAGGCAGGGTGCTTGTTGCTAAGTGTGAGGGTGCCCCTGCATGAGCAGGACACCCCTACAGCCAACGGAGTCCATTCTCCCGGGTAGTAAGTGCATCAGCCATATAACATATAGAGGGGCATTGCGTCAGTATGCGATGACCATCTTTAAACTGGCTGGAACGAACCTGGGCTTTGTTCGCCCTAAGTTGGCAGGGTATGCCCAGACATGGGTCCCTTGCTTACTTTGCCACTGGATTCAAGCTAGCCTGGCTGATGAGGGCTGTTAGCCCGAAACCGGTCCCAGGATGCTTGTTTCCGGTCCAGGGAAGACATGGCTTGGCAGTTCGGTCTGGACTGTTCCCATGAGGCACAGGGTCAAGACTGATTTGCATATAGCTGTGTCTGAACTGGGGTGGCAAAGTGAGCTAAAGAAGGATGATGGATTCAACCCAGATCTGTGACTGGGGGTGAGTGTTTGAAAAGTTTCAGCACTCCGTCCATCATCTCCTTGTGTTTGCCATGTTTGGTATCAAACATGTTGGAATCATACGCCAACACTGTATCTGGTAATGGAGGTATGATTCCATCCATGGTGGGGCCCTTCCGGGAGGCCCTCCATGCTCCCGGGACCGATCTAACAGAGCCTGACAGCAACCTAGGGCTTCTACCGACCACAGACACGATTCTTCCCTCCTGCTGCTGGGCCAAGCCCGAGCAGGGGAAAGTAGGATAAAAGGTTTCCTGTCACAGCGAGGTGTGACCACCTCCCAGACAGGACTTAGTGTATTGGGCCAGGGCAGGAGCACTTGCCAGCACCACATAGTCTGCTCGAGGGCATATTTGGTGCCCTCCTTGCATACTCCAGTTCAAACCAGATCCGGGAGCCACTGGCTCCCCGCTCTGGAGCGAAACTGGACAAAGGACATGGGAGTATCCTCCCCACTGTCCGACCCCTCCTCTGGGAGGGACCCCTGAATCGTCCCAACCCTCACCTTAGTATACTTAAGGGCTTACCTGTAGGTGGGTCCCTTGATTCGCCGTGGGATTCGATTCAGATACAACTCCACTTCTTCTTTGACCGTCTGGACATCTTGGCCGAGTCGTGCTGACTGGGCCGAACTGATCGCATCGTCCTCTTGCTTCCGGACCAAGACTGCAACGGAGAAGACTCTGTCGACTCCTGACCTCGTCGTCCTGCAAGCTCGCTGCAACATCAGTGTCCGTGGTTCATACAGGTTCCGTCCTGGGCCTGTGGACATCTAAAGACATCCAAAGGAATTTCCCTTGCAGTGAAAGAGTCACTCCCCTGTATCCGCATGCACCGCAACAAGATCAACTGGTTTGCCGAGCCTGGGCTCCTACGGACTCCACAAGGCTCTGCAACACAGGTGGTGGTTCTATGTTCCCTCGAGGCCTGAGCTGTCCTCTTGTTGAGTTGAGGCCAGCATCCTTCGTAGAACGCCCTGGAACCAAACCCCTGTGCACTGTGTTGCTGCATCGCTTTAAACATCCGGTGACCGAAACAGTTACTACGACCGACTCGTGCCAACGGAGTCGCACGCATGAAGGGGTTCTGTCGACGAGTCTGTCCCCACTATAACTGACCCGTGTCGAAGTGGTTGGTTGGACGGACCGATTCTGTTGTCTTCAGCATCCCGGTGGCTCGGGCAGAGCTACCGCTTCAGTGTCCCCAGCTTGAAGCCTCTTCACTTAACTTGTTTTCTTGAACTCGAGTGGCCTTCGTCTCCCGTGCCTCCTGGATGTGCCGGCGTGCCATAGACTCTGTTCCCTCTGCTTTCAGGTGCCCTTCATCCCGAACTCGCTTCTGAGTTCCAACAGACTCTTTCATCCTTCTGTGGTGAGACTGCAACCGTGACGTACCCGCTGAACTGTATTGAGTGTATGGGCAACTATTTCTTCTCACCTGACCATTGGGGGGTTCCAAGACTCTCACCTGGGGTGGTTCCTCCGGTCCCCGACTCTTCTACATCTCCTGGGTCCAGTTTCGACTTAGGTCATGGTTCACTTCCTACTTATTTGATATATGGTCTGTCTCCCCTCTGGGGACCATTGTCTACTGGTGCTAACTGCTGTTCTATGTCCAAAGTATTGTGTGCATTGTGAATATCTCCGGTTAGCCGACACTAAACTATTAGATACTGGTAAACCGAACTGCTTTGCACTCCTCCTAGATTAAGCCTGAAGGCTGCTCTCCACAGCTACCACTTAGAGAGCTTTCTATGGTTATCTAAACCCCTAAAATCACCATAAGGGTCACCCGGGTTAGTGCAGGGTGCTACACTTGCATAAGTGAGCACCATTGTGAGAAGTTGGCCTGGTATATGCTGTTCACTAATTAAAGTGGACACCTTGCACCAGAACAATTCGACTCTTATGGTAGATAGGTTTAAGACAACCTTTATAGAAAGCTATCCTAGTGGTAGCTGTGGAGAGCAGCCTTCAGGCTAAGTCTTGAAGGAATGTAAAGCAGCTTGTTTTACCACACAATCTCTTGAATCACCAAATGAAAAGACACCACACAGGTATATATATCAAATATATATGTATTTATTAATAAACACTCTCTACTAATCTCTTTATGAGATTAGAGGTCAGGAACATATGTATAAGTCAAAGGGTATCAAGATAAGTTTAGCACAATCGAATATCACAATCTTAGTTTGGCTAGACCTAGGTCTAGGGCATCTAGAATCGAGGGACCCCCAAGAACCACCCCAGGGAGTTGTAGGAGACCCACAGGGGACGGACGCGGTGACCTGGCACCGGTGCGAGTCCTGTGCGAGTCTATGCGCTCAGACGCGATTGAGATTTCAATGTTAAAGGTCCCTTGCGTGTTCGAGGCGAACACACCGATCGGTCCTTGTACGAGTCGAAGGACGCGGTTATAGATAGAGTTGCAAGGGAGATGGACGCGCTGTGTCTAACACAGACGCGAACCTTGTGCGAGTTAGTGCAATGGAGATCTCAGTGCTACAGGCCCTTTGTGTGTTCGAGGCGAACACCGATCGGACTCAGTACGAGTCGAAGGATACAGTTCTAGATAGTGTTGCAAAGGAGATGGACGCGGTGTGTCTAACACAGACGCGAACCCTGTACGAGTCAGCACAATTGTCGCACTTAGAAAGTTAGAGTTTTAGGACACTTCGAGGGAAGCTACAAGCAAGTCACTTACAGGGTAAGTAGTTCTAGGGCCCACACCCACAGGAGCACCGTAGTGCTGAAGTTACCTCACCCAGGGGAGCCGGGTGCATAGGTGTTCTTTGGTGTCGGGTCGCGGCGTCGTTTTCAATGGGAGCCAGTGAAGACTTGCTGCTTGCGGCGACAGGAGAAGTGTCCGGAGGAATCCAAGCCTGGATTCGGAAGATGGAGGACCTGAAAGCAGAGGGGACAGTGTTCAAAGTCACTTGGCAGTGACTCGGGGCAAGGAAGATGGATGCCCACCGTCATCGCCAGATTCAGGTCGTTCGTGGTTGCCTTGACTCTTCAGCCACGAGGTCCAGGAGGCATTGACGACAACCAGGAGCTGGATTTGTTGTGTCCCACGATCTCTGCAGCTTACTGCAGTGTCAGCAACTCGAATGGAGCCAACAAGCCTTGGTAACAGCAAGTCTCGTAGAAAGTGTGAAGAGGCAATGGCGCAGACCAGCAAGGTCTGTGGGACTCACCCAGCGAGGGTAAGTCAGGGCAGGCCTGGAGCAACCAGGGGAGCCCTTTGGTTTCTTTAGAAAGTCTTCTGGGGACCCACAAGCCAGCTGGCAAGGGATCGCAAAGACACCTCGGGAGGATTCGCTCACAGGGGCCCACGGTCACTCGGGATGTGGTAGGCCTCTGATCTTAGGAAGGATTCCTGCTGGAGGCTGGGACCATCCGTGGTCCAAAGCACAAGTTCGTGGAACGTTGTGAAGGGGTTGCACTTGACAATAGTGCACGGTACCCAGGGGTCGCGGTTCCTCGTTACTCTTGGGGTCCACTGGCCTCAGCTTTGCTGGGGACTCACGATGGCCTTTGGGAAATCAGGAAATCCACTTCTTGGACTGCAGGGACTTCGGACTCCGGCGGGAGCGGCGTAGTTTGCGACCGTCGTTTGTAGTTTTTGGTGCCTGCCAAGCAGGGGAGTCACTCCTTGACTCCAAGGGAGATTCTTCAGTCTTCCAAAGGTAGTGGAACGTCGAAGGTCCGGGATTCTTCTTCAGAGCGTCATCCAGGGAAATCTAGGGTGCAATGCACAGGTTCCCCCTCTTATACTAAAAGGAGGGGAGGGACTAGCTCTATGACCCTACCTATGGGAGGGCCAGGGGAGTGGGTGGCTACACCCACTTCCCTTTGTCCAGTTTCGTGCCAGAGCAGGGACAGGTAGCCCCTGAGCCGGTTTGAACTGGCATATGCACAGAGGAGCCTTCTGCTCCCCCAGTGCAGGACTTCAAAGCACTCTAAGAGTGCACCCACCCAGCCCCAATACACTAAACCCTGTCTGGGAGGTGGTCACACCCCCTTGGGACAGGATATCTATTGTTGGGCTTCCTCCACTGCGAGTGTTGGTCATCAGCAGGAGGGCAGCCCAGTGTCTGTGACTGGTGGCATCCATTTTGTGATGCCAGGGCTCTGCAGGATTCTACCGCGTTTCCACAGTAGGTACATGTCTATCCCTCTAGAAGGGTGGAATGCTACCCCCGCCGCCAGGACTGGCGGGGGGGTAGTATTCCAAGGTGTTTGACACCAAACACGACATGTTTCGATGCAGCTATTCCAAAGTTAGCATTTTACCGCGAGGATATAATGCACTTAAAAGTATATGGTTTAACCGCATCCACAAACAGCACCAGAGAATGGACTCTGAGAGCTGCAGAGGGGCCGTGCTCAGGCAGAGGCACCCCCTCACATAGAAGCCAAGCACCCTGCCCTCAGGATTGATAGGGCCTGCCTTAGGGGTGACTGATAGGGTTATATGTGTGTGTAGGAGAGATATAGGGAACATATATCTCAGTGAGGGGTGCTAGCACTTCCTCACTCAGGCTGCAGTAGCAGGCCTGTGGTGTCAGATTTAGTCTGCTTCCCAGGGGTGGCATAATACATGCTGCAGCCCCTGGTAGGCCTGTGAAGTACCTATGCCCTTGGTACCTAAGGTACCATATACTAGGGACTCATAATGTACCACCGTATCCAATCACTAGTTCACCTAGAGTGCACTCCAAGTCGTTTAGAGAGAACAGAGAGGCTGGGGCCCTGATTAGCAGGGACCCAGCCAGACTATAGCCAGAAACCAGTGTAAACATCAGAAAAAAAGTGGGGGCAACATAAGAGGCAGATCCTACTCTCCTACACAACCCCCCCCCCAAATGCAGGGACACTAAACTAACCTTGACCAGTTGAGTCTTCGTGTTCAAAGTGGAAATACCTTGAGAGTCCATCTGCATTGGCATGTTGGGTCCCAGGTCTATGTTCCACTGTATAGACCATCCCCTGTAGGGAAATGGACCACCTCAAAAGTTTTGGGTTTTCTCCTTTCATTTGTTTAAGCCATAGGAGGGGCTTGTGGTCGGTCTGAACTATGAAGTGAGTACCAAACAAGTATGGCCTCAGCTTCTTCAGGGCCCATAGCACAGCAAAGGCCTCCCTCTCTATAGCTGACCAACGTTTCTCTCTAAGGGTCAGCCTTCTGCTAATAAAAGCTACTGGCTGGTCTTGACCTTCATCATTCAGTTGAGACAGTACAGCTCCCACACCCAGCTCAGAAGCATCTGTTTGGACAATGAACTTTTTGGTGTAGTCTGGACTCTGTAGGATGGGGGCAGTGCACATGGCCTGCTTTAGCTCTTCAAATGCCTTCTGACAGCTAGCTGTCCACTGAACCTTTTTTGGCATTTTCTTTGAGGTCAGATCATTCAAGGGGGTCACTATAGATCCATATCCCTTGACAAACCTCCTATAGTACCCAGTCAGGCCTAAGAAGGCTCTCACCTGTGTCTGGGTGGTTGGAGCAACCCATTCCATTATGGTTTGGATTTTGCTCTGTAAAGGCTGAACCTGGCCTCCACCCACAAGGTGGCCCAGGTACACAACCTGACTCTGCCCTATCTGGCACTTAGTGGCCTTGATAGTGAGGCCTGCTTTCTGCAGGGCCTCCAAAACATTCCTGAGGTGGACCAGGTGATCCTGCCAGGAGGAACTAAAGACAGCAATATCATCTAGATAAGCTGAGCAATAAGTTTCCATCCCTGTCAGAACTTTATTCACCAACCTCTGGAAAGTGGCAGGTGCATTTTTCAATCCAAAGGGCATCACCACAAAGTGGTAGTGCCCACCAGGGGTCAAAAATGCTGTTTTGGCTTTTGCATCATCAGCTAACCTGATCTGCCAGTAGCCAGCTGTTAGGTCAAACGTGCTTAGATACTTGGCTGAGGCCAAAGTATCAATCAGCTCATCTGCCCTTGGTATGGGATAGCCATCAGTCCTAGTGACTGCATTGAGGCCTCTGTAGTCTACACAAAACCTCATTTCTTTCTTACCACCCTGGGTATGAGGCTTGGGTACCAAGACTACTGGACTAGCCCAAGGGCTATCTGAAGGCTCAATTACACCTAGCTCCAACATTTTCTGGACTTCAGTCCTGATACAGTCCCTGACATGGTCAGGTTGCCTGTAGATTTTATTCTTGACAGGCAGACTGTCTCCAGTGTCCACCTCGTGGGTGCACCAGGAAGTCTGACTAGGGGTCAGGCTAAACATATGTCTAAACTGTTGCAGAACTTGTCTGCACTCAGTTTGCTGATGGTCGGTGAGGCTGCTTGCCAAAGCAACACCATCTACTGACCCATCATCAGGGTTCTGAGAGAGCAGGTCAGGGAGAGGGTCACTCTCCTCCTCCTGGTCCTCATCAGTTGCCATGAGCAAGCCCATGTCAGCCCTGTCAACATATGGCTTTAATCTGTTGACATGGAGCACCCTCAGGGGGCTCCTGGGAGTTCCAAGATTCACCAGGTAGGTGACTTCTCCCTTCTGTTCAACTATTGTATGGGGGCCACTCCACTTGTCCTGGAGGGCTGCTGGGGCCACAGGCTCCAACACCCACACTTTCTGTCCTGGCTGGTATACAGTCAGTACAGCCTTTTGGTCATGCCAAGCTTTTTGTAATTCTTGGCTGGCCTCCAGGTTTTTGGTTGCCTTTTTCATGTACTCTGCGATCCTGGAGCGGAGACCAAGTACATAGTCCATCACATCTTGTTTGGAGGGCTTGAGAGGTAACTCCCAGCCCTCTTTTACCAAACACAGTGGACCTCTCACAGGATGCCCAAACAGAAGCTCAAATGGGCTGTAACCAACCCCTTCTGTGGAACCTCTCTGTATGCAAACAACAGGCAAGGAAGAAGAAGGTCCCATTTCCACCTAAGCTTCTCTGGGAGACCTTTAATCATTCCTTTCAAGGTTTTGTTGAAGCGTTCAACTAACCCATTGCATTGTGGGTGATAGGGGTGTTGAACTTGTAAGTTACACCACACTCCTTCCACATTGCTTTTAGATATCCTGACATGAAGTTGGTACCTCTGTCAGAAATGACCTCCTTTGGGAAACCCACTCTGGAGAAGACTCCAATGAGGGCTCTTGCCACCACAGGGGCTGTGGTGGTCCTCAGGGAATTGCTTCTGGGTACCTGGTGGCATGATCCACTACCACCAGGATAAACCTGTGCCCAGATGCAGTTTGAGGGTCAAGGGGACCAACAATGTCAATCCCTACCCTTTCAAAGGGTACCCCCACCACAGGTAGTGGTATCAGGGGGCCTTTGTTGTGCCACCTGCCTTACCACTGGCTTGGCATGTGACACAGGAGCGACAAAACTCCTTTGTGTCCTCTGACATATATGGCCAATGAAAATGTGGAACAAGCCTGTCCCAGGTCTTGTTTTGGCCCAAGTGTCCTGCTAAAGGGATGTCATGTGCTAGGGCCAAGAGGAACCCCCTAAACTTCTGAGGTATTACCAACCTCCTGGTGGCTCCAGGGGCTGGGTCTCTACCTTCCGAATATAGGAGTCCCTCATCCCAATAAACTTTATGGGACCCACTAGCACTCCCAGCAGCCTCAGCAGCAGCCTGCTGTCTGAGGGGTTCAAGAGAGGGGCAGCACTGTTGCTCCTTACTCAGATCCTCCCGAGAAGGGCCCCCTGCCCCCAAGAACTCAACCTGATCAGGCTCAAGTTCCTCTGGGGCAGTTCCTTCTTCAGGATCTGCTTCACCTCCCTCTGGGGTGAATCTGTGATCTGAGACAGAGGGGAAGGCACTGCCTTTACCCTACTGCTCCTCCTCTTGGGAAGCATCTGGTCCATTGTTCCAGGATCCAGAGCTGGTTCAGTGTCATGCATTCTTGCTTGTGACCTGGTCACAGCAAATACCTCTGCAGGGATGCCCAACATCTCAGCATGAGTCCATAACTCTACTTCAGACCAGGCTGAAGTCTCTAGATCATTGCCCAATAGACATTCGACAGGGAGGTCTGCACTGACTACAACCTTCTTGAGGCCAGTTACCCCTCCCCAGGAGAAATTCACAACTGCCAGACTATGGTTGGTCTTGACGTTGCTTGCATTGGTCACCTGGTACATTTCGCCCAGGATGATCTGTCCAGGGTCCACAAGATCCTCTGCCACCATGGTGACACTAGCACCTGTGTCCCTAAATGCCAAAGCCTGTTTGCCATTTATTACAGGCTGCTGTTTGTATTTGCCCAGATTACTGGGACTCACTAGGAAGGACATATTAAGGTCTCCCTCACAAATCAGCATTGCCTGAGTGGGCACTCTGACTAGGTCAGAGTCCACTTCAGAACCCAGGGTCAACCCTACTACACCCTTATTCTGTGTACCACCTCCACCAGTAGCTGAACTAGGGGGAACAGTTGCCTTAGGGGCAGGAGTGGTGGTGGTTTGGTCTTTGGACTTGTTACAGTCAGAAGTCCAGTGCCCTTTCTGTTTACAGAATTTGCACCAGGGCTTCTTTTGGCCTTTTCCCTTGTTGGATTGTGACTCCCCACCAGATGCAGATTTTTGGGGCCCTTGTGAAGTCTTCTGGTCTTTTGACTTATCCCCACCTTTCTCAGAGCCCTTAGGATCTTGCTTCTTGGTGTCACCCCCTTGGTTCTGGGGTTTCTGCCTCACCCTGGTTCTGACCCATTTGTCTGCCTTCTTTCCCAATTCTTGGGGAGAGGTCAGATCCGAGTCCACCAGGTACTGATGCAACAACTGGTTCTGGCAATTATTAAGGATCTGTTCTCTCATCATCAGATTATACAATCCCTTGAAATCAGTAACCCTACTGCCAACCAGCCAACCCTCCAGAGCCTTGGTTGCACAATCAACAAAGTCAGTCCAGTCCTGAGTCTGTGCCTTCTGGGTGTCTCTGAACTTCAACCTGTACTGCTCAGTGGTTAAGCCAAACCCATCTATTAGTGCACTCTTCAGGACTTCATAATCATCAGCATCCTCTTCTCTAACAGTGAGGAGCTTGTCTCTACCTTTATCTGAAAAGGAGAGCCACAAGATTGCTGCCCACTGCTTTTGGGGGACCTGCTGTACTCTACAGGCCCTCTCCATAGCAGTTATCCACTTGTGGATATCATCCCCACTCTGGTAGGGAGGAACAACCTTGCTCAGGTTCCTATGGTCTGGAATAGATTCTCTGCCTCTAGGGACCCTGTTGCTGCCACCAAGGGGTTCTAACCCCTCTCGTCTAGAAGCTCTCTGGATCTCCATGGCTTCTCTATCCAGTGCCAACTGCTTGGTTCTGCGGGCAACTCTTGCTTCCTCATACTGCAGCAGTTTGCACATTCTTTCAGAGGAGGTCTCTCTTATGGGAAAGTATGAGTTCCTCTGGTGGACAAATTCTCTGCCAGAGTGATAAGAGTGCTCAGATTCCCTGGAAGGGGACCTATGCCTCTCATCCACTCTGTCAGTTCTCTTAGGGAGAATTCCTCTGTCCTTTTCAGGCCCCTTGAGGCCTGGCCATTCAATCACAGAGTCCTGGTCATTCTGATTTTCATCATCTAACCCAGATACTGTAATTGACCCACCCACTGATTCAGACCCATTAGCTCCTAGAGCCAATCTAAGATCATCTGCTGTCAGCAGATCTATCAGGTGCAGGGTTGAGGGACTCTGTCGTAGCCTCAGGTGTCTTTCAACACACATGGCTCTCAAGTCAGAGAAAGCCATGTCCTTATACTGAGGCTGAGTGGATCCACTGGTTCCACCCTTTAAGGACATTCTAGTGTTGTGCAGTGTTGTACTACCTACACTAGTTTGTGGCCTACTGATACTAGCTTGAGCTGTAGAAAGGGTGTGCTATCCCTTGGCACACAGCTCTAAGTTCAGTAGAACTTATTGATACTAAGCTTGACTTTATATGTACCTTAAGTACCTATAGTGGTTTTCAGTTAGTAATTCAAATAGAGATTTTCTGGTAAAACAATAGCAAGCTGGAATCCCACACGCTGCCCACCAATGTGAGAAGTTGGCCTGGTATATGCTGTTCACTAATTAAAGTGGACACCTTGCACCAGAACAATTCGACTCTTATGGTAGATAGGTTTAAGACAACCTTTATAGAAAGCTATCCTAGTGGTAGCTGTGGAGAGCAGCCTTCAGGCTAAGTCTTGAAGGAATGTAAAGCAGCTTGTTTTACCACACAATCTCTTGAATCACCAAATGAAAAGACACCACACAGGTATATATATCAAATATATATGTATTTATTAATAAACACTCTCTACTAATCTCTTTATGAGATTAGAGGTCAGGAACATATGTATAAGTCAAAGGGTATCAAGATAAGTTTAGCACAATCGAATATCACAATCTTAGTTTGGCTAGACCTAGGTTTAGGGCATCTAGAATCGAGGGACCCCCAAGAACCACCCCAGGTAGTTGTAGGAGACCCACAGGGGACGGACGCGGCGACCTGGCACCGGTGCGAGTCCTGTGCGAGTCTATGCGCTCAGACGCGATTGAGATTTCAATGTTAAAGGTCCCTTGCGTGTTTGAGGCGAACACACCGATCGGTCCTTGTACGAGTCGAAGGACGCGGTTATAGATAGAGTTGCAAGGGAGATGGACGCGCTGTGTCTAACACAGACGCGAACCTTGTGCGAGTCAGTGCAATGGAGATCTCAGTGCTACAGGCCCTTTGTGTGTTGGAGGCGAACACCGATCGGACTCAGTACGAGTCGAAGGATACAGTTCTAGATAGTGTTGCAAAGGAGATGGACGCGGTGTGTCTAACACAGACGCGAACCCTGAATGAGTCAGCGCAATTGTCGCACTTAGAAAGTGAGAGTTTTAGGACACTTCGAGGGAAGCTACAAGCAAGTCACTTACAGGGTAAGTAGTTCTAGGGCCCACACCCACAGGAGCACCGTAGTGCTGAAGTTACTTCACCCAGGGGTGCCGGGTGCATAGGTGTTCTTTGGTGTCGGGTCGCGGCGTCGTTTTCAATGGGAGCCAGTGAAGACTTGCTGCTTGCGGCGACAGGAGAAGTGTCCGGAGGAATCCAAGCCTGGATTCGGAAGATGGAGGACCTGAAAGCAGAGGGGACAGTGTTCAAAGTCACTTGGCAGTGACACGGGGCAAGGAAGATGGATGCCCACCGTCGTCGCCAGATTCAGGTCGTTCGCGGTTGCCTTGACTCTTCAGGCACGAGGTCCAGGAGGCGTTGACGATGACCAGGAGCTGGATTCGGCGTGTCCCACAATGTCTGCAGCTTACTGCGGTGTCAGCGACTCGATTGGAGCCAACAAGCCTTGGTAACAGCAAGTCTCGGGGAAAGTGTGAAGAGGCAATGGCGCAGACCAGCAAGATCTGTGGGACTCACCCAGCAAGGGTAAGTCAGGACAGGCCTAAAGCAACCAGGGTAGCCCTTTGGTTTCTTTAGAAAGTCTTCTGGGGACCCACAAGCCGGCTGGCAAGGGATCGCGAAGACACCTCGGGAGGATTCGCTCACAGGGGCCCACGGTCACGCGGGATGTGGTAGGCCTCTGATCTTAGGAGGAATTCCTGCTGGAGGCTGGGACCATCCGTGGTCCAAAGCACAAGTTCGTGGAACGTTGTGAAGGGGTTGCACTTGACAATAGTGCACGGTACCCAGGGGTCACGGTTCCTCGTTACTCTTGGGGTCCACTGGTCTCAGCTTCGCTGGGGACTCACGATGGCCTTTGGGAAGTCAGGAAATCCACTTCTTGGGCTGCAGGAACTTTGGACTCCGGCGGGAGCGGCGTAGTTTGCGACCGTCGTTTGTAGTTTTTGGTGCCTGCCAAGCAGGGGAGTCCCTCCTTGACTCCAAGGGAGATTCTTCTGTCTTCCAAAGGTAGTGGAACGTCGAAGGTCCGGGATTCTTCTTCAGAGCGTCATCCAGGGAAATCTAGGGTGCAATGCACAGGTTCCCCCTCTTATACTAAAAGGAGGGGAGGGACTAGCTCTATGACCCTAACTATGGGAGGGCCAGGGGAGTGGGTGGCTACACCCACTTCCCTTTGTCCAGTTTCGCGCCAGAGCAGGGACAGGTAGCCCCTGAGCCGGTTTGAACTGGCATATGCACAGAGGAGCCTTCTGCTCCCCCAGTGCAGGACTTCAAAGCACTCTAAGAGTGCACCCACCCAGCCCCAATACACTAAACCCTGTCTGGGAGGTGGTCACACCCCTTGGGACAGGATATCTATTGTTGGGCTTCCTCCACTGCGAGTGTTGGTCATCAGCAGGAGGGCAGCCCAGTGTCTGTGACTGGTGGCATCCATTTTGTGATGCCAGGGCTCTGCAGGATTTTACCGCGTTTCCACAGTAGGTACATGTCTATCCCTCTAGAAGGGTGGAATGCTACCCCCGCCGCCAGGACTGGCGGGGGGGTAGTATTCCAAGGTGTTTGACACCAAACACGACATGTTTCGATGCAGCCATTCCAAAGTTAGCATTTTACCGCGAGGATATAATGCACTTAAAAGTATATGGTTTAACCGCATCCACAAACAGCACCAGAGAATGGACTCTGAGAGCTGCAGAGGGGCCCTGCTCAGGCAGAGGCACCCCCTCACATAGAAGCCAAGCACCCTTCCCTCAGGATTGATAGGGCCTGCCTTAGGGGTGACTGATTGGGTTATATGTGTGTGTAGGAGAGATATAGGGAACCTATCAGTGAGGGGTGCTAGCACTTCCTCACTCAGGCTGCAGTAGCAGGCCTGTGGTGTCAGATTTAGTCTGCTTCCCAGGGGTGGCATAATACATGCTGCAGCCCCTGGTAGGCCTGTGAAGTACCTATGCCCTTGGTACCTAAGTTACCATATACTAGGGACTCATAAGGTACCACAGTATCCAATCACTAGTGCACCTAGAGTGCACTCCAAGTCGTTTAGAGAGAACAGAGAGGCTGGGGCCCTGATTAGCAGGGACCCAGCCAGACTATAGCCAGAAACCAGTGTAAACATCAGAAAAAAAGTGGGGGCAACATAAGAGGCAGATCCTACTCTCCTACAACCATATACTAACCCGGCTTCTCACATTGGTGTGCAGCAGTTGGTATTCAAGCTTGCACCGGTTTACCAGCTAATCTGAGTGTGGTCTAATTGAAAAACCATCACTAACATCTAGGCACATATAATACTGTATAGACAGTTAAGTTATACTGAACTTTTCAGATTGGTTGTCAGGGGCCTAGCACACTCTTTCTCCAATCTTAGAAAGTTTAGTTCCCACTAGGTTAGGTAGGTGCAACACCACACTACACCTAGTACGTCTTTAGTGGGAGATGCTAGTGGCTCTCTGCCTTGTAGATACAGTGGTCTAACGTTTGAGGAACTGAGAGCCCTGTGTTCCTCTACAAAACTGAAGACAGGGAAAAGCCCTAGCACTCAGCACCTCTTAGGGGTGCTAATGCAGGATGACCTCCAGAAAGCTGGTGAGTCGGAAGAGCATGACCGAGTGGGTGGGCAGGGGTCAGAAGAGGAGACAGGAGGGACCCCCCCTCCTTGACCTCAACTTTGACCCTAACCAGGAGGAGTCTAATGACTCTCACCTGGGGAGCTCTGATCCCCCCAGAGGATAGTGCAGATGGCACAGAAGGAGTCCTTAGAAATAGGTCCCCCTTTATTCCACCTGGGAGGGTTCAGGATAGGCAGAGGAGAGCTAGGTCTTCCTCTGCAAAGTCGATTGCCTCTGGTACTTCGGTAGGGACATCCATCTCTGACAAGAGGGATAACTCCTTAGACAGGAAATACCAAAGGGTCAAGCTTGAGACCTTGAGACTCAAGCTCAGGCGAGACCAGTTGGCCCTGGATAAGGAGGCCTTAGAAGTATAGAAGGCTAGGAAAAAGTTGGGACTAGAGTCCCATGGTGGCAGCCCCAGCATCCTTAGAAGCAGGGAATCTTCCTTTGACACTAGGAACCTGAGCAGGATAGTCCCTCCTTACCAGGAGAGGGACAACATCCACAAATGGATCACTGCCTTGGAGAGGGCCTGTAAAGTACAAAAGGTCCCTCAAGGGCAGTGGGCAGCTATCCGGTGGTTCTCCTTTGCTAACAAAGGAAGAGACAAGCTCCTCACTGTTAGAGAAGAGGATGCTGACAATTACACTGTCTTGAAGACTGCTCTCATTGATGGGTTTTGCTTAACCACTGAACAATATAGGATTAAGTTCAGAGATACCCAGAAAGCTGGTACTCAAGACTGGGTTGATTTTGTAGATAGTGCTATTAAGGCGCTGGAAGGTTGGCTTCATGGAAGCAAGGTACAGGACTATGAGGGACTGTATAATCTGATCATGAGGGAGCACATCCACAATAATTGTCAGAATCAACTTTTACACTAGTATCTGGTGGACTCTGATCTGACCTCTCCCCAAGAATTGGGAAAGAAGGCAGACAAATGGGTCCATACCAGGGTTAAGCAAAGAAACATTGATGGTGAGGTGACCAGAAGAAGTCAGATACTTCTAAATCTCAATACAAGGGTGGGGACAAAAACAAAGACAAGAAAGAGTCTTTTCCAGGCCCCAAAAACCTGCATCTGAGGGTGGGTCCCAAACCTCCAAAAAGGGCAAGAAGAAACCTTGGTGCTACTTCTGTAAGCTGAAGGCCCTCTGGACAAAAGATGCTAATTGTTCTAAAGCCAAGGACGATACTACCACTGCCCCTAAGGCAACTGTACCCCCTAGCTCCAGTACAAGTGGTAGTACTACCCCCAAGGGATTAGTAGGGTTAACCTTGGGCTCTGAGGAGGGTTCTGGCCTAGCCAGAACTCCTGCTCGGGCTGTGCGTGTCTGTGATGGTGGCATAGATTTTGCCACCTTACTGGTAAGTCCCACTAACGTGGGCAGGTACAGGCAGCAGCCTTTAATCAATGGCCAAGAGGCTATGGCCTACAGGGACACAGGTGCCAGTGTCACCATGGTGACAGAGAAACTTGTGTCACCTGAACAAATCATACTTGGTCAGAAGTACCAAGTCACCAACACAAGCAATGTCAGGACTAACCATTCCTTGGCAGTGGTGAATCTCAGCTGGGGAGGGGTAACTGGCCGTGAAAGAGTTGTAGTTTCTCCAGACCTACCTACGGATTGTCTGTTGGGCAATGATTTAGAGACTTCAGCTTGGTCTGAAGTGGAGTTCAGGACTCATGCAGAGATGATGGACATCTCTGCCGGTGTGTTTGCTATCACCAGGGCTCAGGCCAAACAGCTCAGCACTAAAGGGGCACAGGATCCTGAAAAGATAGACTAGGATGCTCCCAAGAGGAGGAGCAGGAAGGGTAAATAATTATTTTCCTCCCAAACTTCCAGTTAGGATCAGTCTCCTGAGGGAGAGGATCTAAGTCCCTGTGAAGGAACTGTCCCGGAGGAACTTGGGCCTGATCAGGCAGAGTTCTTGGGAGGAGGGGGCCTTTCCAGGACAGATCTGAGTTTGGAGCAGAAATCCTGCCCCTCTCTTGAACGACTCAGATAGCAGGCTGCTGCTAAGGAAGCAGGGGATGTCAGTTGACCCCACAGGGTTTACTGGGAAGATGGGCTCTTGTACTCTGAATGTAGAGACCCCCAAGCCTAGTGCCACCAGGAGGTTGGTCATACCTCAGAGGTTCAGGGGCTTCCTTCTGTCGTTAGCACACGACATTCCCCTTGCAGGACACTTTGGGCAAAGTAAGACTTGGGACAGGCTTGTCCCTCACTTTCACAGGCCCCACATGTCTGAAGACACAAAGTAGTTTTGTCGCTACTGTGTTACCTGCCAAGCCAGTGGCAAGTCAGGTGGCACCACAAAGGCCCCCTTCATTACACTCCCAGTGGTTGGGGTTCCCTTTGAGAGGGTAGGGATAGACATTATTGGTCTCTTAATCCCTCCAGTAGCATCTGGACACAGTTATATACTAGTGGTGGTGGACCATGCCACTAGGTATCCAGAGGCCATTCGCCTTAGGACCACTACAGCTCCTGTGGGGGATAGGGACCGCCTGGGAATCTTTCCTGGGGCGGGCTTCCCTAAGGAGGTCCTAACTGACAGAGGTACTTCATGTCAAGTTATATAACTGCAATGTGGAAAGAGGATGGAGTAAACTATATATATGGGCAGAGCTACAGCTTCGGTGTACCCCAGCTTGAAGCCTCTTCACTTAACTTGTTTTCCTGAACTCGAGTGGCCTTCGGCTCCCGTGCCTCCTGGATGTGCCGGTGTGGCATAGACTCTGTACCATCTGCTTTCAGGTACCTATCGTGCCGAACTCGCTTCTGAGTTCCAACAGACTCTTTCATCCTTTTGTGGTAAGACTGCAACTGCGACGTACCCGCTGAACAGTATTGAGTGTACGGTCAAGAATTCCTTCTGACCTGACTGTTGGGGGGTTCCACGACTCTCACCTGGGGTGGTTCCTTGGGCCCCAACACTTCTACAACTCTTGGGTCCTGTCTCGACTTAGGTCGTGGTTCACTTCCTACTTAATTGATATTTGGTCTGTCTCCCCTCTGGGGACCATTGTGTATTTGTGCTAACTGCTGTTCCATGTCCAAATTATTGTGTGCATTGTGAATATCTCTGGGTAGGAGATTCTGTAACGTGTTAGTGAGTGATTGTAATAAATACCTATTTTTATAAGTACACTGTGTGGTTCTTTTTCATTTAGCCTACACTAAACGATTAGATACTGGTAAACTGAGCTGCTTGGCACTCCCTCTAGATCAGGGGTACTCGCAAACATTTCCTCTGGGGCCGAAATGCACAGTCTGGGGTATCACCGGGGGCCGCACATATGACCTTGGAGGGGTTGGGGCAGAGTGATTCGGGATCAGGGGTGGGGCTAAGCTGAGGTGGGCCATGGCATGGTGGGGAGTCTGGTGGACAAATTCTACCACATGGAGTAAAACCATGCATGGCAATCACAAAGTACTTCTTCACGGCACAATCAGCACAGGGGGCTAGCTACAGGAGGGTTGAGGGTGCTAAGAACATTTTCTAAGTAACCGTGTGAAGAGGCGTGGACTGACCTGGGCCCAGAGGCAGTTGCATGTAACTGAATTTTAAGAAAATTAAGTAAACAGCTTAGCCAGGCTAAAACTGAGATCACCATAGCAAACCACTCACATCTGGACCTGGGCACAGCTAACACTCTGACGATTAGCAAGCTGCTAACTAAAAACCTGTCACCAAGCTTTGAACTGCTGCAGTGCACCATTTACTTTATAATGTGTGGCAAAGCATGCTAGTGCGCTGATGTGGACACCAGCACTAAAATGTGCTGTGCTAACCCAAGCGGCATAGTTCTTAGAGGGCATGCTGTATCCAGTTGCAGATTTCCAGCAATCTCTTTTGTTACTTTCAAACTGAGTTGTGTGGGAGCTTTGTGTGTTTGTGAGGTAGGCTTATGGCAGTGCACAGGAGTTCAACTCCCCATGTACAGATCATAGGTTATGGACAAGATGCACCAAGGCTTTCAAATTCATATGGTTGATAATATGCATGTTGGGTGGCAATAACAGACAATATTTAAGTACAAAGAAACTGTAAATATTGTAGTCTGTGTTCTGCTAACATGCAGAGTAAAGCGCTTGGATGTATGTAGCACAACTAAAATCCGTACTTGTCAGATATAGCCAAACTTCACCTTTAAATGTCCATAGGGCACCACATTTTGCATCCCCCATGCTATGGAACGGCGCAGCTACTAGAAAATTGCTCTTACTAGGAACCTGATCACACATGCTGTGTGTGTTCAGTGTCAGTACTGCCACAGCAGATACGGTCATGAAATGTTGGCACAGATTTTGCAAATGAATGATGTGTTCCTTGGCTTGGGTCTAGATGGCCTAACGGAAAACAGATTAAGCCAGCCATCAGACAGTATGAGATTCTCAGCCCTTCACTCTCTCTCGTGCACTCTATCCCTTTGTAGCCGTCTGTCTCAGTCTCTCTCTCCTATTCTCACTCTTTCTCATACTGTTTACCCCACCCACATGGGATTAGGACAACAGCCCAGTCTCATATGCACAGCTAGTAATGCACCTCATGCACTTCGCTCTGAACACCCAAACTGGGTGTTTGTTCCAAAGTGCAGCCAATAGAGACAGCTGTTCGCTGTTTATAACAAGTAAACCAGGACGCAGATGAAAGCCAGATTCCCAAACCCCAAGGCCAGTGTTCATCAATGATCCCTGATCTGCCCAAACTTCCAGCAAATGGGGATGGTGTGAAATGTAGGAGAGAGAAAGGGCCTGGCAGACTCAGGTGTTCTACTGAATTGCTTTTTCTCAATTGTAAGTAACTGTGGTGTGCCTTAGCATCCCCAAGTAGGTATGGGCCTCCTTCCAACAGATATAATTTTTCAAAGTGTTACCAAGGGGTAGGGGATGATAGCTTCTATATATTTAAAGTTTCCATAATCGTACCCAGAGTAGGGATGAAGGTATATGCAATTGGAAACTAAAGTTCGTTTCAGATACTAAGCACTGCGAGACAACCAAATTGCTTCCATCCTTGCTTCATCAAAAGGCCTCACACTACTCTGGGCACCTCCCGTCTCCTGCAAACTGGCTGACTTTCAAAAATGAAACTCCGTCTGCAGATCCTCAGTGATGTGCACCAGTTGCCCTTCTGTAGGCAGCTTGGTGTCAGAGGAGCTCAGGGTGGATGATGCTGATCAGGTGAAAGGAAATGCTGTGTGCAGCCCCCGGTCTGAGGAGAGGGTAGTCCGAATTCAGGATGATTCCAGAGGCGAGGCTGGCCGGCAATGAAGCTAAACCCGGGTGGCGAGGAAAGGCTGAGGGATTTCTATGCAGGGCTGGAAAGGAAAGCCAGCAACCTGCATGCATTTTAAAATCCTCCTTCCCGCTGCAAACTAATGACGTCACTGAGCAAGAAATGGGAAGGGGGCCGCATGTGAGCAGGAGAGAGACCGATTTTCGGAGCATGCTCCTTTGATGCTGTTTTTCCACTGTAAATGCGGCCCCCGAGGAACAACGGCCAGAATAATGGCTGTGGTCTGTGTTTGCTGTTGTTTTCTACACGGGGGCCGCATGGAAAGGTCTATCGGGCCGCAAGTGGCCCGCGGGCCGTACTTTGAGTACCACGGCTCTAGATTAAGCCTGAAGGCTGCTCTAAACAGCTACCACTTAGAGAGCTTTCTATAGTTATCTAAACCCCTAAAATCACCATAAGGGTCGCCCGGGTTAGTGCAGGGTGCTACACTTGCATAAGTGAGCACCATATACTGACCCGGCTTCTCACAATTAGTTTTCAAAGTCAGAGGACAACACAAAAAGTATACAGTAATGGTATATATAACATAAATAACTGAAATGTCGAAATACAATAACTGAATTATAAATATACCTAAAATGACTAAGTGTCATCTAGCTAGTAGAAATGAAAAGGTGAATATGGAACAAACAAGAGCTACTTCTTATGTCACAGGCGTTTAACTATATCTTTAAGAAATATTGCATATAATCAACAGATATGTTACATGTATATGGCAACATAATCATCAACAGGTCTCCAAAACGTTTGAAAAAAAGGACTATTTTTACAAGTGCCCGTGAAAGATAATTGAGTTCCACATCTAGTAAATGTAACCCAAGACCACCAAGTGTGGACCGATAATGTGTCATTGGATATCCCAAACATTTATCCAAAATTTTAAAATTACAGTACACTTGAATACAACTTGTTTTAAAGACCCCTCGTTTTATTTGCAATGGGAACAGAGAGGAGAATCAACAAGTGTGGCCTCACATAATTTGAAGGACTACATAAACAATTAATCAAAATAAAAGTATTGGTTTGTGATAAAGACATAGGAAACCAAACCAATATATTTGATAGCCATATTTCTCTGCTCATCCAGCGAGAAATCTGTAAAGAGTTCTGTAATCCAGTACTTACTAAGAAAGTTCAAGTTAGGTTCACATGAGTTGATTAATTGTTTGTAAAATTTTGAAAATGTGTGTGGAGGAGCAGAAAAAGCTGTGATACAGATTTCTGAGTCAGAGGTGATATTGTAGGGTAAAGTATTTAGCGAAGAGTTAAGTATAGCATTACAAAAGATATTGTATTTGTGGGCTTCTGAATCAGGTAACAAAAACTTAGTTTGTAATTCTGAAAATAACAAAAAAACACCTTTATTATAGATACCCTCAAAGTAAAAATATACCAGCATTTATCCATGATTTCCAAAATTTGATGGTATGATTACATTTTATCCTAAGATTATTGCATAGAGATAGTTTGGAAGAGTCTGAAATATGTGAAGAAAATGAATAATTAAAATCATGTATGATTAGTTTAGTAGATGTGATAATGGTAGATGATTTGAGAAGCTTCTTAGAGTTCGCCATGGAAAATAATGTCGGTAAAGGAAATGGTGAGAGCAAATGTTGTTCTACTTGGAGCCATTTAAGTGAATGAACAGTATAAATGTGTGTAAACCATAGAGAGCATTGTTTAAAAATAAATGTTTTATGAGAATTTCAAAAATCCAGTAAACGAAGTCCTCCATTAAGTTTGGAAAGCGTGAGTTAAGCACAAAGAAGTCATGTAGGTTTATGATGCCAAAGAAATTTAGAGATAATGCTATCTAATTTGTTATAGAATGTGAGAGGTAATTGTAATTGGAGCATTGATCAAGTGTAAAAAATAAGGTGCACAAGTCTCATTTTCATAGATTGGGTTTTCTCCCACCATGACAGGTGTAATGGATACCAGTTACGAATGTTATCTTTGACTCTAGTGATCAAATATTCACAATTTAATGTAATTGAGTGTTTAAGAGATTGGGAAAATTGGATTCCCAAATATTTTAACTTCTCTTTTTGCCAAATGAATGCAGTATTTTCAAACACATCAGGGATACAATGAACATTCAAGAGAGATAATATTGTTTTATTAGTGTTTAAAGTATAACCTGAGACATAGGAGTATTTGTGTATGAGATTTAGTATCGCAGATATAGAGGTTGCTGGATTACTAATGTATAATAAAAAATCATCTGCATAAGCAGAGGTTTTAAGTGTAATAGTTGTAATTTTGTGTCTTGTGATTTCATTAGAATTTAGGATACTAGAAAGAAAAGGTTCAATGACTAGCAAAAAAAGAAGGGGTGATAATGGGCATACTTGTCATGTTCCTCTATCAAGAAAAAAAGAGTAAGAAAACTCAATCAGTCAATCACACCGGATTTGTAGAGTGTTGCTTATCACCCATGAGGGTATCCAGACACTGGGGGGTTACTGCTACTGGGAATGCTCAGTCGAACTGCTAGGTCTTTAAGCCATTTCCGAATTTCTGCAGCATGGGGTCGGTCTTGAGGTGGAGGTTGTTCCAGTTCTTGGTGGCCAGAGAGTAGAAGTGCAGCAACCACTCCTGCTTCGGTGGAAGTGGGGAGAGTGGTCGCGGGAGAGGTTGTGGAGTGCAGTTGTCTGAGTGGTTGGTGAAAGCTTACCCTGTGGTTGAGGTAGGCTGGTCTTTATAGTGCAGGGCCTTGTAGGCATGGGTTAGCATCTTGAACTGCCACCTTTTGTGGACGGGGAGGCAAAAAGAACTGACCATTGAGAAAAGGTTTTGCTGAAGGGGAACAATATAAAGTTGACACTATTTTAATAAATACACCTCCAAACTTAAAAGAAGATAGTGTATGAACAAAAACATTGCCACTGAACTTTATCAAAAGCTTATTCAGCATCTACAGCAACAAAATAATAGGGTAAAGTAAAGGTGGGGATGGCATCTATTACATGAAACAAAAGTCTTGTGTTATTAACAGAAAACCTCTTTTTCATGAAACCTGTTTGATCAATATGTATGAGTGATGATAAAATGTTGGACAGTGTAGTTGCCTAGATTTTTGCAGACAATTTACAATCTTGATTTATTAGAAAGACACGGTGATAGTTTGAGACTTAAGTCTGATCTTTGTCTGGTGTAGGTAATACTATTATCAAAGCTTCAGTAAAAGAACCTGCAACTATTCCTGATTTACTAAAATCAGTAAATAAGTGATGCAAATGGGAAGTAAGGTCAGTAGAGAATGCTATATAAAATTCCACAGGGATACCATGTAGTCCTGGGGATTTTTGAAGTTTGAGCAAATGAATAGCTGTTAGAATTTCTTCTTTAGATATAGGTATATCTAGTTTATTATTTATTTATGAGTTTTATATAGAGCTGGCTAGAACCTAAGGTATCAGAGCGCTTTTCAGAATCAAGAGCAAGGCAATAACCCAGTCACTAAGTATATGACGTGCAGCAATCTTAGGTTCAAGTACCAAACAACAATAAATAAACGTAAAAAATATTAGGCAATGCAGGTGGAATACAATGTGTACACAGAACAGAAGTTCAGCCCTGAGGGCGGTTACTGACTGTGGTCAAGTCACAAATTTTGAGACCAGCGAGAGAAAGACCTTCTAGGCACGAGAGGCAAACAGATGTAGACAGCCAACTGTTCAACGGGGTCAAATAGAGACTAATAGAAACGAGTTCAAGAATTGCTCATGTGTTCCAGTATTTGTTGAGGAGATGGTGTTTCAGGTCTCTTTTGAAGTCAGTGAAGGAGGGCTTACATCGTAGGTCCCTTGGGCGAGAGTTCTATGTGCTGGGAGCGTTACCCAAAAAAGAGCGAGCCTGGGTAGATTTCTTTTTTAGTTTGGGAAGAACGAGAAGAAGTGTGTTGGAGCTTCTCAGTGATCTAGTTTTTCTTGCTTTTGTGAGTTTGTTATCTAAATAGTCAGGGGTGTGTGAGTGAATGGCTTTGTGGGTGATACAGGCAGTCTTGTAATTGCATCTTCCTTCGATGGGAAGCCAGTTGAGGGTCTTGAGTGCAGGTGTGATGTGATCAGACCGTTTAATATCTGTTGTGAGCCTGGCTGCCATGTTTAGTACTGATCTGAGGGGGCGATGTGCAATTTTGGGGTCCCTGTAAGGATAGCATTCCCGTAGTCCAGTTTGAAGAGCACCAGAGATTGAACAACCCATTTGAAATCATCCGAGGTAATGAATGGTTTGATTTTTTTAAGGTGTTTTAGTGTGTATATCGCTCCTTTGGCAGAGTTTTTGATGTGATCCTTCATTGACAAGTCTTTATCCAGGGTGAAACCTAAGGATTTAGCTGACTTGGAAAGAGTGAGAGAACAATTAAAAGCCTTCAGGTCACTGATCCAGTTTTTGATTGAAAGGTGGTTACTTTTGGGGGAGAACAGGATTATTTCTGCTTTGGTGGGGTTTAATTTTAGATGGTTAGAGCGAAACCAAGATTGAATATTACTCAGTGTGACATTGAGATGTAGGATGTCTCTGGGTGATTTAATTTTGTAGTAGAGTTGAGTGTCATCTGCATAGAGGTGAAATTTGATCCATGCTTGCTTCAGGATGATAGTAAGGGGTTCCATGAAGAGATTGAACAGTGAAGGGGAGAGAATTGAGCCCTGGGGGGACGCCAAGAGAGACAGGTGTGGGTTCGAGAGGCAAGACTTGACTCTGATTTGTTGTGATTGGTTTTGAAGGTAAGAATTGAACCATTTTAAAACAGTGCCATTGATACCGGAGCGGATCTTCAAGGATTCCAGTAAGGCTGGGTGGTTCACAGTGTCAAAGGCAGCTGATAAGTCTGAAAGAATAAGTATGCATGCATCACCTTCATCTAAGGATCTATGGATGTCATCTGTGAAATTAAGCATGTCAGTTTCTGTGCTGCAGCCTTTCCTGAACCCTGATTGGAAGGAGTCAAGTAGGTTGGAATCCTCTATATGCCGGTTGAGTTGTTATAAGACGCATTTTTCCATAGTTTTGGCTAGGAACGGAATGGTGGAGAGAGATCTGAGGTTGTTGAGATCATTCGGGTCAGCCCTGGGATTTTTGGGAATGGGTGTGATTTGACCTAGTTGTAGGGAATACGGTACACAACCCGAGGCAAAAGAAGAATTGATGATTTTTGTCCAACACGGGGCGGTAGATGGTGTGAAGTTTGATAGGCAAGGTCAACTGTATCATCCCCAATAAGATTTCTGATGGTGTCTTCACATCACTAGGTACAGTTCACCCCACGCAAACATTGTAAAATCTAGTCATATCCACATCTAGTCACTCAACACCATGCTGCAACGAATGTGCTCATCATTACTCCAAATTCTAATAACCTCAGTCAGGATTATAGGTAGGCCAAGTCTTCAAGAATAATCATCCCTGGTTTCTAAATTTGCAAAGCACAAAAGGGCAGCACAACTGTATTTCCCACACCTTCGTAATTGTGCTATTCATTTTTCAGGCCAGAGGGGAAACTGGTCTTGTGGGTGGAATGCTTAGTGATCCTCAAAATTGGCAATTAATTTACACATTGCTTCTCCCCATCTGGAGAGCAGCAGTGATAAAAAAAATGATGGGCTAGAATACGTCTGCGAAAGACTGGCAGTGGTTGAGAATCCACCTATCACCTTTTGTTGGTTGAAATCCATGAATGAAACACATTCTCTCTACTCAGATATGGCACAAACTGGAAGCCCTTGAAGTTCTTGAGCTTCATTGTTTCAGAATACCACATATGGAGAATCCCAAAGGCGACACACTTTAATTTGAGGTTACAGGAGTTAGTTAGCCTCAGTTTTAGTGCTTAGGGTAGTCGTTTTAGCTGTACCTTAGTCTCTTACCTAGAATAACCTCGACAAATCTAAAGGTAAATATTTTTTTAGAAGTGTATTCTTTCTGATAATGTTTTCCACTTCCCTACTGACAGATATGCCGTAATTGTTCCTTACTTGCCATGATTTGCATGTTTATGTATAGGTTAAACAATCGTCGCATGTGTCATCATTGTACTCGATGATGACAGTGGTAAGTATATTAATATGTGCATGTTCTTTTTAGTAAACATTAAGGGGCAGATTTACAATTAACTAACGCAGCACGGCGCAGCAAGTCATTTTGCTGCGCCATGCTGCGTTAGTTTGGAAAGCACAGGGATGCGACATATTTACAAGAATATGTTGCATCCTTGTGCTTCCCCCTGCGCTGGCGCACAAACTGCAGCCATGTGCCGGCGCAGGCACCCTTGCACCATGGTGCAAGGATGCCTGCGTCGTGGGGAGATTGTTTTTGTGCAGGAAGGGGAACCTTCCTGCACAAAAACAATCACTACAACCATTTTCCTCTTTCAATGTGTACTGCAGAATGCAGCACGCATTGAAAGAGGAAAAAACGAGGAGAAATGAAAACATTTCTCCTCGGTGCGCCTCGCCTCTGGAGATGCGTAGCTTTCAGACGCATCTCCAGAGTTACGATTTCTCGTAATTCTGGAGATGTGTCTTGTTCCATGGGTGTTGCGTGGGAACACCCACAGCAACACCCATGGAACGCCCCTTCACCGCAAAGTGCTGCGTGTGAATGGGCCGTATTTACAAGGAGAGGAAAGGTCACGCAGGGTGGCTTTTCCTCACCTTGTAAATATGGAGCAGCCCCCTGCGCCACCAGTACGTCACAAAAAGTGACGTACTGGTGGCGCAGGGGGCTTGTAATTCTGCCCCTAAGTTTTCCAAGTGCCACATAATGTGCATTTGGTTTGCCACTACTAATTATTTTGTTTGGAGAGATTCTCAAACAATGACATTCCCTATTGTGTATCCTTAACACCACATCAAACAGAGTAAAGATTGTAATACAGGTGTATGATACTAGAGAGGAGGGAGGTCATAGGCTATGTTACCCACAACACAAACTCAGATTATATGTGAATGAAATCCATAATTTTCCATTTTTGTTGCAAAGGACATCTGGTACTGCTGAGCTCTGTGGTATCTGATGCCTGTTGACCAGGCCTCAGTTAAATGTGCTGTTCTTAAAATGATAGCCTTTTTACCAGCCAACTTGTAAATCCACTGTAGATGCAGAGATAAGGTATGAGATTTAATATGTTTAGTAATGCATGTTTCCTTGAGCACTGCTGCATAAAATGTTTTTCTTGACAAACCTGAAATAAAATCTGATTTCTCTAATGTTTACCAAATTTGTAGTGTCAATGTAATTCTGTATAAAAAGGTTAATGAAATTGTTAGATTATAATTACCTATAAGGCTTTACCCATGTTTGAACTATGAAACATTATCTGGAGCAGCAGTGTTTAGCAAGAAACCCATATGGCATCCTATGTGTCACAGCTTCTCTCCACTGTTATTGAAAGAGGTAAATGCTGTTACTTCAAAGGGAACCTTCAATATTGGCTCAGAGCTGGATAGAAAATGAGCCCCATGACTTTCAGGTAGTACCTGTCTGTGAACAGTCCTTGATGTAAATATTTCTTTTCACTTTAGGTGCCAACACCAGCATGTAGGCTGCACAGATGGTGGCCTGGGGGCTACATTTAGTTTGATAATTGGGTAGAGAAACTGAGCCAGTCTTTGGGATGGCGACGATTAGGAATGGAGAAAATGTTCATAATGGAACTATGAAAAGGGAACTAAGATCCAATCATATTGTGTTGTGTTATTGTTATGCAAGGGGCTATAAAATAGATTTTGACTGTATAGCTTTTGCCCAAGATGGGAGGGGAAACCCTTTACATTTTAAAGGCTCACCTCTATTCACTCCTGGCTTTAAATTGTTCTGCTTCCTCAACTTTCACTGCAATGTTTATGGTGACCGAAGAAGAGAGCGGAACATTTCAGCTTGCTGCACTGAAGAAGTCCTGACTGCCTGATTGAGGGCTGGGGAGAATTTTCTCCAGTTTGGCCCTAAATCTATGAGACTGAAACAATGGCTTGTGGTGCTAGCCTCTCTACAATCCCCAAAGGCATTGGTCACTGTCAAGTGCATATTTTAGCAGATCCATTGGTCTGTTTGTTCTCTTCTTATCACAAAGATAGGACCTATTTTTTCCATCTTCCACCTTCCATTTATAGTGGTTTTTAGCACCAGAAGGTAAAAGGAAGAAACTAAAGTGATAGAAGAAAAGCCCACATAGAAAACACTTATGGACCTCTGGTAGAGCCAGATAGATGTGAAGATGTTATCACATTTTTCTGAACGATAATTAAGGATTCAGAGTGAACAACAAATAGATGTGACTTCACAAAGACTTATAATGCTCTGGAATCTAGGATTGAAGCCTTAATAAAGTTAGTTCTGACCTGGAAGGAATGAAAAAGAGAGATTCAAGAAAAGAACTATCCATCTTGGACTGGTCAGAGCTTAGCAATGCACAGATCTCTCTGAATGCACTTTTTCTTAGAGGCCAAAACATCCAGACAAGAATTGCCTAATAAAAACACACTTCTATGTAATAGGATCCAAAGTCCATATTTCCCTCTATGACTCTGCAAATACTATGTGGTACAGGGGTTATGTGGAAAGCCACGCCCACCAGCATCGCAATGCTGAAAGAAAAAAAGAATTACTCAACTATGTGAACTTCAGTACAGAACATATTTCTGTAAAGTGCAGATGAAAGACACTACTGCAGCACTTCTGATGACCCTATTATTAGTTGGGTGTATTACAAATTAGCTCCACCCCTTGCCTCAGGTGCACCTGTCTTTAACCACCAGATCTCACGTGTAGCAGAGACAGGTGGAGGAATGTCAAAAATTAGACCAAACTTTTGCACGTCCTCTAAGGGTTATGATGTGTTGCAGACCTCCTGTCGACCCTCCATGGAGGAGCAGGACTTGGAGTCATAGTCCCCAGCACAGCAACAACTGCATGTTAGGGCACACATAGTTCAAACCTTCTGGCTGGTCTTAGATTTGCGCATACTCTACTCAGGGGCTAATGCTACTTTTTTGCTCAGGGTATACTGCCCAGGTGTAGATAATGCCACCTTGCCCAGATGGGGCTGGATTACTTCTCCTCTTTGCAGTTACACACATTGTGAACTTAAAAATATGAACAGCATCTTCTTTAGTAAATTCACAATATAGAACTGATGTTAAATAGTTATTTTTACCTATGTGCATATTAGTGAGTTAAAGTAAAAATTGACTTGTCGCCTACTTTACAAACTAAGTCAAAGATGAAAAGACACTAAGTAGTCCCGAAAACCGTTTAAATTATTGGTCAAAGCTGGAATTTCACCATGAATGTGTGTTGAGATGGAACATCAATTGGCCTGAACCAAAATGGCAAAGAGAGCATAATGACAAACTGTGCCTTTAGTGAGCCCCTTTGAGGCCCCTTTGCACCACAGTGGACCAACAAAATTTATGATTTCAGCATATGTTGTTGAAACCTAAACTAAATTGACCATTAATGCCTTTCGAAGGCAATCATTACACCTGCTGCATCAAAGCTAGGAACCTTTTAATATATAATACCACGCAACTCTATTACAGATATAATAGGTTAATTGATGCTAATACCCCAAAAAACTAGCTTCTAAAATTGAGAAACTGCTAATGATTGTAGCTGTAGCAAAATATATTACAAACATGCCAATATGTCAATTTGAAACTGAACTGTGACTCCAGACTCTAAACAGAAAAAGGCTTAATTGATTAGTCACTTTGTGTTCAACTTACAGTGCTGTTATTAAACTTGATAACGTTAGTAGTTATATATTACATTCAATGCCAATGGTTCCGTCAATCATAAGCTTTTTTTGTGGTGGACATTGAAAGCTATCACATTTTTACTATTGTAGATTTATCACCAAAGGAATGCCAGCCTAGGGTTGGATGTAAGGTCTTTGAAAGTGCCCACAGAACTCAATATGGGCATTGTAGAACAGAGATCCTTGTCCACTGACTGCTTTGTCAATGGAATGCTAATTAATTTTAGAGGCCGCATTCTTGCTTATTTAATGTTTAACACATGAGAACTCTAGACGTTAAGCCAAACCATCAGTCGTGATCGGAGTGGCCTTCTTGGAATTTTGAACAGAGGATATTCATACTAAACTGAACATTATCATTTAAACAAATACTAAAAGAGAGAGTGGATGATGAAGATGTCTTTTGATAGCACACCTACCCAGTTTCCTGGCAACTGTCTTAAATTTTTCATGACCATAGAAACACAAATGTAATCTAGCATGTGAACTTTAACAAACTCAAACCCTTGTGCTACATATTTAAGGAGCTATGTGCTACACAAGGACATCCTTCAGGTTTGACAGCAGAGCTGAATTTGTTGACGCAGACCTCTTGAGCAAGAAAAGAATACTGAATGCAGCAGGGCTGGAGTGGCTTACCATCTCCACTCCTCCAGGTCTGTATATAGGTTTATATCTGGGTGTTTTCAGGAATGGGAGATTGGGGACGCAATTGGTATTGTGTTCTGTGGCACAGACCCGGAGGCCAGGTGGCAAAATCGATCCAAATTGTGGTTTACATCAGGATTTGAAGCATTGGGCCCTGGTGAGAAGAGGTGATACCTTGAAAATGGGGACAGAATGCAGTGGAGCACTGGTCATCTCTGGACAGCATTGATTGATCAGAAAGTTTGAAAGAGGATTTCTCAGGAGGACAGCCTACCTCACAACACAAGAAAAGGATACAAAGGTGGCCTGGTTCCAGCCGTCTCACTCACACCAAATCATCATATATATTAGTCAACAAGAACAGATCAAAAAATCTGGTGATCAAGGAGGGAATAGTGGCCGACCAGACAGACCTCAACCGGGGCAAATGCAAACATATCAAATTGTCTCTGAGCACTCAATATTAGCAAAAGATAGTCAAAGTCTTTAAATAATATTCTTGTAGTTTGTTCTCATGTAACATCTTCATCAATATTCTAGGCAACATGTGTTTTATTGTTGGAATTAATCACCATTGACTTCTTCATGGCTATTTCAAATGTATTGAACATTGGGTTCTGTATCTTCAAACTATAGATACAATGGCATGCAGTCCAAATTGATGTATACAGTAAACTTCAAATATGTAGTTAAGAAAATATTGGCTCATGTAGACGATAAAATATTCGTCATGTGGTAGGACAGATTGAGCACCCAAGGTTAGTATTCTGTGTATGATCTCGTTCTCACAGGTACCAGTATCTGGGATCCTCACAACACAGTTTTTCTTCTCATAGAAAAACTGATAACTGTAGATCTCTATATTGAGGCTTAATCCCTCTCAGAAACAGAATACAATTCCATTCTGCAATCCTAGTCGAGATAAGAATTTCGAAATGCTTTGGCCAACTTTGAATGCATGAGAATCTCCTGAATTTAAATATTCAAATGCCAATTTGAGATGACTATTTAGAAAGCAGAGACTGCTGCACCTAACTCAGGAACTATTAGAGGTTTCATACATCATATAAGCCCTCCTTCGAATGCTTCTACTGCTACTACTCACACAGATTCCTCATATTAATCCTCCAAGGAGCAAAAGAGACATGATGGAGCATATCTTAATCTAATGTTTGCGACAACTGAGAATTGAATACTCTTGCCACTGCCCTACCACAGTCAACAAAGCACATATGAGGTTTTTTCAAAAAATCAGGAACTGAATAGATCACCATAATTCCCCATTTCAAGAACAATGTCTGGATAACAACTGTACAATCAATCCGAACCATTATGGCAAAATGCAAATCTCAAAGGCAACAACATTAAGGAGCATATAAATGCCCAAAACAAGAAAAAATGCACTAGGGTAGGCATAAGGCAGAGGGGTCAAAAGAAGACGCTGACAAGATTCAAAGAGTCAAAGCCTAAAATAGTTCCAAAAAGAGATCAAAATTAAAATCTCCCATAAATCAGAAGTGATAAAAATGATGTGGTTAAGGAATTATGAAATGTTTATCATTGACTCTAGAGTAGTATACTTTGAACCTCCAATGGACAACAAACCAAAACATCATGCCAAATTACTATTAAGTAATTAAGTTCTTGCTGTACCCATGGCTTCATAAAACAGAATCCCAGCACTGTCTGCAATGTAGAACTATAGTTCACACCAGATATCACATTTACATATTAAAGGTTTTCAAGACTGGCACACAGCATACCTGCAAAACCAGAAGATATTAGCCTTTGTTACATTCATTTTGGATTCAGATCTGCTCATTCCTCTAGCAACTGTTAGCACAATGGCAATTATTTTATGCCCACTCCGTTATCACCACTGAAATTGCTTTAAGATTACAAATCGTAAATAGTTCAATAAACATTCAACAACTCTCTTTCAAATCAGATGAGACATATGATCAATAAAAATAAAAAGTGAATAAATAAACAATAATTACATAAAAGCTGTATGCCACAACAGTTTGTTAGGTTTATTGTAAATACTCTGGGCAATGAGCATATTCACTCAATTTTATATATTCACTGAAGTAATTCACCAATGATAATTTCCCAGGTTATGATATTCATTGAAAGTAACATATTGATCTACATAATAAGCTTAAGCAGCATCAACATCAATATCCATATGTTTTGGTTTTGAGATACCACATTGTCTTGAATTCTTTTGATAAAATTTGCACCTTAAAGAGTAACATAGTTTAAGAGTCGACGAGGAAATGTTGTAGGGTATCATATGCTCTGCTGTAGAGTATCACAATCTAAAATGTATTAAAGCAGTCAATTCAGCCTGTCACACTTTTCTAAGAAAGCTACTATAATGAATGAATGAATGAAACACTTTTATAGAGTGCACGGCTACTCAGCGAGAGTGTCCCAGCTCTAATGGTCTCAAACTAACCGACCTAACACACACCTAGCACTGAAAGAGCCAGGTTTTGAGAGGCTTCTTAGAAACCGTCAAGTCAGCTGTAGATCTGAGAGAAGCCAGGAGTCGGTTCCACACTTGAGCTCCCAGAAACCTAAAAAAGATCTGCCTCCAGCCCGGGCCAGGCGAATTCTGGGGACGCAGGCCAGGCCCATTGAGGATGGCCTCAGGGATCTGGCAGGCAAGTAGTGGCTGACTCTTGCCCTGAGGTAGCCGGCGCCCTTACCATGAAGGGCTTTGGAGAACATTACCAGGGCCTTAAACTTGATCCTTTTACTCATAGGAAGCCAATGTAATGCCTTAAGATGCGAGGTCATGAGGGTCCTGGGCTTAAGCCTAAGGACCAGTCTGGCCCCAGCATTTTGAACCACTTTAAGGCACTGGAGGAGATAGCCTGGAAGGCCCAGGTACAGGATGTTAGCATAGTCCAGTCAGGAAGTAACCAGAGCCTGGACCACGGTTTTCTTGGTGTCGAGTGAGAGAAGAGGAAGAAACTTTCCCAACATACGTAGCATGCTAAAGCAAATGCCCACTACAGACTGGACCTGGGGTCTCATAGAGAGAGTTCTATCAATGTAGATGTGAGATTCTTTACCATGGATTGGGCTGAGAGGGGTGGAGACATCACATCTGGCCACTATTGTCTCCAGTCCACAATGGATAGAGGGCCAAAAAAGACAATTTCCGATTTCTCAGAATTGCATTTAAGTTGGTTCCTATTGAGCCAGGTGAACACCTTAGTGAGGCATGATCTGATCCTTTCACCATCAAAATCCGTTCCCTTCTCACAGGTGAAAATCAGCTGCGTATCATCGGCATATGAGATTATTTTGGACCCACAAGCTTCCACCAGAGATGCGAGGGGCAACATATAAACGTTAAAGAGAGTGGGACTTAGAGCAGAGCCCTCTGGGACCCCCACTTTCAGGTTGGGCATGGGGGAAGCAAAAGGGGGCACCCAAATTTCCTGGCTTCTGTCCTCAAGAAAAGAGGCAAGCCACGCGAGCGCAGATCCACCTATGCCAAGATCACTCAACCTCTCCAGGAGCCTGTCATGAGGGACTGTATCGAAGGCTGCTGACAGGTCAAATAAAATAAGGATAGCTCTGCCACCTTGGTCAAGCTTTTCCTTGATGTGCTCAGTAACCTCCAACAGAGCCGTTTCAGGACGATAATTAGCCCTGAAGCCAAGAGCTAATATCCCTAAAATACACAGTGAAGCACGAATGGTTGTTGAGGCCACTTATACTATTTACAAGCTGTTTTTGTTAACTTTTAAGAGAAATTATGTATTGAGAATTTAATATAATCTTAGAAAGAGATAATATTTTTTTTAATTAATTCTTGATCATAGAATCTCAATTTTCAAACCACAATTATGCCAAAAGACCATAATTGTGAACAAACTCAAAAATCTACTTACTCAAATATGAGACACGGCTGCAGGGAGCAATGGTTTTCCAAATTAATTTTATTAACCATTTTAGAATATTTTATTATCTATTTTCCTCATAGGCAAGCACATTTTAATAGATGAAAGTCAAACTGACATCTCTAGGAATCATTCACACTTTATGATGTCAACAAAATGGACAGATGTCAAATACTTTGCTCACCCTACTTCTTTATCTCTAACTGAGGATGGCAAGTGAATCATACCAATCAACTAAAAATACCTTTGACTGATGTGATGACCCACCCCAAAGTAACACAGGTTTTTTATCCAGGCAGAATGTACCAGAGTGAGTTATTAGGGCTAAAGCCTACTTTGAAAATTATCCTGTATGGCTTGTCCTTGTAGATGCAAATAATTCTACGGACAGGCCAATTCACATAAGATGAAGTTTCCTAGCCTTTATACAAAGACTAGTAATACTGCCAATTTTACTCCTATGACCACATAATCCATTAAGTGGGTTCTCATACTCCTTGCTCAAGTCTCAAGATGAACCCCCCTTTCATCTGTTACTTTATTTGCTCTGTGCTTTGATAAATAAATATCAGCAATTAAGATCAGTCCACAATGTACCCTTTTCCTCGTTTAGGTTGTGCTCATCTTTTAATGGTTATTGAAGATGACATTCCTGTAATAATGGAAGATACAACTTTAAGGGTACAAGTGTTAATCAAGGTAATTGTTGATTAGGAACATCATTCCCTGTATCTTCTCAATACACTATCAATCTTTTCACTTGCCGTATTTATGCACAATGGCATATTATTTGGGGTTTAAAATCCATGTAGATTCGGATCACAAATTCTTTTGGTGCATTTGATCCTCTAATCTCTTAAGTGTTTTCTTTCTTTCAACAATAGGATCCTCTGTTTCTTAGACTATTTGCCTGCATACTAATAGTTAAAACAGCCCTCCGTTATAATTTTTCAATATTTTGAGACATCTTAGTTATCTGCAATATCCCGGGAGTCTTTTAAAAAATACATCTCTTATATTAAAATTTATTTTCGGTTTCATGAAAGTGCAAACATTTTATAAATGGCTATGGCAAACACTGCAAGAAATGGCTCAACATCCCCTTGATTTACAATAACATTTTGGGTTGTTCTTTATAGTACATTGTCACACCATAATCCTTTCCACAACCAATTAATTCCTTGTTGTGGTGCCTTTTGGTATGAAAGATATAGAGTGTCTGTAAACATGAAGAATACAATTTGAATCTCTAGTGCAAAGTTCAACACTCCAAAAAGCTTAGAAATTATAAGACATATTAGAATCAGCTTAATACAAGTAAGATCAAAAAATGCTATTGTAGCTCAGAATGTGTAGAAACATACAGAGAGATTCTCTCTTTGTTATGGTTACCTAAAGTGTGGAGAAATTAAATGTTGCCATAAATATCTCCTTTCTGATTATCATTGTTCATCTAGGCAAAAGGCAATAGAAGGAAAGCCACTTTCATTTTTATTTTTGAAATTTGAAACTGCAGCTTTAAGTATGCTCCATGTCCTGCCTTTCCCCACAACTGCTGGCTCTGGCAGCAGGTATTGTGACGCTAGAACTCAACTGTAATAAGTTATTACAGTTGAGTGGCTTCATCCTTTCCTTATTACAGATGACTAGGGAGGTCACACGTCGCTTGCAATAAGGACATTAGAGATGGGTATTTATACAGAGATTGCAGGCTCTCATGTATTATATAAGGCACATAATTAGATTTGGAATAGCAGGTAATATCTGTGGTATGGACGTACTGTATTGGTAAAATGTATAATCTGATGGCATTGCTTGTAATGGAAAACACACTGAGCATTGTTTTTCTAGAAGCTTTGTTTGCTAGGGAAAGCACTTTGATATTTATCCTAAACATTGTATAGGTTTTACCAATTCTGCACATGAACACCATGACCTTCATGACAAGGGGCCCAGGAAAGGGGCCAGAATTTCCCCACTGCCTGAATTACCAAGTCCAAGGGGTATGGTAACTCAGAGGGAGGGGAAAATCCTGTCCATATTAGTTGGACACGGAAGGGCCACTAAGAAATGAGGAATTATTGGGAAAATCAGCAATTCAGGTCCAATCCTGGTCAATGGTATTCGTCATCTGGACCAGACTTTTAACTGGAGTCTCTCCAGATAAAAGTGGAAAAAATCATAATTCCAATGTAGGTAGTAACCAGCCATTTCTATAATTCAACACTGAAAAACCTTAAGAAAAGACTTTTAAAGATGATCCCCTACGTCTGAAATCTTGCCAATGAATAGAGGATTAAGTATTATGCCTATGAAATACTACCCTTCAAGACCCAGTGCTTAATGTGAGCTGATGGTTGTCGGTGGGGGACACAGGCACTTATTTTTGGGGACCAGCACCTATTTTTCCCGATCTGAAGTTTCCGAAGAGCAAGAGAGGAAAAAACACAAAAAGCACAAAGAAGGGGGAAGAGAAAGACGGAACAAAACATCACAAAGGCGGAAGCTGGAACCTGCAAGAGTGAGGGGCAGGGAGTGCCTGATAGTGAATTTAAAGGCATAGAGTGGATTTAAGACTGAGCAGCCCTGGTTTTCGGCACGCCAACATTTAATTGCACAGGACGCGGGTTGGTGAGAAGTTTTGAGCACAGGCACTCATTCTTTTACAAATTAATCACTGTCACAACTTTTATGATCTTAATTTTTAAACATTGAATAAAGTGATTTGACTGATTGACACTGTCAAACCATTTCCGTTTTTAAAATATTGTTTTCAGAGTGATATCGTTAATATGTTATAGGGAAAACGTTCATGATTATATTAATTCATCTTAGTTTGTGGGAACTTTACTTTTTCTATGCCTCCTATTAACTCTATGCCTTAGTTTAATATACATATAGATGAAAGTATATATTTATTATTCATACATATTACCCTATACCTTCTCAGATATTATTGTGTATTGTGACCATAAAATAGATACATAAAAAACGGGCAAACTGAAAGAAATTAAAGACATTAGTAACCAACTTCAGAGGGATAGCATTTTGTATTTCTCTCCCAAAATATTCTTCACCTGGAGTGTGGCACAGGTCTTTCCTAGGGTAAGAGTGGAGGCCTCAACATTTCAGAATGTGTAGAATGATAAAAACACAGAGTTATGTCAAAGAAAAGGCAGAAGAACCTCAATGCATTCCTAAAAATCTTTTGATAAATATGGTCCAACTTTAAGTCAGGCAAGCCAGGAGAGAGAACAAAAATGTGACCCAGAGAGTATAAGATGATAGTGAGCAAGACCACAATAACATAAGTTATAACCCAATATTTGGGATTTTATTATATCTGTTCATCTGTATTTCTGAATGAGTGAATTTAAAGTAATGCATTATGCCTAAGTTTCGGGCAACTGGTGGTTTAAAATATTTCCAAAAGATGTGTGTTTTAAAGCTATGTTTTGGGAATTAGATCCCCTAATTTGCAGTATTCGCCAACGGAAAAACATAATGTCAAACTCTGAACTCTAGAATATTTCCAATGACACTAAGGGGCATATTTACAAGCCCGTTGCACCACTTTTGCGCCGCCGTTGCGTCACGCAAGTGACGCAGCGGCGACGCAAACCATGCGCCGCGTTGCGCTATATTTACAACGCGACGCATCTAGGGAGATGCGTCACGTAGTAAACCCCTGCGCCACATGAAACCTGCGTCAGGTTTCATGTGGGCGTACCGGCGCAGGGGGGGGGGCGTTCCGGCGCAGGTACGCCTCGGAAAAGTGACGTAGTGAAATCTACAAGATTTCACGCAGTCACTTTTCCGACGCTGGTGCGCCAAATCCTTACGCCTGCTTCAAGCAGGCGTAAGGATTGACGCACCATGTTAGGGATAGGGAAGGTTGGGACAGTGCTGGAGTTGCGTCGCGTTTGCGACACGACTTCAGCACTGCGCCAACCTTCCGCCGGCAGATGCGTCACGCATCTGCTTATCCTTGCGCCACGATGCGCCGCATTTACAATGCGGCGCACCGGACGTGGCGCAAGGGTAAACTTGCGTGACGCATTTTCCCTGGCGCATCCCTGCTGATATGCAGGGATGCGCCAGGGAACGTAAATATGCCCCTGAATGTTTTGCACATAGAACTCTCAGATGCCCAGAATAGATGCTGCTTCTGTTATGTAAGACAGTCAAAATGTTCGATATTGCATAAAACGTATAATACTTCATACAATGTAAACATGGATCACACTTTGATCAAACATTTGGCTTACTCACCAATGGCTGTGTCCTCAGGCAGGCTCAGGAGTGCCATGTTTCCGTTCATGATGCCAGGCCCGTTATCAAAGAAGTATGGAGCATAATTGGTCTCACCTGTTAATACAAGAAACCGCTAATGAAATATTGCGGCAAGTCACTCTCAGATTCCACACTTCTTCATATCTTTGGTAAGACTACAGACAGCTTTAGCTGTTTGAAAGAACTCATATCATCAATTCTTCACAAAAGTATATGAAGAAATACACCGGGCACCACCACCTACCAGGGGCTACAATAAATAAATATATATAGGGGGCCACGCGGACCACCACATCTCAGGGCAACATAACTGAAAAAGTTAGTGGGCCACATGGACCCCGCTCTGGGTCCTGGGGACCACCACTCATAGAGCTACTCACACATCTAGTCACTCACCCATACAGTCAATGATACAGCTACTTACTCACCCATACAGATACTCACACACCCACTCACTTACTCATACAGATACTAAAACATATTCACTCACCTATACAGTAACTGACACAAACACACACTCACCCATACAGCCACTCTTACATTCACTCACTCACCCATACAGTCACTCATATACCCCATCACTCACCTATACTACCTTTCACATACCCAGTTATTCACCCATATACTATTGACCTATCCACTCACTCAACCACACAGCCATACATATACTCACTCACCCATACAGCCACTGACTCACCCACTCACTCATCCATACAGGCAGTAACACACCCCCTCACCCACCCACACAGACACTCAGACAACCATACAGGTACTCAGACAACTAATCACTTATACAGCCAGTCACGTACCCACTCACACACCAATACAGCCATATAGAAAACAACTGGCAGACTGATACAGACATTGATACAACCAGTCACTCTCCCATACATTCACTGACACCTAATCATTCACTTATAGTGAGTCACGCACCCACTGAAACATCCATACAAGCACTCATACACCCACTGATTCACCAATACACCTTGATATATATATTTTACGCTCACAAACTTTTCAAAAACAGTAAGTAGATGATGTCATCAGTGATGGCATCAGTGATGTCATTTGAGATGTCATCAGTGATGTCACGGACCATGTCATGAGTGATGTAATAAGAGAGGCCATAAGCAGCACATTGCGGGGCATGAGTTATAGTTAGTTCAGGTAACTATAACGGCTGAATTTCACTGGTTTTGTACAAGTGAAACCTGAGCCTAACTATAATGTACCTGTAACCTTTGTTTTTTTCCAGTGAATTTCTAAGGTGTTTTTTATTCAATTTCATAACTATAATGACCATGTAACTTTTGGCTTTTTCAGTGAATTTCTATGGTTTTTCAAATTCTATTTTCTAACTATAACCTACCTGTAACCTATGAATTTCTAAGAGAATTTCTATGGTTTTTTAACAAGTAGTCGCATTTGCAGAGTGGTGGAGAAAGTGGGGGCTCTGACAAACTCTTAAGAATCCTGCTATGTTGGACTTACTGGAGGGAACAGGAGGGCTTCTGGGCCCCCAAGAACCCTCAGCATCCAAGAGGACTACACCCCCTATAAGCAGTGTGCCAGGGGATGCATTTGCAGAGTGGTGGAGAAAGGGGGCGTGGCCACCAAACATCTCTCAGCAATGCCGCTGGTTGGGGGTTACTGCAGGTAACAGGAGGGCTTGTTTGCCCCCAAAGACACTCTAGAGCCAAGGGGATCTCATCCCTCAATCAGCAGTGGGCCATGAGGTGCGTTTGCAGAGTGGTAGAGAAAGGGGGTGTGGCCTCCAACGTCCTCTCATCAATCGTGCTCTGTGGGACTTACTGCATGTAACAGAAGGGGTACTTGACCACCAAGGACCCTCTGCAGCCAAGGGGAATTAATCCCTTAAACAGTTGTGCACCAGGAGGCTCCTTTGCAAAGTGGAGCAGAAAATGGGCGGGGCCTCCAGCGACTTGCTGTTCCTTTTTTTAAATGTATTGATTTATTGTTTATAACAGGAGGGGGCTGCGTGACCCCACCTTCCCATCCCCCGGGGCCTGGTCTTTTTTGTTTTTTAAATTTAAGGGAGGTAGGGCCCGGCCACTTCTTCAATTTTTTATTTTAAAACAAGGGAGGGGGCCGCGTGGGGCCCCAAAACACAAAATCCTTATGCCTTTTCCATAGACTTGTTTAAGAAGGGCTACCGCAAAAACTGCAGAACGGAATTGCACCAAATTTGTCAGGAAGCTAGATCTTGGTTCACAGAATGTGCTTTTTGTGATTTGGTGTAAATCCGTTGAATAGTTTTTGAGAAATTAGGGTTAAAAATAATTGTGTATTTGGATGGTTTGGTTCGAGAGCGGCTTGAGAGACTCACACGGGAGCACCAATTAAAAAATGGAGTGTTCTGATTGGCCCGAGAAGCTTTTAGTACCTTGAGCCATCTTGCTCCCGAGGAAGTCTGACTCCCACGGACGGGAGCAAGCCTCTGATTGGCTGCCAGCAGCATGAGAAAAATGTTGCTGCTAGCCATTACAGGACTCATGGACTTAATCCCCTGTCCTGATTTTGTTTTAAAAAAATATATATGGGGGGAGGGTAGGGATACCCTGACCCCCCCTAGGCCCCATTATGAAACCAGATCAACCCCCAGGCCCAAAAAAAAAATCAGCAAAAATTGCCCCCAATCCCGCTGAACTCCCACAGGATTGTAAAAAACAGAAAATTGCAGCTGGGGCCACTTTGTTTCATTAATGGAAGGGGACCTGTTGCCCCCCTGCCCTAGCCTTTACAGGCCCTAGGGAGCCCACCCCCGGGGACGAAATCATTGTATATGGCAAGGGGGGCCCAGCGGTCCCACTCCCCAAGCCATCGCAGGCCCGAGGAGCCTATCCCTGGGGGTGAAATCACTGAATATGGGTAGAGTGGCTGTGCAGAGGCTCAGGGAGGGTGCCATGTGCCCCCCCATTTCATAAAAAACAGCCATGGGAGGTGGGGTCCCCAGGGCCAAATACGGCTGAAGGAGGAGGGCCATGTGGCCCCCTCCCCTTTAATAAAATAAAATGGCTCTGGTGAAGAGGGTCTCCAGAGTCCAAAAAGGCTCTGGGTGGGGTGCCTCAAGGCCCCTTCTGCTTTCATAAAATGAAGGACCTGGGGTGCTGTCCCCAGGGCTTAATAAGGCTCGGGAGGGGGGCTACCTGGCACCCGCCTCTTTAAAAAAAGAAGTCAGGGGTGGGGTCCCCAGGCCCTAATAAGGTGCAGAAAGGGGGGCCACGTGGTCCCCCTCCTCTTTAAAAAACATAAGGCCCTGTGGCTAACCCCCTTCGGCTGTGTGCGGCATAAGGCGTATGGTAATAAAATATTACTTTACGTTAAAAAACTCTGGAAATTCACTGAAAAAACTAAAGGTTAAAGTAATGTTATAGTTAGGTATGATAAAAAAATCTGTTTTGTTTAATGAAATTCAGTGAAAAAAACAAAGATTAAATTAAGGTTATAGTTAGGTGAATATGTCAGTGACAACATTAACGTTTTAAACTAAAATAAACAAAGAAATTCACCCGTTATAGTTAGCAGAGCTAACTATAAATTGTGCCTCCGCCTTGCACTGCTTGTGACCTCACATAATACATCACTCATGACATGTTCTATGACATCATTTATGACATCACTGTCGACATCTCAAATGAAATCATTGATGACCTCACTGATGATATCATTCAAGCTTCTTTTGTACACATTGCTCTATAAATGGGTATAGCATTCAAGCTATAAAAGTAAAATAGCTTAGAATAATATGAAGTATCATTACTGCTATCATACATACAACCCCAGTAGGTAAAGCAAGCATGTGTTATGTGCAACATTGATTCTATACCATGCAGTTCATTGGTAGTCGAGTTCATGTTGACTATGAACCACAGAAGAAAGGGTAACCTATCGTGCATGCAGTGTTCAATCTGTATGCAACTGTTCAGGAAAACCAAGTTCCTCCATATACTGAAGCCCTGATATATCTCTAATGCCCTATTATGGACAGTCTTTACCTGTATCAAACCCCTGACAGTCACTGAACCTACATCGAGAAATGAAGTGGATATAAGTTGAAAAGTGGGTACTGTTAACACTGCTTACTCTATGGTGAGAATTTACTCTGTACCATACTTTTTTGCAGACAGAGAAACTCTCATGAGAAATACACCACAGAGTATTAAAAAGTATCTGCTAAGAACAGCGCATTTTCTATGCCAAACGTGTTCACAGAGAGACTACTCAATTAAAATAAACAAGGTCTGAAGGTGCTAAAGATCATACTACCTTCAGCCTTCATACTGAGGTGAAAACTTTACAGATTGCCCATCTTCCGAAACAACACAAGCACATGCATAAAGGTTAGTATCTGGTGAACACAGTCTTCTATGTTAAGTAGAAATTGTCATGCTGAGATGATTCTATCTAATAACTCAAGGCTGCTTACAATACTTCATATGTAGTATGTAGAATCAGGCCTTTTGGAAACTTCTACTGCAGTACCAAAAAACGTGTGTGGAAGATAATGGACACAAGTCATCAACTGTCACTTGCACACAGAGTTACTCTTCAATACAAAGATGTATAATGTGTTCAATACCTCTACACACCTATGGTGCATTAGGAGCACATGCATTTTATAAACAGTTACACCGATTAGCTGGACCCAGGCTGTACAACCTTAGGTAGTAAAGTAATATGGTAGTTGCCCACCACTATTTAAACTGTAAAACAACTAGGACACTCATTGGATGATATCATCTGTGGTGTCAGTTGAGATGTCATCAGTGATGTCATAAATTATGTCATACCATAGAGCATGCCATGAGTGATGTAATATGTGAGGTCATAAGCAGTGCATTACGGGGGCACAAGTTATAGTTATCTCTGCTAACTATAACTGGTGAATTTCTGTGTTTTGTTTAGTTCAAAACCTTAATGTTGTAAATAAAACTCCAAAATGAGCATACTTTTTTGTCAAATTTTCTTTGCACCTGTCTAAAGTCCCTTTCATTTTTTGACTTGTTTTGACTTCTTTTGCTACATTATCTTTTCAATTTCACTCATAGGATTTATCCTAAGAAAAGAAATAAGACAGAATATTGAATCTGGAAAATTCTTGCTTGAAATATTTGCTTCCTTTGTATTACCCTTCATATATCTGGAGTGCGAAGTTGATAAGCACTACTGCATATCAACTTTGCCTTTGTCAGAAAGTGTATTCAAACCTTTTAAAACTCTTTAACTTGCTGGAATATTTAAGGTTTTATATAATAATTCTGAGAACTTGCTTGCCATTTCAGGGATCTATGATTAAATCATTTTATAGGGGTGCAGAGGGGACAGTGGTAGAGTAGCAAGGTTGTCATGGGCCGCAGTGCAAGCAAAGAAAATGGGCCCACTGACTACTGTCTGGGTAGTAAATTACAGCAAAAATCGGGGTTTAGAGGGCTCCTCTGGCCTTTGGACCATGGTGTCACTTCACACGCTGCATCAATGATAGCTACGTCCCTTGCAGGGGTGGGGAGACAATAAAAAGGGTTAAGACTACCGCCCCAACGTCATTGAAGGAGGGAAGGAGTGATTAATGGAAATTAAAGAAGGAATATTCAGCTGCCCTTGAAGAATGAAACTTAAAGTGTGATCTGTGGAGAGGGACACAAGAAAGCGAGGAGGGCTCATGGGACCAGATGTATTTCCTTCTTTACTTTGGTATCTTTAAATAACATCATAACCCGTCCATCAGTATATAATCGCCGAGTTGTGACTTTGCACCCATGCTATTATCGCTTAAACATGTTGGCTTTATAATTTATTCTATGTCATTACTACTGGATAAACTTCTGTGTAAACGAAATCGGTATTTAAGTTGGATGTGTGTTCCAATTTGATGTCATTCACCATAACACAGACAATGCTTGAAATTATATTATGTTAGTTGTAAAGTGTAGCGTTTTTTTTTTTTTTTTCCCGACTTCTTGGAGCTATTTAGACAAACGTGTGAGAAAGGGTATCAACGTGATGCTCTTTACAGCACAACTACGAAATATACCTTAAAATTCTACAATTAACACATACATCCTCACTGTACAAGATAACACAATGTACACTGTGTTAAGGACCTCCCTACGTCTAGAAGTAATTCGATGTGCCGGGTCCCCAGTCGAAATTCCTAAATTGGCAATAAATAAATAAATACATATCTTTCATAGGTCGCCTTGGAATCGTGCAGTCATTCACAACATTTTGCACAAACAGAGTTAAACATAGATATCGTTTTCTTCTAAACCCGTTAAATAGTGTCTCTGGGGTCTCACAAGTTGCCAGAAAGCACTGCTCGTGCTCGCACCACTACAAATAAATAAATAACCACAATTCAACAGCATACGTGAAAACGTCGTTTTCTAAAAATATGTACGCGGTGCTAAAGCATATATACGCCCTATCCGGCAAAACAGAACAAAAGACGAAGCACTTACCGAGGCAGACGTGCACCACAGAAAGAACGAACGACCCCAAAAATTGGTGTACATGATACATCCCTCCGGAAAAAAAAAAAAATTTCCTTTGTTGTTTTTCTTTCCCCCAGTTTGGGGTATTTTGTTGGCGTTGAGCTGCTAAGGTGCCCTTCAACGATAAGACGGTTAAGTGCAGTGGAGGGAGGAACAGATGTTAAGATGTTAAGCGGATGACTCGTCTTAGCATTTTTTTTTTCTTCAGGAATTTCAAGACACTCCCTCCCGACACCAGCATTAATTAGACCAATTAGTTCTCAGGGCGCTGAGGGACATGTGTGGGAGGCAGGCAGGGCTGTGAGATCAACTACTCCTCTCTGCCTCCGATGCCAGGCGGGACCTTTTCGGTAATAACTTGTCTTGGGACTGCTGGACAGTTCCTCCTGAGAAGAGGAGAACCTCGAAAGAGGGTAAAAACGCTGTTTGAAGCGCCTTTGAATCTAAACACTCCAGGTTTCGATTTGGAAGTGAAAACGGGCTACGACCTTTTTTTTTCATCTGTGTGATAAAAACTGGCTTCAAGGCAGCCTTATATCCTGATCGTCGTTGCACTGAAGACTTCATAAGTTAAAGCGTTTGTATCATTTTTACATATTATCTGACGTTAGTCCGTCAAACGCGCTCAATAAGACTTTGGATTTCTAGACCGGACTAACTCAGCGCTTAACCGTTGTCTGCACATTCACGGTGTGTCAGAGTGGGATGTTTTGAGTGATTTACATTTGTGTTATCGTTGCTTCCCGCAGGACACAGGCCCAGAGTTACTAATGTTGATCGTGGGCATTGCACTACGCAAAGATGCACAAATGGAAGAGTCGATCATCTTCAGCAAGCCAAAAAATGATTGCGTCAACATTTTCGTCAATCACCAAGCTAACAAGCAATGAAAATGCAATCGGTCTCGCATTTGTTTGAGTTGGAGCTATTGGCATTGTAAATGGCAATGTCTTTTACCTCTGTGTTATGGAATGTATGTATGTGGTGTGTAGTGGAATTATGTGTGTTGGATTGGATTAGTTAGTTGTGTAATTGTGTGGCATGGAATTGAGTGGCGTGGATTGGATTTGTGTAGTGGAATTAGGTGGCATGGTGTGCCGTGGAATTATATCAATAGTAAATATGTGGTATTGAGTGTAATGGAATTATGTGGAGTGGCATTGTGTATTGTGGAGTGTAATTATGTGGATAGTATTTTGTGTTGTAAAGTGGTTTGTAGTGGAGTTTAATTATATGGTGTGCTGTTGAATTTTGTGGCACGATGTGGAATTGTATGGTGTGGATTAGATGTATGTGGTGTGTTGTGTAATTGTGTTGTTGAGTTGTATTATGTGGTTTGGTGTCAAATTATGTGGTGTGGATTGCAAATGTGTGGAGTTGAATTGTGTGGTATGGAACTGTGTAGATAGCTTTACCTGTTTGGTGATGAAAAAGAAGAAATAGGTAGGAGCTAAGCTTCAGACCTGTGTGTTTGCGTGTAAAAAATAAGAAAGAGAGTTAGAGCTATTGGTGTTGTAAATGTAAATGTCTCTTACCTATATGTTATGGATTGGACTGGATGTATGTGGTGTGTAGTGGACTTATGTTAGTTGCATTGGAATTGTTAGTTGTGGCATTGTGTGGCATGGAATTGTGTGGTATAGAATAGATTTGTGTAGTGGAATTATGTGGCATGGTGTGCAGTTGTTTTATGTGGATAGTATTTATATGTTTTTGAGTGTATTCGGAATTATGAGGAGTGGGATTGTGTGTAATGGAGTGTAATTATGATGAAAGGTATTTTGTGTTGTGGAGTGTTATGTAGTGGAGTTTAATTACTTGGTGGGCTGTTGAATTTTATGGTATGTTGGTGAATTATGTGTTGTAAATTGGATATATGTGGTGTCTAGTGGAATTGTGTTGTGGGGTGGAATAGTGTTGTTAGTTTTTTTTAATTATGTGGTGTGGAATGGATTTCTGTGGAGTTGAATAGCGGGGCATGGAACAGTGTGTTATAGAATGAAATTATGTTGAGTGCAATTATGTTGCAATTGTGGAGTGTTTTTATTTAGATTGTTATGTGGTATGGAGTTGATTTACGTGGGTGGTATTTATGTGGCATCGAGTAGTGTGTAATAAGGTGGAGTTGAATTATGTGGTGCTGAGTGGTATTATGTGGATTGTAATTATGTTGCGTGGTGCGGTTGTATGGATTGGTGTTGTATTGATTGGTATTGCGTGGAATGGCGTTGCGTAGAGTAAAGTGGTGTGGCATTGAGTGGAGTGGCATAAAGTGGAGTGCAGTTGTGTAGCATTGTGTGGAGTGCAGTTGGTTGGAGTGGTGTTGCATAGAGCAGAGTGGCATTGCGTGCAGAGGAGTGGGGTTGCATGGAGTGGTGTTGTTTGGAGTGGAGTGGCATTGCAAGACGTGGCATTGCATGGGTGACGCTGCATTGATTGACGCTGCATGGAGTGGTGCGGCACAGAGTGGAGTGCAGTTGCTTGGAGTACAGTTGTGTAGAGGAGTGGGCGGCATTGCGTAGAGTGGAGTGCAGTTGTGTGGCGTGGCGTTGTGTGGAGTGGCGTATAATGGCACTGCATGGAGTGATGTAGAGTGAAGTGGCATAGAGTAGAGTGTCGTTGCATTGACTGGCATTGTATTAAGTGGTGTTGCGTGTAGTGGCATTGAGTAGAGCTGAGTGGCATGGAGTGGCATGGCGTAGAGTGGAGGGCAGTTGTGTATAGTGAAGTGCGGTTGCGTGGAGTGCCGTGGCATGGAGTGCAGTAGCATGGAGTCCGTGGCATGGAGTGCAGTAGCATGGAGTGCTGTGGTGTGGACTGGAGTAAAGCAGAGTGGTGTGGAGTAAAGCAGAGTGGCATTGAGTGGAGTTAAGTGGAGTAAAGCAGAGTGGCATGGAGTAAAGCAGAATGGCGTTGAGCGGACTGGAGTGCAGTGCAGTAAAGCAGAGTGAAGTGGAGTGGAGTAAAGCAGAGTGGAGCAGAGTGGAGTGGAGCAAAGCTGAGTGGAGCGGAGTAAAATCAAGTAGCATGAAGTAAAGCAGTGGCGTAGAGTAAAGCAGAGTGGCAAGGAGTAAAGCTGAGTGGAGTAAAGCAGAGTGGAGTGGAGTAAAGCACAGTGACATGGAGTGGAGTGGCGTGGAGTAAAGCAGAGTGGCTTTGAGCAGAGTGGAGTAGAGTAAAGTGGAATGGAGTAAAGTGGAGTGGAGTAACACAGAGTGTAAGGGAGTAAAGCAGAGTGGAATAAAGCAGAGTTGTATTGAGCAGAGTGGAGTGGAGTAAAGCAGAGTGGCGTGGAGTAAAGCAAAGTGGCGTGGAGTAAAGTAGGGGTGTGTGGAGTAAAGCAGAGTGAAGTGGAGTAAAGCAGAGTGGAGTGGAGAAATGCAGAGTGGAGTTGAGTGGAGTGGAGTGAAGTCAAGCAGCATAGCATGGAGTAAAGTAGAGTGGTGTTGAGTGGAATGGAGTAAAGCAGAGTGGTGTGAAGCAAAGTTGAGTGACCTTGAGTGGAGTAAAGCAGAGTGGCATTGAGCAGAGTGGAGTGGAGTAAAGCAGAGCAGCATGGAGTAAAGCAGAGTAGAGTGGAGTAAAGCAGAGTGGCATGGAGTAAAGCAGAGTGGCGTGGAGTAAAGCAAAGTGAAGTGGAGAAAAGCTAGCATTGAGTGGAGTAGAGTAAAGCAGAATGGCATGGAGTAAAGCAGAGTGGCATGGAGTGGAGTAGATTAGAGCGCAATGGAGTGAAGCAGAGTGGAGTGGATGGAGTAAAGCAGAGTGTAGGGGAGTAAAGCAGAGTGGAGTAAAGCAGAGTGAAATTCAGAAGAGTGTAGTGGAGTAAAGCAGAGTGACATGAAGTAAAGCAGCGTGGCATGGGGTAAAGCAGAGTGGCGTTGATTGGAGTGGAGTAAAGCAGAGTGGAGTGGAGTAAAGCAGAGTGGTGTTGAGTGGAGTAAAGCTGAGTGGAATAAAGCAGAGTGATGTTGAGGAGTGGAGTAAAATAGAGTGGTGTGGAGTAAAGCAGAGTGAAGTGGAGTAAAGCAGAGTGGAGTGGAGTGGAGTAATGCAGGGTGGAGTTGAGTGGAGTGGAGTGAAGTCAAGCACCGTAGCGTGGAGTAAAGCAGAGTGGCATTGAGTGGAATGGAGTAAAGCAGAGTGGCATGAAGTAAAGTTGAGTGACCTTGAGTGGAGTAGAGTAAAGTGGAGTGTACTAAAGCAGAGTGGAGTGGAGCAGAGTGGAGTAAAGCAGACTGGAATGGAGTAAAGCAGAGTGGCATTGAACAGAGTGGAGTAAAGCAGAGCAGCATGAAGTAAAGCAGAGTAGAGTGGAGTAAAGCAGAGTGGCATGGAGTAAAGCAGAGTGGTGTGGAGTAAAGCAAAGTGGAGTAAAACAGTAGCGTGGAGTGGAGTAAAGCAGAATGGCATGGAGTGAAGCAGAGTGGCGTGGAGTAGATTGGAGTGCAATGGAGTGAAGAAGAGTGGAGTGGATGGAGTAAAGCAGAGTGTAGGGGAGTAAAGCAGAGTGGAGTAAAGCAGAGTGAAATTCAGAAGAGTGGAGTGGAGTAAAGCAGAGTGGCATGAAGTAAAGCCGAGTGGCATGGAGTAAAGCAGAGTGGCATTGAGTGGAGTGACATGGAGTAAAGCAGAGTGGAGTAAAGCTGAGTGGCGTTGATTGGAGTGGAGTAAAGCAGAGTGGATTGGAGAAAAGCAGAGTGGTGTTGAGTGGAGTAAAGCTGAGTGGAATAAAGCAGAGTGATGTGTAGGAGTGGAGTAAATTAGAGTGGTGTGGAGTAAAGCAGAGTGGCATTGAGTGGAGTGGTGTGCAGTAAAACTGAGTGGTGTTGAGTGGAGCAGAGTGGAGTGATACAGAGTGCAGTGGAGTAAAGCAGAGAGGCGTTGAGTGGAGTGGTGTGGAGTAAAGCAGAGTGGTGTTGAGCAGAGTGGAGTAATGCAGAATAGGGTGGAGTCGAGTAAAGCAGAGTAGAGCGGAGTGAAGCAGAGGTGAGTGGAGGTGAGTGGAGTAAAGCAGAGTGGAATGGAGTAAAGCAGAGTGGTATTGAGTGGAGCCAAGCAGAGTGGAGTGGAGTCAAGCAGAGTGGGGTAGAGTGGAGTAAAGGAGAGTGGTGTGGAGTAAAGTGGAGTGGAGTAAAGCAGAATAGGGTGGACTTGAGTAAAGCAGAGTAGAGCGGAGTAAAGCAGAGGTGAGTGGAGTAAAGCAGAGTGGAATGGAGTAAAGCAGAGTGGTATTGAGTGGAGCCAAGCAGAGTGGAGTGGAGTCAAGCAGAGTGGGGTACAGTGGAGTAAAGCAGAGTGGAGTTGAGTAAAGCAGAGTGGAGAGGAGTAAAGCTGAGTGGCATGGAGCAAAACAGAGTAGAGTGGAGTGGCGTGGAGTAAAGCAGAGTGGCATGGGCTAAAGCAGAGTTGCTTTGAGCAGAGTGGAGTGGATTAAAGTGGAATGGAGTAAAGCGGAGTGGAGCAACACAGAGTGTAGGGGAGTAAAGCAGAGTGAAATAAAGTAGAGTTGTATTGAGCAGAGTAGAGTGGAGTAAAGCAGAGTGGCATGGAGTAAATTAGAGGTGTGTGGAGTAAAGCAGAGTGCCATTGAGTGGAGGGGCTTGGAGTAAAGCTGAGTGACGTGGAGTAAAGCAGAGTGGCATTGAGTAAATCAGAGTGGAGTGGAGTAAAGCAGAGTGGAGTGGAGTAAAGCAGAGTGGAGTTGAGTGGAGTGGAGTGAAGTAAAGCAGGATAGCGTGGAGTAAAGCAGAGTGGCGTTGAAAGGAATGGAGTAAAGCAGAGTGGCGTGGAGTAAAGTAGAATAGCGCTGAGTGGAGTAGAGTAGAGTGGAGTGTTGTAAAGCAGAGTGGAGTGGAGCAGAGTGGAGTAAAGCAGAGTAGAATGGAGCAAAGCAGAGTGGCATTCAGCAGAGTGGAGTGGAGTAAATCAGAGCAGCATGGAGTAAAGCAGAGTAGAGTGGAGTAAGGCAGAGTGGAATGGAATAAAGCAGAGTGGCGTAGAGTAAAGCAGAATGGAGTGGAGTAAACCAGAGTAGCGTTGAGTGGAGTAAAACAGAATGGCATGGAGTAAAGCAGAGTGGCATGGAGTGGAGTAGATTGGTGTGCAGTGGAGTGAAGCAGAGTGGAGTGGATGGAGTAAAGCAGAGTGAAATTCAGCAGTGGAGTGGAGTAAAGCAGAGTGGCATGGAGTAAAGCCAAGTGGCATGGAGTAAAGCAGAGTGGCGTTGAGCAGAGTGGCATGGAGTAAAGCAGAGTAGAGTGGAGTAAAGCTGAGTGGTGTTGATTGGAGTGGAGTAAAGCAAAGTGGTGTTGAGTGGAGTAAAGCTGAGTGGAATAAAGCAGAGTGATGTTGAGGAGTGGAGTAAAACAGAGTGGCATTGAGTGGAGTGGTGTGCAGTAAAACAGAGTGGTGTTGAGCGGAGCATAGTGGAGTGATTCAGAGTGCGGTGGAGTAAAGGAGAGAGGCCTTGAGTTGAGTGGTGTGGAGTAAAGCAGAATGGTGTTGAGCAGAGTGGAGTGGAGTAATGCAGAGTGGAGTGGAGTGAAGCAGAGTGGCATTGAGGGGAGTGGCGTGGAGTAAAGTGGAGTGGAGTAAAGCAGAGTGGAGTGGAGAGGAGTAAAGCAGAGTGGCATGGATCAAAACAGAGTGGAGGGGAGTGGAGTTAAGCAGAGTGGAGTGGAATAAAGCAGAGTGGAGTGGAGTAAAGGAGATTGGCGTTGAGTGAAGCAGTGTTTAATTTGTGCCGGTGGTTTCCAGTGCTCGGCACCGGCACTTAATTGGCAACACTCTCTCTAGTGACAGTCCAACACATGGTGGACCTGACTTTTTAATTTGGAAATGAGTACAACCACCGTGTTTATTAAGTGAATATACATTGAAAATGAGTAATACCAACCACTCTTGCCATTATTAAAGCTTTGTGTGGCCTGAAATAGTTTGGATTGTCACACTTACAAGAGTGTGATCATTAGGTGTAATGTTGGTACCTCCATTGCCAGCACTGGCAGGGTATGGGTGGTGAAGGCTGCAGTGGCCTTCTGAGAAGGGCCCTGGTACTTACATTTTTACAAATTAAGCACTGGAGTGGAGTAAAGCAGAGTGGTGTTGAACAGAGTGGAGTAATGCAGAGTGGAGTTGAGCAGATTGAGTGGAGTAAAGCACAGTGGAGTGGAGTAAAGCAGAGTGGTGTTGAGTGCAGTGGAGTAATGCAGAGTGGAGTAAAGCAGAGTGGCGTGAAGTGCAGCAGAGTAGATTTGTGTATTTATTTTATTTATTTATTTGGACACTTGGTATTGCGCACAAATCACTCCAGAAGGAGCATCTCAGTGCTGCGCTGCACTAAAGGGAAGATGACGATCTAAAATAGCCAGGTCTTTAGCCCCTTCTAGAAAGAGGTAAAATCAGGGCAGGAGCAAAGGCTGAAAGGAAGCTTGTTCCAATGATATGGAGCATAGTAGGAAAATGATCTGTCCCCATATCTTGAGGTATGGATGCGAGGAATCCCAAGAACGACTTGTCCGATGATCTCAAGCATCTAGATGGGAGATAAGGGTTTAGCAAGGAAGCCAGGTAGACTGGCCTTGACTTAAAAAGGGCTTTGTGTGTAAAGCAGCAAATTTGAAAATGACACGCTTCCTAACAGGCAGCCAATGCAGTTTTCTGAGGAGCGGAGTGGAAGGCGAGCACAAAAGGAGGTTACAGATTAATCGTGCAGTGGTAATCTGGAGCACCTGCAGTTTTGCCAGCAGGGTATTATTTACCGATGTCAGTAAAGCATTCCCATAGTCCAGGAGGCTAGTGATAAGAGCCTGGACCAGAGTTTTCCTAGCCGTATCGGGAAGCCCGGGCAGGGTTTTTTTTAAAGCCTCAAGGTACCGAACCATATGCCACAGGTAGAGCTGATATGAACTTTCATAGAGAGAGTAAAGCAGGGTGGCATTGAGTGGAGTGGGGTAAAGCAGAGTGGTGTTGAGTGGAGTAAAGCAGAGTGACGTGGAGTGGAGTAAAGCACAGTGGCACTGAGTGGAGTAAAGCACAGTGGTGTTGAGTAGAGTAAGCAGAGTGGAGTGGAGTAAAGCAGAGTGGAGTTAAGTAAAGCAGAGTGGCATTGAGGGGAGTGAAGTAGAGTGGAGTAAAGCAGAGTGGAGTGGAGCAAAACAGAGTGGCATGGAGTGGAGTAAAGCAGAGTGGAGTAGAGTAAAGCAGAGTGGAGTTGAGTAAAGCAGATTGGCATTGAGTGGAGTGGAGTGGAGTGAAGCAGAGTGGAGTGAAATAAAGCAGAGTAGGGTGGAGTAAAGCAGAGTGAAGTAAAGCAGAGTGGCCTGGAGTTGAGTGGAGTGGAGTAAAACAGACTGGAGTTGAGTCGGTGGAGTAAAGCGGAGTGGAGTGGAGTAAAGCAGAGTAGCGTTGCATGGAGTAGAGCCGAGTGCCGTTGCATGGAGTGGAGTAAAGCACTTTGCGTGTAATGATGTTACGTAAAACGGAGTGGTGTTGCTTAGAGCAGGGTGGCATTGCATCGAGTGACATTGTACTGAGTGTTGTTGCGTAGAGTGGCATTGCGTAGATTAGAGTGGTGCATTGTAGAGTGCATATACGTGGAGTGCAGTTGTGTAGTGTGGAGTGGGGTTGCATAGTGTGGAGTGCAGTTTCATGGAGTGGCGTGATGTGGCATTGTGTGGAGTGGCACGTGGCATGCAGTTGTGTGGAGTGCAGTGGTGTGAAGTGGTGTTGTGTGGAGTAGAGTGGTGTTGCGTGGAGTGGCACTGCGGAGAGTGGCATTGTCTTGAGTGTCACTGCTTGGAGTGGCGTTGCATAGAGTGGAGTGGGTTGGGTACAGTGAAGTGCAGTTGTATGGAATACAATTGTGTCGAGTGAATTTGCGTTGCGTGGAGTGGCTTTAGTGAAACAATGGTCTTGAAAGGAAATATCCAATTCAGAACTACATTAAAGAATTGTACTTCAACAGCAGAAGGAGAAATACCAAAACTGTGAAAATGTGCATAAACAGTATTAGCAGTAACATAAAGCAGTGTAATTAGTTCCCTGTTTACAGAAATGGAACGTTCAGATGTGAGGGCCATCTGGCTGGATTGGGATGGGGCCGGTGGGAAGGAGAGAGAGCGAGGGAAGAGCCATATATTTTAAACATTGGCCATGGCATGCACCGAGGCTTCGCAGACCTATTAATCAGTTTAACATAAGGACGGGGGAAGCATCAATAGCATCGAGCACAAGGGGAAAAAACAGACTTCGGTCTTTGAATGCGTAGCAAATGGGGCAAGATAAGAGCAAGATTTACAGCCCTGTTTACAACAGAGCTCTGTAAACTGCGAGTACTGGTCTCCAGTGTTCCAGCTCAAAGAAAGAAATAGTGCTCACAATCTCTGAGTAACAACACTTCTAACAGGGGCAGTTCTTGAAAATGGGCGGAGCTTTTAATGCCATTACCCAGAATACAACATGGCTCGTAGAGACAGCGTAAGTGCTGCCTAGGTGAGACCTAAAAAGCACTGCATCAAGTAGCAAGAATCCCCTGCTGATATAGTCAAAATGAGAGTTATAGAGTGTAAGTACCCATATCATTTATCGCTAACCCATACCTACTAAAGTCATCCAAAGCGGCTCGACATTGCACTACATGAAAACCTAAATCCAAATGAAAACAGCAGTGAACAACTAAGGTAGAATGTTACACATATTGCTTGGGCAGTCATGTGAGCGGCAATTATACTCAAGGATTTCCCTCGCATACTACAGTCATGCGAGATAGCACTTGAATAAGACTTATGTACCTTGATGCAAAGCTGAATCAGGGTCACAAATGACATTATCAGCGTGTGATGCTTTGTAAATACAATGCTGCAGAATTTTCCCCATTCGCACAACATTGCTGCTGATTATTTCACAGAATTGTTTTGATACTATGTTAGAAGTCTACTCCCAAAAACTGATAAACCGTTCCAGCACATCTCATAGCTTGAGACAATAACAAATAAACTGAAATAAGGTAGAGCGAAAAAGGCATTCAGCATTGAAGATTGTAAATAAAATATATTATCATTAATATATCAAGGCTGCACTGAATTTTAGTAGCTTAAAAGGTTAAAAGGTCAAATGGACCCTTTTTAATGTCAACAAATGACTTTCAGACTGCACTCCGATTAAGGAAGGAATCACATCAACCCAAAAAGCCTGTTTTGACCAAGCTCATGGTTCAGTCTTGTCAATGACTCACTCATTTCCCACTCTTTTACTTACACACTTTCTCTCCACTTACTCGGTTGCTCAACCACTCAACGGGAAATGTTTTTGGTCAGTCTCTTCATTCACTTGGCAAAAGCATTTTCACAGAAGCAAGCTGAGGATCAAATTGAAAAATCCAAACCCCTGTTTCACCATATGTCAAACAGGGTTGAGGCCTGGGTGTTGGAAACAGGAATTGGTACATCCTCTTTTCGTCTTGGTCACCCTCAATTCCAGTTTCCACTGTGTACTCATCCCTGCCAGTTTTAAACGAGTCTCCCACATTCTGCTTGAATAATAGGTCTATCTCTGTAATTTCAGAAGAATGTCCTTGTCTTGTCTAACATGTCTAAAGTGGTATAGATACACAAGAAGGAATATCTTTAGCAATAATGGTGAAAGCCTGTCAGTTGGGATGGAAAGATCTGCTGCATGGTTATTGATGTGCACGCCTGCCGTGAGTGTCCCAGAGTGATGTCATTTGAGATGTCACAGTGATGTCATTAGTGATGTCACTGAGCATGTCATGAGTGATGTAACATGTGAGGTCATAAGCAGTGCATTGTGGGGGTGCGAGTTATAGTTAGCTCAGCAAACTATAACTGCTGAATTTCACTGGTTTTGTATGAGTGAAACCTGAGCCTAACTATAACGTCCCTGTAACCTTTGTTTTTTTTCAGTGAATTTCAAAGGTTTTTTTAATTTCATTTCCTAAATACAACGTCCCTGTAACCTTTGGCTTTTTCAGTGAATTTCTAAGGTTTTTTTAAATACTAATTCCTAACTATAATGTCCCTGTAACATTTGTTTTTTTCAGTTAATTTTTATGGTATTTTAAGTAGTAGTAGCGTTTTCAGAGTGGTAGAGAAAGGGGGTAGTGCCTCTGACCAGGTCTCAGGAATCCCGCTGTTTAGGACTTACAGAAACTAGCAGGAGGACTTCTTGGCCCCTAAGGTCCCTCACCATCCAAGAGGACTTCATTCCCCAACCAGTATAGCACCAGGAGGCCGTTTGCAGAGTTGTGGTGAAATGGGGCTTGGCCTCCAAGTCCTCTAAACATGGCCTCAAGCGACTTGCCGAAGGTTTTTTTATTTGATCTTTTCTTTTGTTAGGGAAGGGGGGCTGCATAGCCCCCCTTCCCTCAGCTTATTTCGGCCCCGGGGACCCAATCCCCCAGGGCCAGTCTTCTATGTAATGGGAAGGAGGGCCGCACGGCCCCCCCTCCCCAGGCCGATTACGGCCCGGGGACCCCATCCCCCAGTTTTTCCTTTTTTTATATTATTGTTCTTTAAATAAAGGAAGGGGGGCAGCGTAGCCCCCCTTCCCTCGGGTGATTTTGGCCTCAGGCCTGGCCTTTTTATTTATTTATTTTTTTAAAGGGAGAGAGGCCATGTGGCCTCCTTTACAAGCCTATTTCTGCCCCAGGGACCCCATTCCCTGGGGCCTGGCCTCTCTACTGGGTGCCCTGGTCCCACACAGTGCACCCACTTTTTAAACGTTAGGGACCATGGGGGGAGCCTGAAGGTCCCTTCAGTCCCAGCCGGCTCCTCACGTCCTGCGGGAGCCAGCATTGCTTTTACACATAGGGAGCTCCTAACATGCAGCTCCCTGTGTGTAAAAGCAATAATGCTCTGCTTCTAGTGAGCAAGAGCATTTTCTGCTCTCGCTTAAAAGAAGCGGAGCAGTGTTTGATATGGCTTGGCATAAGTAAGCCATAGCAAACAGCAGTGTCCCGGGGGTGGACACCCCGCGACATTGCAGGAGCCAGCCCTGGGGGGTGGTGGTCCTCAGGGCCAATACTGGCTCCCATGTTAATTTAGCCCCAGGGAGGTGGTGGTCCACAGGGCTGCGGGGGCATGCGGACCCCTATTTGATTATAAATTGTTGCCCCAAGTAGGTGGCAGTCCCCAGGGCTGCAGGGGGGTGTGCAGCCCCCCCACATTAATGTTTTCTTTTGCCCCGGTAAGTTGGTGGTACCCGTGGCTGTGAGGGGGCCAGGCAGGCCTCCGCATTAAAATTAACATTTTTTCCTGGGGAGGTGGTGGTCCCCAGGGCGCAGGGTTGCTGTGAGGGCAACCCCTGCACTACTATTTCAATGAATCCCGGGGAGGTGGTGGTCCCCGGGGCTGCGGGGGTCACAGGATCCCCTTATTTAATTTTAAAATGTTGCCCTGGGCTAGGTGGCAGCCCGGGGGCTGTGGAGTGGTGTGCACCCCTGCATTAATATTTTCTTTTGCCCCAGGGAGGTGGCAGTTCCCGGGTGCGGGGGTTGCCATGAGGGAAACCCCATGCACTATATATTTAAATGAAGCCCCAGGGAGGTGGTGGTCCCGGTGGCAGAATAGGCCCCAGGAGGGGCGGCTCATGCGCCCCCTCCTTTATTTGTACACAGCCCCAGGGACCTGGCCCTCCCAGGGGCCAATTAATAACAAAGTGTGGGAGACCGCGCTTCGTTTCTTTTTAAATTTTTGGCCGGATCAGTGGATCCCACCAAAATGTTTTTAAAAAATGAGTCTTTAAGAGACCTACGGGATCAGGGTGTTTCTACCCTGCCCCCTTTTCTTTTTTTAAATTTTTTGTGGGACTCAGTTTAACCGAGTCCCAAGATGGCTGCCAACACTTCCTGGTTGAACTGTTGGCAGCCAATCAAATTTCAGTAGGGTATCAGTAGTCTGTTGGGCTCCCACATGTTTATAGATTTTAAACGTAAATATCTCTGAAACTGCTGAATGGATTTACACCAAATCACAAAAAGCACGCTTTCTGGAACAACATCTCGCTTTCTGCCAAATTTGGTGCAAATCCGTTCAGTGGTTTTGGCTGTAGTCGTGTTCAAAAAATGAAAAATCCCCCTGGACATAACAAGGGGAACATGTGTTTTGAGACCACCCTTTTTTCTCCGCCCCTGTTTGACGGATCACCATCAAACTTTCAACACAGCAGCTGAATCAAAAAGGGGAAATTATTTGAAAATGTTGTGAAAATTCGTCAAGCGGTGCCAAAGTTATTGACAAAACAAAAAACTTTTTTCCTATGGAAACTTTGGTCCTAACTACTATAACTACTTACTGGCGACTGCCAGTAGGTAATATATATACATATATACAGATACATATATACATACATAGATATATGCACACACATATATATATATATATTCACTGAAAAAAACAAAAGTTAAAGGGACGTTATAGTTAGGCTCACTTTTCACTCGTACAAAACTGCGGAAAATTCAGCAGTTACAGTTACATGAGCTAACTATAACCCACGCCGCCACTGCTTATGACCTTGCACAGGACATCAATCATGACATTACTGATGGCATTTCAAATGATGACATAAGTTATAGTTATCTCAGGTAACTATAACTGCTGAATTTCTATGGTTTTGTTCGAGTGAATTCTGAGCCTAGAAATATTATTATTATTAGAATTATGTGAATTATGTCCCTGTAACCTTTAGTTTTTTCAGTGAATTTCTAAGGTTTTTTTAAATTCTATTCCCTAATTATGACGTCCCTGTAACATTTGTTTTTTTCAGGGAATTTCTATGTTTAAAAAAAAATCTATTTCCTAATTATAACGTCCCTGTAATCTTTGTTTTTTTCAGTGAATTTCCAGGTTTTTTAATCTTATTTCCTAACTGTAACCTGTAACCTTTGAGAGTTAGTGTATGAGTGAGTGCATGAGTGTCTCAGTGGGAATGTGAGTGATTGTGTGAGTGTCTCACTGGGTGTGTGAGTGGGTGTACATGTCTGAGTTCGTCTGTGAGTGGGAGCATGAGTGTCTGAATGGGTCTGTGTGTGACTGTGAGAATCTCTGAGTTGTTCTGTGAGTGGGTGCATGTGCATGAGTACCTGAGTAGGTTCTGATCATTTTCTGCCTATTTTCTGCTCACTTTTGAACTTTACTTTGCCTCTTTCTGCTCATTGCTGACCTTTATTTTTCCTCTTTCTGCTCGTTTCTGACCTCCTTTTTGCCAATTTCTGCTAATTTCTGATCTTTGTTTTGACTCTTTCTGCTCGCTTCTCACCTTTATCTTGCCTTTCTGCTAGTTTCTGACCTTTATTTTGCCTCTTTGTCCTTGTTTCTGATCTCCATTTTGCCTCCTTCTGCTCGTTTCTGATCTTTAGTTCACCTCTTTCTGCTCGTTTCTGACCTTTATTTTGCCTTTCTGCTCATTTCTGACCTTTAGTTTATCTCTTTCTGTTCGTTTCTGACCTCTATTCTGCTTTTCTTCTTGTTTCTGACCTTTGTTTTGCCTCTTACTGCTCATTTCTGACCTGTATTTTGCCTCTTTCTGCTAGTTTCTGACTTTTTTTTTGCTCATTTCTGATCTCAATTTTGCATCTTTCTGCTCGTTTCTGACCTTTGTTTTGCCTTTCTGCTCATTTCTGACCTTTACCTTGCCTCTTTCTGTGTGTTTTTGACCTTTAGTTTGCCTCTTTCTGCTCGTTTCTGACCTTTATTCTGCCTATTTCTGACCTTTATTTTGCCTCTTTCTGCTAGTTTCTGACATCTATTCTGCCTCTTTCTTCTCGTTTCTGACCTTTATTTTGCCTCTTTCTGCTCTTTTCTGACTTCTATTTTACCTCTTCCTGCTCGTTTCTGACCTTTATTTTGCCTCTTTCTCCTCGTTTCTGACCTCTATTCTACCTCCTTCTGCTCGTTTCGCACCTTTATCTTGCCTCTTTCTGCTCATTGCTGACCTTTATTCCTCCTCTTTCTACTTGTTTCTTTTCTTTATTCTCCCTCTTTCTGACCTCTATTTTGCCTCTTTCTGCTCGTTTCTGACCTTTATTCAGGCCCTTTCTCCTCGTTTCTGACCTTTATTCTGCCTCTTGCTGCACGTTTCTCACCTTTATCTTGCCACTTTCTACTTGGTTCTGATCTCTATTTTGCCTCATTCTGCTAGTTTGTGACCTCTATCATGTCTCTTTCTGCTCATTTCTCACCTTTATCTTGCCTCGTTCTGCTCGTTGCTGACCTTTATATTCTGCTTCCTCCTACTAGTTTCTCACCTTTATTTTGCCTCTTCCTGCTAATTTCTGACCTTTATTCTGCCTCTTGCTGTTCGTTTCTCACCTTTATTTTAAATCTTTCTGCTCGTTTCTGACCTCTATTCTGCCTCATTCTGTTCATTTCTTACCTTTATCTTGCCTCTTTCATCTCGTTGCTGACCTTTATTCTGCCTCTTTCTGCTCATTTCTGACCTTTATTCTGCCTCTCTCAGCTTGTTTCAGACCTTTATTCTGCCTCTTGCTGCTTGTCTCTGACATCTATTTTGCCTCTGTCTGCCCATTTTTAACCTTTATCTTGCCTCTTTCTGCTCATTGCTGACCTTTATTCTGCCTCTTTCTGCTTGTTTCTGACCTTTATTCTGCCTCTTTCTGACCCTGAGTGGGTCTACAAGTGGATCCGTGAGTCTCTGGGTAGAGCAATGAGTCGGTGAGAGAAAGATGAGTGATTCTGTCAGTGGGTGCATGAGTGTCTGACTGGGTCTGTGAGTGGGTATACGTGTCTGAGTTTGTCTGTGAGTGGGTGCATGAATTTCTGACCTATAGTTCACCTCTTTCTACTCTTTTCTGACCTCTATTCTGCCTCTTTCTGCTCTTCTCTGACCTCTACTTTGTCTCTTTCTGCTAATTTCTGACCTCTGTTTTGCCGCTTTCTGCTCCTTTCTGTCCTTTGTTTTCCCTCTTGCTGTTAGTTTCTGACAGTTTTTTTCCTCTTTCTGCTTGTTTCTGACCTCTATTATGCCTCTTTCTGCTTGTTTCTCCCCTTTATCTTGCCGCTTTCTGCTCATTACCGTCCTTTATTCTGCCTCTTTCTGTTCTTTTCTGACCTTTATTCTGCCTCTTTCTGACCTTTATTTTGTCTCTTTCTGGTCTTTTCTGACATTTTTCTGTCTCTTCGTTCTCGTTTCTCACCTTTATTCTGCCTCGTTCTTCTCGTTTCTGATCTCTTTTCTGCCTCTTGCTGCTCGTTTCTAACCTCTATTCTGTCTCTTGCTGCTCATTTCTGACCTCCATTTTGCCTCTTTCTCATAGTTTTTCACCTCTATTCTGCCTTTTTCTGTTAGTTTCTCACCTTTATTTTGCTTCTTTCGGCTTGTTTCTCACCTTTATTTTGCCTTTTTCTGCTTGTTTCTGACCGCTATTCTGCCTCTTTCTCCTAGTTTCTCACCTTTATCTTGCCTCTTTCTGCTCGTTGCTGACCTTTATTCTGCCTCTTCCTGCTCATTTCTCACCTTTATTTTGCCTTTCTGCTCATTGCTGACCTTTATTTTCCCTCTTGCTGCTCGTTTCTGACCGTTTTTTTTCCTCTTTCTGCTTGTTTCTGACCGCTATTCTGCCTCTTTCTCCTCGTTTCTCACCTTTATCTTGCCTCTTTCTGCTCGTTGCTGACCTTTATTCTGCTTCTTCCTGCTTGTTTCTCACCTTTATTTTGCCTTTCTGCTCATTGCTGACCTTTATTTTCCCTCTTGCTGCTCGTTTCTGACCGTTATTTTTCCTCTTTCTGCTTGTTTCTCACCTTTATCTTGCCGCTCACTGCTCATTATTGTCCTTTAGTCTTCCTCTTTCTGCTCATTTCTGACCTTTATTCTGCCTCTTTCTGACCATTATTTTGTCTCTTTCTGCTCATTTCTGACCTTTATTTCGCCTCTCTCAGCTTGTTTCAGACCTTTACTGACTCTTGCTGCTTGTCTCTGACATCTATTTTGCCTCTGTCTGACCATTTTTAACCTTTATCTTGCCTCTTTCTGCTCATTGCTGACCTTTATTCTGCCTCTTTCTGCTTGTTTCTGACCTTTATTCTGCCTCTTTCTGACCCTGAGTGGGTCTACGAGTGGATCCGTGAGTCTCTGGGTAGAGCAATGAGTGGGTGAGAGAAAGATGAGTGATTCTATCAGTGGGTGCATGAGTGTCTGACTGGGTCTGTGAGTGGGTATACGTGTCTGAGTTTGTCTGTGAGTGGGTGCATGAATTTCTGACCTATAGTTCACCTCTTTCTACTCTTTTCTGACCTCTATTCTGCCTCTTTCTGCTCTTCTCTGACCTCTACTTTGTCTCTTTCTGCTAATTTCTGACCTCTGTTTTGCCGCTTTCTGCTCCTTTCTGTCCTTTGTTTTCCCTCTTGCTGTTAGTTTCTGACAGTTTTTTTCCTCTTTCTGCTTGTTTCTGACCTCTATTATGCCTCTTTCTGCTTGTTTCTCCCCTTTATCTTGCCGCTTTCTGCTCATTACCGTCCTTTATTCGGCCTCTTTCTGTTCTTTTCTGACCTTTATTCTGCCTCTTTCTGACCTTTATTTTGTCTCTTTCTGGTCTTTTCTGACATTTTTCTGTCTCTTCGTTCTCGTTTCTCACCTTTATTCTGCCTCGTTCTTCTCGTTTCTGATCTCTTTTCTGCCTCTTGCTGCTCGTTTCTAACCTCTATTCTGTCTCTTGCTGCTCATTTCTGACCTCCATTTTGCCTCTTTCTCATAGTTTTTCACCTCTATTCTGCCTCTTTCTGTTAGTTTCTCACCTTTATTTTGCTTCTTTCGGCTTGTTTCTCACCTTTATTTTGCCTTTTTCTGCTTGTTTCTGACCGCTATTCTGCCTCTTTCTCCTAGTTTCTCACCTTTATCTTGCCTCTTTCTGCTCGTTGCTGACCTTTAGTCTGCCTCTTCCTGCTCATTTCTCACCTTTATTTTGCCTTTCTGCTCATTGCTGACCTTTATTTTCCCTCTTGCTGCTCGTTTCTGACCGTTTTTTTCCTCTTTCTGCTTGTTTCTGACCGCTATTCTGCCTCTTTCTCCTCGTTTCTCACCTTTATCTTGCCTCTTTCTGCTCGTTGCTGACCTTTATTCTGCTTCTTCCTGCTTGTTTCTCACCTTTATTTTGCCTTTCTGCTCATTGCTGACCTTTATTTTCCCTCTTGCTGCTCGTTTCTGACCGTTATTTTTCCTCTTTCTGCTTGTTTCTCACCTTTATCTTGCCGCTCACTGCTCATTATTGTCCTTTAGTCTTCCTCTTTCTGCTCATTTCTGACCTTTATTCTGCCTCTTTCTGACCATTATTTTGCCTCTTTCTGCTCATTTCTGACCTTTATTTCGCCTCTCTCAGCTTGTTTCAGACCTTTACTGACTCTTGCTGCTTGTCTCTGACATCTATTTTGCCTCTGTCTGACCATTTTTAACCTTTATCTTGCCTCTTTCTGCTCATTGCTGACCTTTATTCTGCCTCTTTCTGCTTGTTTCTGACCTTTATTCTGCCTCTTTCTGACCCTGAGTGGGTCTACGAGTGGATCTGTGAGTCTCTGGGTAGAGCAATGAGTGGGTGAGAGAAAGATGAGTGATTCTGTCAGTGGGTGCATGAGTGTCTGACTGGGTCTGTGAGTGGGTATACGTGTCTGAGTTTGTCTGTGAGTGGGTGCATGAATTTCTGACCTATAGTTCACCTCTTTCTACTCTTTTCTGACCTCTATTCTGCCTCTTTCTGCTCTTCTCTGACCTCAACTTTGTCTCTTTCTGCTAATTTCTGACCTCTGTTTTGCATCTTTCTGCTAGTTTCTGACTTTATTTTGCCGCTTTCTGCTCCTTTCTGTCCTTTGTTTTCCCTCTTGCTGTTAGTTTCTGACCGTTTTTTTCCTCTTTCTGCTTGTTTCTGACCTCTATTATGCCTCTTTCTGCTTTTTCTCCCCTTTATCTTGCCGCTTTCTGCTCATTACCGTCCTTTATTCTGCCTCTTTCTGTTCTTTTCTGACCTTTATTCTGCCTCTTTCTGACCTTTATTTTGTCTCTTTCTGGTCTTTTCTGACATTTTTTCTGTCTCTTCGTTCTCGTTTCTCACCTTTATTCTGCCTCTTTCTCCTCATTTCTGATCTCTTTTCTGCCTCTTGCTGCTCGTTTCTAACCTCTATTCTGTCTCTTGCTGCTCATTTCTGACCGCTATTCTGCCTCTTTCTCCTAGGTTCTCACCTTTATCTTGCCTCTTTCTGCTCGTTGCTAACCTTTATTCTGCCTCTTCCTGCTCGTTTAGCACCTTTATTTTGCCTTTCTGCTCATTGCTGACCTTTATTTTCCCTCTTGCTACTCGTTTCTGACCGTTGTTTTTCCTCTTTCTGCTTGTTTTTGACCGCTATTCTGCCTCTTTCTCCTCGTTTCTCACCTTTATCTTGCCTCTTTCTGCTCGTTGCTGACCTTTATTCTGCTTCTTCCTGCTTGTTTCTCACCTTTATTTTGCCTTTCTGCTCACTGCTGACCTTTATTTTCCCTCTTGCTGCTTGTTTCTGACAGTTATTTTTCCTCTTTCTGCTTGTTTCTCACCCTTATCTTGCCGCTTTCTGCTCATTACTGTCCTTTATTCTGCCTCTTTCTGTTCATTTCTGACCTTTATTCTGCCTCTTTCTGATCTTTATTTTGTCTCTTTCTCGTCTTTGTTGACATTTGTTCTGTCTCTTTGTTCTCGTTTCTGACCTTTATTCTGCCTCTTTCTCCTCATTTCTGATCTCTTTTCTGCCTCTTGCTGCTCGTTTCTAACCTTTATTCTGTCTCTTGCTGCTCGTTTCTGACCTCTATTTTGCCTCTTTCTCCTACTTTTTCACCTCTATTCTGCCTCTTTCTGTTAGTTTCTCACCTTTATTTTGCTTCTTTTGGCTCATTTTTCACCTTTATTTTGCCTTTTTTCTGCTAGTTTCTGACCGCTATTCTGCCTCTTTCTGATTGTTTCTCACCTTTATCCTGCCTCTTTCTGCTCGTTGCTGATCTTTATTCTGCCTCTTCCTGCTTGTTTCTCACCTTTATTTTGCCTTTCTGCTCATTGCTGACCTTTGTGCTGCCTCTTGCTGCTTGTTTCCAACGTTTATTTTGCCTCTTTCCGCTCACTTCTGACCTCTAATGTGCCTCTTTCAGCTCGTTTCTGACCTCTATTCTGCCTCTTTCTGCTTTTTTCTCACCTGTATCTTGCCTCTTTCTGCTCATTTAAGACCTTTATTCTGTCTACTTCTAACCTTTATTTTTCCTCTTCCTACTCGTCTCTGACCTTTATTCTGCTGCTTTCTGCTTGTTTCTTACTTTTATTCTGCCTCTTTCAGTTTGTTTCTCACCTTTATCTTGCCTCTTTCTGCTTGTTTCTGACCTTCATTCTGCCTCTTTCTGCTAATTTCTGACCTTTATTCTGCCTCTTGCTGTTCGTTTCTCACCCTTATTTTAAATCTTTCTGCTCGTTTCTGACCTCTATTCTGCCTCATTCTGTTCATTTCTTACCTTTATCTTGCCTCTTTCATCTTGTTGCTGACCTTTATTCTGCCTCTTTCTGCTCATTTCTGACCTTTATTCTGCCTCTTTCTGACCATTATTTTGCCTCTTTCTGCTCATTTCTGACCTTTATTTTGCCTCTCTCAGCTTGTTTCAGAACTTTTTTCTGCCTCTTGCTGCTTGTCTCTGACATCTATTTTGCCTCTGTCTGCCCATTTTTAACCTTTATCTTGCCTCTTTCTGCTCATTGCTGACCTTTATTCTGCCTCTTTCTGCTTGTTTCTGACTTTTATTCTGCCTCTTTCTGACCCCGAGTGGGTCTACGAGTGGATCCGTGAGTCTCTGGGTAGAGCAATGAGTGGGTGAGAGAAAGATGAGTGATTCTGTCAGTGGGTGCATGAGTGTCTGACTGGGTCTGTGAGTGGGTATACGTGTCTGAGTTTGTCTGTGAGTGGGTGCATGAATTTCTGACCTATAGTTCACCTCTTTCTACTCTTTTCTGACATCTATTCTGCCTCTTTCTGCTCTTCTCTGACCTCTACTTTGTCTCTTTCTGCTAATTTCTGACCTTTGTTTTGCCTCTTTCTGCTAGTTTCTGACTTTATTTTGCCGCTTTCTGATCCTTTCTGTCCTTTGTTTTCCCTCTTGCTGTTAGTTTCTGACCGTTTTTTTCCTCTTTCTGCTTGTTTCTGACCTCTATTATGCCTCTTTCTGCTTGTTTCTCCCTTTATCTTGCCGCTTTCTGCTCATTACCGTCCTTTATTGTGCCTCTTTCTGTTCTTTTCTGACCTTTATTCTGCCTCTTTCTGACCTTTATTTTGTCTCTTTCTGGTCTTTTCTGACATTTTTTCTGTCTCTTCGTTCTCGTTTCTCACCTTTATTCTGCCTCTTTCTCCTCGTTTCTGATCTCTTTTCTGCCTCTTGCTGCTCGTTTCTAACCTCTATTCTGTCTCTTGCTGCTCATTTCTGACCTCCATTTTGCCTCTTTCTCCTAGTTTTTCACCTCTATTCTGCCTCTTTCTGTTAGTTTCTCACCTTTATTTTGCTTTTTTCGGCTTGTTTCTCACCTTTATTTTGCCTTTTTCTGCTTGTTTCTGACCGCTATTCTGCCTCTTTCTCCTAGTTTCTCACCTTTATCTTGCCTCTTTCTGCTCGTTGCTGACCTTTATTCTGCCTCTTCCTGCTCGTTTCTCACCTTTATTTTGCCTTTCTGCTCATTGCTGACCTTTATTTTCCTTTTTGCTGCTCGTTTCTGACCGTTGTTTTTGCTCTTTCTGCTCGTTTCTGACCGCTATTATGCCTCTTTCTCCTCGTTTCTCACCTTTATCTTGCCTCTTTCTGCTCTTTGCTGCCCTTTATTCTGCTTCTTCCTGCTTGTTTCTCACCTTTATTTTGCCTTTCTGCTCATTGCTGACCTTTATTTTTCCTCTTGCTGCTCGTTTCTGACCGTTATTTTTCCTCTTTCTGCTTGTTTCTCACCCTTATCTTGCCGCTTTCTGCTCATTATTGTCCTTTAGTCTTCCTCTTTCTGTTAATTTCTGACCTTTATTCTGCCTCTTTCTGACCTTTATTTTGTCTCTTTCTCGTCTTTGTTGACATTTGTTCTGTCTCTTCGTTCTTGTTTCTGACCTTTATTCTGCCTCTTTCTCCTCATTTCTTATCTCTTTTCTGCCTCTTGCTGCGCGTTTCTAACCTTTATTCTGTCGCTTGCTGCTCGTTTCTGTCCTCTATTTTGCCTCTTTCTTCTAGTTTTTCACCCCTATGCTGCCTCTTTCTGTTAGTTTCTCACCTTTATTTTGCTTCTTTCGGCTCGTTTCTCACCTTTATTTTTCCTCTTTCTGCTTGTTTTTGACCGCTATTCTGCCTCTTTCTCCTCGATTCTCACCTTTATCTTGCCTCTTTCTGCTCATTGCTGACCTTTATTCTGCCTCTTCCTGCTCGTTTCTCACCTTTATTTTGCCTTTCTGCTCATTGCTGATCTTTATTTTCCCTCTTGCTGCTCATTTCTGACCGTTATTTTTCCTCTTTCTGCTTGTTTCTCACCCTTATCTTGCTGCTTTCTGCTCATTACTGTCCTTTATTCTGCCTCTTTCTGACCTTTATTTTGTCTCTTTCTCGTCTTTGTTGACATTTGTTCTGTCTCTTTGTTCTCGTTTCTGACCTTTATTCTGCCTCTTTCTCCTCATTTCTGATCTCTTTTCTGCCTCTTGCTGCTCGTTTCTAACCTTTATTCTGTCTCTTGCTGCTCGTTTCTGACCTCTATTTTGCCTCTTTCTCCTACTTTTTCACCTCTATTCTGCCTCTTTCTGCTAGTTTCTCACCTTTATTTTGCTTCTTTTGACTCATTTTTCACCTTTATTTTGCCTTTTTTCTGCTAGTTTCTGACCGCTACTCTGCCTCTTTCTGATTGTTTCTCACCTTTATCCTGCCTCTTTCTGCTCGTTGCTGATCTTTATTCTGCCTCTTCCTGCTTGTTTCTCACCTTTATTTTGCCTTTCTGCTCATTGCTGACCTTTATGCTGCCTCTTGCTGCTCGTTTCTAACGTTTATTTTGCCTCTTTCTGCTCACTTCTGACCTCTATTGTGCCTCTTTCATCTCGTTTCTGACCTCTATTCTGCCTCTTTCTGCTTTTTTCTCACCTGTATCTTGCCTCTTTCTGCTCATTTAAGACCTTTATTCTGTCTACTTCTGACCTTTATTTTTCCTCTTCCTACTCGTCTCTGACCTTTATTCTGCTGCTTTCTGCTTGTTTCTGACTTTTATTCTGCCTCTTTCCGTTTGTTTCTCACCTTTATCTTGCCTCTTTCTGCTTGTTTCTGCCCTTCATTCTGCCTCTTTCTGCTCGTTTCTCACCTTTATTTTGCCTCTTTCTGCCCGTTTCTGACCTCTATTCTGCCTCCTTCTGCTCGTTTCGTACCTTTATTTTGGCTCTTTCTGCTCATTGCTGACCTTTATTCTGCCTCTTCCTGCTAGTTTCTGACCTTTATTCCTCCTGTTGCTGCTTGTTTCTGACCTCTATTTCACCTCTTTCTGCTCATTTCTGACCTTTATTCTGCCTCTTTCTGCTGGTTTCTCACCTTTATTTTGCCTCTTTCTGCTTGTTGCTGACGTTTATTTTGCCTCTTTCTGCTCGTTTCTGATCATTATTCTCCCTCTTTCTCCTCAATTCTTACCTTTCTCTTGCCTCTTTTTGCTCTTTACTGACCTTAATTCTGCCCCTTTCTGCTTGCTTCTGACCTTTATTCTGCCTCTTTTCTCCTCGCCCTGTGACCACGGGGGGAGCCTCAAGGCCCCCGCGGTCCCAGCTGGCTCCCACCTCCTGCGGGACCCATCATTGCTCTCGCAGGAATGGAGCTGCTGGAAATGCAGCTCCCTGCGTGTGAGAGCAATCTTTCATCTCTTTCCCTGCCTGCAAGTCTGCGGGCAGGGAAAGAGATGAAACCTCTGCTTTCAGCGAGCGGGAGCACATTTACTGCTCTTGCCCACTGGAACTGGATTGTTTGCTTTGGCTTGGCTGGAACTACCAAGCGAAAGAAAACAGCTATGTCCCAGGGAATGGCACCCCGGGACATAGCAGTAGCCAGCCCTGGGGGGTGGCGGTTCCCAGAGCCATTTATGGCTCCAGGTGGGGGAGCACGTGCCCCCTTCCTTACATCTGTACAGGCCAGCCCCAGGCAGGTGGCGGTCCCCAGGGCCGTATAAGGCCCAAAAAGGGGCACATGTGGCTCCCCTCCCTCTTTTCTTAATAAGGAATTGGCCCCAGGGAGGTAATGGTCCATGCAACCCCCGTAAAGTTTTATCTCTAGCCCTGGGGAGGTGGTGGTCCCCAGGGAGGTCCGCATGCCCCCCCTACATTTTATCAATAGCCCCGGGGAGGTGGCAGTCCTTGGGGCAAGGGGGTACGTGCGGCCCTTGCTAAATATAAACATTACCCCTGGGGAGGTGGTGGTCCCCCGGGCAAAAATAAGAGGGGGGCCCCATGCACAGATATCTATCATGCATCTGCCTTTGTGCCACTCAAGGTGGTGACACCGTATGCTAGGTGGGACCATGGAGATTAAGGGCCATTTGTTATACATTGTTTAGCCTTATTAATCTTTCAACAGCTATGATGCAATTATAAGATTTCTTAAATTGGTTTGTGGAGCCTATTACGAGTTATATCCAGTAGAGCTTAGTCATGAATGTCAATGAGGTGAGGAGACGTAGGGGAGCCCGGTGGGGGTGCATAAGTCACCAGCCTGAGAGGGGATGTGTACTCTCCAAGTATGACTACTTTTAAATAGCCAATGAGGAGGGATATGAATCGTAGGAGAAAGTGGTCAGAGACATGAGCAACAAATTGGCACTGGTGCAAAAGGAGGTTCATTGTGTCAAAGGCAGCAGACAGGTTAAAAAAACAGCTTGCAGAGCGATTCCTCGTTAGACATTTGGAGGATGTCATCCCAGACATTCAAGAAGACAGATTCCATTTCATGTTCAGGACAAAAGTCTGAATGGTGGAGATTAAGAAAGATTGAGTGAGTTTGTAGTTCGGAGGTGACAACTTTTTCCATTAGTTTCGATATCAATGAAATTGAGCAAGGGGCTGATAATTATTAGGATATTCTAGGTGGAGAGACTATTTTATGGGGATGACCAACAATGTTTTGACCCGGAGGGGACTTCTCAGCAGTGAAGGTTATTGTTGATTAAAGCAGTCAAGGTAAGAGTTATGGAGAGGGAGTGATCAGAGTAGTTTCACCTGTGAATGGATCCCCTAGTTTATTACTTGATTTGAGACCTTAAACAAAAGATACAATTACTTCATTGTTGGTTATTGAGAAAGGAAAAGGCAGAGCATGGGGCATATACATATTTGGTTGGTGATTTGAGTAGATGAAGAAGGAGCTGGTTATGTTGTTGTATATTTTGGGATTTTTGCAATGAAGATGGAGCCTACATTGAAGCAGAATTCCTCTGTGGATAGTTTGCTAGCTGTGGTGCAAATCTAAATGTGCTAATTCAGGGCTGCTCACATTTTTTTATCACAGAATATTTTTTAGCAAAGAAAATTTTATTTTTTAATAAGTCCATGGCAAAATTCTTTATTTTTTCCAAATTTAATTTGAAATTGTCATGATCAAGCTTTTACGTGTATTTCACTGCATGTGGATATCCGTAAGGAAATAAGGAATTTTGTAATGCTTTGCATTATGAGCCCAGATTACACGAGATACTCAACCATAAATAACCCCACAGAGTTTACTTTCATGTCTGTCAACTGGCATGTTGGTGTACTACCTGAATATCAGGTATCACATCAACCTATAAAATTATTGACTCTAGAAAATCGACTACCATTGCATTGTCAAGCAGACATAAATATGCATAGTTTTACTTTTCTTAACCATATGCATGTCTCCAAAGCAGGCAGAGGTAGAGTTAAATTTAGTCAATCTATACTTACCTCTATACTCTTGCCTTGACGATATTCTGAAGTTAATATTTTTGTAGGTCGAAATATGTTACCTCGATATTCTGACATGCAACGTCCCTGTCCCGTGGTAGGCAAACCAATGCATGATGTCCGTACAGAAACCTTTTGTGATAATGTCATGAGAGCCAAGGTGCGATCTGAATGTTAACAATGTGCAGTTCAGAGTTTTTTAAAGTGCCAATAATGCTACCTCATCGGGTTCCTGCCTCTTATATGTGTTATGTGCTGCTGCCTCTCTGATGTATGTTTTTGAAAGATATGAGACAATGTCTCCAGAGGAATCATTTGCATATATTAGTAATTTGCTTTCCTTGGGAGACCATTGGTTATACAACTAAATTAATTGGGAACAGCAAAAAAGAAATGGGATACTGGTTTATTAATCATTATTTTTGTTTAGAAAAAGCTTTATATTTAACAATAACCAGTTCTAGTAAAAATGAATGGTGACAAACAATTAAAAACGCATCAAGGCCCTCATTACGATTAGCTTCTTAATTCTCATGGTGCTGGTAACAGCAGTTACCAGCCCCATTCGACTCATGAGATTCACAGTGTTTCTGCAGATCTGTTTCTTGTCACAGCTGAAAGCAACTGAAATCTCTGTGTAAACATTTGTTGGAAAAAGAAAAATTACTGCAGGAATCTAGCCCAGAATGATGTATTCCCCTGTTAATTCCTCATTTCTAAGGACGACTTCAGGGTCCCACATGTACACATGTAAAGGCCCAGCTTCCCTCCCCCCACCCTGGGGTTATAAATACCCCGGGGGGGGGCAGATTTACAAGCCCCTTGCGCCACTTTTGCGCCACTTTTAACATGGGAAAAGTGACGCAAAAGTGGCGCAAGGGGCTTGTAAATCTGCCCCCCAGTACTGGTAACCGTGAGGGTGGAGAAAATCTTGATCATTTTCTGGGTCATTCGTAATGAGGGCCAGTGTATGAATGATGACACAGTGGTCAGTGTAGGAAGTTGGAGTGCATATGAGACAAAGGATAATAATGACAAATACCCTTTTTCAGTACTGACTAGATAGTCATAAACAAAAACATAAGTCACAAAGTGCGCATTTATAATCTATCTCGTTGAGAGTTAATGTTTCGACCCCAATAGTCTGCAACAAGTTGGCATCATCATCAGAACAATACAGTCAAACCACATTCAATAGTGATCATTCACCAGGCAACAGGGATTATTTATAGAAATGTAGAATATTGGCCTTATATATTTATGCCTGGGTCGGCTATTAATATTGCTTATACTAAGAATGCATCCTTGGACACATTCACTTTAATGGTAGTTAAACTCAACTCTGAAGTGCCAGGGTTTTTGTTGCCCTTCACTTTTTAGGACTGATGGTATCCCAATTTTTTTTCACAGCCATCACGATCTGTCCTAAATTTAGCATTTTATCTTAGCCTTTTGCTTTCAAGACACGTATGCTCCAGAGAGTCATTCATATTTTTTGAACACTTGTGGGTCTATTCACAAAGGTGAACTTACACATGAGTAGATCTACACATCTAAGTTTTCTGTTACACTTTGAGTAACGTTACTACCTTTGGCTATTCACCAGGTAAAAGTACAAAGCTAATCAACAGTGTAGACTTACATGATCGCACCCCCTAAATTAGGGGGGGGGACCTTAATTATGAGTGTAAAGTTACTACTTGTAACTTTTCCCCAGTAGAAGGAGGTCTCCACCACCGGAGTGGGGCTCTCCCTATGGAAAAGTGGAGTGAAAAGTTTAAAAGTTCATTGAACGTAAAAGTATTTTAGTATTTAATATTAATGTATATTCATTTAAAATATTTAATTTAAATTAAGACAAATGTAAAAATGCTACAGCATTAACTTAATTTTTATTACAAAATTAATTATTTTTAACATGTATTTCTATATAACGTATTAACTTACATTTATTTTTCCTACAAAATAAATTTTAAAAACATAAAGTATAACATATATTTATTTATTATGTAGTAAATGATTATGTAGTAAAAATTGTAAGCTATGCAAAGGATTTATTTAAATTATTTGAATTATCTTTAAAAAAAATTAAAGTTACTTGAATGTTTAAATTTTACAAAAGGTTAAGAACATATGTTATAATGAACTAATATCTAAGTTTTATTTATATATATTCTTATCTAAATTATATATATTATATATATTATTATATCTCTATAATTCATTAATATTTTTAAAACGTTACAATAATTTAATTTAATTTACTATTAGTAACTATGGACTATTAAGTCACTACCTCCATTTTTTTCTAAGGAAGTGGGTTGCAGGGCCAGTTATTATCCATGAGTGTTGCACATTCTCCAGCTCTGAGCTGGAGTACATTTATAACTGTTTTGAGTATTTTTTGGCTGTGAGAACTATAGAAGTGCAGTTTGTGAATAGCAATAGTCTAACTCTTTTGTGGGTGGGCGCTTTTGCCTCCCTAAACTACTTCCTAACCCTGCCTTACCCCTCCTTACTCTTCCCTGCACCCCTCCCATCTTGTTTGTAAATATTCCTAATTTTCCAGTCATTCCCCCCTTCTCTCACACATTTACCACTAAAATGAATACCTTCATGTGCAGAGATCTCTGCTGTTGTAGGGGTGGCGTTGTAGAACTCTACATGTAGGCTGGTAAATAAAAGTTTATAGGGGCATATTATCAAGAACTTTATCGCCGATTTAGCGGCACTTTTTGCCGCTAAATCGGCGATATTTTTAACGCCCTATTAGCAAGCTGTCGCTAACAGGCGTTAGCGACAGCTTTCAGGCGTTAGAGGCCGGGAATTACATCGCCTTGCATGTCAGCGATATTTATCGCTAATGACATGCAAGGTAGGCGTTCCCCACTAAAAGCGACTGTAAACAGTCGCTAACACCACTAACCCCTATTATCAAGGCAGGCGAAGCGATAACATAAATCGCGCTAAGCGCGTTTATCGCTAGATTTTAACACCTGCTACTGACTATGACTTACCTGTTTAAGGTATAGGAGGTGGATTCTAATGCTGAATCCACCTTAGCGTTAATGCAAGAATATCGCTGGTTTTCCAGCGATATTCTCACATTTTGCCGCTTATCGCTGGAAATATTATCGCTATGGAGATAAACCTTACTAATAGGGTGTTATCTCAGCGATAATTTCCAGCGATAGGCGGCGTTAACAAAAAACGCGCTAAGCGCGTTTTGCGATAAATATCGCAACTCCTTGCTAATATGCCCCTATAGAGTGTTAGTAGTACTATTGTAGTACTGCTAAACACAGTACAAAATGAAGTTTGTGAATATGCCCTCTAGTGTTACCCTGCCCTGTTTGCACCAAAGTAGGAGCCAATTTGAAAATTCACAAGGTTTGGGACAGAAAAATGGTGTTTGTCAATGTACTTAACCCCTTCTGCAAGTCTGAAAAGGTTTTCTAACTTGGAAAAGGGTTTTGAAAATCATTCTGAGTTGCAATTATAAGAGGGTGTGAAAGGAGTCTTCCCTTGTACTTGCTATTCTGAATGGTATGTATCAATAGTTTGTGACCACAATTCCTGTTGCAAACCATTGAAATTGATACCATCCCATCAAATCAATGTGGCAACTGATTTGCAAAGGGGAAGCTATCCCCATTGAACAGTTTCCCTTTGGGGAATCATACCGGACAGCCTCGGAGGAAGGCAGCAGTCGTCTGGAGTACCACTGCCTTCTCCTCTTGATTTCTTTAAAAATGGGTAAAAAATGTTTAAAGCAGCACCTGTTCATTTAAGGAATACAAGCTGCTCTAAAAAAATGTTTTTCCTGTTTGGGAATGTGAATGCAGCATTGGAGGTTTGCAGTCCATCGTCTCTTTAACAGTAGCCAATTTCAGGTGGGGGTAAATAGCGACCTGATCAATTAATATCCATTAGTGAGGTCATTCTATGACTTCATGCGAATGGTTATTTTATGATGCAACCCACTCATAAATAAGTCGCATCACAATGTTGCAGATAATTGGTACGCAATTTGCTGCCTGCCTTTTTGTACATCTAGACCTTGGACCTTAGCTTTTTAACCAGGAAAAGTTTTGCACCACTAAAGTGTGCCAGCAGCAGCCCGTGCAGGTAAGAGCGGTGGGGCGGTTGGGCCGGGTTGGGGTTGGGGGGGGGGTATTTCGACAGACGACGATGAGGGAAAATTAATAATTTATTTAATTTTCCCTTGTGTTCGTCTGTCGAATCCCTCCCCAACCTGGTCCCACCGCTCTTACCTGCACGGGCTGCACCTGAAGTGTACAAAATATGGGACAAAATCCTTGCCAAAATGAGGACAACTGGGCACAAACCAACCCTTTATTCCTCTCTTTCCTTGATTCATTTACACCAGACTCTACGTTAAAATGCAGATATAACAAGATTTATTGGGAACGCCGGACACACCTGACCTCAATTAGGACTCCTGAGGGAGTGGGCTCCATCTGTGCTTTCATGACTTCCTTACTACTGTAAATAAAAAGATACCATTTCCATATAATTAGTATTTGCTTTCTCTTGCTACTTTTATTGCCACTTTATAGAGTTTAGACTTTAAACATTCCATATACCGCTGAAATGCTAGGCGGTGCCAAAGGTAGGGCCCAAACTAAAAACTCTCTATTTCTGTCCCGCCACACCGGTCAGTGATTTCTTTCTCTGATTCTCGTGGCAAACCTCCTGGTCACTGGTTCATGCTGTTTCCAAACTCACATGGAGAATTAATGTATTTAGCTTTATGTATGGAGTGCTACTGCCACACCTATTGGGGATTCCTGGCACCCTAAAATGTAATACAGATCAAAGAGTTATACTGCGGTTTAAGCTTTTTCCTAAACAGACAAAATTTGGGAATGTTTCTGATGTGCAGAAATACAGTATTCCAAAGCCTGTCAGCAAGAAATGAATAAGATATGTCTTCTAGTCTACTAAGTCTGATCCTAGGTGCAACTATTTGATAGCGAGAAGCTGAGTGAAGAGAACATGCAGGGTGATACCACCTACATTTCTTTCTAATGTAGGCTGGAGCCTGATGTGTAAAACAGAAGACTTAAAAGATGGAATGTTTGCATACTGGGAGCCAGTGCAATGTTTCCAAGTGCTTTGTGATGGAGCCCTGACAGGGGGAGTTGGGTATGAGCTGGGCTGCAGCATTCTGAACTACCTGGAGTTGCAAAGACATTGTGGAGCACCTAATTATATTGAGTTTCAGTAGTCCAGTTTAGAAGAGATAAGAGCTTGCACCACATTCTTACGGGAAAAAGACTGATAATTAAGGGAAAATCTTACAAAGCATCCTCAGTATGTTGAAACAGCTGATGACCACACAACTGATTTGAGACTGGAAGTAGAGTTCATTGTCACTGTTGACACCCAGGTTTTTTGTAAGTTTGACTGGCGTAGGATTTGTACCTAACTCTCCTGGCCACTAGTCTGGTGACTTAGGGCCAGATATAGCAAAATAGGATTTTGCGAGTCCTTAATAGCGATTTTTTGCGAATCGCTATTAAGGACTCGCAAACTGCTATGTAGGTAGGAATCTGCTAATATTTAGCGATTCCTACGCATTCCTTATTAGCGACTCGCAAATTGTGAGTCGCAAATAAGGAATCGCCTCCCAGTCATTCTTATGGGCCAAGAGGCCCATAGGAATGAATGGGAACAGCGTGCGCAATTTGCGAGTACCTAATAGGTACTCGCAAATTGCGCACGCAATTACAGGGATGCAAGGGTTCCTAAAGGACACCCTGTTGCACCACTGAAATGTGCAGGTGTGCACATGTGGCACACATACATGCCCAAAGGGCATGTATGTGTGCCACATGGCACTTCGAAACATGCATAAAATTGCATTTTCAAAGGAAATCGCAATTTACCACCAACCTGAAGTTGGTGGTAATTTGCGATTCCTTACATCAAAATCGCAATTTGCGATGTCTCCCAGAATAGCATTTAGGGAATCGCAAATTGCGATTCTCTAAATGCTTGCGCAAAATAGGGAATCGCAAATTTTGCTATTCCTTATTTTGCAAGTGGGTTTTTCACTTCCTACATTGCACAGGGCTATTTTGCGGTCGCAAACGTTGAAATTCTGCGAATTTCAGCGTTTGCGATCGCTATTTCGCTTCCTACATCTGGCCCCAGATCCTGTATTGCTTACTGAACGTGAGTATCTCCATCTTATCTCTGCTAAGTCTAAAACAATTTTGACTCCCCAACTAGCATCAGTGGACATACTCTGATCAAAGTTGACGTGTGTGGAATTGTGGCTCTCCGAAATGCAAACAATGGTCTAAGTTTTGTCTGCATAGGAGACAGTGGTGAATCCAAAGGATCTAACCAGTGAGGCTAACGAATATATATAAACATTAAACAGAGTGAGTACTAGGTTCTGATGTACTCCACGAAGTAAGGAGATTGACTCAGACTGAAAATGTGAATAAGTGACAATCTTGCTTTTACCAGACAGGAAGGTGTACAGACAGTTACGAGCCTGTTGCAAATACAGAGGTCTGCTAAGCAAATATGAGCAATTTGTAGGACATGGTGTTTAAAGCCGCAGAGATGTCTAGAAGGACAAGAGTGGCAGAGCTGCCCTAGTCCAGGATGGCTCTTAAATCATGCCATAGCCACTAATGTCTTTTTGGTGCTGTGTGGTGGTCTAAAACCACAATGTGATTAATCCAGGATATTATTATCTTCTAGATAGGCAGATGGTTGATTATTGACTAAGATGTTGGATGGAAGGACAACCAAGAAATGGGTCTATATTTTGTAATTTGAGTAGAATCAGTGGTGGTTTTAGTTTTTTTCAAAAGGGGCACAATGATAGTCTTCTCCCAGGTCGAAGGGACCATGGCGGTTTATAATGTTGCCATTACAGAAAGGATAGTACCAATCTGGTTTGGTGACAATTGCATAGTGTGGCAAAAAGGAATCAAGAGAGGAGATTGATTTGGTTATCTATAAAAGGCTCATGACTTGGCTTTCAGAAAGAGAGCATAATTCAGGCTAGACGTCTTCTATAAGAGTGCAAGGGTCTCATCAGGATGTTTTGGAAAATCAGTGGGCGTGGAAATGGGAAAGTCCGAATGCTTTTTAAATTTTTTTACTTACAAAAATTAGACAAGTTATCACATAGCAATTGTGATAGGGAAATTATACTGTTGCTTACTGCTAGGTTAGAACAATTTGTCACTATGGTGAATGGATCTTGAGTTGGGTTTTTAGAACTTTGGATTAGGATGATGTAATCAGCAGCTTTCACTGCTTTAGTTAGAAGCTTGTAGTTTCTAATTGTGGTTCTATATTTAGCTTTAGATTCACTGTCATATGATTCCCTCTAGTTCTGTCCTAAATGTTGGCAGTGACATATGGCTGCCCAGGATTGTCTGAAATCCATGAAGCAGAAAGAGAGTGTCTTTTAGTTTTAACATTGCACATATGGGCAATGGAATCCAGAGCAGATGTTACCCACTCTTTAAAACTAGAAGAGCATGTATTGATGCCTTCATTAGTAGATATGATACTACTATTAAGCACTTTACTAAAGTTTATCTGAGTCATTTTGGCCCAAGGACGAGATTTTGAAAGTTAGTTGATATCTCTAGACCTTGATTGAATGAGACAATGCTGATTTGGTATGTTGATTTTTAATAGAACTGCAGTGTGATCCAATCCTATCAAGGGGAGTGGCATTTCTACTATAACAAGAAATGTTTAATAAATCATTAACAAAAATGCAATCAAGGAAATGTCCTACCTCGTGGGTCGCATCATTAACCAATTGAATCAAGCCTAGCACATTCAAGAATTGAACAAAATTTGAGATAAGTCATGAAGGTAGCAATTTAGGTCACCTTGTGTCGCATTCACAAACAAAAGATTCCAAGAAGGAAGACATTAATGAATTAGACCCAGTGGATGGGGTGGTTGGGCTGTATTTTAAAACGAATATGATACCCTCTAGGTGGGAAAATTATCTTCCAGTATTGTGCAAGAGATTCAGGAGCAGTGGATCATTGCAATGCCACTGCCATCTGATTTGCTCAATAACAGTGTGTAATCAATTAATTAGAGGGAAAGCCTCTGCTAGGTCTCGATTGGAGGATTCCCACACCCGGGTTTCTATAATGACTGAAATATCTGGGCTGTGGTTGTCAACAAATTCAAATATTTCAAGTTTATTTTTTAATAATGACTTAATATTCAGGAGGTAACCCAGGGCTGTCTTAAAAGAAACCTTATTGCAAGAGGAGCGAAAATAAGCACCCGAAGTTATGCGTGTAGGCGAAAAGGAAATGTTATATGAACATTTAAAGTGACAGCCACATGAACTGCATAGACGTGGGGAGATGTCTTTAGGTCTAGGGGCAGCATTGTGAAGATGACATACCTGATGGCTGCAGTGAGTGGAGTTGATGGGGGTCTAGCAGACCAGTGGCTCTGGTGCTGGGCATGGTCCAGGCATAGACAGGTGCAGATAGACTTGCCTTTGGTGTGATAGTGGTATACCCACTGCACACATACGCAGTGTAGATGTCCTAGCACCAGCAAGATAAACCCTGCCGCATGCAAGGGATGTGGTTTCCAATTGTGACATGGTTGTGTTTCATGTAAAATAAGGGGGAGTGACTAAAATATCACGTGGAAGGCTCCCCTCATAGTGGGACATACTGGAACTAAAAGGAAAGTTAAAATAAATGTGTGAAATATAATGAATGATACATTAATTAAAAGCCAATGAGTGACTCCTCCAAGATGGTGGCCCTCGAAACACACAGAGCTCCAGCTTTTCCTTCTGCTCAGCCGCTTCTGCTTCCATTATCCTCCCATGTCATTCACCCGCTGAACCTGCTACCAATGCAGCTCAACCCCTCCTGAGGTGAGGAGGAATGTAGCATCTGGGACTCTGAGGTAATCTCTCTACCGTGCAGGTTGGGCAGATTTGAACCGTAAAGGAGGCTCCTCGCAAAACTCTGAAAATCCCTTCTAAACGAGGCACCGTCACAATAAGCTTCACAGAGAAAACTCCTATCATTTCTGAGTTATCATAAAAGAGAAAATACTTACACCAAGAGTATCATGAAGCCTAGAACAAGTTTAATATTGTGTGGTGGCCACAAAACATAGCTCATACATCTACAACTGCGCAAGACAGAGGGGCCGATTCCGATTCGGGCCGGAAATCTCTCCGACCGAGCCGGACTCAGAGAGAATTCTGACCGAATCGGACGCTGGCAGTCCGACCGAACGAGTACGATGCGCACGCATGCACCCGGACTCGAGTCGGTCGGACTCCCATTGAAGTCAATGGGAGCCGGTCGTACAACGCGTACGTGGGCTCCCATTGACTCAATGGGTGCGAGGCGAACAAGGGCGCCCCCTACAGCGGGTACGCGTCGACGCGCATCGTGAAGGTACAAGCACAGGTAGGGGGGACCCATGGGTCCCCCCTGTGTGCGACTCGCGCGGCTACGCATACAGGGGGGTCCGACGCGGACCCCCAAAGTCCGGCTCCGACAGCTCTTTCGAGCCGGACGGCGCGAGTCGGTCGGACTGCTCGCGGTGCGCATCATACTTACCCGGCCGGGGAACGTCTCCATTGCGCGGTGCGAGTTGTGTCCGTGCGAGTCGGTCGGAGCGTGTTGAAGCCGCGTTCGAGTCGGTCGGCGATTTCGCGGGCGCTTGCATCGTACTCGCTCGGCCGGACCCACGTACGATTCGGTCGGGAAACAGGGCTCCGAATCGGATCCGGTAAATCCGAATCCGATTCGGAGCCCTACCGGCCGAGATCGGAATCGGCCCCAGAGTGTCATATAGCATAAGCCCCTTGCAGCTGTGCCAGCACCTTGTTTGTGTGTGCATCTGGAAATTTCTTTGAGTTACACTCTCTAAAACATCGACATTCTAACCCACCACTCTGTCGTAGTGGTCATAGTGCATAGCACACATTGTTGAAAAAGCAGGGCCAGAGGATAACCAATCATGAGGTTGCGGCAGTCTCTGACTCACGAAATTCAGCCTTTTAAGTGCAACCAGACTCCTTTCAATAGGTTGGTCAGGGAATAGGGGGTAATGGGTCCCAATCCTCAGCAGACCTTTGATAATAGAGCCCAAGAATGTGAGTTCACTTGTTCTCGGCAATGGGAGACCCCTTCCCCATTATTAGTACTCAGGTTAACGGTGTGCCAGAACAAGTAGGAATCGTCACTCTTATTTCTGGAAAATTTCCAATTTATTGCTCCATGTGAAGATCTATATGGTACTTGACTCTTATCAAGACGTCTGGTGGCATTCAGTCGGCATGAACTCATGCCGACTGAATGCCACCAGACGTCAGTGACCGGACTTCTTTGTTCCTAATTCTTTGCTTTCACCACACCAAACAGGATTCCCTTAACACCCATTACGCCCTGAGGAAGCCCCAAGTCCAGACGGCCGACTTAGGGGGCGAAACACGTGTTGGATGTGTATTTGAATACTCCTTGCCTTATAGATCTGTGATCCATTGCTGCAGTACATGACTCTGAATTTTGATAAGAGTCAAGTACCATATAGATCTTCATATGGAGCAATAAATTGGAAATTTTCCAGAAATAAGAGGGACGATTCCTTTCAATAGGTTGGTTGAGGAATTCTTGATGCAGACCCATATTCTGTGCTCAATGCCATGCCGTGTGACTGTCCAAGGAACTGCTGCCCGCCTTGGAAGCATAGTTCTGCTTTACCACCTCATAGTCGTCCACCCCCAGTACTGATATGTTAGTATAGGCACTAACTTATACTAGTGCATGTATACATCCTAATTCAGAGTGTAGACAGAAATATGTACTCACAGGTTTGTCTAATATCTACACAAGCAGGCACACATCTCGTGCATTAAACCTTTCTGTTCCCCCACATGGTTTTTCAGGTCCAGAAACTTAACTATGTGCACCATACAGTTCCCAAAAAAAGACTCAAAATCCTGAGGATAGGTTCCATATTTGTGTCTTTATTGACAGATGGTAGAAGTTCCCTGAAAAAGAGGATGCTGTTAAAAAGTCATGATTGCTACAGGGCACAGTCACTCTGTTAATGGAAACATCAGGCTTCTCTCACTCAGCCCTTACGGTCCTCTGTCCCATAATATAATTCTGATTTTGCATATACCTCCTCAGGACTGAAGTAACCCATCCTCGCTCCTTAGAATCAATTCATGAATGGCTCTGGCAATCCCTGGTTCAATGAACAATTAGCAGTGTGGTGGAAGTGGGGACATCTGAGCCAGGGTGAGAGTCTGTCTCATTTATATACCTAATGCAAGCACACTTGGGGGGTTATTCTGACTTTGGCAGGCTGTACTCTGTTCCATCAGAGCAGGACAGGAACATACTCTACTGCCATGGTGGACTACAGACCACCACATTTAGAGACCTCCCCCTGTCTCGCCGAGATCAATCTCTAAGCCTTCAGAGGAGCCACTGCCATGGCTGATCCTCTAAAGACACTGCAAGTTTGCTAAGCAGCTATATTATTTGATGTGGCCCCTCAACAACTTTTTTGTTTTTCAAAAACAAACTCCCACAGAGGGAATTTGCTTCTGAAAAACAGAAGAAAAACGAATGAGCCTGACATCCACTGAGTTTTCTACCAGTGTGTAGTGATCATTTTCAGTTTTCTCTTTTCTGACCGCTAGGCTTTTCCTGGCAGGTACTTACACTAATGGCCCAATGTCTTTCAAGGCAATGGCGAAAGGTTTTTGCTGGCCAAGCCAGGGGAGACTCTGCTGGCGGAAACATGATGTATTCCCAACTCTAAATAGAGCTGGTGGACACTCAGTTTGGCAGAAAGGCTACTCCAACACATATTAGCAGAGTAACCTGTCTGCAAAACTCTAAATAACTCCTCTAGAGTCCCTGGTCAGGGAACCTTAGGCTGATAATTCGCTGAGGGGCAAATCTCGGGGATGGACCAACCCCCTGGACAATGGAGCAGATCTCATCTTATCCTGCCTAACTATTTGAAAATCAGCAGGTTTGAACTGCCCTCTAACATGTCTTCATCCTTTGCACCTAGGTGTCTCTTGACAGGAGAATGGGGTGCAGGTTGGCTTTGGGGACTCTTTCTACTAGTGGCTCAGACCTAGCCTTGTGCAAGACTTTACAGCCATTGGATTCCTGACAGTTTTTCCATCCTCTAAGAGAAGCCCATTCATCCTTGCACCTTCCCGATGGAAATATTCCTTCCCTTTCGCTCATAATGGTGACAGGAGTGATTGACCCCTTCATAATTTCCCTGTTGGTAGCGTGTCTGCAGTCGCTGAATTCCAGAACAATCTCCTCTGAAACAACCTGAAGCCTCCCCCTGTCTTGCACGGATGCATTCACCTGCAGTGTGCAATAGCAGGCACTGACACTAATCCTGACCCAGCCCAAGCATACCCAGTGCCTTCATCTTTCCTTCCTCTAAAGGGATTAATGTTCCCTGCATTTTCCTGAACACCATAACTGTGATAGGTCTAAAAGTCGGGAAAGACACTGCTTAAAAACTTGGGGGCATATCTACAAGGACGGCGATAAGTAAACGCAAAGCGCGCTTAGCGCTTTTCTACTTATCGCCGTCTATCGCTGGATTATATCGCCCTGGTAGCGCGTTATCTACAACGCTTTTCCCCAGGGCGATATAATTACCAGCGATAGCGGGGAAATCGCCGTTTTGCAGGGAACATCGCTGGTTTTCCAGCGATGTTCCCTGCAAAACGGCGATAACCTTGCTGATACGACCCTGTGGTCGTATCAGCACAATCCACCCCCATGTTAAGTTTGCCTAAGTCTGCATTTTAGCAGACGTTAGTTTTCGGCGAAAACAGCGGTTTTCGCCCAAAACTAACGTCTGCTAAAAGCGTTAGCAGCCTTGTAAATATCGCGATGTGCACATCAACGATATTTACAAGGTTGTACTGCCCAGTGACGCCCACTTTGCATCTCATTAGAGATGCAAAGGGAGGCGGTCGAGTAAGGGTGCTAACATGCGCTAATGCATGTTAGCACCCTCTTGTTAATAGGGCGATAGTATTATCTCCGCTTTTTTGGCTTTGAAAGCCAAAAAAGCGGAGATAAGGCCCTTGTAGATATGCCCCCTAGAAACTTGAGACCTTCAAGACCCTCTGCACCTTGGCAGGCTGTCCACCAGTCTGGTGGTTCCTGGAGGGCTGATCTCCAGCCACCCTTTGGAAGAGTGCCTGCCATTCTAAAAGATCCCATCTGTCGATGGTGATCATTCACCTTTAGTCCATCCTCTGGTGCAGCAGATACACTGAAGGCAGAGAGAATTTTCAAGCATGTGCCATTAATTTTTTGACCCAGCTTGGCACTTTTTTTGTTCTGAAAGAAATTCCAAAAGCAGGAGTTTGATTCAGAAAAACAAAAACACCACCCCCTGCCTGAGAGAGCCCTGCTTCAAAAGGTGGTTCTACAGCTTCAATTGACCACAACACATACGATCACGAAAGGTATCATCAGTCAAAAGGCATGCACACTTTTAGAGTCAAGAACAAGAGCTTGATTCCAATATTTGGTCAGTAACGTCTCTTTGTCAGGACATGCATGGCGATATGTACTTTTTAAACTGCCTAACTGAGAAACATATGGATCGTTATTTGAAGTTGGGTTAATTTAATAGGCTTTTTAATGTTCTAAGGGGCAGATTTATAAGCCCCTTGCGCCACTTTTGCGTCACTTTTAACATGGGAAAAGTGACGCAAAAGTGGCGCAAGGGGCTTGTAAATGTGCCCCTTAATGTTTTAATGAATGAACATGGAGAAGACATTTTTTTTTATCTTGTTTGTGGACTTTTACAATATTTTGTATTTTCAATGTCTTAATGTGTTTTATGTCTTTTATGGCGTTCAGCTGAAATAAAGATTGCATAATGGTAACAACAAAAATAATCTGTGACGTCGCCCTACCATATACAGAATGGGGCAATTGTCACTGTGAACAGGATATGGTGGTTGACAGACTGCCGGATCAAGGGTCAATGGAGCCTGCAAAGGCTTTGCCACCAGAATTTCGGAGGTTCCACCAAATCAGAATGAGGTGTGGGAATAGAGAGGTTTGCAGACAGGACAACCTCTGTGTTTTAGCAGATGCCCCACATCCTCCAAACTCTAAGGGGCTTATTTACAAGGCCCTTGCGCCACTTTTGCGTCATTTTTAACATGGGAAAAGTGACGCAAAAGTGGCGCAAGGGGCTTGTAAATCTGCCCCTAAATGACTCCCTTAATCTCTATGTGTACTGTGTTCAAATTTTCTCGTACCATAATGAAAGCGTTCCTGCAGAAGAGAGGCCAAGGACTCCGTCCCCCACCACTCCCACAGCCAACACCTGTCGTATGATGTAATATTTCTTAGATTTTTTACCTTCCTGGGCATAATTGGCTGTCTTGGAATTCCTAATTTGCCTAGCCCCCCACACACGAGCACATAAAGAAATACCCCATATATAATACACACACACACATTTGAACTTCAATGTAGATGTACATAACCTGTCATAGGCGATCCTGACAGGCCTTTTTTCCACCAGGCATTTCCCCTTGGGCTGGAGGGCTTTTTTGAAAGCCCAGGGCACTCGTGATGCCTCTGTCATTCTCCCTAGGTTCCAAAGGCTAATTGCAGTAGGCCCAGAGAAGTAGAGAGAGAGAGCGACAGGGAGTGCAGGGGAAGGTAGAGAGAAAGGAAACAGAGAGGGAGAAGAAAGAAAGAAGAGCAGGAGAGAGACAATGGATGGATGAAAGAGAGAGATTGTGCAAGGAGACCAAGGGAGCTTGGCTGATTAAAACATTTTTGCCAGGGCTGCTTTTGGTTCTCCAGTCCAGCCCTCGCCATAGGCTAAGCATTTTATTCTATACGTACATCGTATCCATACTCATTTACAAAGAATTCAGGGGCATATTTACAAGGGCTTATCGCCACAGGAGCGTCAAGTTTTGTGACGTTCCTGTGGCGATAATCCCTTTGCCTTATTTGCAAGGTGGCATTAAGTCACTTAACATGGCTTAACGCCGCCTTGTAAATAAGGTCCCCTTTCAAGCTACACTTAGCTTGAAAGGGACGGGCAATGGGTGTTGCAGTGGGCGTTCCACTGCACTACCCATTGATTTTGATGCTGAGCACTATTTACAAAGGTGGCATAAATATGGGGCAGCGCCAAAATTACGACCAGGGAAAACCTGGTCTTAACATGGTAAAACAAGGAGAAATGTTTAATTTCTCCTCGTTTTTGCAGTGTTTCTATGTGTGCTGGATTGTGCAGCACACATAGAAACAGCAAATCGCCATGAATGATTGTTTATTTGCAGAAAGGTGTCCCTTACTGCACATAAACAATCCTTAAAATAATGGCAATTTGCAACTTCTATGTGTGCTCAACAATGCAGCACACATATGAGCTAAAAATCACCATTAGTGTTTGTTTATCTGCAGGAAGGTGTCCAATCATTCCCTCAATGCAAGCACCCTTGCAATCTGGTGCAAGTGTGCCTGCGTTTGGGCTAGGCAGCTGAGTTTAGTGCCTGCACTAGGGAAAACGCAGGGATGTGCCGTACCATTGTAAATACGGCGCATCCAGGTGTTTTCAGAATGGCGGAGCGTGGCGTTAGCAATTTTTGCTTAACGCCACGCTTCGCTATTCACTTGTAAATATGCCCCTCAGTATGCTAGCATCCAGGCAGTGTAGGTATTTTCTGTAGCTGAATGTGGGATGGGCTTTGGTCCGAGCTAAATTTCGTGCACAGTTCGCCTGCGCTTTAGATCACTGCTGTGTCTTGGATGTTTAAGATCGGGTAGCGTCAATGTTTTAGAAATGCAAAGGAGGTCTTCCATTTTACCTGAAAGACACATGCCAGGTTTTCACTGTGTGGTTTCTGCCTTCTCATCTAAAATAGACGTATGAAATATTCTTACATGTCACAAGATATAAGGTGCCGCGGGAACCATTTTTACCTTAACAAAAGCAGCAAGGCACCGAAGCGTCGTATATTTAAACTTCAGATCCAGCTCACACTGCATGAAAATTATAATTGCTTTGTAGACTTTGTTAAATTGGGGAGTGATAATTTATTCATCTCGAGAAACTGATAGAAACGTAAAAAAACTGTGAAATTTAAATTTGGAAGAAAGAGTGCTGTAAGTGGTCCAGCTGCTGCAGTTCAGCACCCCCACTATGGTGATGGTATTTGTTGTCAAGGCAACCGGATCCCTGCACTTTGTCACTGTTTCAAAGCTGTGATAACTTATCAAGGCTTAAAAACTCTGCCAGTTCATCTTAAACTAGATGACTCAGAACTCTCTTTGCTTCCTTGCCTCCAGATTTACGAATGTGAAGCTTCACGTACAATTGAGGAATAGAATCAAACTGAAATTCCGGGTCTCCAAATTGACCAAACTGTGCGACCTTGGTCAAATTATATTAGCCGATTCACAATATTTTGCACACCCTAGTTCCACTTAGGTGTGCATACAAAACCGTCAAAAATACATAACTCGGTTCATGAAATTAGGAACTACAGACATTTACACCAGAGTTTAGTACCGCAAACGAAATCCACCAGTATAAATGAGCACTGAGATTGCACAGCAACTGGGAAGGTAAGTAAAACCCATTCGATCGGTATTCACATACTTCTCCAAGTGAATCGTCCCAAAAAGTTTGAAGTGTGCAAATAGGGTAGAAAAATTTGGCAAACACGTGCATTTTCAATTTGGTTGTGCAGGAAGTGATTTCAGCGCATGAAAAAAAAAAACATTTTACCGGTGGAGAAAAATAGAACGACCACTTATATAGGCCAGAGCACATTCCATATAAACACGCATACACACAGTCGGCGCTAGCAACACATTTGGCATTCGCTGGTTCATCCAGCTAAGTTTTAACCAGAGAAGTTGTGTGCATATATGTGCAGGGGGGATACGTAAAAGAGGGGCGGGTAGGTTGTTTAGTGGCAATCACATTTTTTCTCAAAAGTAAAAAAAAACCCTAAGGGAGGAAAGTGGGTCTTTTCTGGCTTGGTGAAAATCAAGTAGTTAAGAAATTAACATTACGAAAAGGTTTCACGTGGGTTTCGAAGACCCTGCCAGGTTCCCTGAGGCCAAGCAATCTGATTGGCTGGCAGTAACTGAAAACGTATACTGCAGCCCTTTGAGCATGGGAACTCACAAACATTTGCCCAAGGGCCACAAAGTACGGTCTGTGGTGTGACCGAGGGCTGCCATGATGCCAGCAGGGTGGCGGTAGGGGGTCAGGGTGGGTCAGGGATTGTGTAAGGAGGTCTAAAGAACATGGGGCAAGCATTTATTGGCAGGTTAATAAATGCTTGCCCGTTTATTTAACATTTTTTCTGAATATTAGTGCTCAGCAACCAAACAGCAGCTGTTGCTGCTGTTCACCAGGGCTCTGCATGTAAAGGTCAAGAGAGCCGCAAGTGGCCCCCGGGCCGTACTTTGAGTATCACTGCCTTAGAGCATACCATGCAACCGAACCTTTCTCGTGAAAAAACATCTCCGGGACTATTAAGGAAAAGGTGGAGAACATGAGGATCTCCATTACGCAGATACTGCCAACATAAACATAAAAATACTGGATTTGCTGGGAGGGCTTGGGGCCCTTGTCTGGGTTTGCGGGCTGAGGGCAGTGTAGGCGGACCCGTAATCAGATATGCAAATTTCGATATATATTTAGAACAATGGGGAGAGGATGTGGCCTAATGGCCTGTTGAGGTGGAATGATAAGAGCTCCAGCATGAGTAAATAGAAAAATTAGGAGTTTATTTCAGTAGATATGCGTGAGCGTCAGGAGCCCACGACCGCTCCTCCGAAGTCCTCGGTGCTACTGCTGCAACAGTAACTGTTTGAGCAGAACACCTAGGACTGCGGACACGGAACATGAGCCATACATTTAAAAAGAATACATTTTTGCTCCAGAGCGGGAGCAAGCGGCAATAACAAGTTGTCCTTAACAATGACAAAGGACAACTTCTTCGACCTTGAAGCTGGCGAAACAGGTTCGAGTCTCAGGGTAGGCTCAACATCCTGTGATTCTGGCCAAATCATCCAATCTCCCCGTGACTACCAAAAATGATTGTGTCCTTGTGTAACGTAGTTGGTGCTCATGTAAAGTGCTCCAATACCGTCGGGTCGAGTTTGCACTATATAAAACTGTAAAAGGAATGGTCGTTTAAAGACTATGTTCAGTGAGTACACATGGGAAAGGATCATTGCCAGTATGAAACCTAGCTAAGGGCCAGGCTCAGGCCCCAAAGCCCTGTGGCACAGCTAAGGGCTGCGTTTAGTTGGCTCAGTGCAGAGAGGGCTAGTGTGGGCCATGGACACAGGACAAAAGCCATGCTCAGTGGCACACAGGATGGCAGAGGGCCTGGCCACAAGCCAGACACCTTTTCCTTAACATACCGTCCACATCCTAAACGTGTGCCAAGCAGGCTCAGCAGTACAAGAGCCAGGACATGGCCAGAATCCATTGTCTTCTTTGCACGCCCACAGGCCATAAGCAGTGACTTCAGTGGAATGGGAGTTGGTGCAGAGTGGCCAGCTGTGCACACAGGAGAATCAGTGGACCATACATTTGCGTACTTCTTGGTAGCAGGCACGTCCACGCATCTTGGACCATCTGTACATAGCTGCAGACCATGCGCAGCAGGCTGCATTGCACATGGTTGTGCATGGCCAAAGGGTATGCACAGTACATTATATAGTTGGATACAGTTTATTATAAAAACAAAAATCAAAAATACCTTGTTAAAGATAAAAAAATTTTTTAAAAGGCCAGGCCCCAGGGGATGCAAATCCATCCTCGGAGTTAAATGTAAAGGGAAACTGGACCATAACTTCACAGTGGCGTCTGACCCCATGCAAGCATCTAAGCCCCGCTGCTGCACATGGCTGACTATGTCATGCAACAATATATAGGGTGTCAATTTATGTATGGTACACTGACTGGATTTGTCAAAGGGTCAGAACACCAACATATAAAAAGAGGTGGGCCTATTAATGGATCAGCATATCAACATATGTACAGCAGACCTGTTGGCTTTGTCAATAATATGACTGTTTGAAATGGGGTGTCTAGTTGGCAGAGGTAGGTAGCTTTGTCCAAATAGTGACCCTCGCTTCTAGTCAGGGTAAGGGGGATACACACATTAGATAACCCCTGCTCACCCCCTGGGTAGCTTGGCACGAGCAGACAACCTTATCCCAAAGGCAATGTGTAAAGTATTTGTACTCAAAACACACAGTAATACAGTGATAGCACCACAAATGGACACCACACCAGTTTGGGAAAATTAAAGTTTCTTTATCTAAACTCAACAAGACCAAAACGACAAAAATCCAACTTACAGGTAATAAGATATGACCTTAGAACAGTTATTGCAAAAATAAAGCTTGTAGAAAACAAATCGCTCCACCTAGGGCTATTGTGACATCGTGACAGCAATAAATCCAATGTACGGTGCCGACCCCGAGTAGTGCGGCGTCAGGCACGGAGTCACATGGACCCCCACATAAACAGTACCTTGGAAACGAAGTCTATGACGATGCACAGGGTCGTGTAGGTGAGGCGTCGGTGCCGCTGTCGAGGCCGGCTCCCTGGCTGCCACGGGGGAGGTGAGGCATCGTGTCCACGAGGAGGCAACATGTCATGTCCAGGACAGGGGAAGACGGCTGCGTCGGCAGTGAGGCATCGGTTCCGGGTGACGTTGCGAAGTCGGCGAGTTCATGGAGTCACCCTCAGCAGTTATCGGCGCTGCGATAACAGGATGCAGGTGCTGGCGATGACGGAGTCTCTGCAAGGGCTGGCGTCAGGCACGGCCGATAACAGCAGGCGTTGGCGGGTGTAAAAGGGTATCAGAGCTGCGGTGCAGGCCTGGCAGTGCATCGTTCACTTCACGAGCGGTGCCCCGGGCCTCGGTGCAGGTCGTGGTGTCACAGAGGCTTCGCTGACGGCATCAGAGATAGGTTTTCTAGCTTCTCTTAGGTTTCATCCAGCTCCCAACAGCAGAAACAACCTCCAGAGGCCCAAAACTGGATTAAGCACCTCCTGGCAGGTCAGAACTCTCAGCCATAGGGTTCAGGGGAGCTGGGGTTGAAGTCTTTGTGTCCCTGAGACTTCAGAACATGAGGCCAGCACACACCGGCCCTTGGAGATCTTCTTCAAGCAGGTTCACAGCAAGATTCCAGTCTTTGTCTTTTCCTTGGCAGAAATAGCAACTGCAGGCCAACCCAACACAGCAGACAGCAAAGGGGCAGTACTCCTCCTTACAGCTCTTCAGCTCTTCTCCTTGGCAAAGGTTCCTCTTGAGTCCAGAAGTGATCTAAAGGCCTGGGGATTTAGTTTTAATACTTGTACCCCAAAATGTCTTTGTTCTCTTTGTGCAAGGGTCTCTGAGCCCAGGCCAAACCAGTTCTGTCCTCACTGGTGCAGTATGACCACAGGGGTGGAGACAGCATTGTGCAAGGGAGACAGGCCCTATTCAGGTGCAAGGAAAACTCCTCCCACTACTCCAAATTCGGCCAAGGTCTATTCAGCTCAGCTCTGAGTCATCCAGGAAGGGCCAGGCAGACCTCAACCCCCCAGTGATTGTCTACAGTGAATGCAAATCCCCAGCCCCTGTCACTCCACAACCAGACAGTCAATACACAAACAGGCAGAGGCACACAGAATGGTTAAACAAGAAAATGCCTACTTTCTAAAAGTGGCATTTTCAAACACACAATTTAAAAACCATCTTTACTAAAATATGTTTTATTAAATTCTGAGTTCAGAGAGCCGAAACTTTATTTCTCTATCTTCTCCCAATGGGGAGTTATACATGTAAGATGTTACAAAGTATTTTCCATTCTATCCTATGGGGCAGATAGCCTATCAATAGTGTAAAACGAAAATGGCAGTATTTCACTATCAGGACATGTCACACACACCAGTACATGTCCTACCTTTCACATACACTTCACCCTGCCCATGGGGGTACCTTGGGCCTAACATAGGGGTGCTTACATGTAAGAAAAGGGAAGGTTAGGGCCTGGCAAGTGGGTGCACTTGCCAAGTCGACATGGCAGTTAAGAAACTGCGCACTGACACTGCAGTGGCAGGTCTGAGGTACCTTTTCAGGGCTACTCATGTGAGTAGCACAATCAGTGCTGCAGGCCCACTAGTAGCATTTGATTTACAGACCCTGGCTTACTCAGTGCACTTTACTAGGGGCTTACCAGTAAATCAAATATGTCAATCACGGATAACCAATCATGTTTATAATTTATAAAGAGAGCATATGCACTTTAGCACTGATTAGCAGTTGTAAAGAGCCCAGAGTCCAATAGCCAACAACCACAGGTCAGGAAACAGCACAAGATTTGGGGATAACCCTGCAAAAAGGGCCAAGTCCAACAATGGCCAATAACTATAATGAAATGTCTATTTTATAAATTCACATATTACAATGTTTAATAATTAATTAATGTTTGTCACAAAATATTAAGTAGTAATATAGCATTAAAAAACATTTAAAAAAACAAACATTTTTAGGCTATAATGTTCAACCATAGAACCAATCACAAGGGGCACCTTCACTCCAGCTGAATACAGCTCCAGCTTGGAGTGCTTTAAAAAAATGATGGTAAGCTCTCATGGGTTCATAGATTCAATGACCGAGGAAACTTACTGTGTTTTTTTAATGTTGCTGAAGGGCTGCTGCGCTCCCTGCTGCTCTTCACAGCATCACAAAAAGGCTTGGTGGTGCCACTGCCCCTTGAAGGAGCACCACCAGGAAGAAAAATATTTAAAAAAAATACTTGCAGGGCACTGTGGGACACTCCTTGCATGGAGCAGTGAATAATAATTAGCTTTAAATAGTTTTATTTTTTGGGTGGTGCCCACCTAGGGCACCCAGAACGCAGCAATGGCTGAGAGCACGGGGGAGCAAATGCGGCCCCTGTAGCACAAGCCTGCTCCCCAGCCAGCACATACCAAATGTTGGGGGTCTAAAGAAAGAGCCCCAATGCCTAGAGAGCTCCTGCCGGCTCCCCAGCCACCAACCATTGTGGGTGCCGGAGGGTAGATGGCTATTATTTGAAAGTGAGTATCCGTGTGTCCACTCGGGGTACCAACAACTGTCCAAGTCATTGGTGGCCGCAGGCCAAGAACCAAGACCCCCATAGACCCTCCTGGCTCCCTTGGCCAGCACCCATTGTGGTGCCGGAAGGAGCCAGCTTCATTCCTCTGCAGCTTTCACCTGTGCTCCCACTGGGAAGCAGCAAAGTTGTGTTTCCTGCCAGGGAGACTGCGGGCAGAGAATAAAGTTTACATTACCTGCCCACACTCCTAGCGGCAGGGAACACAGTAGTGTTCCGGAGATGGGGTCCCTTCATCAGGCTTGGGATGGGGTCCTCAGGGCCAGTGTATGGCACTGGGAGGGAGACCACATGCTCCCTCCCTAATAATAAATTGCTCGGAGATTGGGTGTGCCAAGCCCCCATAGGTGCCCAGTCCCCTGCTGCGCTCGGCCTGCAGCCGGCACCTGCACCCAAACCCCTGTGGGTGGTCCTCCCACATCTCACATAACAAATGCTGGGGGGCCACAGGGGGAGCCCCAAAGCCCCCGCAGCCTCTGCTGGCTCCCAGCCAGCACTCATAGCGGCTGCCGGCGGGAGGAGGAAGATGTTTTTTGGGGGATCAAAGTTCAGCTGCAATGTTTTTTTCATTGTTGCAGTTGACTGCCCCCAAAATTTTTAAAAACTAGAATAAAAAAAAAAAAAAATTTAATCCCCCAAAAGGCTCTTGTTCGAATCGCATTTCTAGGTTAAAATATAGAAAACATTTTTATGTTATTTGTCATGTCTGTACCTAAGTGTTAAAGTATGTTTAAAAATGTGCAGCAGTGGTTGGGCGTAAGCCCTGTCCTACACCCAACCCTCTGGCAGTGGCCAACCCACATGACCTTTGGACATGCAAAGAAGTGGTTGGCCTCAGGGCTTGTGACAGAGTCTTTGGCCTTGTGCAGTGGGGTTTGGCTACTGGGTCTGGTCTGCAGCCAGGTCTTTAATTCAACTCCCGGGAGTGACTGTATGCAGTGGTGGTTAGCTGCATGGCCTATGCCCTGCCCCCTATTCACTGTGGGCCTCTCAACCCCCTCTGTTCAAGGTAATAGGCTGTGCACAGTAGAGGTTGGCCGAAGGGCCTGCCTACAGTGCCCGGCCTGAGGCCATTCTGTGCACCCAACAACCAAGCATCAGCCTACCCCCTCCATTGCACATTGCCTATGGTCGTGTGCACGGGGATTTGGTCGCAGGGCTTGACTTGTATTCAGGTCTTGCACCTAACCACAAGGAGCAGCCATGTGCAGCGAGGGCTGGTTGCATGGCCCTGCAATCAGGCCCTTCACCCAACCCATGACAGGATGTGCAACTGCCCCTGCACACAGCCTTCGACCATGCACAGTGGATTGACCACAGGTCTCTCCTGCAGCAGACACAGCACCTAACCAACTGCAGAATGCACAACCACTTCAGCGCATGGTCTCCAGTCTTGCACAGCGCAATGACGTTGCAGAGCCTTGCCTGCGAGCAGGCTCTCCACCAAACTCTCAGGGAACGCTGCTTTCGGAAAAGAGCATAGGCTGTGTGCAGTGACCACAGTACCCTGCGCCCAACCTGCAGCATGATACCCAACCCGTGCTGTGTGCAGCATTTTATATTATTATTTTCAGTATGGCTGTATCACATGAGGGGCATGCTGAGTCCTGTTGTAGTAGTGCGGTACCACCAACAAAATCAACATTTTTTCACAATTTTACATACTGATGGATTCCCTATACACCCTTCCCACACATGGACCTCAGGGTGATGGTCTGATCACCATACTGTCTTATTTTGTCTTTTTCTTGAAATTCAGGATTTGGGACTAATTCTCTGAGTCCTGTAGTGGCGGGCCCAACATAAATATTAATTATTGTGGCAGGCAATCAGATCGTTTTGGTTTTGTGGGACTGGGATTGGTTGTGTGGGAACAAAAAGGCCAACAGTAGAGAAAAAGCTCCATCGAACAATCAGAAGCAGCTTTGTTTTGTAATGTTTTGGTACAGCATGACTGCTGCAGGACTCCTGTGGCACCAACCATCCAGATACACCTAACTTTTTTAGAGGGTTAACCCATTTATGAACATTCTGAGCCCTCTGTAAACACAATTTTCTCGAAAATGGCTGATTGCATTTGCACCAAATTACAAAAGCACACTTTCTAAGTAAAGTTTTAACTTTTAGCCAAATTTGGTGTAATTCAGTCACCACTGTGTAGTTACAGTTAGGTCAGCTTTTCCACAGGAAGAATTTTTTTTGTTTCACCAATAACATTGGCAGAGTTTGACAATCTTTGCAAATCTCTGATTGGTTGGCTGTAACATGAACGGAAATGTTGTGGCAGCAATTACATGACTCTGGGGTATAAAAGGTATAAGAGGAAAGGGTAGGGATACACTAACCCAGTAACCTTTGTAAAGGATCAGCCGCAAAAATGATTTTTTTTTAAAAACAATTGTGGGCACCCTTTTTCATTAAAATCTTCCTGGACTGGGCCGGGATCCAAGGTTTGGGTTGGAGGGGATTGGTGCATTTTGGTCAGCCCCTTTCTCCGAGCTAACTTATGGCCCCGGGGACCCCATTATTCAGGGCCTGACACATAATTTGGATTTTAATAAAAAATATATTGGAGAGAGGGACGTATGTGCGAGCCAAGTGTTGGCCTCAGGGGCTCCCTCCCCCAGGGCCCAAATAAAGTTTAGTGTCCCAGAGACCCTATCCATTGGGACACTAAGGATGCCTACATCCTGCCCTGTAGCACAGTCAGGGAACACTGGATTGCTCATGCCATAGGCGGGAGCAGAAAAAGGTTGCTGCTACCGGGTGGGAGCACATAAATTGTCGTCCGATACTGTGCTGGCACCCAAGGATGGATGTTGGCTGAGGTGCCGGTTGGATTATGGCTATTAATTCTATGGTTTTTAATGATAAATTATGACAGGGTAGATTTATTATTGTAATGACCCTTTAACAAAGCTAATACGTCTGATTTATATATGTTGATGTAGTGACCCCTAACAAAGTCAATAGGCCTTCCTTATATATATATTCCAAGACAGGTGGCTCCTTCTGTCTCCCCCCGCCCCAGGCAGGCAGATCGTCAATTACCGGCGGAGCACGCCGGTTGCAAATATTCTTCCACGGATTATTGTAAACGATCACAAAGAAGTTGTTTTCACCACCAGTTGTTTAATTTTCAGTTGGTTACGTGTTTCGCCTGTCACAGCAGGCTTGCTCACACACTGAGCTGTGGGACAGTCTTGCATATATAATGTATAGTACACAAATCACGAAACAGGAAACAGACTTAATTCTGGTAGTCCAGTCTTTCACATTATCATGGCGGCCACATTGTAATGATATTCAGTCCATGTACATAAGTAAAAACAAAATGTATATACACAGTTCCCTCACTGTATGTATTTTTGGTTTAATACCTTAATAATTATCAGATTTTGACATTTATTAATTGTTTTCTTTTTCTGACATAGTGCCTGAATGTGACATCTTCTGACTCTGATATCATTATTTACATGACATCATGTTCTGTATATGATAATATCATAACATTGGTATTCTGAACATAAAAATTTCTGATATTGACATAGTGCCATTAGTCGCCCAAACAACAGTTCAGTCCGTTTATATACCGTTATTCTTGCCTGTCCCCTAGTTCTCAGCCAAACTAGAAATAAACATGTGAATCACAAAACAATAATGCAAAATTTCAAATCAAGTGCTTTTCTGTCCCCCTCACAAATATTTTTAAGTAATAATATACAGACTAGAACACAAATTATGTTATTATGAACAAAGGGTTCTCTTATCTGTTAATTGGTGCCCAATTTTTACTGCATCACATTCTTCTGTGACGTCGAAGAAAAGGGTAGGGGAGAACCACGAGTCCACACTGGAGTCGGCCCCTTCCTTTCCTCCTGTGATTTAAAAAGAGAAAGAAAAAACCATATGTTAGTGTAATGGTTAAAATTAAAAATTAAAAATTGCAAAGAGTTTTACATAAATATTACACAGATTGTTCCTCAAACATATTCTTTTTACATATGTGCACTTTATATTCAAGACAGGATTGAGCATATATAAGTGTTCCTTAAACATGTTTAGAAGACCTTGAGTATAATGCCCCTGAATTTCCTAAGTTCGTTTGGATCAGGATGAGAACATCAGTGTTCATACAGATGAACTTTCAATTCCTCGTCTTGGTTATGGCCCCCAGGGTACTTAGTTTGAAGATTGATAATGTGCCACGATTCCCGCTGTCTCAATTGTAGCTCCCTGTTTCCGCCTCTTCTGTTATACTCTATTTGCTCAATTGCAAAATATGTGAGTAGTGAGCTATTCGAGAGATGGTACTCAGTAAAGTGTCTCGCTACGGGGGTAATGTGGGTCTTTGTTGTTAATTGCCCTCATATGTTCCATTACTCTCTTTTTAGCTGCTAAGGTGGTACTGCCTACATATTGAAGTTTACATGGGCACTCGAGAATGTAGATAACGTAATTAGATCCACATGTCAAAAATTGGTCTATAGTTCTCTCTGATGTTGGTGTGTGGTATTTCTTCCGCATATGGCTGTGACAGCCATGTAAACTTCGATATGTAGGCAGGAAACAGGGAGCTACAATTGAGACAGTGGGAATCGTGGCACATTATCAAACAGAACATGATGTCATGTAAATAATGATATCAGGGTCAGAAGATGACACATTCAGGCACTATATCAGAAAAAGAAAACAATTAATAAATGTCAAAATCTGATAATTATTAAGGTATTAAACCAAAAATACATACAGTGAGGGAACTGTGTATATACATTTAGTTTTTACTTATGTACATGGACTGAATACCATTACAATATGGCCGCCATGATAATGTCAAAGACTGGACTACCAGAATTAAGTCCGTTTTCTGTTTCGTGATTTGTGTACTATACATTATATATGCAAGACTGTCCCACAGCTCAGTGTGTGAGCAAGCCTGCTGTGACAGGCGAAACGCGAAACCAACTGAAAATTAAACAACTGGTGGTGAAAACAACCTCTTTGTGATCGTTTACAATAATCCGTGGAAGAATATATATAAATATATATATATATTATCTACTGGCGGTCGCCAGTAGATAGTTATAGTTAGGACCTATTTTCCATAGGAAATCTGCAACATTCTATTTGAAATAACTCTTGCGCCGGTTGATGAATCTTCGCGAAATTTTCAAACTTTGTGGCCCGCTCCGGTCCGCTCCTACCCTGAAAGTCTCGGGGTGATTCGTCAAGCGGGAGCCGAGAAAAAAGGGGGGTCCCAAAACATGTTTTCCCCATTCATTTTCCCATAGGAAACTTTAGCCACGGCTACAGCTCCGAACTGCTGAACGGAATTACACCAAATTTGGCAAAGAGGTAGTTCTTGGTTCAGAAAGAACCCTTTTGTTAAATGGTGTAAATCCATTCAGTAGTTCCTGAGAAAATCAAAAGGAAAATCACATATATATCTATGGCCGCGTCGGATTCGCACACCCTGAGCGCACCCTGCACGCACCCCCCCGATCACGAGCTGCATGCTAATTGGCTTTCAAGTGGCTGTCAACACTCCAAATCAGGACGTGTTAGCAGCCATTTTGTCCCTCGGTAGAACCGAGGCACAAGAAACAAGTGCGCAAAACGCACAAAGGGGGCAGGGTAGAAACACCCTGACCCCCTAGGTCTGCTCAGGGGTTCCCACACGGACCCCTGGGCAGAAAAAAGCATTTTTTTTTTTAAATCGGCGGGATGCGCTTAGGGTGCACGGATCCCGCCCGATTAAAAAAAAAAACACAAGAAACAAGTGCGCAAAACGCACAAAGGTGGCAGGGTAGAAACACCCTGACCCCCTAGGTCTGCTCAGGGGGTCCCACAAGGACCCCCTGGGCAGAAAAAAGCAAAAAAAACAACAACAAAAAACAGCATCGTGCCGGAGGCCCCGCCCCCTCCCTGCAGCAGTCTGCAAACGCGCCCCCTGGCGCGTTTTAAGAAGGGGAAGTAATTCCCCTTGAATACTGGGGGTCCCTGGGGGCCAACTAGCCCACCAGGAACCTCCGGTATGCGCCAGGGGGCTGCGTTTCAGAGAGGTGTACAGAGACCACGCCCCTTTTTACACCTCTCTGCAACATAGCTCTATGGCGCTTTTTGGAGGTACATGGTGGGCTAGTTGGACTCCAGGGACCCTCAGTATTCAAGGGGACTTAATCCCCCAACTTAAAACGCGATGCGGGCGCGTTTTCACAGTGGTGAAGGGAGGGGGCGTGGCTTCAGGTGACATGTGTGCAAACAGGCCCCGTGGCGCGTTTTAAGATGGGGAATTAAATCCTCTTCAATCCTGAGGGTCCCTGGGGGCCAACTAGCCCACCAGGTACCTCCAGTAAGCACCACGGAGCTGCGTTGCAGAGTGTTGTAAAAAGGGGCGTGGCCTCTGAACACCTCTCTGCAACGCAGCTCTCTGGCGCATACTGGAGGTATCTGGTGGGCCAGTTGGCCCCTAGGGACCCTCGGGATTGAGGAGGAATTAATTCTCCAACTTAAAACGCGCCACAGGGCGTGTTTGCAGACATGTCACTTCAGGCCCCACCCCTTTCTTCACCATTGTGCAAATATTCCTCTAAAATCAGCCGAACTACGAATTCCGATTTACTCACCTGTTATCAGGAGAGACCTCAGTGCTGCATCTTTGAGCCCAGTACTGATCCTGAAAAGTAATTTTAACCGTACTTACCAGTAACTTGAATTTCCTTCCATAGGCTAACATTGACTGGTTTCACTTGGAAATTCTTCTAAGTGTGGAGTTTTGGAACTTTATAATATTCCTCTAAAATCAGCCGAACTACGAATTCCGATTTACTCACCTGTTATCAGGAGAGACCTCAGTGCTGCATCTTTGAGCCCAATACTGATCCTGAAAAGTAATTTTAACCGTACTTACCAGTAACTTGAATTTCCTTCCATAGGCTAACATTGACTGGTTTCACTTGGAAATTCTTCTAAGTGTCGATTTTTGAAACATACAAATATTCCTCTAAAATCAGCCGAACTACGAATTCCGATTTACTCACCGGTTATCAGGAGAGACCTCAGTGCTGCATCTTATTCCCCCGTTATAGTTAGTTCAGCTAACTATAACTCGCGCCCCCACAATGCACTGCTGATGACGTCACATATTACATCACTCATGACATGGTCAGTGACATCACTGATGACATCACTGATGACATCTCAAATGACATCACTGATGACATCACTGATGACATCATCCAAGTGATAATCTGATGCACCTCCTCACACCCTAATATAACCTTTGATACACCCACTCTAAATTACAGACTGCCATTCGCAAAACCATAGACACTCCAACACCAATAACTACATACCCACTCACTGATTCTTAGGTCTACACACACATCCACTCACTCACCCGTACAGTCACTCATACTTACGGTCACTCAGTACAGGACTATCATATGCACTCATACTCCTATATAGACACTCAAACACTGCCACTCATCCATAGAGGTACTCACACACCTAGTCAGTCATGCAAATAATTAAACACACTGCCATTTACTCACCTATACAGTTATACACACACCAGCTCACTTACTCATACAAATACTAGCACATTCTTACGCTCTTATACAATCACTGATACAAGCACACACTCATCCATACAGTCACTCTCACAATCACACACTCTCGCTTATAGCTATTTATATACTCCAACACACATATATACTGCCTTTCACATATGTAGTTACTCACACATATACCACTGGGACATACATTCACTCACTAACACACTCTTACACACACTTACCCACCCATACAGTCTATCACAGATGCACTCTTGAAACCATCCACCCAGTGAATCACCCACTCACACATCTATCCACAGAGTCGCACACACCCCACCCACACAAACACTCAGGCACCCATACAGATACTCAGACAACCAATCAATAACTCATATAGACACTCATGTAGCTATTCACAAACCCATGCAGCCACTTACACAGCAATAGACAGACGGATACAGACATTCACCCAGTTTAGTCACTAACCCATGCATTCAGTAAGATACGTTTAATCACTCACATATACAGTCAGTCACGCACCTACTAAATCATCCATTCAGACACTCATACACCCACTCATTCTTCAATACACCTTGGCATATATATATATAAAACATATTTAAACTTTAAAGAAACACACATTCACTGGATGATGTCATCAGTGATGTCATTTGAGATGTCATCAGTGATGTCATCAGTGATGTCACTGACCATGTCATGAATGATGTAATATGTGACGTCATCAGCAGTGCATTGCGGGGGCTTGAGTTATAGTTAGCTGAACTAACTATAACGACCTAATTTCACTGGTTTTGTATGAGTGAAATGTCCAACTAACTATAATGTCCCTGAAACCTATGTTTTTTTCAGTGAATTTCAAAGGTGTTTTAAATGCTAATTTCTAACTATAACATGGCTGAAACCTATGGTTTTTCAGTGATATAAATATATATATTACCTACTGGCAGTTGCCAGTAGGTAGTTATAGTTAGGACCTAGTTTCCATAGGAAAAGCATTTTTTGATTTGCCAATATCTTTGGTGCCGTTTGACGAATCTTCACAACATTTTCAAAACTAATGGCCCGCTCCGGTCAGCTCCTTTCTTGAAAGTTTCGGGGTGATTCGTCTAGCAGGGGCCGAGCAAAAAGGGGGGTCCCAAAACGTGTTTTCTCCATGTTAATTTCCATAGGAACTTTTGTCACGGCTACAGCCCGAACTGCTAAACAGAATTACACCAACTTTGGCAGAGAGGTAGCTGTTGTTCCAGAGTGCACTCTTTGCTTTAAATGGTGTAAATCCGTTCAGTAGTTCCTGAGAAATTTAAAAATTAAAAATATCGTTATCTGGTGACCGCGGTGGATTCGCGAAGCCTCCCGAGCTTCATTTTGATTGGCTGTCAACACTCCAAACCAAGAAGTGTTGGCAGCCATTTTGTGACTCGGTAAAACCGAGTCACAAGAAAAAAGGGTATTAAATGATAAAAAAAAAGAAAAGGGGGCAGGGTAGAAACACCCTGACCCCCTAGGCCTGTTCAGGGAGTTCCACAGGGACCCCCAGGTCCCCAAAAGTTTATTTTTTTTAAAAATTCAGCGGAATTCGGGCTGGGTGCGCAAATCCCGCCCAAAAAAAAGCAAACCAAAGCGCGGTATGCCGCGCTTTGTTTTTATAAGCCCCCGGGTGGGCCAGGTCCCGGGGGCAATGATTAATTTTTATAAGGCGGGTGTGGGGGGCCCCCACAGCCCTGGGGACCACCACCTCCCTGGGGCTTTGTCAATAATGTGCAGGAGGGCACACAGCCCCCCATAGCCCCGGGGACCGCCACCTCCCCGGAGCTTTATTTAAATATTGGGGGGGCCCGTGGCACCCCTCCTTGAGCCCTCCATGGCCCTGGGGACCACCACCCCCCAGGGCCGGCTCTGGCAATGTCCCAGGGTGCCCACCCCCGGGACATTGCAGTTTGCAATGACAGGGCGGTAGCACAGCTCCCGCCCTGTCATTGCAATCTCTGCTTTGCTTCATAGAAGCGAGAGCAGGAAACCTTCTCTCGCTTCCATGAACCGAAGCAGTATTGCTTCTGGACAAGGGGTGCTGCATGTCAGCAGCTCCCCTTGTCCAAAAGCAATGCCGGCTCCCAAGGAGGCGGGGAGCCGGCAGGGACCGCGGGGGCATTGGGGCTCCCCCCGCAGTCCCCAACGTGAGGGCCGGCCCCAGGGGATGGGGTCACCGGGGCCAAAAGTGGCCATGGGGAGGGGGGCCACGTTGCCCCCCTCTGGGGAAAAATAATATTATAAAAGAGAAAACGAGGCAATGCCCGGGGAATGGTGTCCCCGGGGCAGTAAAAGCCCTTAGGGGGGTAGTTTTTTTTTTTTATAAGATAAAATGGCTGGGCCTCGGGCGATGGGGTCCCTGAGGCAGAATTTGAGTTATAAGAATGGGGGGCATTTTTTTTTTCTTGCGTGCTTGGAGTCACGACTCCATCGCGGCTCTCAGCGCGGCCCCCTGTGTAACCGCGATGGATTCGCGACTCCAAGCAAAATTAAAAAAAGAGTATGTATGTTTTAAAAAAAGTAAGATTAACTGTTGGGTTATGGGGTGGCTCTAAAAAGAGCCCTTGTTTTCATTATGAGTTTGTTGTAGCTACATTTAAGTGTGGATGCACAGCTTTAGGTTGTTGGGGAAGACTCTGTTTCCTTGATCTGTGAAGTGCACTCCATCACTTCTGTAGATGTCGTTCATATCAAAATGTAGATTGTTGTTGTAGATGGACCCCATTCTATGATCTCTGAGGTATGCAGAAACAGCTTTATTGACATTCTTCCTAGCTTTTTCAAACTGTGGACAGAATTGATTTGACCAGTTCCATTTCTGTCTTTGGCATATGTTAGAGTATACAAAGACAGTTTGAGGCAAAAGCAACATCAATTGTGCAAAGGTGTTCTTCATTAGCATTTCCAGACCTACCCCAGTCAATGTGCCTAGGCCATTGCCACCACAGTGCACAATCATGAGGTCAGGGGGTTGGAGATGCAAAAAGGTTTTAACCAAAGGCAACAATTGGTGCCACTTTAATCCTCTCTGTGCAATCCATTTAATGTCCACATTTTCCAAACCTAGGTCTTTGGCAATACCTCTGCGTTCAGCATACCTTTTGCACCAGAACACATAGCTGTGCCCTACAATCCACACTGTGAGCATCTTGAAGGGATGTCTGGAAGTAATGAAAAGATGTCTGTAGCTGGGGTAGTCAGTTGGTAGAATGAGAGGTATCTAAAATGGTGGAGAACATGTTGGGGCATATTCTCAAGAACGTGCGATAAACATCGCCAAAATAGGTTAACGCAAGTTTACATATCGCCGTCTATCGCGGGAAAATAACCTTGTGTTAACGTCGTATTCCCAACACGGCGGTAACATGCGATAGTTTCACGATAACGCGGAAAATGACCGCGATTAACTCACCGGGACGGCGATAAAAATCCAAAGCCGAACGTGAAAAAAGTAGCGATGGGCCCAATCGCGATAAGACAATCAGCGAAAAGCAACGCCAGGCCTGCAAATCACACATGTCAGGCGGGAAAAATCACCATAAAAGCGGAAAAAAAAAAAAAAAAAAAAAACGAACCACAGCGAAGCACAATGGAGGCAGCCGGAGCAGGTACAGAGGACGGCCAGAACCCCACAAGCCCCACTGAGGTCCATCCTGGGACCTCAGGGACAGGGAAGGGCAAGGACAAGAAGAAGAGGAAGACGAAGTTCAGTTCGCAGGAAAACAGGATCCTGATCACGGAGGTGATAGAACACCATCAACAACTGTTCGTCACCTCCACTGTGTCATTGGCAACCAAAAATGCAACATGGCAGTCCATCCTGGACAAGGTGAATGCAGTCGGAGTGCTGAGGAGAACAATGGAAGAGCTCAAGAGGCGCTGGAATGATGTGAAGCGCAAGACCAAGCAGAAACTCGCCAACAACCAGAAGGCAGCAATGCAGACTGGAGGTGGGAGTCCAGCGCCACAGGAGGAGCTGGATGAGATGGAGGAAATGGTGGCCACAGTCATCAGTGGGGAGACGGTGGCAGGAGTTGGGGGACCGGACACTGCACAACATGACCTGAGCCAACAGCAACAGGGTGAGTAACGACCAGGGACTGGGGGACGGGGGAGATGGGCACAATGGCACACACACATGCACAATGAAGTATAGCACACTGAACAACCACAATGACTCTGATTCATGTCCCTGATCTCCTATCCATACTGCAGCACACATAGAAACAGCAAGTAGTACCCCGTCCACAATGTGTCCAGAGGGGGCCCTCCCCACACATCATCAATCTCACAACAAACCCATGCACATGTGCCGAACCCAGCAAAGCGGCGTGTCAGTGAGCCACACTGACAATGCAAGTGACACTGCATGACGAATAGCATAGCTGCAGTCAATATACCATGACACTGAGGTGGCTGAGTGTGGACCACATCCGTAAAGGAGCAGGTCACACTCTGACACATCCAACTGCACAAACAACCCCTGACCTCAACAACACACCTGCGGACAAACCATGCCCCACAGTCCCAACTCCCACCAAGAGCCCAATTTACCCAAGTATGCAACATCTCAGCACTGAAGAAGCACAGAAGTCAAGGCACACCGCCTGAAAGGGATAAGGGCCAGCCACATCAGAGCTGCAGGGGCGACTCTCCCAAAATGCAGCAAACACACATAATATTCAGAGCACATCAACATTGACAACAATGTGGTATGAACTGCAACACGTTCACAACAGAACAGAGGACCCAAGTGGTGCCGCTTGTGTGTAGAAACTGGCCAATCACATTTGGCATAGCAGGGAAACGTGGGATGAAAATGTACTAGTACAAACACACATCCGTGATGTTGTCGAAATGTCCACTGTCCCGCATCAAATAGGCAGCTCCTCCCAAACAGTCACAATGTACATTGTCATGCAGTCTGTATGTAAATTTGTACAATGCGTCAACATACATGTGAACACAATGTTAAACTGCATCTCCCCTTCACATTGCAGAGGGAGAACCAACACCTCCTGCAGAGCAGACCCAATTTCTCTTCACTGATGACGAAGAGGACCACACCACCATCGACCCCAACGCCCTCCAACAGCTCATGGACACCCTCAAGACCCCACGCCCAGGAGCATGGCAGCCCAGCTGCATCGAGGAAACCCCACCCCCTGCACAGACCACACAGCAGGAAGCACCTACCACCATGGCTGAATCCCAGGACCCCCACAAACAACACATGGCCTTCCAACGCCGTGTGTTGGAGGCCAGGAGAAGGTGGCTGATCAGGTGCGGGTGGGGTTCGACCGCATGGCAGCCAAACTTGATGCCATACATGGGTGTCTGATTCCGATCAGGGACCACTTGCAGTCCCTAACGGACACCCACAGTCCGCTCCATGCTCTCCAGCGATCCATGGCTGACATCGCTGGAGTCATGATACTGAGACAAGAACAACTGTCCACTCAGAGTGGCTCCAGCGATGTCTGCCGGGAGTTGGGACAGATGCCGGGGCTCATGGAGAACATGGTGCGGATGACGGCGGACAAGATGGCTGCCATGGCTGCACACCAGCGGGATGAGGCTGGGGCCTTCAATGCCCTGCAGCACATCGTCATGGCATTGCTGCCTCAAGGCCTTGCTCAGATGAATGCTGCTGCAGCTTCTATATCCACATCTCCGCCCCCTGATGTCTCAGTGCCTCACAGTGCGGCAGGCAATCCACCACCACCCACGTGTGAGGCACATGTGCCATCAGAGGACGAAGATGCGGGTGAATCAACCTTACTGGTAAGGAGGAGGCAGTAGCATTCATCTCCGCAAAATGGCGTGTTTCTGCTTTGTCCTGCCCTTTGCATCATCACCTTCCACTGTCCCCCGATACACTCTACAACACTCACCTTGGACCTCGACATGGACTGCCATCTCCTGTTTGGTTACCAATGACACAGCGATCAGACTGCGGACTGAACTCTTCCCCTTCCGATGTGCTTGTCATTCCCTGAAGGACTCTGGGTGGCCCTCCACGGGCCAATAATGTGAAGTGGGGTTTGCATGGCCCTGTACTGCTCCAGCTGCAACACTCCACTGGATGTGAATTAAACATTCAGAATCGCACAGATGTGTCATGCCTTTGATCATTCATGTATGTGAGTATGGTTGAATGTAGGGTGAGAGATTCCCCCTAACGTCCATGTTGCTCACGTCGTGGAACTTGAGTGACAGGGTGCAACAGTGCCGATTGCGGTCCGGGTGGCGTAGTCACTACAACAGGGACACACGCATCAGTTACTTCCGTGTCCAGCCCAGAACTGGAGCACGCCCAGAGCCCCGGGTTCATTGTTCCCACCCCTACGCTGGCCTGCCATACGCCAGGCCAGTCCACTCCGCTTACGCTTACAGGGGGGACGACAACACTAAATGTCCCAGGTCGTCCCTGTAGTGATCTGCTGATCACTGGTCTAGTCATCAGCATGCCACAGCCACTCCCCTAGGGCTCATTCAGACCGACACCACACCCATCCAGCACAGGCATCACAGGACATGTGACCCTGCCAATCAAAGGGGCCTAGCACGTCACATACCCCACTGCCGGTGTGGTAGTCCGGGTGGGTCCTGGGGGGGTGGGGGGCCTGGGGGTGGTGGCGGTGGGTGTTGTGGCCCTCTTGGGGCTCCGAGCTACATGATCAGTAGCTCCGTGGCATCTGTTGTTCTTCTGGTGTGGCTGTGGGTTGGGCTCCCTTTCATGGTGCAGGTTGTCGTCCGACTTAACACCAGGTAAGAGCAGGTGTTAAATCCCTGCTGCTAACGCGCCTTATCGCATGTTTTTGAATCTTATCGCCGATCTGGCTGGTCGTTGAGAATATTGCGAAGTGGTGTTTTCGCGGCTTTTTGCACGGGAACGTCTACTCTGCATCTCATTAGCGTTAGTTGCCGGTGTCATTTGTGGCGATGTTTTTTGCGGCTACTATCGCAGGAAAACTGGTGATATCGGCTGTTAGCACCTGCTTGTGAATGGTGCGATAAATTTATCGCCACTTTGGCTGCAATAAAGTGCCGCTAACTCGGCGCTGAGTCCTTGAGAATATGCCCCGTTGTTTCTTAAAAAGTTGATAAGTGATTGGCTGTTCATCAAGATTGTGCACTGAAAAATCGGATGCATGTTACTTTGCTGAGGTATCATGTTTGTTATTCGTTATTAGAAAATGTTTGAAAGGTACAGTAGATACCATAAGGTAATATTTTGCAAAAGTCAACCACACCTGCTGTTTGCATTAGTAAGCTTGTGGCTGATTTTGAAACTACGGTGAACTTGTGACCTGCCAGTACAGTTGAATGTTCCATGAACTGTTACTATGGAAACTGGCATTAAGTAGAATGGGGGAAGGGTTGAAACTTAACTGTAAACTTAAAATGTGAAATGGATACTTAAATATAAGTGAAAAGTTAGTAAATTAAGGTTTTCTAAGACAGTAGTATGTGGAGAAGTAGTGTGTTGCTGAAAAACTATACTAGTATTATTATAAATAGGTTTTTGAACTCCCGTGTGGATTTGCGGCTCCACCGTGGTGGAGTCGCGACTTCAGAAAATTACAGAAGCAGTTTGGGCACCGTTTGAAGACAGTTAGAAAGGGTTAATATGTCTAACCAATAGAAATGTGTTTTACAATTTGAAATAATGATGGAAGCAATGAGATTTGATACTTATATTTATTTGAGTGCAAAAAGAGAGGGAACGTTTGCCATTTCTGGTTTCACCTTTCAGAGAGAGGTGCATAACATTTCTTGTGTGGAAAAGAAAATCTGTTAAGAGTTTCTCATATTTGGTATTCTGCAATACTACCTCAAATGTGAGTAACCAATTTGTAAGGTGTATTATATATTATTCAGCACTGCTTTATTGTTTCTATTGATATTATTACTTTAAAAAGAAAAGTGTGGAAATTGTAAGACAAATGTGATGTATGGAATATGTTATGAAATGTACAGCTCTCTATTCTACTTTGTATTATTGTAATGAAAAGAGTTTTTAAATAGTTTGTAGATAGTAACATGATAGAAGGATTAGTGTTGGTTTTCTGAAATTATTCAGGGCAGTACTCTTGTACTGAACTTTTCACTGAGGCACTGCTCATCTAGTCATGCATTCTCTCAGGCACTACCCACTACCCATCTATTTCTATGTTTCTTTGAGATATGATGCCACTTTTAAAAGGTCTTTCTGCTTTCTGGAATATTGTGAGACTTTTAACAGATAGATTGAAAAGGTTGCTGCTTTGTATTTGCTTTGGTCCAACACTCTGAGTAGTTAATGAATATTGAAGCTCCAGTCCAAAACTGAGGTTTAAGACATCTTGGGAGAGGAGTTGGCCTAACGGCTAGGGCGGTCGACCTCAAATCTTGGGAACTGGGTTCGAGTCTCGGCAATGACGCTTAACATCCTGTGAGTCTGGGCAAATCACTTAATCTCCCCGTGCCTAACAAAAATGAATGTGTCCTCATGTAATGCAATTGGTGCTATGTAAAGCGCTCTGATACCCGATACCTTCGGGTCAAGTTCGCTCTATATAAAACTCCGTAAAATAAAAAAAATCTTGGCAGAGGGATTAGTGATTAGCTTAGCTTGTATTGGTCTGTGGAGATGTATACTTCAAATATGCCCCATAATTTTAGGTGTCTTTTTAAAATGGGAAGTGCACTCTTTTAAGTTTGATGCACTTTTTAGTCTTATGACTGAAGTATGTGTCTGTTTGCACATGTAGTCTCTCCTGTGTTACGACTTAATATAGGATAGAGGTATAAAACTCTGGTATACATGTATCTGTATGTTTCTTTTATATATGATGCCACTAGGAAAAGGCACAGACACATGCATACCATGTAATCCCTCAGTCATTTACCATGGATTTGTGTATTCATCCAGGCACTTCTATCCCACTCAAACATTAAGTCAGGCACTACCCATTCTCTTATCTACTCACTCAGGTACTACTGATGCACTCATGGAATGGCCTAAGCATTACTCTTACAATCATATTTTCTCTCAGGTACTTCCCATACATGCATGCAATCATCCAGTTACTACCACTGCAGTCATAGAATCACTCAGGCAGTACCTATGCATGTTTGTATTCTTTCAAGCACTACTCATACACTCTTGTCTTCAACCATGCGTTAGTCTTGCACTCATGGTTTGTCTAAGGTATTTCCCCTGCACTGGTCTAATCACCCATTCTTTACTGCTGCTCTCATGCAATCACCCAGGCACCACTGTTGCACTAAACTATTCAGTGTGGTGCTACTCATCCAGTCATTCATTCCCTCAAGCACTACTCACTACCCATCTATTTGTATGTTTCTTTGATATATGATTGCACTATTAAAAGATACAGACACATGCATGCGTGCTTTCTGGAATATTGTGAGACTTTTAACAGATATATTCAAAAGGTTGCTGCTTTGTATTTGCTTAGGTCCAACACTCTGAGTAGTTACTGAATAGTGAAGGTGCAGTCCAAAACTGAGGTGCTACTGATGCACTGATAGAATATCCCAAGCATTACCTTTACACTCAAATGTTCTCTCATGTACTTCTCATACAGTCATTCAATCATCCAGCTACTACCACTGCAGTCATAGAATCACTCAGGCAGTACCCATGCACTTTTTTATTCTTTCAAGCACTACTCATATACTCTTGTCTTTAACCATGCATTAGCCTTGCACTCATGGTTTGTCTAAGGCATTTTTGCTGCACTGTTCTAATCACCCTGTCAGTGCTGCTGCTCTCATGCAATCACCCAGGCAGTACTCTTGCACTGAACTTTTCACTCAGGCACTACCCATCCAGTCATCTATTCTCTCAGGCACTACCCACTACTTATCTATTTGTATGTTTCTTTGATATATGATGCCTCTTTTAAAAGGTACAGACACATGCATGCATGCTCTCTGGAATATGGTGAGACTTTTAACAGATACATTGAAAAAGTTGCTGCTTTGTATTTGGCTAGGCCCAACACTCTGAGTACTTGCTGAATAGCGAAGCTGTAGCCCAAAAGTGAGTTTTAAGACTTGTTGGTAGAAGGATTAGTGATTAGGTTAGCTTGTATTGGTCTGTGGAGATGTACACTTTAAGTATGCTGCATAATTTTAGGTGTCTCTTTAAAATGGGAAGTGCAGTCTGTCAAGTTTATGGGAGTTTTTAGTCTTCTGACTGAGGTATGTGTCTGCCTGCACATGTATTCTCTCACGTGTTATGGCTAAACAGATGGTAGAGGTATAAAACTCTGGTATACATGTATCTGTATGTTTCTTTATATATGATGCCACTAGAAAAAGGCACAGACACATGCATGCCATGTAATCCCTCAGACATTAACCATAGATTTGTGCAATCACCCAGGCACTACTATCCCACTCTAAGATTCAGTCAGGCACTACCCATGCTCTCATCTACTCAGTCAGGTACTACTGATTCACTCATAGAATAGCCCAAGCATTACCCTTACACTCATAGTTTCTCTCAGGTACTTCCCATACACTCATACAATCATCCAGTTACTACCACTGCAGTCATAGAATCACTCAGGGAGTACACATGCACTTTTTTTATTCTTTGAAGCACTACTCATACACTCATGTCTTCAACCATGCGTTAGTCTTGTACTCATGGTTTGTCTAAGGTATTTCCCCTGCACTAATCTAATCACCCATTCAGTACTGCTGCTCTCATGCAATCACCCAGGCAGTACTCTTGCACTGAACCTTTCACTGACGCACTACTCATCCAGTCATGCATTCTCTCAGGCACTACCCACTACCCATTTATTTCTATGTTTCTTTGATATATGATGCCACTTTTAAAAGGTACAGACACATGCATGCATGCTCTCTGGAATATGGTGAGACTTTTAACAGACACATTGAAAAAGTTGCTGCTTTGTATTTGGTTAGGCCCAACACTCTGAGTAGTTGCTGAATAGTGAAGATGCAGCCCAAAAGTGAGGTTTAAGACATCTTGGCAGAGGGATTAGTGATAGGTTTGCTCATATAGGTCTATTAAGATGTACACTTCAAGTATACAGCATAATTTTAGGTGTCTCTTTAAAATAGGAAGTGCAGTCTGTCAAGTTTAAGGGAGTTTTTAGTCTTATGACTGAGGTATGTGTCTGCGTGCACATGTATTCTCTCACGTGTTATGTCTAAACAGATGGTAGAGGTTTAGAACTTTGGTATACATGTATCTGTATGTTTTTGTTATATATGATGCCACTAGGAAAAAGCAGAGACACATGCATGTCATGTAATCTGACAGACATTAACCATAGATTCGTGCAATCAGTCAGGCACTACTATCCCACTCAAAGATTCAGTCAGGCACTACCCATGCTCTTAACTACTCACTGTGATACTAATGATGCACTCATAGAATGGCGCAAGCATTACCCTTACACTCTTATTTACTCTTAAGGGGTTCCCATGCAATGATACAATCATTGAGTTACTAGCACTGCAGTCATAGAATCACTCATGCAGTACCCATGCATTTTTTTGTTCTTTCAAGCACTACTCATACACTCTTGTCTTCAACCATGTGTTAGCTTTGCACTCATGGTTTGTGTAAGGTATTTCCCCTGCACTGATCTAATCACTCATTCAGTACTGCTGCTCTCATGCAATAACCCAGGCGTTACTGTTACACTGAACTATTCACTCAGGTGCTACCTATCTAGTCATCCATTCTCTCAGCCTCTACCCAGTACTCATCTATTTGTATGTTTCTTTGATATATGATGGCACTTTTCAAAGTGACAGACACATGTATACATACTCTCTGGAATATGGTGTGACTTTTAACAGACACATTGAAAAACTTGCTGCTTTGTATTTGGTAGGCTCAACACTCTGAGTAGTTGTTGAATAGTGAAGCTGCAGCCCAAAAGTGAGGTTTAAAACTTGTTTATAGAAGGATTAGTGATTAGGTTAGTTCGTATTGGTCTATGGAAATCCATACTTCAAATATGCCACATAATTTTAAGTGTCTCTTTAAAATGGAAAGTGGACTCTGTCAAGGTTAAGGGACTTTGTAGTCTTATGACTCAAGTATGTGTCAGCTTGCACATATTTTCTCATATGTATTATTTCTGTAGAGATGGTAGAGTTATAAAACACTGATATATATGTATTTGTATGTTTCTTTCACATATTATGCCATTAGGAAAAGGTACATGCATGCTAGTTTTTAGGAATATAGTGAGAATTACATCTATATACTCAAGCACTAGGTGTGCACTGATGAAAAGAGGTTCATATCTCTCTTTGACTCATGAATTCAGTTAGGCATTCTTATTCAGTTATGCAATCAAGGAGGCACTACTTATACACAGTTTAAATTACTTAGACATTAACCATTCGTGCATATAGTCAGCTAGACACTACTGTTCCAGTCAAACATTTACTCAGCTAGTACCTATGCACTCATGTATTCACTGAGACACTACTGATGCACTTATGTAATGGTCCAAGCCAGTTCCAGTTCATAAAACTTTATTTCGGCACAATTGCCCATAAAAGCACAATTTTTAAGTAATAATTAAAAATTGGGTAAAATACAATAGATAAAAAGCAAGACAAAAGGATTTACATTCCACGCACTGGAGAACTTTCCCAGGCATCAGCCATCTTATGGAACAGGACATAAAGTGCATGTGCATGTGCTTTTAGAGGCTAGTTCCAAGTAATTATTTGCTCCATTTTGTATTACAAGTTTAAAAATTATGCTACACATAAAAATAGTAACTAAAAAAAGCAAAATAAGAAAAGATTTACACAGCCGGCATATTTGCCTCCAGTTATCAACACAGTGCATAAATAAAACCACAAACATTCGGGAGGAATGGTCTATGCACATTCAGAGACAGGCGTAATAGTCATTAAAAATAGTTCAATTATCTCCACAACAACCAACTAAATACAATTTGTGCAAAGGACATCTGTTAAAACATATCATAGACAATTGTCATTCATATTTAAAGACTTATTCAAGATAGCTCTGCGCGTGCACCACATGGTAAATAAAAAGCGTGAAATTGAAAAAACAATGGGCATGCGTGTGTCAGATTTTAAAATCCTATACACGCTACGACAATGTCTCGACCCCAAGTTCCTGCAAAGTTGTAGTAGCCATCGCGACCTGGCCTTCCTGTATCCCTGGCAGAAAAATATCACATGGAGATCAGTCTCATCTACGTTAAGGCACGCAGGGCACTCTGCGTTTGTGTGGCCCTCCCACTTTTTGTGAATGAACGCAGCGGAAGGACTCCATGCCTAAATTGCAGATAAAGCTTCTTAGCCAGGAGCGGCTGTATGTTGTCCAACACTGGTTCTAAGATATATGTGGTTTTTACTTCCAGAAACTCAACCGTCAGTCTCCCCACTGAGGGTCTCATCGCAAGCTGGGAGAGTTTATGGTCTCTATAACTCTCAACCAAAGCTTTTCTGGAAGTTATTTGGGAGATTTCTTCTGCATTGTGCTACAAACTGCCCCTGCCCAAGTCCTCACATGTTTTCTTTACATTTAACAGCCAAGGCAGCTTCCCTGCACCTCGCAACCCCAAGACATCAATCAGTTCTTCTCTATAAGAGGCTAATTCAGGGGTGCACCACAGGCGCCGCCAGTATAATAAAGATCTAAGAGCAGCTTCTTCCTCGATGGGTCTGATCCCTAGATCCATACGTAGGGGTATTAATGGTGTACTGGGTGGCAATCCCATAAGTTGTCTAGCGAATAAATTCTCAATGCGGGCTAACTGGCCAGATGGACAATGCCCCCATAGTTCGGCTCCATAGAGAGCAGCCGTCCTAGCCTGGACCTTGTAAATTTCCACCGCAGGACTCACCAGTTTTTCAGAGCATGTCCTATATAGTTTTAAAATACCCCCCGTAGTCTGGGATAATTTTAAGCCTATTTTACTTATTTGGGCTCCCCAATCCATTCTCTCTGCCAATGTGATTCCCAGGTACTCAAATATTGATACCCTCTCTAGGGGACTTCCATCCAGAGAAGGGTTTGGGCGAGTGGTGTTACCTACGTTAAAAGCCATGTACTTTGTTTTTTGTGGTCCAAGCATTACCTTAATACGCATAGTTTCTCAGAGGTATTTCCCATAAATTCATACATTCACCCAGGTACAGGTGAATCACACAGGCAGTATGCGTTCATTCATGCATTATCTCAAGCTCTACCCATACAGTCATGCAATAAACCATTCTTTAGGCTTGTAGTCATAGTTTCTGTCAGGTATTTTTGATGCATTGATGCAATCACCCTGGCAGTATTGGTGCACTCATTCAATTATTGAGGCTGTACTCTAGCACTGAACTATTGACTTAGGCAGTAGCCATTTAGTGATACATTTTGTTAGGTACTATATATGAATTCATCCAATGATCCTACCATTACTCTTACATTCATCCTTTTACTTAGGCACTACCATGCAGTCATACAGTTAAGGATAAACTACCTATACACATACTACTCCTCTTCCCTCTTCCAGCATCTCTCTAGCCTCTTTGTGCAGTTCTTCTAGTTATTTTGCACCTCTCTTGCTCTTTCTGCACCTCTGTTGCCTCTTTCTGCACCTACTTGTTTCTTTCTGCACTCCTCTTGGCTCTTTCTACACCCCTCTTCCCTCTTTCTGTACTTCTGTTGCCTCTTTCTGCACCCCTCTTCTGTCTTTCTGTACCTCAGTTGCCTGTTTCTACAATTCTCTTGCCTCTTTGTGCAGTTCTATTGCCTCTTTTTCCATTTCTATTGTTTCTTTCTGCACTTCTCTTGCCTCTTTCTTTACCCTTGTTCACTTTTTCTGCACCTCTCTTGCTTCTTTCTGCACCCCTGTTCCCTCTTTCTGCACCTCTTTTGCCTCTTTCTGCAACTCTCTTGCATCCTTCTTTACTTTTCTTGCCTCTTTCTGCACCTTTGTTGCTTTCTTCTGTACTTCTCTTGCTTCTTTCTGCACCTCTCTTTCTTCTTTTTGCACCCCTGTTGACTCTTTCTGCACCACTGTTGTCTCATTGTGCATGTTTGTTGCTTCTTTCTGCACTTTTTTTTGCTTCTATTTGCACTTCACTTGCTTGTTTCTGTACCCCTCTTGTCTCTTTTGCACCGATTTTGCTTGTTTCTGTACCCCTCTTCCCTGTTTCTGCACCTCTCTTCCCTCTTTCTATATCCGTGCTCCCTCTTTCTGCACTTCTCTTGCCTCTTTCTACAGCTGTCTTGCCTTTTTCTGGGCATCCTTTGCTTCTTTCTGCACTTCTCTTGTTTCTTTGTGCACTTCTCTTGCCTTTTTCTGCACTTCTCTTGCCTGTTTCTTTATTTCTCTTGCTTGTTTCTGGAGTTTTCTTGCTTCTTTCTGCAAGCATGTTGCCTCTTTCTGTATTTCTGTCGCTTCTTTCTGCACTTCTCTTGCTTCTTTCTGCTCCTCTCTTGCTTCTTTCTGTACCCGTGTTGCCTCTTTCGGCACTAGTCTTCCCTGTTTGTGCACCTCTCTTGCCTCTTACTGCACCTCTGGTGTCTTTTTCTGTATCTCTTAGCTGCTTTGGGCACCTCTTTTGTGTTTTTCTCCACCTCTGTTGCTTTTTTCTGGACTTCTCTTCCTTCTTTCTGCACGTCTTATTTCTTTTTCAACTCATTTTGCCTCTTTCTGCACCCCTTTTCTTTGTTTCTGTACCTAACATGCGTTTTTCTACAACTGTTTCCTCTTTCTGCACTTCTTTTGCCTCTTTCTGCATCTGTCTTTTTTCTTTTTGTACATCTGTTGTTTCTTTCTGCATTTCTTACATTTTTCAGTAGCTGTGTTGTTTAAGTATTTCATTTTGCTGTTTGTAAACCTTTTGGGTTTTTTCCTTTCTCCTTTTGGCTGTGTGACCACCTATTCTTGTGTTTTTGCAGATGTTTTGCTCCTTTTTATACTTTTCTCTTCTTATGAGATATAAATGCAATAGAAAATTAATTGTAATTTTGCACTTAGTTGTTATTTTCAAAATTGAAATGTTATTAATTTTGAAATTTTAATTAATGTACTAAAATAATTAAACTATTATTTGTTTTTAGGAAGATATTTTATTTGGATTAGAAATAAAAGATGGCAAGAAAACATGAAAAGAGAAGAGAACAAAGGAAACAGAAGTACTTAATGAAAACTAAAACGAGTTGAGTAGAAAAACACCAAAAAGATGTTGAGGATAAAGTGGCTTCTGGTAAGAGAACTAAACAATTTATTAAAAAAGTTGTGGAGAGATTGAACGATCAAAATACTAAGCAAAGGAGGAAAGAAATTTTTCGAACAAAGGAGAAGCAAATGAAGAAACACAATGGAAAAGAAGCACATGTGACTAAAACACAGAAACAGTTTAAGGACATACGTGTACGTATGTTTCGTAATAGAGTAATTCAAAATGTATTAAAAGATTGTAAAAAGTATAAAAAAAGATCTGCAGCATATAAGAAGAAGCAACAGATTGAAAGTGTAGTAGATACTGCTTTTGAATTGAAACGGAAATTATTTATTTTGGTATTGAAGAGAATGACAACATTGAATAAAACAATGCACTTTATGAAGGAGAAAAGCGAAAGAAAAAGACTAGTTAATAGAAGTAACTTTTGCAAAGCCTTTTCTGTTGAATGGAAGCATACTTCTAGTACTGAGCCTTTTTTTAATGAAGAAAGTTATTTTCAACAAAATACTTTAGTTCACACAGTTGATACCTGTGGTCGTTGTTACAAGATAAAGGATGGTTGTCCAATTGAAAAAGAAAAGATGGTTCCTAGAAATGTGGAAGAAGTAATAGTTGAAGAAGTTCAAGGGAGACGTGCACATGCTCCAGTGTATAAGTGGGATTGTAGCAGTATTTGTAGTATTCAACAGGAATCTATTGATATATTACGAGTTTTCTTGCGACAATATGCTAAAAAAGTGCTAAACAGAAGATTAAGATGTTGCAAGGACTAGATCCATGTAAAGTAAGAAAATATACTAAGTTGCAGGGTCATTCTCTGGCTTGTCTTTCTTGAAAAGTGTGTAAAAGTACTTTTTATCATTTAAGAATGTTAGCAGTACATCATTCAGAAATGCGGAAGTTAGTAAGGAGATTGTACTACGTAAAAAGTCCTGCATTATCTTTAAGTGAAATAAACACAGCTCTTTTGCATGGTTCAGTATCGGATGTAAAAAAAGTTTGTGATGATTTACAGTTTCATTTCTTTGATTTACAAGAGGAGTGTAGAGAAAGTGAGAGCTTGATAAGTGTAGGTGTTGAACAACAGTTGGAAGATATCAGTACTGAGAAGTTTGAAGAAGAAATTACAAAGTTTAAGATATTTTCATGTGAAAAACCAAACTATGTTTGTATTTGTTGTCGACGTACTCACAATAGAAGTCAAACTAGGAAGGTTGATGTGTATTTAAAAAGTGAAAAGGAAAACAATGATAAGTGGGAGCAATTTGGTGCTTATTTGTTGGTGGAAGGTCGTTTTGAGTTGGGTACTGATCAACGTATTTGTAAATATTGTTACAACAAATTAGAAGAGAACAAAATGCCAGTTAGAGCACTACATAACAATTTAGAGTTGGTAGCTATTCCTCTGGAACTGGCAGATTTAAATACATATGAGTCCATTCTTATTCAATCTGTGCACCCGTTTCAGGCTATTGTTCGTATGGAGCCTATGACAGGTAAGCTGCCTCCAACAGATTTACAAAGAGGTCTGAAAGGAAGAGTTGTGTACTTACCTTTAGATTTAAAAAAATATTGAAACTGTTGGTATAGAGAGAGAGGAAAGTGAGCCTGTAGTTATTCTAGTTAATGGTGTACCAACAAAGAGTCAGAAAATATGGCAAGAGTTAGTAGATGTCACCAAACTTCAAAAGGCCACATTATATCTTGTACAGAACAATATTTATTATAAAACTGTAAATGTGGAAGACCAGGAAATATGTTTAGAAAAAAATACAGAAATTTCAACTGGCCAAATAGAAAAAGTGGACAAGAGCAGGAGTGAAGAGGTTTACGAACATTACAGTATACATCCTTTACATTCAAAAGAAGTGATTGGAAACACTATTGAATTATTTCAAATGAAGAAAGCAAAGGGAACTCCCATGAGTGTATGGGAAAAAAGTTTAGAAGCTCGTTGTTTTCCACAGCTGTTCCCCACTGGAGAAGGTGGACGATATGATGAACGAGCAGTACGGATTACAGCTTCAGAATACCGAACAACAAGATTGTACTCAGAAGATCAAAGATTTCGACAGTGCATTCCATATATATTTCATCTTCTATTTGAAAGTGACTTGTCTGGACTTTCATATGCAGCGAATCACATATTAAAAACAGGAGTTCATCTTACACATGTTTCTGCAAAGGAATTTATGGACAAAGTTCAACAAAGAGACGATCATTTGGACTCTCAGTTAATTAATTTGATGGCATGTCAACGTGGTACTAATGAGTATTGGTATCCTCGTCATGGTGAACTTAAATGTATGTTAAGAAACGTAGGTACTCCTACATGGTTTCTAACACTTAGCTGTGCTGAATATGCTTTGAACGATTTACTTGAATTTCTTCGACAAGCAAATTCAAATGTCAAGAATATTGAATTGAAGGCAGCTGGAGAATTGTGTTCTTTGGATCCTGTGAATGTGTGCAGATATTTTAATCATAGGTTTCAAGCTATGATGTCTTTTCTCTGCAATAAAAATAATCCACCTCTTGGAGGCGTTACTGATTTCTTTTGGATGAAGGAGTACCAAGCCAGAGGTGCTCCACATATACACATGTTACTATGGATCAAGGATGCACCTAAATTTGGAACCAATTCAAATGAAACTGTTTTGTCTTTTATCGAAGAGTATGTTACCTGTGCTATTCCAAAAAAAGGAGGAGAAGAGAGCTTAAGAGAACAGGTTTTACGTTTTCATAGTCATCGATGTGGAAAATATTGTCAACGAAAATACAAGTCAAAGCGAAAATTTTATACAAAATGTCGTTTTGGATTCCCACGTCCAGTATTTTCAAAAGGAAGAGTCAATAGTTTTATGTCAGCAGTAAGACATAGGGGCCGATTCCGATCTCGGCCGGTAGGGCACCGAATCGGATTCGGCTTAACCGGATCCGATTCGGAGCCCTATTTCCCGACCGAGTCGTACGTGCGTCCGGGCGAGCGGAGTACGATGCGTGCGCTTGCGAAATCTCCGACCGACTCGTTCGCAGGACCCGACCGCTCTGACCGACTCGCACGGGGACGACGCGCACCTCGCAATGGAGACGTTCCCCGGCCGGGTAAGTACGATGCGCACCTCGACCGCTCCGACCGACTCGCGCTGCCCGGCTCCAAGGAGCTGTCGGAGCCGCACTTTGGGGGTCCGTGTCGGACCCCCCTGGAAGCGTAGGCGTGCGAGTCGCACACAGGGGGGACCCATGGGTCCCCCCTACACGTGCATGTACGGTGCGACCCGCATCGACGCGAACATGCTGTAGGGGGCGCCCTTGTTCGCATCGTGCCCATTGAGTCAATGGGAGCCCGTGTACGCGTCGTACGACTGGCTCCCATTGACTTCAATGGGAGTCCGACCGAATCGAGTCCGATAGCATATGTGCGCATAGTACTCGTTCGGTCGGACTGCTAGGGTCCGATTCGGTCGGAAATCTCTCCGGGTCCGGCTCGGTCGGGGAGATTTCCGGCCTGAATCGGAATCGGCCCCATACTATAACACGAAAATCTCCGAAGAATACATACAACATAAGAAGAATTGAAGATTCAAAGTATATTAATGACTACAATACAGTGATTTTGACAATGTGGAATGCAAATATGGATATCCAGTATGTTGCAGATAATTCAATTGCTGTTGCTCGCTACATTACGTCATATATAACGAAATCTGAAAAGACAGAGTTAAAGGAAATGTGGGAAGAAATTTCACAAGAGAAGAGTCTTAGTAACAAATTGTACAGCTTTAGTTTGAAAATGCTTTCACATCGAGAAATTGGATCCTACGAATGTTCGGATCGATTGAGCTCTGCGAGTTTATATTCAAAGTCAAGAGGAATCATTTGGGTAAGTCTAGGTCTTGCGGCTACACGAAATAGAGTTTTGAAATCTCTACAAGAAATTGAATACTTAGCATTGAATGAACAAGAAAGTACAGATAGTGTTAAAACTAATATGTTGGATACGTACTATCCCAAAAGGAGTCCACATCTGGAAAACTTATGTCTCTATGAAGTATTGCAAAATTACAGCTTTAAGAGAAATGTTACTGAAAATATAAATGGTGAAAAATATGCAGTAATAGGATGTGATGGATGTTTGGTAAAACATATCAAAGGAAATCTTATTAACCATAGAAAACTCAGTTGTGAAACTCCAGAAAAAGGGAATTTTTCTATTTAGCACTACTGCAACTCTTCAAGCCTTGGCGTAGTGAAGCGGAATTACTTGGAGATTTTGACTGCTATGAAGATTCTTTTAATGCATGTAAAGATAACATTCAATGCACAATTTTCCCTACTTATCTACAAATGTTAAATGAAGAGATTGAACAAGAAACTAAAATTGCAGCTGAAATAGCTAGAGACAGTTCTCAAGATAGTCAGAGTTCTGCTCCACTAAGTCAAGATCCACTAGGACAACCAATTATTGAAAATGAAGCAGCAATAGCCATGAATGAAGTAGAAACGACAATGCAACAAGCACAACAGGATAATATTGATTTGAGAAAGTTGGAAGAACAACTAAATATTGAACAAAAAGAAATATATGAGCAAGTGACACTACAGATACAGCATGGTTTGCTACATGAAAAAAAAGAATGCCAATGCACATCATTTAAACCTATTTGAATGTACATCAGTGGTCAAGCTGGAACAGGAAAACGTTTCTTTATTAAAGTTTTCATCAATTATCTACACAAATCTACTGGATGCCATTTATCTTGTGTTGTAACAGCTCCAACTGAATTAGCAGCATACAACATTAAAGGGATTACTTTACATCGATTACTCATGCTACCAGTTGAACATGAAAATAAATTGGAATATCACAAGCTATCTGGAGAAGCTTGTTCTGTAGTCTCAAGATTACTGAAGAAAATGAAACTTCTAATCATTGATGAAGTGAGCTTGGTCTCAAACTTAATGCTTGCCTTTGTACATTTAAGAATGCAACAGATTTTAAAAACAGATTATGATGTTCTATTTGGAGGAAAACATGTAATTGTATTTGGCGACCTACTACAACTTACTCCTGTGAAAGGGCAACCTGTTTCTAAAACACTTGTCCATGAAGACACTAGGAAATCTTTGGGAAGTATTGGAAATGTCAACATTTGTTCTCATTTTGAATATAAAGAACTTATTAAGAATATGCGACAAGCAAGTGATGAACATTATGGAAAAATTCTTCAAGATATAAGAATTGGTGTTTTGACAAAACATGGCAAAGAAGCTTTACAAAGTCGTCTTTTAACGAAGTTGTTTGCGAACGAAAACGTAGCACCTGAAATAATATACAAGAAAATTGGTGAAAAGAAGTCTATAGTTTGCCTAATGCCAACACTGCAAGAGTGCTCTACATTCAATCAAGAACTTTTGAAATTGGAAAAACAACCAATAGTGAAAATAGAAGCTATTGATAAAATGGAACATGAAGGAGTTACTATTCTTCTCTCAGAGAAATTACAGTCAAAATTAGATTCTTTGGGAAAGTCGGTGTCTAAGACTGCAGGTTTAGAAAATACTTTATATGTATGTGTAAATTGTCAGGTAATTTTACAGCATAATTTGAATGTAGAAGAAGGTTTAGTAAATGGAGCAATGGGAATAGTTGTTGGTTTTCTAAATTTTCAGAACAGAGATGGAATTGAATTTTTGAAGATTAAATTTGATCAGATTGAAGAGGTAAAACAGATTGGACGTTGTGCTGTTCGTTTTTTGCTTGTAAAAGACTTGTATGTTCGTAGAAAACAGTTTCCTCTTTCTTTAGCATATACAGTAACCATTCATAAATCTCAAGGTTTAAGCGTAGACAGTGCTTTGGTAAATATTGGAAGTACAGGGTTTAAAGAGGGTATGGCATATGTTGCATTGTCTCAAGTAAGAACATTATCTGGTTTGTATTTGATTGATTTTGATGAGAAAAAGATTAGTGCTGGTGTAAATTGTGTAAAAGAGTACAATGGGTTAAGAAGACTTTATGCTCCTAACTTAGGTGAATATCCCGTGTATGAGAAACGTGTAGTGTGCCCAAAACAAAAATATGACAAATATTCTACTGAGATTCAAAAAAGAAAACAATTCAAGGGAATGATGAAACTGCACAGAAAATGAAAATGGACACTGTTGATGATATTGTAGGATACCTGTTAGAAAATAGTTCAGGTATCAACTGCTATGCTAATGTAATTGTAAATGTTGTCTTTTATCTAGAGGATCTTCATCATGAAATTATGGAAAATCGAGAAAAAGATTCTGTTCTTTACTGCATTATATTTTTGGCAGCTGATAGAACTAAAATCCATCCTGCTTCTGGCATTCAGCATCTTTTGGATATATGTACTGCTTCATTGAAATTTACATTGAATATACAACAAGATGCACAAGAATTTCTTATGTTTATGCTTAGAGTATTGGAAGATGAAGGAATAGAAATTGAAAATTTATTTGGACTAAGTTACAGATGGGATCATAAATGTGAAGAGTGTTCATTTTCTTCTACTACTGAAATAGACACTGAACGATTCATATACTTGACGATACCAGATTGCAAATCAGTGTCTTTTTAACACATTAGTAAAAACAGCTAATCAAGATATGAAATGTTCTCGTTGTAAATCAGAAATGTTGTCAACATTATATATAGAAAGATATGGAAAATATGTCATTTTAATGCTACAACGTTGTAGAGCAAATGGAACAAAATTGGAAACCAAAATAAAAAATGTTGTGGCAAGTAAAGTATCAATTTCAGGAAGAACTTTTAAAGCAGTGGCTATTATTTTCCATGATGGACCTACTACAACATCTGAACACTATACTGTGTATTTAAAATGCAATAAAGGATGGACACACTGCAATGATGCTCATTTGGAATTCAAATGTAGGCTGCTTTATGATTCACCAAATTCATATCTCATATTTTTGATGCCAAGGTTTTGAAAACATCCTTTTGCCTATTGGGAAGATGTGAACACGAATTAACGAGTTTATTTTGGATATTTTCAATGCAAATGGATTTGGAAACATTATTCGGCCTATTGGGATGATGTGAACAATTAGTGTTTGGATTATTGTTTGTGCTAATTGATATTGCATTTGGCAAATTGTGTTTGCAAGAAGTAGTTTATATATTTGATCTTTATATTATTCGCAATGTAAATGAGTGTGTATATTTTACAAAATGTACTTGACAGAAATAAAAGACTTAATGTGGTTGAAGAATGTAATTTAGAAACTGTAGATAAGTAAACAGATAGTTATACTTGTTCTAAATAATGCTCAACGCTCATTTGTTTTTTTTTTTACAGTCTCATTGATTGTTTTTTTTCCCCCGCTGTTGTCTGATGATCTACATTGAAATCGCTGTGTATGGTGAAATTCAGTAGAATCTGAGAACAGCAAAAAAAGGAAACTGAAAATGTTATGTAATTCTATAATTATGTTGTGATCTTAAAACTATAATATTATATTCAATAACAGTTTTTCTTCTCCTTTTTACAGAAGGTAATGGTGAAGTTTGAAAAGATTTTAAATTCAGTTTACAACAAAACTACTGTAAAATAGTTCCACTGAGTTTTGTATCTACATTAGTAAAAAAGGTAAGGTGAAATAATGTAATAAGCGTGAAATAATGTTTACAGCTGCTTTTACTGCACTCATCCATTCCTTCAAACACTACCCATGCTCTCATGTATAGAGTTAGGCACTATTACCACACTCCTCCAATCACCCAGGCAATACCCATACATTTCTCCAATCACCTAGCCAGTACCTATACACTTATAATATCACCCAGACATTACCCCTGCACTAATGCTATCACACATGCATTAGGTATGTACTCTTCCAATCACCAAGGCACTACCCTTGCACTCCTTCAATCATGCAGGCAGTATCCATGCACTCCTCCAATCACCCAGACATTACCGCTGCACAGATGCAATCACCAAGGATTACTTATGCACTTCTTCAAACACTCAGGCAGTACCTATGCATTCATGCAATCACCCACACATCATCTCTGCACTCATGCAATCACCCAGGCATTATCCATGCACTCCTTCAATCACCCAGCCACTACCATACACTTATATAATCACCCAAGCACTACCCTTGCACTCCTCCAATCACACAGGTACTACCCCTGTACTCCTCCAATCACCCAGCCACTACCCATGCACTTATAAAATCACCCAGGCACTACCTTTGCACTCCTCCAATCACCCAGGCACTACCACTGTACTCCTCCAATCACCCAGCCAGTACTCATGCACTTATAAAATCACCCAGACATTACTTATGCACTCCTCCAATCACCTAGGCACTACCACTACACTCATGCAACCACCCAAACATTACCCCTGCACTCATGCAATCACCCAAACATTACTCAAGCACTCCTCCAATCACCCAAACATTACCTTTCAACTCATGCAATGACCTAGGCATTACCCATGCACTCCTTCAATCACCCAGGCACTATTCCTGCACTTATATAATCAATCAGGCAGTACCCTTCCACTCCCCCAATCACCCAGGTACTACGCTTGTACTCATGCAATCACTCAGGTACTACCTAAGCAGTCATGCAATAACCCAGGCAGTACTCTTGCACTCCTCCAATCACCTAAGCACTATTAATGCACTACTCCAATCACCCAGACATTACCCCTGCAGTCATGCAATCATCTATGATTTAGCTATACACTCCCCCAATCACCCAGACATTACCCCTGCACTAATGCAATCGCCCATACATTAGCTATGCACTCCTCCAATCAGACAGGCACTACCCTTGCACTCCTCCAATCACCCAGGCAGTATCCATGCACTTATCCAAACACCCAGACATTACCCCTGCACACATGCAATCACCCAGACATGACTCATACACTCCTTGAATCATCCAGGCAGTACCCTTGCACTCCTCCAATCACCCAGACATTACATCAGCACTCATGCAATCACCCACATACTACTCATGCACTCCTCCAATCACCCAGGCACTACCTATGTACTCATGGAATAACCCAGGCACTACCCTTGCAGTCCTCCAATCACCCAGGCACTACTTATGCACTCATGCATTCACCCAGTCATTACCTGTGCACTTGTGCAATAACCCAGGCACTACCCTTGCACTCTTGAAATTGTCCAGGCACTATCCATGCACTCCTACAATCACCCGGGCACTACCCATGCACTCATGCAATCACCCAGACATTACTCATGCACTCCTTCAATCACTCAGGCAGTATCTATGCACTCCTCCAATCACTCAGCCAGTACCATGCACTTATAAAATCACCCATGCAGTACCTATGCACTTATGCAATCATCCATGCACTACCACTGCACTCATGCAAGTACCCAGGGACTACCTATGCACTCATGCAATAACCCAGGCACTACCTTTGCACCCATGTACTATGCATGCACTCCTCCAATCAGCCAGGCCCTACCAAAGCACTCATGGAATTACTCAGGCACTACATATGCACTCATACATGCACTGAAGCACTTCTGCTGCACTCATGCAATCATGGAAGCACTACCCATGCAGTCTTCCTATCATCCATGCAGTACCCGTGCAGTCATGCAATCACGCAGGTACTACTCATGCGCTCCTTCAATCATGCAGGCACTACCTATGCACTCATGCAATAATCCAGGCACTACCCTTAAAGTCCTGCAATCATCCAGGCACTATCCATGCTCTCCTCCAATCACCCAGACACTACTCATGCACTCATGAAATCACCCAGGCATTATGTATGCACTCCTTCAAGCACTCAGGCAATAGCTATGTACTTCTCCAATCACCCACACATTATATCTGTACTCATGCAATCACCCAGGCATTATCTATGCACTGTTTCAATCAGTCAAGTAGTATCCATGCACTGCTCCAATCACCCAGACACTACCCATGCACTCATGAATTTATTTAGGTACTACCCATGCACTCATACATGCACTATGGCACTTCTGCTGCACTCATGCAATCATAGAAGCACTACCCATGCAGTCTTCCTATCATCCAGGTACTACCCATGCATTCATGCAGTCACCCAGGTAGTACTCATGCACTCCTCCAATCACCTAGGCCCTACCCTTGCACTCCTCCAATCACCCAGGCACTATCCCTGTACTCATGCAATTACCCAGTCAGTACCCATGTACTTGTAAAATCACCCAGGCACTACCTTTGCACTCCTCCAATCACCCAGGCACTATCCCTGTATTCCTGCAATCACCCAGCCAGTACCCATGCACTTATAAAATCACCCAGACACTACTTATGTACTCCTCCAATCACCTAGGCACTACCACTACACTCGTGCAACCACCCAGACATTACCCCTGCACTTAAGCAATCACCCAAACATCACTCAACCACTCCTCCAATCACCCAGACATTACCCTTGCACTAATAAAATCACCTAGAAATTACCCCTACACTCAGGCAATCACCCAGGCATTACCTATGCATTCCTCTAATCCCCGAGACATTACCCCTGCAGCCATGCAATCACCAAAGCATTATCTGAGCACTCCTCCAATCACCCAGGCAGTATCCATGCACTCCTCCAATCACCCAGACATTACTCCTACATACATGCAATCACCCAAACATTACTCATGTACTCCTCGAATCATTAACGCAATACCCTTGCACTCCTCCAATCACCCAGACATTACCTCAGCACTCATGCAATCACCCAGGTAGTACTTATGCACTCTTCCAATCACCCAGGCACTACCTATGCACTCATGCAATAACTCAGGCACTACCCTTGCAGTCCTCCAATCACCCAGGCACTACTCATGCACTCATGCAATCACCCAGTCATTACCCGTGCACTCATGCAATAACCCAGGCACTACCCTTGCACTCTTCAAATTATCCAGGCACTATCCATGCACTCCAACTATCACTCAAGCAGTACCCATGCACTCACAAAATCATCCAGGCATTACCCATGCATTCATGCAATCATTCAGACACTATACAAGTAGTCCTACAATCACTCAGGCAGTATCCTTGCACTCATGCAATTACTTTGGGATTTTTTCTATTTTTAACCAATATATGTGGTTGCGCAAAAACCTTTTTTTTTTTTTTTAAGAATTTTAAATTTTGTTTGTATTTTCTAACAATTTTTTCGTTTTTTTGGTGTTTTTGACTTTTTTTTTTAACAAAACAAATTTGAAGAGTCCAAAGGAAATGTTTGGGAAAATAAAAGAAAAGAAAATTTGGGAGCACAAAAAAAAAAAAGAACACTTATGTGCTTTAATTGCATTGGCAATAACATCAATGCACTGCTCCCCGATGCAGAGTTTTGCATCACATTTTTTACAGCTTATGGCTGCATCCAACAGTTCCGGTACAATGTGTGGCCTTGGTGTTGCTGGAAGCCCTTGAGAGGATGTTGAAGGGGCATTAAGATCTTGTTCTGCCGCTTCATTCCTCTCCCTCCGTGTAACTTCTCTTGCCAGATGTAAGGGCTGGATAGTCTCCAAATGTTTCTTCATGCTTGATGTTCCACATGAATATTTCTTTTCAGAGCCTCTTGAGAGTACTCTTCTGCAGATGTTACAGGTGACTTTCCTGGCATTCACCTTCTTTTCTCTCTCTGGCACACTAAAGAAGGCCCACACCACACTTTCCTTCCTTTTCTTCCCTGGCTCCACGATGTCATCATCTTCAAGTTCCAGTGGGTCAACATCTGGATGACTAGATGCCATTGTTTAAATTAAAAGTCAAAAAACACCAAAGATTGGAAAAATGAAGGGAGGTAGAACAAGCAGGTCTTGTCAGCAAGACAGACAAATAATAAGAGGAATAAATCAAGTGTTGGATCCTCCCTCTTACAGAATGAAAATTATTTAAACCAATCAGAAGCTTTCTTTTCAGGTCACATGGAGTCGCGTAGGGTGCGCGCACCCGTAAAATTTCCTGTACATAATTATAAAGTATAAATAGGTGTTTATAAAATATTTTAAAAAGTATGTTAGTGAAAGTGTTTAAACAAAACTGTTATTTAAACATTGTATAGTGATATTTACACTTTGAAAATTACGCTGAAGTCGCGACCGCCGCGCGACTCCAGAAATACGTGCCGGGAAGGGTCGCACACCCTACGTGCATACGTCGTGCACTCGTGAAATTTCATACAGTTCATAGTAAAGTAAAAAATACTGTTTATAAATTGTTTTCTAAATTATATTAGTGAAAGTCTTTAACCAAAACTTATATTTATAATTTCTACAATGATATTTTATACTTTTAAAATTACGCGAGAGTCGCGACTCCACAAATGCGCGCCAGCAGGGTTCGCGCACCCTGAATCCGCGCACCCATCGTGTAGGTTTGCGTTGGGTGCGCGACTCCTTTGCAAAAATAAAAAAAAAAGAAAGCATAACAATACAATAAAACAACTTTCACAGTATTAAAAGCATTAATTCAAGAAAATATAAATGTAAGTTGTACATATAAAAAACAGAGTATATTTTTAGCAGTGTGTGATATATATATATTAAAAGAGTGATTTTAATTGTTGAAGAAGATTTTAGAAAAACTAAGTATATTTAAAAAAAATATATATATAGTTCCAATCATTTTTAAATAAAAGCAATAAAAAAAAACATTTACAAATATTGAAAAAAAGCTAAGGTTAGAAATAATTTTATACTTAAGAATTACAATTTAAAAACCTTAGAAATACACAGAAAAAACCATAGGCTTCAGGGACGTTATAGTTAGACATTAGCATTAGAAAAACCTTTGAAATTCACTGAAAAAACCATAGGTTTCAAGGATGTTATAGTTAGGATTTAGCATTTGAAAAACCTTTGAAATTCACTGAAAAAACCACAGGTTTCAGGGACGTTATAGTTAGGCTGGCATTTCACTCGTACATCTGTTACCTTCAGTAAGTCCTGCACAGTGGGATTGCTAAGAGGTCTTCGGAGGCCACAACCCCATTTGTCCACCACTCTGCAAACGCGCATCCTGTCACACTACTAGTTGGGGAATGAAGTCCACTTTACTCCTCAGGGACTTTGGGGGCAAGAAGCCGTCCTGGTATCTGCTGTAAGTCCTACGCAGCGGAATTCCTGAGTGCTGGTCGGAGGCCCAGCCCCCTTTCTCCACCACTCTGCAAACACGACTACTAGTTAAAGAAGTATTTGCAATGCAATAGGTCTTACATTTGCAAGAGTTAGAGCTATTGGCGTTGTAAATGTAAAAGTTTTTTACTAATGTTTTTGGAGTGGAGTGGATGTACATTGTGTGTAATAGAATTATGTGGTATGTTGTGCAGTGAAATTATGTGGATAGAAAGTATGTGGTATTTAGTGTATAGGAATTATGTAGGGTGGGATTATGTGTTATGGAGAGTAATTATGTGGTATGATAGTCTGTGTTGTGGAGTGGTAAACCCAAGTTTAGTCTTCCTTGTTTCCATAGAAGCTAAACAATAAACTCAATGAGACACAAAAAAAGGAGGAACCACTGAGGAGCACTTCTGGACCTAGTCAGAGGTATGAGCAAGGCCACTGGAATTATGCAACTGTTTGGCCGCAGCGATTTTTGCATAATTATACATTTTCCGCATTTGCCACATAATCCATCATCTGCCACATAATCTGCAGATTTGAACAAAAAAAAACCTTGTTTCTAGCTCCAACGGCTCAAACGTTACCAAAAATGCAACGACAAGTGTTACAGCGTGGTTGAAGGCCCTTTGCAGAGCTGGAATGGTCATCTGTTACTTATTGCTAAATGTGGGTGTTAAATTGGTACTAATGGTGCGCAAACCACTCTTGCTTATGTCTGCACCTCTCTTGCCTCTTTTTGCATTTCTCTTGCTTCTTTCTGTACCTTTCTTCCTCTTCCTGTACTTCTCTTGCCTCTCTCTGCACATCTCTTCTGCTTTCTGTACCTCCCTTCTTTCTGCACCTCTCTTGCTTCTTTCTTCTGCACTTCTCTTGCCTCTTTCTGCACCTCTGTTGCTTCTTTCTGCACTACTCATGCCTCTTACTGCACCCTCTTCCCACCTCTCTTGCCTCTTTCTGCACCTCTCTTGCCTCTTTTTGTACTTCTATTGCCTCTTTCTGCACCTCACTTGCTTCTTTCTGCACTTCCCTCTCTTCTTTCTGCACCTCTCTTGCTTCTTTCTGTACCCATCTTGCCTCCTTCTGCACCTCTGTTGCTTCTGTCTGCACTCCTATTGCTTCTTTCTGCACCTCTCTTGTTTCTTTCTGCACCCCTCTTCCCTCTTTCTGCACCCCTCTTCCCTCTTTCTGCCCCCCTATTCCCTCTTTCTGCACCCCTCTTCCCTCTTTCTGCACCTCTGTTGCCTGTTTCAGCAACTCTCGTGCCTCTTTCTGCACTTCTCTTGTCTCTTTCTGCACTTCTCTTGCCTCTTTCTGCACTTCTCTTGCCTCTTTCTTCATTTCTGTTGCTTCTTTCTGCACTTCTCTTGCCTCTTTCTGCACCCCTCTTGCCTCTTTCTCCATCCCCTCATCCCTCTTTCTGCACCTCTCTTGACTCTTTCTGCACCTCGCTTGCCTCTTTCTGCAGTTCTCCTGCCTCTTTCTGCAGTTCTCTTGCCTCTTTCTGCACCCCTTTTGCCTCTTTCTGCACCTCTGTTGGTTCTTTCTGCACTTCTCTTGCTTTTTTCTGCACCTCTATTGCTTCTTTCTGCACCCCTCTTGCCTCTTTATGCACCCCTCTTCAATCTTTCTGCACCTCTTTTACCTCTTTCTGCACCCCTGTGCCCTTTTTCTGCACCTCTCTTGCCTGGTTCTGAACCTCTCTTGCCTCTTTCTGCAGTTCTTTGCCTCTTTCTTCACCTCTCTTGCTTCTTTCTGCACTTTACTTGCCTCTTTCTGCACCCCTTTTGCCACTTTCTGCACCTCTGTTGGTTCTTTCTGCACTTCTCTTGCTTCTTTCTGCACCTCTCTTGCTTCTTTTTGCACCCCTCTTGCCTCTTTTGGCACCCCTCTTCCCTCTTTCTGCACCTCTCTTGCCTCTTTCTGTACCCCTCTTCCCTCTTTCTGCACCTCTCTTGCATGTTTCTGCACCCCTCTTGCCTCTTTCTGCACCCCTCTTCCCTCTTTCTGCATCTCTCTTGCCTCTTTCTGTACCCCTCTTTCTGCACTTCTCTTCCTTCTTTCTGCGCCTTTCTTCCTCTTTCTGCACACGTCCTACCTATGTAGGCATGTTTAAAAAGTAGCATTTAAAAAACCTTAGAAATTCACTGAAAAAACCACAGGTTTCAGAGACGTTATAGTTAGGAATTAGCATTTAAAAAACCTTTGAAATTCACTGAAAAAACATCAGGTTTCAGGGACGTTTTAGTTATGCTGACATTTCACTTGGCAAAACCAGAGAAATTCAGCCATTATAGTTAGCTGAGCTAACTATAACTCACGCCCCCGCAATGCACTGCTGATGACGTCACATATTACATCACTCATGACATGGTCAGTGACATCACTGATGGCATCACTGATGGCATCTTAAATGACATCACTGATGACATCATCCACTTAATCTCTGATGTACATCCTCACACCCTTATATAACCTTTTATACACCCACTCTAAAATACAGACTACCATTCTCGAAACCATAGACACACCAATACCAGTTAGTACATACACACTCACTGATTCATAGGTCTATAAACACATCCACTCACTCACCCACACAGTCACTCTTACACGCAGTCACTCATCAATACAGCCACTGATATATGCACTCATACACCCATACAGTCACTCACACACCGCCACTCACCCATAGAGTTGCTCACAAACCTAGTCAGTCACACAAAGTGGCAATCACACTGCCCTTTAGTCACCTATACAGTTATGCACACACCACCTCACTTATTCATACAGATAATAACACATAGTAACTCTCTTATACAAGCACTGACACAAGCACACACTCATCCATACAAGCACTGTCACAATCACTCACTCTTACATACAATCACTTATATACTGCCACACTCACATATGTCTTAAACATATGCAGTTACTTACCCATATACCACTGAGACATCCATTAACTCAACGACACAGCCATACGCATACTCACTCACCCATACAGCCCCTTGCACACTCACTCATGAACCCATACACCCAGTGAATCACCCATTCACACAATCATGCAGGAGTCACACTCCTTCCCACCCACCCAAAGAGACACTCAGACACCCAAACAGCTACTCAGACAACCAATCATTAACTCATAGATACACTCATGTTTGTATTTACCAGCCAAGTAGCCACTTACACACCAACTGACAGACTGATACAGACATTCACACAGATTAGTCACCCACTCATACATTCACTGAGACATGTATAATTACTCACTTATACAGTCAGTCATGCACCCACTAAATCATCCATACAGACATTCATACACCCACTCATTCTTCAATACACATTGGCGTTAATATACATAACATTCTTAAATTTTTTAGAAACACTCAGTCACTGGATGATGTTATCAGTGATGTCATCAGTGATGTCATTTGAGATGTCATCAGTGATGCCACTGACCATGTCATAAGTGATGTAATATGTGACGTCATCAGCAGTGCATTGCAGGGCGCGAGGTATAGTTAGCAACTATAACGGCTGAATTTCTCTGGTTTTGTGCGAATGAAATGTCAGCCTAACTATAAAGTTCCTGAAACCTGTGGTTTTTTCAGTGAATTTCTAAGGTTTTTTAAATGCTAATTCCTAACTATATCCTCCCTGAAACTTGTGTTTTTTCAGTGAATATATATATATATATATATATATATATATATATATTCACTGAAAAAATCATAGGTTTCAGGGACGTTATAGTTAGCTGGACATTTCACTCGTACAAAACCATAGAAATTCCACCGTTATAGTTAGTTCAGTTAACTATAACTCGTGCCCCCGCAATGCACTGCTCATGACGTCACATATTACATCATTGATGGCATGGTCAGTGACATCACTGATGACATCACTGATGACATCTCAAATTACATCACTGATGGCATCACTGATGACATCATCCAGTGACTGTGTGTCTCTGTAAAGTTTAAATAGGTTTTATGTATATGGCAAGGTGTATTGAAGAATGAGTGGGTGTATAAGTGTCTGGATGGAGGATTTAGGAGGTATGTAACTGATTGTATAAGTGACTGATTAAACGTGTCTTACTGAATGCATGGGTTAGTGACTAAACTGTGTGAATGTCTGTATCAGTCTGTCTGTTGTTGTGTAAGCTGCTACATGGGTTGGTCAGTAGCTACATGAGTGTCTATATGGGTTATTGATTGTTTGCTTGAGTATTTGTATGGGGGACTGAGTGTGTGTGGGTGGGTTGGAGGTGTGTGACTCTGTGCATAGATGTGTGAGTGGTTGATTCACTTGGTGTATGGGTTCAAGATTGCATGTGGAAACAGCTGTATGGGTGGTTGAGTGTGTGTATGGGTGTGTTGGTGAGTGAATGGATGTCTCAGTGGTACATATGTGAGTAACTACATATGTAAAAGGCAGTATATGTGAGTGATGGTATATATAAATAACTATATGTGAGACTGAGTGATTGTGAGAGTGGCATGTATGGATGAGTCTGTACTTGTTTCAGTGATTACATAAGAGAGTAACTATGCGTTACTGTCTGTATGAATTAGTGAGGTGGTGTGTGTATAACTGTTTAGGTGAGTAAATGGGAGTGTGATTGATTCTTTGCATGACTGACTAGGTGTGTGAGTAACTCCATGGATGAGTGGCAGTGTGTGAGTGTCTGAATAGGTGTATGAGTGCATATGATAGTGTCGTATTGATAAGTGACTGCATGTATAAGTGATTGTATGGGTGAATGAGTGGATGTGTGTGCAGACCTAGGAATCAGTGAGTGAGTATGTAGTAACTGGTATTGGTGTGTGGTTGGTTTCGAAAATGGTAGTGTGTATTTTACAGTGGGTGTATTAAAGGTTATATTAGGGTGTGATGAGGTGCATCAGATTATCACTTGGATGATGTCATCAGTGATGTCATCAGTGATGTCATTTGAGATGTCATCAGTGATGTCATCAGTGATGTCACTGACCATGCCATCAATGATATAATATGTGACGTCATCAGCAGTGCATTGCGGGGGTGCGAGTTATAGTTAACTGAACTAACTATAACGGTGGAATTTCTATGGTTTTGTACGAGTGAAATGTCCAGCTAACTATAACGTCCCTGAAACCTATGGTTTTTTCAGTGAATTTCAAAGGTTTTTTAAATGCTAATTTCTAACTATAACGTCTGTAAAACCTATGGTTTTTTCAGTGAATTTCAAAGGTTTTTTAAATGCAAATTTCTAACTATAACGTCTGTAAAACCTATGGTTTTTCCAGTGAATTTCAAAGGTTTTTTAAATGCTAATTTATAACTATTACGTCTGTAAAACCTATGGTTTTTTCAGTGAATTTGAAAGTTTTTTAAAATATTAAACTACTATTCTGCTATTTGTCATTAGTACTGTTTTTTCTGACTTTTCCACTACAGAAAAGAAAATAAACTGTAAAACTGTTGTGTAATGTAATATATTTCACAAATGACAGTGTTACTTATCAAATAATACAACATAATTTAACATTTTGAAAACATATTTTTCTGCTGTTATCAGATTCTACTTAACTTCACTATTCACAGTGATGTCAGTGTAGTATCATCATAAACAGCTGGGAAAAAAAAAACAATCTACTAGATTGTTAAAAAAAAACAAATGACTAATTCTAGCAAACACTATACCAAATAAACACAAATAACACATCCAATACTATTTCCAATTTTTAAATCTTGCCTTTACTGTGTAGTTTCTGTTCACATTTTTCCTCAAGGCCAAATAATGTGTGGAATTTTTTTTTTGAAATCATCCAGTATCAATTCCTTAAAGCATCTTCCCATTTTCCCTCTAGGCCGAATAATGTATCTAAAATTTTTGTTTCAAAAATATCAAGTATGAGTTGGGTAATTCATAAGGCAATCTCAGTTTAATTTCCAAGTGTGTATCGTTGCAGTGACTCCAACCATTTTTGCATTTTAAATATACAGTATAATGTCCACATGTGGTAGTAGCTCCAGCATGGAAAACAATAGCCAGTGTTGTGAAAGTTCTTCCAGAAATAGATATTTGACTAGCAACAACATTTTTAATTTTCGTTTCCACTTTTCTTCCATTTGGTCTACAGCGTTGTAGCATTAAAATTAGATATTTTCCATATCTTTCTAGGCATAATGTAGATAACATTTCTGATTGACAACGAGAACATTTCATATCATGATTTGCTTCTTTTACTAATTTTGGAAAAGGTACAGATTTGCAGTCAGGTATTTTTAAATATAGAAATCGTTCTTTGTCAACTATAGTTCTTGAAGTTAATGAACACTGTTCACATTTGTGATCCCATTTGTAACTGAGTCCAAATAAACTCTCAATCTGGATTCCTTCATCTTCTAATACTCCAAGCATAACCATCAGAAACTCTTGTGCATCTTGTTGTATATTAGGACTAAACGTTAAAGATCCAGTACATGTATCCAAGAGTTGTCGAATACCAGAAGCAGTATGGATCTTACTTCTGTCAGTTCTCAATTGTTCAAATAAAGAATAAAGTGCAGAACATAATCTTTTTTCCTGACTTTCCATAATTTCACCATAAAGATCTTCTAGATAAAATATAACGTTTAGAATAACATTACCATAGCAGTTGACACCAGAAGCATTTTCTAATTGGTATCCCACAACATCATCACTTGTTTGTATTTTCTGTTTCTTTGCATCTTTTCTTTTCTCTTGAATTTTTTTCTGCTTTTCAACCACACGATTCATCAACATGTTTGCGTTTTGAACACACAGCACGTTTTTCATAAATAGGATATTCACCTAAAGTTGGTGCATAAAGTCTTCTTAAACGATTATATTCTCTTACACAATTTACATCAGCACTAACCTTGTTTTCATCTAAATCAATTAAATACAAACCAGACAATGTTCTAACTCGAGATAATGCAACATATGCCATTCCCTCTTTAAACACAGTTCTTCCAACATTTACTAAAGCATTATCTACACTTAAACCTTGAGATTTATGAATGGTTATTGCATATGCTAAACAGAAAGGAAGCTGTTTTCTACGAACATACAAGTCATTTACCATCAAAAAACGTACAGCTACAACGCCCAATTTGTTTCACCTCTGCAATCTGATCAAATTTAATTTTCAAGAATTCAATTGCATTTCTGTTTTGATATTTTACAAATTCAACAACTTTCCCTATTGCTCTATTCACTAAACCTTGTTCTATATTCAAATTACGCCTCAAAATTACCCGACAGTTTATACATACATCTAAATTTTTTTCTAAGCCAGCAGTTTTTGATACAGACTTTTCCAAAGAATCCAATTTAGTCTGTAGTTTATTTGAAAGAAGAATTGTTATTCCTTGATGCTCGATTTTATCAATAGCTTCAATGTGAACTATTTCTTGATTTTCCAATTTCAGAAGCTCTTGATTAAATGTATAACACTCTTCCAGTGGAGGTATTAAGCAAAGTATAGACTCTTTTTCTGCAATGTTCTTGTACAGTACTGCTGCTGGTGTGTTTTCAGTTGTAAACAAGTTCTTTAGTAGACGACTTTGTAAAGCTTGTTTACCATGTTTGCTTAGAACACCAATTCTTACATCTTTCAGAATATTTCCATAATCTTCATCACTTGCTTGTCGCACATTCTGAGTGAGTTCTTTATATTCAAAATTTAACCAGAGATTCACATTTCCAATACTTCCCAAAGATTTCCTAGTGTCTTCATGTAGAAGCGTTTTAAAGACTGGTTCTCCTTTTACAGGAGTTAGTTGTAGCAGATCTCCAAATACAATTAAATGTTTTCCTCCAAAGAGAACGTCAGTAATCTGTTTTTAATACCTATTGCATTCTTAAATGCACGAAAGCAAGCATTAAGTTTGAGACCATGCTCACCTCATCAATAATTAAAATTTTCATCTTCTTCAGCACTCTTCACACTTCATAAGAAGCTTCTCCAGACAACTTCTGATATTCTAATTTATTATCATGCTCAACTGGTAACATTAGTAATCTATGCAAAGTAATTCAGTCAGTCATAATAGCTTTATTCGACAAATAGTCATAAAAGCTGAAATACAATACAAAATTTATGAGCAAAATATTAAAAAGCTTCTTTTTTTAAAACTTCCCATGAAGATAGAAGTCCATAAAATATTATAAAATCAACAATAACATTTTTAAACTCCTCTCAATGTTATATACATATATACAAAGGAGTCCTTTTACATTAAGACACGAAATTCCATGGACAACTCAACTCTTGCCTTACGCTTACTACCTTTTAGTATTAAAATAAAAAATAAAAGGAGAAACAAACCCCAATTTCATTTAAGCAACTAAAGAAAAAAGTTAGGCATGTAGTACACATTCATTACAATACAGCAATCGCTTTTGATCTAATGACCCATGCCCAACCTAAAAATTTAGCTAAAGATATGGCAAGGGGTAGCCATGTTTCAGTGCGAATTAATCTAAGAGCTACCTCATGTTTTCGGGTACCCAGAGCTCTACAAATTGGTGCCAACCATATACGCCGCAGAACTTTTTAGGCGGGACACACAAATAACAAATGGGCCAAAGACTCCAAGTTTACATGACAAATAGGGCAGGAGGTGTCGTCCACTGTATCCCATCTCGCAGTAAATGACTTTATGGGTAATGTGCCCACTCTAAGTTGGAAATAGAGCTTTCTATCGTGAGGCTTCGTTATGGTGTCCCAGTATGGTTCCAGCTTTTGCACTGGTTTTACATCTAGGAATTGGCCCATTAGTGTCGAAGGATCACTATTCCTAAAGACGTTAACAGACACCCATCCCCAATATCTTTCCTTCAGCTGTGCTTTAGAGGGAAACGGAGTGTTTTCAGGATTCTCCCATAAAGCGGCCATGCCTATACTTACTAGGATAGATCTAACTTCCTGTAGCCATTTGATTTTCTTATAGCAATCCGCTCTTATTAAATATTTTAGGCCCTCAACATAAGGTGTCAATTCAGGTGTTGACCAGATTCTCCGCCAATACAACAAAGGGCGTAATCTGGCACTGTCAACCAAAGCCTTCCTGCCTCAATCATAGAGTAATGGCCGTACCGGTGTGCTTTGTGGAAGGTTGGTGATTTTACGTAGAAAACTATTTTCAGCTGTGGTTAGTTTTGAAAGATTTTTAAATCCCCAGAGCCCATATAATACTGCACTAACAACTTTCATATTATAAATGTTCAAAACTGGACTAACTGGTTTTGTAAACGATGCATTAAACTCAGCCAGTAAAGTTCCTGCCAACTGCCGATGTTTCAGTGTGGCCATATCCAGTTGCTTGCCCCACCTCATGTCACCCTGCATAATGACCCCAAGATATGTAAAATCTTTTACCTGCTCTAGGGGTCGCTTATTCAGCACCATCACTCCTCTATAAGATCTGTGGGGGTTAAATGCCATAAACTTTGTTTTGGACACGTTTATGTCCAAACCCCGCAGATGGCAAAATTCCCCGAAGAGTGATAGGGCTCGCTGTAAACCGCTCGGTGTTTTAGCGATTAACAGCGTATCATCTGCGAACATGAGGATGGGGATTTTCACGCCCGCCAATATAGGAGCATCAGTTGTGTTTGCTTCCAAAAATTTTACAATACCATTGATGAATATAGAAAACAGCGTTGGAGCCATCACACAACCTTGTCTCACCCCTTTTTCCACTCGAAAAGGGGAGGTAACCTGGCCCTGGGTACCCCACCTGATTTTTGCGTGCTTTCCCTCATGGAGTCTAGCTATGAGAGTTAATAGTTCTTGGGGCATCTCCAGATCTTGCATTACTCTCCACAATGTACTACGGGAAACGAGGTCAAAGGCTGACTTTAAATCCACAAAGGCAGCATACAAGCAATTCCTTTGACATTGTGCGCAGCTAATCCAGTTGGAGCTGTTACTACACAAGATAAATGTGAACCAGTAGTTTTTTAAGATAACTGGTCATAACTTTAATTAAAAAACTTTTACCCATTCCAGCTTGACCACTGATGTACATCAGAATAGGTTTAAATGATGAACATACACATTCTTTTTTTCATGCAACAAACCATGTTCTATCTGTTCTCTCACTTGTACATATATTTCTTTCTGTTCAATATTTACTTGTTCTTCTAACTTTTCCAATGTAAAATTCTCCTCTTGTGCTTGTTGCATTGCAATTTCCACTTCATGCATAGCAATCGCTGCTTCATTTTCCACTATTGGTTGTCCAAGTGGATCTTGACTACATGGAGCAGAACTTTGACTATCTTGAGAACTTTCATTTACAACTTCAGCTGTAATAGTCTTTTCCTGTTCAACTTCATCATTCAACATTTTTAAATAGGTAGGGAAAATTGAACATGCAATGCTATCTTTACATGCATTAAAAGAATCTTCGTAGCAGTCAAAATCTCCAAGTAATTCACTTTCGCTACGCCATGGTTTGAACAGTTGGAGAAGTGCTAAATAGTAAAATTCTCGCTTGTCTGCAGTTTCACAACTGAGTTTCCTGTGGTTGATAAGGTTACCTTTTGTGTGTTTTACTAAACATCCATGACATCTAAGTACTGCATATTTTCTTTGTTTTAAATTCTGTTTAACATTTCTTTGGAAGCTGTAATGTTGAAGTACTTCATACAGACATAGCTGTTCCAGATGTCGACTCCTTTTCGGATAGTATGTATCCAACATATTAGTTTTAAGAATTTCTGTACTGTCTGGTTCATTTGCTGCTAAGTATTCAATTTCTTCTAATGATTTCAACACTCTATTTCGTGAGCAGGCAAGACCTAAACTTACCCAAATGATCCCTCGTGATTTTGAATATAAACTTGAAGAGCACAACCGGTCTGAACATTCATACGATCCAATTTCTCTGTGGGAAAGCATTTTCAAAGTAAAGCTGTACAATTTTTTGCTAAGGCTTTTCTCTTGTGCAATTTCTTCCCACATTTGTTTCATCTTGGTTTTTTCTGATTTCATTATATATGAAGTAACGTAGCGTGCAACAGCAATTGAGTTGTCTGCAACATACTGGATGTCCATATTTTCATTCCACATTTTTAAAATAACCGTATTGTAGTCATTAATATACTTTGACAGTTCTGTTCTTTTCAAGTTGTAGGTATTTTTTGGAGATTTGCGAGTTATTGTGTGCTTTACAGAAGAAGAAAAGAATTTACTCTTCCTTTAGAAATTACTGGACGTGGAAATCCAAACCGACACTTGCTTTAAAATTTTCCTTTAGATTTGTATTTTCGTCGGCAGTACTTTCCACAACGGTGACTTTGGAAACGTAAAACTTGCTGTCAAGCTTCTATCTCCTCCTTCTCTTGGAATCTCACATGTCACATACTGTTCAATGAAAGACAATACTATTTCATATGAATCAGTACCAAATTTAGGTGCATCCTTGATCCACAATAGCATATGTATATGAGGAGCACTCTCTCACTTGGTACTCCTTTCTCCAAAAGAAATCGGTAACTTCTCCAAGAGGTGGATTCTTTTTATTGCAGATGAAAGACATCATAGCTTGAAACCTATGATTAAAATATCTGCACACATTTACAGGATCCAAAGAACACAGTTCTCCAGGTGTCTTCATTTCAACATTCTTTATATTGGAATTTGCTTCTCGTAGAAATTCAAGCAAATCTTCCCATGCATACTCTGCACAGCTAAGTGTCACAAACCATGTTGGTGTACCTAAGTTCCGTAACATTACACTTCAGTTCTCCATGACGACGATACCAATACTCATTTGTTCCTCGTTGACATGCCATCAAATTAATTAACTGTGCTTCTAAATTTTCATCTGTTTGTTGAACTTTCTCCACAAATTCTTTCGCTGAAAGAAGTGATTGATGAACTCCAGTTTTCAGTATGTGGTTCACTGCATAGGACAGAGAAGACAGATCACTTTCAAACAAAAGGTGAAATATATATGGTATACACTGCCGGAATCTAGGATCTTCAGAGTATAATCTTGTTGAGCGATATTCTGAAGCTGGAATACGTACAGGTCAGTCATCATATCGTCCACCTTCTCCAGTAGGAAACAGCTGTGGAAAACAACGAGCTTCTAAGCTTTTCTCCCATACACTCATTGGAGTTCCCTTTGCTTTTTTCATTTGAAATAACTCAATACTTTTTCCAATTACTTCTTTTGAATGTAGCGGACATATTGTGTAATGTTCATAAATCTCTTCACTCCTTGACTTGTCCACTTTCTCTATTTGACCACTTGAAATTTCAGATTCATCTTCCAAACTTATTACCTGTTCTTGCACATTTACACTTTTATAAAAAATATTATTCTCCACAAGATATAACGTAGCCTTTTTTAAAGTTTTTTAACATCCACAAATCATTGCCATATTTTCCGACTCTTTGTTGGTACTCCATTTACTAGAATGACTACTGCTTCATTTTCATCTTTGTCTCCACCAACAATTTCAATATTTTTCTTAAAATCCAAAGGTAAGTACACTACTCTTCCTTTCAGTCCTCTTTGTAAGTCTGTTGGTGGCAGTTTACCTGTTTTAGGCTCCATGTGAATTATAGTTTGAAATGTATTAACAGATTGAATTAGAACTGACTCATATGTATTCAAATCTGCCAGTTCCTCCGGAATAGCTACTAATTCTAACTTATTATATACAGCTCTAGCGGGCATTTTGTTCTCTTCTAATTTGTTATAACAATATTTACAAATGCGTTGATCACTGCCTAACTCAAATTGACCTTCCACTAACAAGTAAGTTGCAAATTCTTTCCATTTATCATTATTCTTCTTTTCAGATTTCAAATACAAATCAACATTCCTAGTTTGAGTTTTATAATTAGTACGTCGACAAACACAAACATAGGGGCCCATTATGATAATGGGCGGATCGCCACCACCCATATGGCGGTGGCGATCCGCCCGCTATTTCTCACCGCCCGCCACCCATTTCCCCCGCCATATTAGTATGGCGGGGGTACCGCGGCGGACGGGAAGACCGTCCGCCGCTTTTCCGCCCGGTCCACAAGTCGACTGGGCGGAAAAGGTTTTAATATGGTGGCGGTGTCTGTTAGACACCGCCATCCATATTACGATACATGCGGGGATGTGCCTTTCCGTGGCGGCGTTGCCGCCACGGAAAGGCATGTGGTCTTTTCTATTGGGGCCCATAGCGGGCCCCCAGGAAGTTGGGGGTGGGTGGTGCACATGGGGGTACCTATGGTACCCCCTGCATTTGCATGCACAACATGGCAGGCACCGCGCGTGCCTGCCACGTTGTGCATGCAAATGCACAACATGCCTTTTTGGCATTGCGGCGGGTGGTGCTGAAAGCACCGCCTGCCGCAATGTTAAGAATGCAGGATGCGCCTGCCAGTGTGGCGGGCGCATCCTAATCACCCCCACGGGACCGCCGCACTTATGGCGGGCGGTCCCTTTCTCCGTCAGGATGGCCTTAGTTTGGAATTTCAGAGCACACTATGTTAAACTTTCCAATTTCTTCTTCAAACTGATCAATCATAATCACTTTCCCATCTTCTTCAACATCTGTAATTGTCAAACTTTCACTTTCTATACACTGCTCTTCTGAACCAAAATATCAGAACTGAATATCATCACACTTTTTTTGTACATCTGATAAAGAACCGTGTAAAAGAGCTGTATTCAGTTCACCTAAACATAATGCAGGACTTTTTACATAGTACAGTTTCCTTACAAACTTCCGCATTTCTGAATGGTGTACTGCTAACATCCTTAAGTGATGAAAAACACTTTTACACACTTTTCTTGAAAGACAAGCCAGAGAATGCCCATGTTTCTCAGTATATTTTCTTACATTACAAGGATCTAGTGTTTGTAAAAACCTAATCTTCTGTTTTACACTTTTCTGTGTATATTCTCGTAACAAATTTCACATTATATCAATAGATTCCTGTCGAATACTACAAATACTGCTACAACCCCACTTATACACAGGAGCTTGTGTGCGTTTCCCCTGCACTTCTTCAGCTATTAACTGTTCTGCACTAATAGTAACCATTTCCTCTTTTGCAACAGGACAACCATTCTGAACTACGTAGCAACGACCTCCAGTATCAACTGCAAATGGTAAAATATTTTCTTGGAAGTAACTCTCTTCATTAAAAAAAGGTTCACTATTAGATGTATGTTTCCATTTTCCACTGAAGATTTTACAAAAGTTGCTTCTGTTCACACGTCTTTTTTTTTTTACTTTTGTCTTTCAGAATCTTCATTGTTTTATCCAACACTTTCATCCTCTTCAAAATGAAAATAAATATTTTTTGTTTTAACTTAAAAGCAGTATCCACTATGCTTTCAACACGCTGTTTCTGTTTCAATTGCAGCACTTTCTTTTTATATTTGCGGCATCCTTTTATTAAATTCTGAATTACTCTATTTCGAAAAACTCTTTGACGAATTTCTTGAAATTGTTTTTGTCTACGGGTAAGAAATACTCTTTCCTTATCATGTTTTTTTTCTTGCAATTTGAAGTTGAAGTCTGCTTCTTACTTGAAATTTTTTTATTTTTCCTTTGTGTGATGTTATTTTTATTTAAGCCTGGGCGGTGAACTACGCTACGCTCGCGGAGCTTGCGAAGTTTCGGTAACTTCGCGATTCGCGTAGAACGCGAAGTTACCGTGCACTACGCAATTTGCGGCGTAGCATAGCTGTTTCTCTTCTTCGCACGCTCAATATACGTTCTCGCGCGCGCTGTAACGACCTACCGTGATTCTGCGTTCGCCGACGCGACTTCCTATCCCTTCGCGGGCTCCACAAGATTTGGAATCCGTCCGCACGATCCCGCGAGAGTTTGCGAACGCGAACACGTCATTCGGACGCGCGATCTGACTTCCGGCGGCAGTGTTGGTAAGATCGCGATCCCGAACACGAAGAAACTACAATCTGGCGAAGAATATATCTCGAGCATCATAAAACCTTCTCGAAAATGATGAATTAGTTCATTTTGCACAAAAAAGTCCTCAGGTTGTCATTTAGAGATGTAGTTTGGTGAGCAAGGAGTCCTTTTTCTTTTTTCCAAGAGGAAGGAAGTGCCCCTGATTCTCAAACTTCCTGTTCCTGTCCAGCAGGCTCCTCCCAGTGCTTTGTCCATGTGCTGTTCACTTTCATTTGGATTTGGAGCTGGAAGGATCACTTTTTGTGTCTGTCTGCTGCATCATATCATTGGATTGGATTTGAGGACTCTTGGATTTGAGATTTTACAAGTAAGTTGGAGAATTGGTGTACTTGTTTGTTTGATTGGGGCTTGTTTGTACCTACATTTTTTGTGGTATTTCCATAGTTTTTAAAATGTATTGTTGTGGCCTGTAGTTTCGGCAGGGGCCTAGTTGTTTTTCTTTGATTGGAATTTCAGCCAGTAGGCCCGGACTAGAGCCAGAGGTACCCATGGGTGCATGTTTCTGTGGTGTCTGTTGAATTTAAAGTTTAAACATCATGTAGGCCGGGCATCCATGGATGGCATTGGATTGATTTGCAAAATGTGGGTTTTGGGGTGGTATTTTATATTTTTGGGTGTTTGTTAAATAAATAGGCCTTTTCAGGCAGTAGGTAACCCTGGGCGTTCAGCTCGCGGACTTTGGGCAAGTCCGCACTGCGCGACATCGCGGACTTACACTTTTTATCTTCTTCGCGCGCTCAATGTACGTTTCGTGCGCGCGATAACGACAATTTGTGACGATCGCGATGCCGAACACGCAGAATTTACAATCTGGCGAACAATATCTCTCGAGCATCATTAAACCTTCTCGAAAATGTTGATTTAGTTCATTTTGCACAAAAAACTCCTCAGGTTGTCATTTAGATGTAGTTTGGTGATCAAGGAGTCATTTTTTTTTGTTTTACAATTTTTTCCAAGAGGTAGCAAGTTTCCCAGAGTCTCCAACTGCCTGGTCCTGTCCTTTGTCTTCACTTTTTTGTTATTTTGGGTGGCCTGGCCATGTGGGTGGCGGCCATTTGGTAAAGCCAGGCATTGTGCTTTTGCCATAGGCCTGCATTGTCTGTCTTGTGTTCCTTTTCTTGTTGTTCTGAGTGGCCTGGCCATGTGTTGGCGGCCATTTTGTGTGAACAGCCACTGTGCTTTTGCCATAGGCCTCCAAGCTTGCGGCCTAGTGTGCCAGTAGGCCCGGAGGTAGTCATCCTCATGGGTGCATAAAAACTGTTTCTGTGTTGTCTGTTGAATTGTAACATAATTTAGGCCATGGATGGCATTGGATTGATTTGCAAAATGTGGCTTTTGGGGCGTATTTTATTTTTTTGGGTGTTTGTTAAATAAATAGGCCTTTTTAGCCTGTAGGTAACCCTGGGCGTTCAGCTCGCGGACTTTGGGCAAGTCCGCACTGCGCGACAACGCGGACTTACACTTTTTATCTTCTTCGCGCGCTCAATGTACGTTTCGCGCGCGATAAAGACAATTTGTGACGATCGCGATGCCGAACACGCAGAATTTACAATCTGGCGAACAATATCTCTCGAGCATCATTAAACCTTCTCGAAAATGTTGATTTAGTTCATTTTGCACAAAAAACTCCTCAGGTTGTCATTTAGATGTAGTTTGGTGATCAAGGAGTCATTTTTTTTTGTTTTACAATTTTTTCCAAGAGGTAGCAAGTTTCCCAGAGTCTCCAACTGCCTGGTCCTGTCCTTTGTCTTCACTTTTTGTTATTTTGGGTGGCCTGGCCATGTGGGTGGCGGCCATTTTGTAAAGCCAGGCATTGTGCTTTTGCCATAGGCCTGCATTGTCTGTCTTGTGTTCCTTTTCTTGTTGTTCTGGGTGGCCTGGCCATGTGTTGGCGGCCATTTTGTGTGAACAGCCACTGTGCTTTTGCCATAGGCCTCCAAGCTTGCGGCCTAGTGTGCCAGTAGGCCCGGAGGTAGTCATCCTCATGGGTGCATAAAAACTGTTTCTGTGTTGTCTGTTGAATTGTAACATAATTTAGGCCATGGATGGCATTGGATTGATTTGCAAAATGTGGCTTTTGGGGCGTATTTTATTTTTTTGGGTGTTTGTTAAATAAATAGGCCTTTTCAGCCAGTAGGTAACCCTGGGCGTTCAGCTCGCGGACTTTGGGCAAGTCCGCACTGCGCGACAACGCGGACTTACACTTTTATCTTCTTCGCGCGCTCAATGTACGTTTCGCGCGCGCGATAACGACATTTTGTGACGATCGCGATGCCGAACACGCAGAATTTACAATCTGGCGAACAATATCTCTCGAGCATCATTAAACCTTCTCGAAAATGTTGATTTAGTTCATTTTGCACAAAAAACTCCTCAGGTTGTCATTTAGATGTAGTTTGGTGAACAAGGAGTCATTTATTTTTTGTTTTACAATTTTTTCCAAGAGGTAGCAAGTTGCCCAGAGTCTCCAACTGCCTGGTCCTGTCCTTTGTCTTCACTTTTTTGTTATTTTTGGTGGCCTGGCCATTTTGTTAAACCAGCCACTGTGCTTTTGCCATAGGCCTCCAAGCTTGCGGCCCAGTATGCCAGTAGGCCCAGAGGTAGTCACCATGGGTGCATAAAACTGTTTCTGTGTAGTCTGTGGAATTTTGACATCATTTAGGCCATGGATGGCATTGAATTGATTCAATTGAATTGCAAAATGTGGTTTTTTTGGAGGGTCTGACTATTTCACTTTTTGGGTGTGTTAAATAAATGCCTTTTTTGCGTGTGTACTGTGTAATTATAATTGTGTTGTTGTAGTGGTTGTCTAACTTTCCAAAGTGTTTTTAGCCATGTGGATTTTAGTTTTTGCATTAAAGCTGTGTGTGTTTTATAAGGCATCCTTTGTCTGCCCATATATAGGCCTGCTTGAGTTCATTGTTTGCCGTGCCTTGTGCCTGTGAGTCACCATGTTTCTGGGGGCCATTTTGTTGTGGTAGTTATTAGTGTGCTGTTTTTGCCACATAGGCCTGCGTGTCTTTCCATTGTTCCTCTTGTCTTACTGCTTCCAAATCCATCCCCATTGCCAGCTGCAGCTCCCTGATGCTGCTATATAATACATCCCACGTGATGCACAAATTTAGGCCAAACATGCTCCAGTACATTTTAGTTTTTGTTCTTTACTATTCTTATTCTTCCAGAGTGTACACTAGCACTACACAGTAGCCAGGAAAGCCCTGGCCTTGTTGTCAACGTCTCATAAATGGCTACACTGTGTGTTGTTGTTCACAGAGTTTCTGAAATTTAATAATTGAGGCCACCACACAAGTTCTATATTCTATTTGTTTGATTTGTGCTATGTTTGACTGATGTTCTGGCTTTTTTGCTTTTAGGTGCACAAAGACTGAGGAGGAGGTGTGTCTCTCATCATTGCCTGTTGCACTTCCAGACAGACATCCTGCTGCTGTACACACAACACAACGTGACGTGTGACCTGACCAGACATCTCTGCAACTGAGTGCTGCTGACATCTGAAGAAGATGGGCCCAAAGAAAGCAGGTACCAGGTCCTCCAGTACCAAGAAAGTTGCTATTGAGAAGAAGAAGGAACAGAAGAAGCAAGTGACACTGAAGTCTGATGTGCCGGCCAATACCTTTTTGGAGAAAAATTGCGCCTGCAGCAGCGGTGTCCGGGGGGCAAGCTGGGGGCAGCACCTCCGCATCAGTGGACCCAACCCACCAACCCAGGCCCAAGCACATGAGTGGGGAAGAGGTAGCCAGCCTAATGGTGGAAAGCAGTGATGCTGAGCCGGAGATAAACTTATCGCTATCTCAAAGTAGTACCCAATCAACGCAGGAGGAAACACAGCAGATAAGTGGTCAACAACAACAGCCGCAACCACCGCCCGCAATAGTAGTTGTTGTTCCTCCTGAAGTAGGGGCAGTTCAGGAAATTGAGCCTCATGCAGAGGTAGAAGAAGAATCCACTCATTCAGAAGATCCATTGTCTTCCAAATCCCCAGCAAGGAAAAGGAGGGGTAGTCCATCAAGTTCTTCGCCAAGCCCCCCTTCTGATGATCTAGATGCCACTTGGAAGCCACAAACTGAGTCTGAGAGGGAGCCACGTTCCAAGACCAAGCTAGGGAAAAGGAAGGTTCCAGAAAGCCTTACACTTATGGAGGTCGATGTAGAACAGCAAGATGATGATGATGATGATGACGAGCCAGTCATCACGAACATCACTCCCGGCCCCGAGGAAATGGAGACCAACATTCTTACTCTATCCAAAATCACTGCGAGGGATGTAGCACGCATACCTCCACAGGTAACACCAACACGACCTACAGCTTCCATATTTGCATTAGCAAAGGCCCGGCAGCGACCTACATCCAGCACAACCACCACCTCTGTAGGAGTAGGTAGTGGTACAGCAGCACAGAGTCAAATTCAACACACACCCTACAGATCATCCGGCATTGGAAGTGGCACCTCCAGCAGGAGGCCAAAGTTAAGCTCCCCAGTTTGGGACTTCTTTACGGTTAGCGAAAAGGAGGAGAACATTGCTATATGCTCCATTTGTAATACCTCTGTTAGTCGTGGTAAGCTTGGTACAAACTATGGTACCGGAGGCCAAATGACCCATCTGAAAAACACCACTTGATCAGCTGGGAGGACCACCTTCGCGCCATAAAAAAAACTGCAACCATTGGTGTTGGTGGGGATAAAGGAGTAGAAGAAGAAGATCCGATCACGGTGGAAGAGGAAGGACAGGGAGACATTCTCTCTGGTAGTGGTACACAAGGTGTCCCTGACCCCAGCAGTGCAGTCTTAACGTTGCACACATCTTCAGCAACATCTCAGTGGCACAAGAGTAAGAGTCAGCCGGAGACACCAAGAAGTACCAGGTCCGCACTACCAAAAAGTGTGTTGAGCCTAAGAGAAAGGAAAACCATGCAGCCTACCATTATCAGCATGTTTGGGGGTGAGGGGCAGTACGAACGCAACCACCCAATAGCACGTTTGTACAATGCGAAGCTGGCTAAAATGTTAGCACTGGACCTTCTCCCTTTTTCTTTTGTTGAAGGGTTGGGTTTTGTGGAATTTGTTTCAACCATCTGCCCAAAATGGCATGTTCCCAGCCGCTACTATTTTGCCAGAGTTGCAGTTCCAGCACTACATCACGTCGTGCTGGAATTGCTAGGAAAGGCCTTGAAGCAGAGTGCTGTTCACAGTATCCACCTGACTACAGACATGTGGACCAGTTGCCAAGCCACAGATTACATGTGCATCACTGCACACTGGATCAGTTTTGCGGGGGTTAGAGAACAGGTATCTGCTGGTGTTGATACTGCAGAGATTTTTCATGCCACTCGCAAACATGCAACTGTAGCCATGTTTGCCATGGAGAAATCTCATACTGCTGCAAACATTTTGGAAGAGTTTAACACCAAGGTCTTTGAGTGGCTGCGCCCAAGAGGGCTTACGATTGGTTTTGTTGCCACGGACAACGGCAGTAATGTAGTTTTGGCCATGCGCAATGGTGGCTATTTCAGGGTCCCGTGTTTGGCACACTGCATTAACATTGTTGTTCAAGACTTTTTGAAAAATGAATCAAAAGTCAGCAACTTACTGGTCACCTGCAGAAGAATATGCACACATTTCAGCCATTCTTTTAAAGCCCGGAAGCAGCTGAGGGTCATTCAACGTGAGCATAAACAGCCAGTCAAAGCGCTCATCCAGGAGGTGCCAACACGTTGGAACTCAACTTATTACATGCTTGATCGTCTGTTTGAACTGTACATACCACTCAATGCTTATGTCATGCAAACATTAGGGGAACCTACTGTGAGAGGCATGACCGTTGAGATGGCTCAATGGGACCTCATTAAATGCCTGACTGAGATGCTACTTCCTTTTGAGATCTTCACACGTGAAGTCAGCAGGGAGGACTGTACTATGGGCCAAGCTATCCCATTGTTGCACATGCTAGAGCAACAGCTGAAGGATGTGTCTGAAACGTACGCAGGTGTGGATGACAAACAAGACGCATATCATTTGGCGGAGACCTTAGCCGCTCGCTTATCGGAAAATACAAGGATTAAAAATAAAATTTTGTCACAACCACATTACATTAGTGCCACAATTTTGGATCCACGGTACAAAGTATTTCTGAACAGCAAGGCAGTAATTCCTTTTTCGGAAGTGGATGTTGCCAACTACAAAACTTTGATAGCTAAGGAAGCCACTATTTTCGAAAGCGAACGGCTGTTAATTACAGGCCCCCCACCCCAGGCCATAACCAGTACTACAGGGCATCCAGAGTCAAGTTCTACTTCGGAGCCTGAGGGCAGTGCATTTGCCTCCCAGCAGTCACCTACACCAACAATAACATCAAGAACAGGATCATCCACAGCACAATGTGCAACTGATTGGTTTCTACAGCAGGGGTATGGTAAGTCCAGTGCTGATGCAAAGGCAAAACAGGCCGAGCACATCGGAGCACCCCTGAACATTGAGCGGATGGTCCAGGCCTATCTGGATGACCCAACAGAGGTCTTCATGGATCGAAACCCATTGGTGTATTGGTATGGGAAAAGAAGCCAATGGACAGTGCTCAGCAGGGTGGCGATAAAGTATCTGGCTTCCCTGTCGCAAGTGTCTCTTCTGAGCGTGTTTTCAGTGCTGCTGGTGCCATTGTAACTTCGAAAAGGACCAGTCTCTCGGCCCAAAGCGTGGAGAGGTTAACCATGATCAAAATGAATCAGCACTTTATACCACCGGATTACAAAATACGTGAATCACAGCAGGAAGAGGAGAGCGACTTGGATGACGTAAATAGTGCGTTACAGGACCTACTTCTGTCCGAACCACCAGAGTTTGAGGACGAGCTCCTCTTCCCTGACAACTAGGCTTTCAAATTGTTGCTTTCTTCCTTCCTTCCTTTATGTGTCTGTGTATCTGTCTTTCTGGTTCAAATCAAATCACAACAAAACCATCACCACCGTCTTCTCTTTTTATTTCCCTATTGGAGTTGCACGTCTGTGCATTTAACTGTCCACTCTTCAGAGTCCTGCTTCATCTTCCTGTCTCGCACAAGTACATTTCCATCAAGCCAGACATTAGTACAAGAAATGTTGCCTTTACCAGTCCCGCCTCCATTAGAAGTGAAACGTGACTACTATAGCTATCCTCCGTTTTGTTTTCGAGCCGAAACTCATCAGTGTCCGAAGGCTACAGCCTCAGCAGGCATCCAAAGGTCCTCACTGTCAGGACAGAAGGTACTTGGCAGAGAAAGACAAAGAGACTCTTCGAAGAAACTTGCTGACATTTGTGCAAACTCAAATGACCAGCAATGAGCGCTACACAGGCCGCGGCCCATCATCACAGTGCTGACCATGGGAAGCAACTTAAACTGTGACAAAGTGCCACAGATGAATAAGACGAAAACCGAAACAGCGCCTAACACTCAAAATGAATGTGACTGGAGTAATGATGAGGCCACTGCCCCGTAAAAAAAAAAATGTCAGAACTAGGCATCTGATGATCTGACAGCCAAAGAGAAGAGCAAGACAGGTAATGATGGAATGCATTGGATGCTTGCAGACTCTGAGCGATTGCTGTTGTTTGTTGTTGATGTTATGCATGAAGTCGAACTCTACTCTACTAGTTAATCTACAAAGTGACTCAAGTAAGTCAGTGACAGTCAATGTTTCCCTTCTTGTTGTTTAATAACCAAATTGTACTCCTACTACTGCAGGTGCAGGCCAATATCTGTTGCAATTTTTTAATATGGAATATGGACTTAATCGGAGTCAATACAGACTGAGTTGTAGTTGGACAACACGTACCACACCATGATGATGACCATACTATCTTTTTGTGCGCAGTCATTCAGTTGGATCGGAGATGATTCAAGGACTAACTGCATTTCATGAAGTGGCATAAGGTAAACATAAACACAACAATTCAACAAGAAAGTAGTAAACACAGCAGACCTACATGTCCATGTAGTGGTGTAGTCGAGTGTAGTGATGACTGACAGCGGCGTATTGATTTTGTCACTTAATTAGGAAAATGCTAAGTTGCTGTGTATGCCTTTTGTCTGGCTATGTCAAAAATTAAGGTAAATGGAGGTTGGGTCACGGGCTGGTGCTGTGGTGGGCCTGTTCTGTCCTGTTGTTGTTGTAGCTTAATACTGTAAACAGAATCTACACGATATATCCAAGCCGCCTCACTCTGAAAGTGTTCTCTCTTCTCTTCTTGGACTCCACCGTAAATGATGTTTTTTTTATTCATTGATTTCTCAATACCCCTTTTGTTTTTCCATCTAGACGTTACAGGCCGGCCTTTACCCTGTGCTTGCTATACTGGGAGACACAACTCACATTTACCTTACCAATCGGCATCAGGAAGGCCACCAAGATTGATGTGCGGAGCGTCCATGGAAGATAGGACCAAGAGGAAGGACGAGATTCAACTCCACAATTTTAGCATGATAATACAGTAACTTTAGTATCATTCATCATTCATCTTTTAATTAATTTGAATCCTTTTTTCTCTGCAATCATTAGGACTGTGTGTTGTGTGTTTGTTTGCTAATTGATCCCTACAAATGTTTTTTAATTGTCTTTGCTATCTTTACAAGTAAGCCCAGTACAACATGGAATTTGGGTCTCTGAGGGCATATTACAGGCAAGGCAAATTGCATAGAATATACTGGTGCCCTGTACTGTCTAATTGTCTAGTAGGAGTTATTAAGTACTACTCATTAACCATCAAGTTATCTAATCTTCATCATCATTAACGCATGCATTTCCCTTTTCTCCCTTTATTGATTTTTTGGATAAGATCATGGTCGTCTGCCAAGATTGCGCTTTGCTTTTGTTGTCCATGCGTACTGTTTTTCATTTTCAAACCTTTCCCCAAACCCCCCTTCCCATCCATTCATCAAACCCTAACCCTCTTCCCCCGGGCTGTGATTTATATTGAGGTGTGATGTGACTACATAAAATGTACACCAATTGATCACACGCTTGCTGGGGCAGATGTGGTGAAAGCAACACTAATTCAATTGCAAGGCAGGGCGAGGAGCTTCTTCTGCTTGCCCACCCATGCTCAGTCTATGTGCAAGCCGTCACCAGCTAATAGTAGTACATCATAATTAATTGCCGTCATTGATTGGATTAATCATCAAACTCCTACCACACAGCAGTAAAGGTTACGAATTACGATTGTGTTAAGTTAAGTGACTCACTCGACAGCACAACTACAGTTTATAACTTCTTGTACTAGGCTGTCCCCGCCACCATTATGTTTAATTTGACTTTAGCAGTTGCAACTGCAATGTTGTTTGTTTGGCAGTCGTCTTCTGTACTGTATTTTACTTCGTTCGACTACTCCTCCCACAGTCGCTCTCAGGCAAGTGACTGTCTCTTTTTATTTTTTTAGCAAATGCTACTGCCAGTGTCTACTCTACTACTACCACCACAACCATGGCATCTTCTACATTCTCTATGGAAACCATGCAGCCATCGCTGTGCCGAACGTAGTCATCATCAATCACAGGTAAGATAAGTTTGGTGGGAGGTAGAATACTAGTAGGACAAATAACTCAGTGAGGGGTACCGCATCTATCTGTTTGTTATACATCATCGGCAGATTATTTAAATCAAACACTCGCTGCGGCCCTGCAGCAGCAAGGAAACCAATGTGACGTTAATTCGTAAAACAGTAACCCCCACAAAACATTAACATTGTATGTTTAAGTATAAATATAATTTATTACCCTAACAAAAATAAACTATCCCACACCTGAACCACCCCTCTCCCTAACCCCAACCAATGTCCAAAACGAAAAAAGTCCAAAGAATGTCCCGAAACCCCAACGCCCAATTCCCACCCATCAAAACAAGGAATAAAAAGGGGCAAAGCAACAGGGTCCTCGATGTTATAATCGGCGGGCTTTGAGGTGTTTGTCCACCAGGATTTTCACCCGCTCCTCCATTTGCTCCTCTTGCCGTGCCATCCGGAGGAGAATCTTCCTGCGGAATGCCCTGCAGTGGCATCCACAATGGGGGACAGCAGTGCTGGCTGCTAGTGAATTGCGGCGGGCGGCTACCAGACCGCGGCGCCCGTACCGCTGGAGTTGGGGCCTGGCTGGGGCTCGGGGCATCGGACGAGGCTGCAGCTGCTGCCGCCTCCTCCTCCTCCTCCGCCTGAGCCACCAGCCGCCGGTACTCCTGGCATATGGCCTCCAGTTTCCGGCGCCGGGCCCTGACTGCCCACTCCTTCCGCGATGGTTTGTCTTGGGAAAAGAAAGAAAAAAAAATATTGTTGTAACCAGTACTCTTACCTAAACAGTAACACAAAAATTAATTCAACACATAATGGCACAGTAGCACTAGCAAGAAGCACAGTACATAACATTTGTGGTAATAATCTATCTATCCTCCCACTTCCTCGGCCTCTAACATTTGTGGGAGTTTCAGGCATTATACTAGCACTATGGACTCCAACCAGTACACAGTACACCAGTGTTCTTCTTATCTCTAGTTTAGCGAAATGACATAACCTGGTTGTAGCCGGCATTGCCAGCTCGGTCATCTATGCTTGAACCCAAGACAAACATACGAGTCATGACGCAGAGTCACATTAGTTTAATTTACTACTGTTTGCAGGTGGGGAAGCTCGTATTTTTCTATTACGGGTGGCACTGGCCATACTCTCTCTGTTACATGGAGGGCAATTGCTCAATTTCACAGTGCCTTGGCTACTACAAAAAGGCAGATTATATATCTGATCCAATGATCGTTGCTTTTATATGGGACAACGACATAAGTTCAGTAGTGGTCGGTGGTGGGACTCGGGGAGTTCGGCCGGGCGGTGACGTGGGTAGGGGCAGGATGGGGGTAGTAAACCATGGATTACGGCCAATTACAGGTAAGTAAACATATAAATAAATGAAACTAATTTTGTTGCGCACACTGCATCGCATTTGGCAGTGCAGTGCGCACAATGAAATTCACTTTATTTATTTGTATGTTACAGTAAAGTTACCTGTATTTGCCCGCGTAATACATTGTTTACTACTACCCCCACCCTGCCCCTCCCCACATCGGCTTTGCTACGCTGGCGCGGTTTCTTTAACATTCCCTAAAACTGTGCATCCCGTGACAGTCTCCACCTATGCTGTCTATGATGAATACATACAGGCATCCATCCATTCTAAGTAAATGTCAATCATTCTTCTTATTCTCTCCACAAACGTTACTTTGTTTCACCAACAACAACGCATGCGTCCACTCACTCCGTTGCTTGCCTTGGCTTTGAGTTTCACCCAAACACCGCTGATGATTCTTGCTATCCACAGTATCCACCCATACTGTGTCGCCCACCCAGGCAGGCATCCATTCTTCTTTCACCTCCCACCCATCCTTCAACAACACATGCATCTGATTCCTATCAGCCACCTATCCATGCTTCCAACGTATCCTTCTCTGCCAGTCGTCATATTAAATCTCGCCCGCCCTTCCTCCTTCCACCCTTCTTTCCCTTTTTGTTCAACACATCCATCAAGGTCATCTGATCTGACTTTTAGTCTCCTCCATAAAACTTTCACAGCTGAGTTGGAGTCAGATATAAGAGGCCATTGGTTAATGAAGTCACGCTGGTAATGCTATTGCTACTGCATTGCTCATGCTAAGTAAAGGGTGTCTTCTTTATTAACCGTTGTATAATGTTCACTATAACTTCATACCTAATAAGTCTCAACAACAGTACAGTGAGTGAAGTCCACTCCACACACCCTTCCAGCTAGTGCAATGTCAATAAGTCATGAATATAACTTACCACCGCCCGCCACTGCTGCTGGCTCACCCCCTGTATCTCCTGCAGGTGCTGCATCTCCTGCCCCCTCCGGAGTGGCCGCAACGCCATCGCCGCTGGCCCCACCGGCACTGGTGGTCGGTAGTACGCCTAGAAAAACATGACACATTTTTAGATGCCTGTACACCTCCCCTATTTATTCTTTTTCACTAGCAAGATTGAAAAAAAGTTAATACATACATATTATTATTATAAATCACATTCAATAGTCCAAATCGGGTACTAGAGTACAGTCAGTAGACAGACACTAGTAGTGTTATTATGGTCCCTAGGGTCATTATTATACTATACTCTACTCTTTGCAAAGTTAGCCTGAGCCATGCAACCATTTTTCGCTTCATGTCTTTTTGCGCATGTTACCTCGCAGCTTGTTGTGCAGTAACAGTAAGACGCCTTTGAGCCCACATGAGCACATACAGCTACTGTCTGAGCATTGCGTACAAGAGGTCGAAAAACAAGCCACTTTGTTATGGAGTTCGGTTAGTCCGTATTACTTAGCCATAGGTACCATGTTACACTTTTTTGGCAGGACTGACAAATGCTTGCATTAACACGCACCATTTTTCTCAGGCAGAGGATTCCCTTCTACGAACCAGAGATTTGCAGCGCTTATGAATGATGCATGTAACCAGTAATTCTACGTTCTACGGTGAGGAGTCGCCCAGAATTCACACAGATCTTTTGTCTTATATCATCATGCACTTGTTGCAACAATTTTTATTGTTTTAATCTTATGCATTTTGCTGTTGGAGCTGGCTGGAGTACACTGAATTTTATAGAACAACAACATACAGAGGTTGTTATTTGAAAATAAACCTTTTGAACTTACACATAGACTCTGTGGTATTTGGTGTGGTGGTGGTGGTGGACTTACACGAGTGAGTGAGCGAAAGGGTGTTATGTTCTGGGTTGTGGAATCATAATCATTGGGTATCTTCGGGTGGGGGTTCGGGGACCTAATGAGACACTAGCTAGTCGTTCAGGGGATTGTGGGTTCACTTCTGACTGAGGTGTGAGGAACGTCCAAATTCCAAACTCGCATCACCAACATCCTATTTCATTGTGCATAGTTCTGCATGGGGCTGTGCAGAATCCAAGTAGTATGTACTATATCCTATCAAAAATAGTCAAATATCTGGTTGTGCATTTTGTTTGTGGTAATTGTCAAAGCCTCAAGATTAAGAAGCCTAGAAGAGGACAACCGAAAGGACTGGACTCAGTGGCTAGAGCTATTAGTATTGGTCAATCTGAGTTTTATTCAAAACCGTACAATAAAGAGTGGCAATGCAAACTGGGCAAGCTTAGCGACAGACTAATAGTAGTAGTACAGAGTACAGACATTCATAGCAGAGGCAGTTAGAACTTAGAGGCAGGGATAACCAGAATTTAGAAACAGATAGTCAAGTCAAGATCAAAGAATCTTTTGTAAAAAATATAATTAGGGAGTGGAGCCAGAATTAATAGTTCTGAAAAATAAGGTCCAGTAAAAGTTAGGGCAATATAATTGTTAATATAACCACTGGAGGACTTACTGGGACCAGCAGCAGGGCCCTCGGTAGAGGAGCGGTCCTCTGGTGGTTGTCCCGCCGACTCGGACCCCGTCTTCTTGCCCCTGGGTGCTGCAGATCAGTGATCATGTAAGATATAATAAAGAAAAAGAAAGACACAAACATTAATGATTGCTGTGAAACAAATAAATTATCTAAAAAAACGCTCAAAAACGTTTTAGGAAACAAAAATTGCAATAAAATTGACCTATCTAATCCGATCGACTGCTGGCTTGCGGGATTCACGGACAGTCTACTTATTTGGGAACACTAATTCAGTGTTCCATTCTGATTGATTCAAATAAAATCCAGAACACTAACTAAGCCTAAGTACCACCTGACCTAGCCCACCTATTCCAGGCGGGCCAATTGTTCATTAAGCCTGCATTTCCATTTTTTTTCCATCAAAAATGCATAGATGAGAAGGAGGACACATGCATAAAGTCAGTGCATAATGCATACACCAAATTGTTGGTTGGTTGCGTCTGATGTTCTGCAGCTGACTGACACTGCTAAGCTAAGCTTACCAGTACCACTCACTAAACAAACTACAAAAGGTTCTACTAAGGACTGGGGTAAGCAGCACTCAGTAACAGAGGATGCGTCACGCAGACCGCTCAAAAATTATCAACTAATAGTAACTAAACCTAGTATCAAATCCATCCACCACTATTTGACAGGAGGACAAAGGAAGGACTACAGTCTCTCTAGCAATAGCATTACCTAACTGAAGTTCTCTAAAGTAAACTCTTACATAATAATGACAAGCGAGCGCAAAGTTGCAAAAAGTAAGAGTACCGCCCAGCACCTGTGTCCTACAATCACAGAAGATTTTGAAACGTAATTTACCTGCAATGTAAGCAGCATTATTCTTGTTATTATTTGTAAAAAATGTATACACAAATCACAATACTTATACTACTATATATATTGGCTACTCACCAAGCCCCACGACCTCGACACCTAGCAGGTCCAACAGGTCCTGCTCCCGGTCAAGAATGTCTGACCACCGGTGGGCCAGCTGGTTATGGGTGCGCCGGACCGCGGAGCAGCGAAACACTGCCCGACGCACCTTCGCCCACTGGCGGTGACGCTCCTGGGTCGGGTAACCGGAGCCTGGCCTGCTGCCTGCTGCCAAGGTCAAGGGGAGGTGGCGCTGAATAAAAAAAACAAGGGCGGCCACCTCCTCCTCCGTAAACAGCTGGCGGGCTTGCACCCCTGCAGGGCGCAGTCTGCCGCAAGGCAGGCGGCGACTGGGCGCACGCGCCTTGCCCCTTGAGCCGCTGCTGCTACCCTTCGCCATGGTTCTGGGGTGGGAGGAGGTGAAAAGATAAGTTAGAAGGGAAAAATAAAGTTAGGGGAAGAAGTAGGAGCTTAAAGAAGAAAGTTATATAAAACAGTTGAAAAGTAAAAAAACACAGTAAAAAGTAGAAAAAATGCAAAATATAGACTTAGGCAGAGAGAGAGATAGGTAAGAAATAAAGAAAAATTGAAAAACAGTGTAAAAAACTAAGGATTGCAAAGATTGAGGGAGGATAGAAAAGCAGGCCCAGAACCATAGCATAGAGTGGTAAAACAAGATGGCCGCGCCCATCGCGACCGCATGGGTAAGTTTGCGCGATATTTCTCCCCGAGCACGCAAAAACATCGCGAACACGTACAACGCGTTCCCCGAACATGGAATGCGCATCGCGAGCACGCTATACGCGACCCGGAACAGGAAATAAGGGATCGCGAACGGGCGGGACAAGTGAAAAACAAAATGGCCGCGCCCATAGGCGACCGCATGGGTAAGTTCGCGCCCCGAGCACGCAAACAGCGTCCCGAACACGAACAACGCGTTCCCGAGCAAGAAAAACGCATCGCGAACGGGCGCGCCAAGCAGCTACGCATGCTCGCGAAGCTACGCGTAGCTCGATTAGCGCGCCGACGTGAAATTCCCCCGTTATAGTTAGTTCAGGTAACTATAACTCGCGCCCCCGCAATGCACTGCTGATGACGTCACATATTACATCACTCATGACATGGTCAGTGACATCACTGATGACATCACTGATGACATCTCAAATGACATCACTGATGACATCACTGCTGACATCATCCAGTGACTGTGTGTTTCTGTAAAGTTTAAATATGTTTAATATATATAGGGAAAGGCGTATTGAAGAATGATTGGGTGTATAAGTGTCTGAATGGATGATTTAGTAGGTACGTGACTGACTCTATAAGTGAGTGATTAAACGTATCTTACTGAATGCATGGGTTAGTGACGAAACTGTGTGAATGTCTGTATCCGGAATTTCACGGGTTTTGTATGAGTGAAATGTCCAACTAACTATAACTGTCCCTAAAACCTATGGTTTTTTCAGTGAATTTCTAAGGTTTTTTAAATGCTAATTTCTAACTATAACGTGCCTGAAACCTATAGTTTTTTCAGTGAATTTCAAAGGTTTTTTAAATGCTAATTTCTAACTATAACGTGTCCTGAAACCTATGGTTTTTTCAGTGAATTTCAAAGGTTTTTTAAATGCTAATTTCTAACTATAACGTGTCTGAAACCTATGGTTTTTTCAGTGAATTTCTAAGGTTTTTTAAATGCTAATTTCTAACTATAACGTGCCTGAAACCTATGGTTTTTTCAGTGAATTTCAATGGTTTTGTAAATGCTAATGTTCAAGTATAATAGTACTTATACATATGTTTTTTGTACTCAATTTTTTGTTTTTTTTTAACTGTTTATTTGTAAATATATTATTTTTTTTACAAATTGATATACTTTTCTGAAATTTGTAAAAAAATTTTTAAAAAAGTAAAAATGAAATATAGTATAATTATTTTTTTATTTTTTTATTTTAATATATTTATTTTATGTTGTTTTTTTTAAATAAAATTTGTAGGAGTCGCGCACCGAAAGCGTACCTAACACGGCGGGTGCGCGTATTTAAGGCGCCATTTTGGAAAACACGTGAAGGATCCACGTATGGTGTGCGACGGGTGCGTGTTTTCCAGTTACGTCACATACGTATAATATTATGTGTTGTGCGCATTTGGTATGCGACTGGTACGCGATTCCTGCTCCCGCTTATTCGCGACACGTACGCATTAGCGTACGCGACGCTTGCGCGGTGGCGGGCCCCGCGTGATGTCATATACGTGCTGGGGCGCGATGGATGCGCGACTCCCGTGAACGTTTTTATATTCTAAAATGATATGTATGTGTCTTTAATGTACATATTAGGGCAAGAGATTATCTAAAGTATTCATAAAAATAATATATTTCTACTTGTAATAAACTTATATTAATTTTAAATCTATTATCGCGAAATCGCGTCGGGTGCGCGCGTCGTGTGCGCATGGTGCGCGAATCCCATGTGACCTCAAAAAAAAGGATTTGATTGGTTTATAACATTCCCCACTGTAACTATTGAAGGACCCCACCCATTTTAATCATTCTTCTTGGACCATCTTCAGAGAAGCATTTCTTCTCCAATTTGAACCTGTTTGGTTTTTTTGGGTGTTTTTTTTTAACTCTGTACAAATATGACATCTGGAGAGGAACAGCAGGTGCAACTACTTTCAGAAGAAGAAGTGTTGGAGGAAGACGCACCCAAGAAGAGACCAGAGTCTGTTGTGTGGAAGTTCTTCACTTTTCCTTCCGTACAAAAGAAGGTGAATGCAACAAAGGTGACATGCTTGCTGTGTGGCAGGGTGCTGTCGCGAGGCAGCGAGAAGAAATACTCCTGTGAAACTGCGAGTATGTACAAACATTTGCGCACCATTGACCCCAAGAATCTAGCTCGGGAGGAAATGAGGCGAGCTGCGGAAAATCCAACACCAGCAGTTGCAAGCACCTCAGGAGCGTCACAACCAACACCTCCTATGGACATAAGGGCAGAATTTGCGTTCTTAGAACAGCACTGTGTTAAGTGCAAGAAAATAATTTGTTATGGTGAGCAGTCGGTGGATGCAGTTTGTGCTGCCCAACGCAATCACCACTGTTAATTTTTTTTTTGTTCTTTTTGGAATGATAACTAATTCCAAAAGTTACCTGTTTACTTTGTTCCTTTATTTTGTTCAGTTTTTGAAAAAACACCAAAAAAATACAAAATTGTTCAAAAAATACAAAAAAATACAAAAGAAAAAAGAAGAAAAAAACAAGTTCTTCTCAGAACTACCTTATCTGGTTAAAAAAAGAACTATAATTGCATGGTAATGTCTGAAAGTTTGCTTGAATATATGTGTAGAGTATGATTGACTGAAAGAATGCATTAGTGGTGTATGGTGAATTTATAAGTGGTTAGGTATTGGTGGAGTGATGGGATAAGAACATAGTGCTGGATGGGTGATTGAGGAAGTGCATGGGAGTGACAGGAGGAATCGTAGGCTGCATGGGTAGTACCTTAGTATTTACAAGAGTGTTCCAATAGTATGTATGTGGTTAGAGGTCTGCATGCATAGTGTATAGAATGTTGTAGGTGTACTTGTGTTAGTGGCTAGGCCACTCCATAACGACATCACTAGTAATTGGAATGATTACAGTTCTGGAAGCAGAGTGCATGCTCAAGTTATAAGTGGATAGGTATTGGCGGAGTGATGGGATAAGAAGATAGTGCTGGATGGGTGAATGAGGAAGTGCATGGGAGTGACAGGCGGATTGCTAGGCTGCATGGGTACTAAGTGGGTATTTGCAAGAGTGTATCAATAGTATGTATGTGGTTAGAGTTCTGCATGCATAGTGCACAGAATGTTGTAGGTGTACTTGTGTTAGTGGCTAGGCCACTCCATAACGACATCACTAGTAATTGGAATGATTACAGTGCTGGAAGCAGAGTGCATGCTCAAGTTATAAGTGGATAGGTATTGGCGGAGTGATGGGATAAGAAGATAGTGCTGGATGGGTGATTGAGGAAGTGCATGGGAGTGACAGGTGGGTTGCTAGGCTGCATGGGTACTAAGTGGGTATTTGCAAGAGTGTATCAATAGTATGTATGTGGTTAGAGTTCTGCATGCATAGTGCAGAGAATGTCGTAGGTGTACTTGTGTTAGTGGCTAGGCCACTCCATAACGACATCACTAGTAATTGGAATGATTACAGTTCTGGAAGCAGAGTGCATGGTCAAGTTATAAGTGGTTAGGTATTGGCGAGTGATGGGATAAGAAGATAGTGCTGGATGGGTGATTGAGGAAGTGCATGGGAGTGACAGGTGGATTGCTACGCTGCACGGGTACTAAGTGGGTATTTGCAAGAGTGTATCAATAGTATGTATGTGGTTAGAGTTCTGCATGCATAGTGCAGAAAATGTTGTAGGTGTACTTGTGTTAGTGGCTAGGCCACTCCATAACGACATCACTAGTAATTGGAATGATTACAGTTCTGGAAGCAGAGTGCATGGTCAAGTTATAAGTGGTTAGGTATTGACGGAGTGCTGGATGGGTGATTGAGGAAGTGCATGGGAGTGACAGGTGGATTGCTACGCTGCATGGGTACTAAGTGGGTATTTGCAAGAGTGTATCAATAGTATGTATGTGGTTAGAGTTCTGCATGCATAGTGCAGAGAATGCTGTAGGTGTACTTGTGTTAGTGGCTAGGCCACTCCATAACGACATCACTAGTAATTGGAATGATTACAGTTCTGGAAGCAGAGTGCATGGTCAAGTTATAAGTGGTTAGGTATTGACGGAGTGATGGGATAAGTAGATAGTGCTGGATGGATGATTGAGGAAGTGCATGGGAGTGACAGGTGGATTGCTAGGCTGCATGGGTACTAAGTGGGTATTTGCAACAGTGTATCAATAGTATGTATGTGGTTAGAGTTCTGCATGCATAGTGCAGAGAATGCTGTAGGTCTACTTGTGTTAGTGGCTAGGCCACTCCATAACGACATCACTAGTAATTGGAATGATTACAGTACTGGAAGCAGAGTGCATGGTCAAGTTATAAGTGGTTAGGTATTGGTGGAGTGATAGGATAAGAAGATAGTGCTGGATGGGTGATTGAGGAAGTGCATGGGACGTGACAGGAGGAATACGTAGGCTGCATGGGTAGTAACTTAGTAAGTAGCTGGTTAGAGGTTTATATAGATAGTGCATAACTGAATGTAGTACTGCATAGATAGTGTTTGCATTACTTAATCTTACCGTTACAGTAGTAGATATCAAATTTTTCTAAACATTTTTTGTAGTTGTTTTTTATAATTTAAATTTTTAAAAATGTCAAACTTTAGATTTATGATCTGTGAAACAGAAGAAAAAATACAGTTATAATGTATAATATTATAATTTTATAAACACAATATAATGTAAGCATAATTTAAATTATTTAGTTTGCCTTTTTTGCTGTTTTCAGAATATATTGAATTTCACTATAAATAGTGATTTCAATGTTACTCATCACATAACAGCGGGAAGAAAAAAACAATCAAGAAGATTGTTTAAAAAAAAACAAATCTGTGTCAAAAATATTTTCAACATAGTGAACTATCTCTGCACATTGTATAAAAATAAGATCCTCAATAACATAGCATATAATACAAATCACACATATATAAAATAGTTCTTTGTAAGAGAATTTTGTTACTACAAAATAAAAGAAGCAAAACAATAATTCAATCAATAATTCTTCATAATTTCCAAATACTCTAAATGATGTTCTTTAAAATATATGGTGTCAGAATATCCCAGAAAAAGTGCTTAATTCACATTAATATCTTTCCTCTAGGCCAAATGATATTCCTGAAATCCTTTATACTGAAATTGTCCAAAGTAATCATATTAATACAGTTTAACATATTCCCAATAGGCTGAATTATGTTCTTAGAACTTTGGCTTTAAGAATATTAGGTATGAATTTGGTAATTCGTTCGGCAAACGATATTTAAAAAGTAAATGAGCATCATTACAATATGTCCATCCTTTATTGCATTTTAAATAGACAGTGTAATGTCCAGATGTTGTAGAAGGTCCATTGTGGAAAATAATTGCTACTGCTACAAACGTTCTTCCTGATATTGATAGTTGAGTTGCTACAAAATTTTTAATTAAAGTTTCCAATTTTCTTCCATCAGCTGTACAACGTTGTATCATTAAAATGATATATTGTCCAAATTTTTCTATAAATAGTGTTGATAACATTTCTGATTTGCATTGCATACACTCCATGTTTTGATTTGCTGCTTTAACTAATTTGTTGAAAGACACTGTTTTACAGTCTGGTATTGTTAAATATATAAATCTTTCTGTGTCGTATGTTAGTGGTAGAAGTAAACGTACAATTTTCACATTGATGTTCCCATTTATAACGAAGTCCAAATAGATTTTCAATTTGTATTCCTTCCTCTTCTAATACTGCAAGCATATACATTAGAAATTCCTGAGCATCTTGTTGCACATTCTGTGTAAATTGCGTAGAACCAGAACATATATCCAAAAGTTTCCGAATATCTGAAACACTTTGTATTTTACTTTTATCAGTTCTCAATTTTTCAAAAATAGAACACAACAAGGAACAGAGGGGCATATTAGCAAGAAGAGGCGATAATCATCGCTAACCCTGCTTAGCGTGATTTTTTTTATCGCCGGCTATCGCTGGAATATATCGCCACGCTAACGCTGTATTAGCAACGATTAGCGCTATGGCGATGAATATTCCAGCGATAGCGAGGAAATGGGCCAACATCGCTGAAAAACCAGCGATGTTGCATGGAGAAGGGAGAACACCTTGCTGATACGACCCTGTGGTCGTATCAGCATAATCCACCCCCCATGTTAGGTATGGCTAACACCTGCTAATTGCAGGTGTTAAATAAATGGCGATGACCCGGTTAGCGCGACTTTTCACGTCGCTAACTGGGGCCATGGCCACCTTGCTAATAGGCGATAGGCCTGTTAGCGAGTGTTTCCCAGGTTTGTTCGTCGGGAACGCCCACTTTGCATGTCATTAGCGATAAATATCGCTGACATGCAAAGCGGTAAAAAAAACGGGCGCTAATGCCCGCAAACTGTCTCTAACTGCTGTTAGAGACAGTTTGCTGATAGGGCGATAAGAATATCGCCGCTTTAGCGGCAAAAAGTGCAGCTAAAGCGGCGATAGTGCCCTTGCTAATATGCCCCAGAATGTTTTTTCATGATTCTCCAAAATTTGCTGTTGCAGATATTCTAGAAAAAATACATTTACCACTACATTAGCATAGCAGTTGATACCTGAATGTTTTCTAACTGATATCCGACAATCTCTTCAATACTGTCCTTTTTCTTTTTGCTTGGAATTTAAACATTATCCTGATTTTTTGTCTTCTCTTTAACTTCACTACAGATATTCTCATAACTTCTTTTTCGACCTACTACACGCTTTTCATATACAGGATATTCACCTAAATTGGGAGCATACAGTCTCCTTAACCGATTATACTCTCTTACACAATTTACATCTGCACTAATCTTTCTCTCATCAAAATCAATCAAATGCAATCCAGATAAAGTTCTGACTCGGGACAAAGCAACATATGCCATACCCTCTTTAAATACGGTACTTCCAATGTTTACCAAAGCACTGTCCACACTTAAACCTTGAGATTTATGAATAGTCACCGCATATGCCAAAGAAAGAGGAAACTGTTTTCTACGAACAAACAAATCTTTAACAATTCAAAAAACGAACCGAACAACGACCAATTTGTTTTACTTCTTGAATTTGATCAAATTTGATTTTCAAAAATTCAATTCCATCTCTATTTTGATAATTAACAAAATCAACAACTTTACCCATTGCACCATTTACTAAACCTTTTTCCACATCCAAATTACGCCGTAAAATAACGCGACAGTTTACACATACATATAAATTATTTTCTAAACCAGCAGTTTTAGATATAGATTTTTCTACAGAATCCAATTTTGTTTTCAGTTTTTCTGTCAAAATAATATGCTCTATTTTATCAATGGCTTCCATTTTTATTATTTCTTCATTTTCTAGCTTTAAAAGTTCTTCATTGAATGTACAACACTCTCGCAGTGTTGGCATGAGGCAGATGATAGATTTATATTCTGCAATCTTTTTGTATATTTTTGCAGGAATTATATTTTCATTTGGAAACAAGTTGGTAAGTAGACGACTTTGCAAAGCTTGTTTGCCATGTTCTGTCAATACTCCAATTCGTATATCTTGAAGAATGGTTCCATAATCTTCATCATTTGCTTGTCGCATATTTTTAATGAGTTCTTTGTACTCAAAATATGACCAAATGTTAACGTTTCCAACACTTCCCAAAGACTTTCTGGTGTCTTCGTGCACAAGCGTTTTAAATACTGGTTGCCCTTTTACAGGAGTAAGTTGCAGTAGATCACCAAAAACTATCACATGTTTTCCTTCAAATAAGACATCGTATTCTGTTTTTAAAATTTGCTGCATTCTTAAATGCACAAAGGCAAGCAATAAGTTTGAGACCATGCTCACCTCATTAATAATTAGAAGTTTCATTTTCTTTAGCACTCTTGAAACTTCATAGCAAGCTTCTCCAGATAGCTTGTGATATTCCAATTTATTTTCATGTTCCACAGGTAACATTAGTAAACGATGTAATGTAATTCCTTTAATGTTGTGTGCTGCCAATCCAGTTGGAGCAGTTACAACACAAGACAAATGTGAGTCAGTTATTTTCTGTAGATAAGTGGTCAAAACTTTAATCAAGAAACTTTTTCCTGTACCAGCTTGACCACTGATATACATTCGGATAGGTTGAAATGATGTGCATGTGCATTCTTTCTTTTCATGAAGAAATCCATGGTCGATCTGTTGTGTAACTTGCTGATATATTTGTTTCTGTTCAATATTTAGCTGTTCTTCCAAGTTTTCTAAGTCTATAATATCTTCTTGAGCTTGATGCATTGCTGTTTCCACTTCATTCATGGTGATTGCTGCTTCATTTTCAAGAATTGGTTGTCCTAGTGGATCTTGACTCAGGGGAGCAGAACTTTCACTGTCTTGAGAACTGTCTCTAGCAATCTCAGCTGCAATAGTAGCTTCTTGATCAATTTCTTCATTCAACATTTTGAGATAATTTGCAAAAACTGGGCATTCAATGCTATCTTTACATGCATTGAAAGAATCTTCATAGCACTGAAAATCTCCAAGTAATTCTAATTCTGTACGCCAAGGCTTGAATAGTTGCAAAAGTGCTAAATAGTAAAATTCTCTTTTATCAGCAGTATCACAACTCAGTTTTCTGTGATTAATCAGATTTCCTTTAGTATGTTTCACCAAACATCCTTCTGAACCAATCACTGTATATTTTCCTTCATTTATGTTTTCTGTAGTATTTTTTTAAAACTGTAAAATTGCAGCACTTCATAGAGACATATGTTCTCAAGATGACGACTTCTATTTGGATAGTATGTATCCAACATGTTTGTTTTGACAATATCTGTACTTCCCGGTTCATTTACTGCTAAATATTCGATTTCTTGTACAGATTTAAGTACTCGATTTCGTGTTGCAGCAAGACCGAGACTCACCCAAATGATCCCTCTTGACTTTGAATATAAACTTACGGATGATAACCGATCCGAGCATTCGTACGCTCCAATCTCTCGATGGGATAACATCTTCAAACTGAAACTGGTATGTCTCACTGCTGACAAGAAACTGTTTACTCTTCCTTTGGATATTACTGGACGTGGAAATCCAAAACGACATTTGGTATAAAACTTTTCCTTCGACTTGTATTTCCGTTGACAGTATTTGCCACATCAATGACTTTGGAATCGTAACACTTGTTGCCTTAAGTTATTTTCTTGTGTTCTTTTTGGTATAGCACATGTAACATAATCTTCAATAAACGATAAAACAGTATCATCCGAATCAGTTCCAAATTTGGGTGCATTTTTGATCCATAAAAGCATATGTATATGAGGAGCACCTCTAGCTTGATACTCCTTTCTCCAAAAGAAATCAATAACTTCTCCAAGAGGAGGATTCTTTTATTGCAGATAAAAGACATCATAGCTTCAAACCTATGATTGAAATATCTGCATACATTTACAGGATCCAAAGAACACAATTCTCCAGGTGTCTTGTATTCAATATTTTTAATATTTGAATTTGCTTCTCGAAGAAATTCAAGTAAATCATCCCAAGCGTATTCAGCACAGCTTAGGGTAACGAACCACGTAGGAGTTCCTAAGTTCCTTCCTTAGCATGCATTTAAGTTCTCCATGACGATGATACCAATACTCATTAGTACCACGCTGACATGCCATCAAATTAATCAGTTGAGATTCTAAATGATCGTCTCTCTGATGTACTTTATCCATAAATTCCTTTGCAGAAACATTTTGAAGATGTACTCCTGTTTTTAATATGTGGTTGACTGCATATGAAAGTCCAGACAAGTCACTCTCAAACAAAAGATGAAATATATATGGGATACATTGTCGAAATCTTGGATCTTCTGCATACAATATTGTTGTCTGATATTCTGATGCAGGAATCTGTACTGATCGTTCGTCATATCGTCCACCTTTTCCAGTTGGGAACAGCTGGGGAAAACAACGAGCTTCCAAACTTTTTTCCCAAACACTCATGGGAGTCCCCTTCGCTTTCTTCATTTGGAATAATTCAATAGTATTCCCCATGACTTCTTTCGAATGAAGTGGATGTACACTATAATGTTCATAAATTTCTTCACTTTTGGACATGTTAACTTTTTCAATTTGACCACTTGACATTTCACTATCATCTCCTAAAAGTATTTCTTCTTCTTCCAGATACACATTTTTGTAGTAATCGTTGTTTTTTATAAGATATAATGTTGCCTTTTGCACTTTCCTGACATCCACTAATTCCTGCCATATTTTCTTACTCTTAGTAGGAACACCATTAACTAGAATAACTAGTGGTTCACTTTCTACATTTTGTACACCAATAGTTTCAATATTTTTCTTTAAATCTAGTGGTAAATATACAACTCTACCTTTTAATCCTCTCTGTAAATCTGTAGGAGGCAATTTACCTGTTTTAGGCTCCATACGAACAATAGCCTGAAATGGGTGCACACATTGAATCAGAATAGATTCATATGTGTTTAAAATTATCAGTTCTGGAGGAATACTTACCAACTCTAGATTATTATGGACAGCTCTAGCAGGCATTTTATTATCATCTAATTTCTTATAACAATATTTACAAATACGCTGATCAGTACCCAAATCAAAGCAATCCTCTACCAACAAATAAGTTGCAAATTCCATCCACTTATCCTTATTTTCTCTTTCACTTTTTAAATACCGATCAACACTCCTAGTCTGATTTCTATAGTGAGTTCAGTCGGCAACAAATACAAGTGTAATTTGGCCTTTCACACGAAATTACCTTAAACTTTGTAATTTGTTCTTCAAACTTCTTGTACTACTATTTTCCACATTTTCTTCAACACCTACTTCTATCAATGTCTCACTTTGTCCACTCTCTTCTTGAGGACCAAAGTAACAAAACTCTATTTCATCACAAACTTTTTAACATCTGATAGTGACCCATGCAAAAGAGCACTGTTTAAGTCATTTAAAATTATTGATGGACTTTTTGCGTAATACAATCTTCTCACTAACTTCCGCATTTCAGAATGATGTACTGCTAACATTCTAAAATGATGAAAAACACTTTGACATACTTTTCTTGAAAGACAAGCCAGTGAATGACCTTGCAAACCAGTATTTTTTCTCACTCTGCAAGGATCTAGTCTTTGCAACATCTTAATCTTTTGTTTAATACTTTTTTACTATACTGTCGTAAGAAATTGCGAAAAATCTCAATAGATTCCTGTTGTATACTACAAATACTACTACAATCCCAAGTATACACTGGACCTTTAGAACGTCTCCCTAGAACTTCATCAGCTATCACTTCTTCTTCATTTCGGGAACCATCTTCTCTTTCTCAATTGGACAACCATTTCTTACCTCATAAGCTCGACCACTGGTATCAACTGCAAGCAATAATGTATTGGTTTGAAAATAACTCTCTTCATTAAAAAAGGCTCTGAGCTTGAACTGTGTTTCCATTCACCCAAAAAAATATCACAAAAGTTACTTCTGTTAATTAGTCTCTTCTTCCTACTTTAGGCCTTCATAAAATGTATTGGCTTATCAAGTGATCGAATTCTATTTAAAACTAAAATGAATAATTTCCTTTTTAATTGAAAAGCCTTCTCCACAATACTTTCAATCTGTTTTTTCTTTTTATAAAATGCTGATCTTTTTTTATATTTCTTAACATCTTTCAACAAATTAGACACAACTCTATTGTAAAACATTCTCTTTCTAATTTCTTCATACTGAGGGGCCGATTCCGATCTCGGTCGGAGGCGCACCCAATACTATTCGGTCGGGAAAAAAGCCATGCGAATGCCTGTTTCCCGACCGAACCGTACATCATACCGAACGAGTAAGTACGATGCGCACAACAGCACAGAATCCGGCCGAGTCGTACTCACCCAATCCAGGTCCTGTTCTCCGACCCAGGCGAATCCGGAAACGCAGAATCGAGTCGCACGGAAGGGAAAATGCAGCCCCGTCCGGCTGAACAAGTACGATGCGCTTTCCGTACGCGCCGAACCCGTCGCTACGTCCGGCACGTCAAAGCTTCCGGGAGAGGCGCACATAAGCTCCGATTCGCGCCAAAACACAATCCACGGCTACGAGGCGAACACGCCAGCGACGAGGACGACGCGAAGCAACGAGAAAGACAAACGACACGAACCAACCATGAATCCCTTCGTCCCGATCCTACCAATATTCTACATTTACCACCGGAACAGGCACGGACGCGTACGGTGCAGAAGGTAAGTCAGACACCAACCACAAAACACATACAACACGTACACGACACATCACACACACACAGAGGGATGCAGAATTTACTTACACCAGCAACAGCAGCACCATAGGGGCGGGATGCCCATCACCAATGCCACATATGCACACAGGGGCCTGGATGCGCACCACCACTACCACCCCTACCCAGGGGGGCTGGATGCCTACCACTACTACCACCCTTAGCCAGGGGGTGCCAGATGCCCACCACCACTACCACCCTTACCCAGGGGGCTGGATGCCTACCACTACTATCACCCTAAGCCAGGGGGCTGGATGCCTACCACTACTACCACCCTTAGCCAGGGGGTGCCAGATGCCCACCACTACTACCACCCTTATCCAGGGGGCTGGATGCCTACCACCACTACCACCCTTAGCCAGGGGGTGCCAGATGCCCACCACCACTACCACCCTTACCCAGGGGGCTGGATGCCTACCACAACTACCACCCTTACCCAGGGGGGCTGGATGCCTACCACTACTACCACCCTTAGCCAGGGGGTGCCAGATGCCTACCACCACTACCACCCTTATCCAGGGGGCCTGGATGCCTACCACAACTACCACCCTTACCCAGGGGGGGCTGGATGCCTACCACTACTACCACCCTTACCCAGGGGGGGCTGGATGCCCACCACCACTACCACCCTTACCCAGGGGGGCTGGATGCCTACCACAACTACCACCCTTACCCAGGGGGGGCTGGATGCCTACCACTACTACCACCCTTAGCCAGGGGGTGCCAGATGCCCACCACCACTACCACCCTTACCCAGGGGGCTGGATGCCTACCACAACTACCACCCTTACCCAGGGGGTCTGGATGCCTACCACTACTACCACCCTTAGCCAGGGGGTGCCAGATGCCCACCACTACTACCACCCTTACCCAGGGGGGCTGGATGCCTACCACTACTATCACCCTAAGCCAGGGGGTGCCAGATGCCTACCACTACTACCACCCTTAGCCAGGGGGTGCCAGATGCCCACCACTACTACCACCCTTACCCAGGGGGCTGGATAACTACCACTACTACCACCCTTAGCCAGGGGGTGCCGGATGCCCACCACTACTACCACCCTTACCCAGGGGGCTGGATGCCTACCACAACTACCACCCTTACCCAGGGGGGCTGGATGCCTACCACTACTACCACCCTTAGCCAGGGGGTGCCAGATGCCCACCACCACTACCACCCTTACCCAGGGGGCTGGATGCCTACCACAACTACCACCCTTACCCAGGGGGCTGGATGCCTACCACTACTACCACCCTTACCCAGGGGGTGCCAGATGCTCACCACCACTACCACCCTTACCCAGGGGGTCTGGATGCCTACCACTACTATCAACCTAAGCCAGGGGGCTGGATGCCTACCACTACTACCACCCTTAGCCAGGGGGTGCCGGATGCCCACCACTACTACCACCCTTACCCAGGGGGCTGGATGCCTACCACAACTACCACCCTTACCCAGGGGGGCTGGATGCCTACCACTACTACCACCCTTAGCCATGGGGGTGCCAGATGCCCACCACCACTACCACCCTTACCCAGGGGGCTGGATGCCTACCACTACTATCACCTCTATCCATGGGGGCTGGATGCCTACCACCAACACCACCCCCACTCATAGGATGGACAATGCATGACACAACCAGCACACCACAACCTAGGGAATGCAAGAAAAAGACATCCCCCAACACCATGACAAGCGTGTGTAGACTGTGTCAAATGCCTACAACACTGAACATGACTTTGAACATACAATGTGACCCCCTATCACATGTGCCACACATATATGTGTGTGGCCCCCACAATGCAAGCAGGCCATGACCAATGTGGCAATGGGGTCCAAACCCCCATCATCACAGTGACCAAAATGTAAGTGTGGGGTCCATAGCTGAATCACATTTCGAACATTGTGGCAATGGGGTCCAAACCCCCATCATCACAGTGACCAAAAGGTAAGTGTGGGGTCCATATCTGAAGCACATTTTGAACATTGTGGCAATGGGGTCCAAACCCCCATCATCACAGTGACCAAAATGTAAGTGTGGGGTCCATATCTGAAGCACATTTTGAACATTGTGGCAATGGGGTCTAAACCCCCATCATCACAGTGACCAAAAGTTAAGTGTGGGGTCCATAGCTGAAGCACATTTTGAACATTGTGGCAATGGGGTCCAAACCCCCATCATCACAGTGACCAAAATGTAAGTGTTGACAAAGAAAAAGCTGCAACTGCCAAACTGCATGGATGATTCCTGGTCACAGAACATAAAACACATCAGTGGCAAAGTAGTGCATGTGTCCCATTGCAACATAGATTGGGGGAGGCAAATACTGCAGTGCAAATAATACATACCTTTGGCCATGTGCAGACAAACAACACCCATGGGGGCTGACACAGTCAACATTCATCAATGACACAATGACAGAAGTGACCATCAGAATGCAGACCCACATATTTGCACCAATGGGCACACAAATGCAGATACCCTGTGGAGACTGTAGATGTGAGGTGAACAGATACCATAGCATGGCAGCAATGGGACACACAAACCATGATCATTGTGCTGACTGATGACCTAGGAGTCCCAGGGACAGCAGGGTAAACCCACCAAACTACATACAGCCAATGGCACACCTAAGATATGCCAATGCAGTGGTGCAGATGCACAAACACAAACAGGCAGACCCACACTGCACATCAAACACAACAGGTGAGGGGGGTGACAGTGTCCCCAGGCAACCACACAACACATGAGGAGGCCTGAATACCAATCATACAGATGTGCATACAGTGCCACACAAAGGTAACTCATGGATCCAAATCCCCTATGTGGGCAATCAGGCATTGTCAGATGAGAGGGAGCACAAATCACACATGTCACACAGGCACGTAGGAACAGCAACTGACACAGCAAGACACAGACACACCACAGCACTACCCTCAGGGCCCCCACAATGTGGTGACCCTGGGCTGCATTACAATCCCACTGTGATGACAAAGCTAAATGTCGTTCACACTGTGAACCACAGTCATGTGTCCTGAGCAACAAACTACCATCACACCTACACAAGCACAAATCAATCAGCACGGCCAGTAAGCCAAGGCCAACATGGAGGCAGGGGTCTAGCCGGGCAACAACTCTCATCTGCACACACTCAACACCACACACCTCGACCTCCAACAATGTGCAGCAGTGAAGCACACATGCACTGGTGACATTGCACATGCACCCATGACAATTCCAGGGTGGTGGGTGGGAACCAAGGTGCAGAAACACATCACACATGCCCACTCAACAAGACTCCTGAATGTCTGACACACTGCACACTACGCTGTACATGGACATGACGGCAATACCACACCAACCAATGGGATCCCAGCCACAGTCACACACCAATGAAGAAGCCAAGGTCACCCACAAAGAACACACATAGACAACAACCAACATTGCAGCCCGGACCCTGAGGAGTGCCAGCAGTCACACACACAACGTGTCACAATCACTGAAAGATAACACAAACTGGAAATCACATGACAGGTGCAAACAACAAGTGCCAAGGGGAAACCTGACTGTGACCCATCTGCGTCTGCACACAAACTCAGCCCTGACAGCAAACACACCTATGGGTGACACCCTGATGACCAGTAATGTGCCATGCACCCACATCACAGAGAACCCAGGGAGAAGACTTTGGGGGAACATAGGTCAACTCAGCAAGCATCACAAACAGGTACAACACTAGGGATCACAGCATGCACAGCAAAACGGAAGTGAACACACAGACATGCTCATAGAACACACACCTTGGGCGCAGGCAATGTCACAGGAGTACACACTGCCATGAGGGGACTCCACTCCTGTGTGAGGAAAGCTGTGCCATATGTTGCCTCGGTAGGGCCCCATCATGTCAGCTGAGCACTTGGTCACACAATCAACAATTAGCACCAAATGAAGGCTCCTGTCACATCAGCCTGGTCATGGAAGTGCCCACGAAATCATCAGCACAGATCCAACACACTTGTATAGCAATGTTGCACTGACAACACAGATTAGTCCTTCCCCATTGATGCCCAAACCTGCATGTCCAGTGGAGATGGCCACACGGTCAGGGAAGTAGACAAAATGAACAATGGCAGGCACAACAGATGTGCAGGGGTGGAAGCCACAGATGTGAAATTGCTAATGTAAGTAGGAAATCCCATTGCCAAATACTGTACACATGACACCCTCAGATGCTGCTATGGATGACATGGATACACCACAGGATAGGACACATTCCCCCTGGACCACATGTGTTCCTGCACAGTAACACTTCATTATCATGAGACCAAATATCACCATCACTGCAGCAAGGGCATGGTTAGCATCATCAACAACATGTACATCAGAAGCATAAGCACTAGAGAACAGAAAGTTGCTTTATTCAGCATATGTGTGTTTAAAAGTGAAAGTCCAGAATAAACACAAAGGCCAATGGCCAGTCCATTGTCAAAGTCCAAACAGGGTGACAGTGGCAGATGTCACCCTACGCATGCCTGCACTGCACAAAACCAGGGACAATCCACTAGGAGGGGCAACCGGGGGGCAGGCCAGGCACCGCAGGGACAGGATCAGGGCTCACCAGGAGGAAGCAGGGAAATTGGTGTGGTATTGCCGTCATGTCCATGTACAGCGTAGTGTGCAGTGTGTCAGACATTCAGGAGTCTTGTTGAGTGGGCATGTGTGATGTGTTTCTGCACCTTGGTGGTGGGTGCTGGCGAGCCACTGACAACTGCAGTGGAGGTGTCTGACATGGTGTGTGCCGGCACAACTGGGGGGCATGACTCAGATGTTGTGGGTGCCGGCACGACTGCAGTGGACCCTGCAGATGGAGTGGACAGGTCCGCCACTGCAGTGCCCAAGTCAGACAGGGTGGTAGTGGACTCCACTGCAGTGCCTACCACCAGGGGAGGAGAATGGGGAACAGGCAAGGTGGGCTGGACAGAGGGGGAGGACACCCTCACCACATCAGTGGCACAGACAAGCGCAGCGGGGGTGTGGTGCCGGGAGAGCAAGTGGCAGGGGAGAAGGCCGGATCCTCTTGGGGATGGTATATCTGTGGGTGGGGGAACCTGGGGCAGGGTGTGGTGGGGGCACCTGTGGAGTGGGGGCCTGAGGGATGGAGGAAGGAGACCTGGTGCCTGAGCTGCAGGGCGGCGGCGGGGTCTTGCTCTTACGACTCCGGGGGACTTGCGGGTGGGGGCCTCAGTCTGTCTGCGCCTGGGGGAGGGTGTCCGGGGCGAGGGGCACTCTGCTCCGTGTGGGTGGGCTTCCTCTTCCCCTTGAATGCTGTATCAGCTGGATCGGAGGGGAAGAGGCCGAGGTCACTGAGGAAGAGCCGCTGGGTCTTTGGGGTTGCAGGCGAGGCAAGGGAGGGTGCTTTGGAGGGAGAGGCAACTGAGGACTGCGCAGTGCTCGTGGATGCGTGTGTGTGTTCCAGGGCCCCATCCCCTGTGAGTCTGGTTTCAGTCCCCTGACTGTGCGTGCGTGTGCGTTTTGTTTGTGGCGTGTGTGTCTGTGTGCTGGACGTGTGTGTGCTGGTGTGTGCCTGTGCCGGTGTGTGTGTGCTTGGGACGGGTAAGGTGCTGGGGAGTGTGGATGGAGCAGAGGCAGGAGGGGTGAGGGACTGTCTGAGGAGGGACACTGCTGCCGTCAGGGAGGAGTCCATGGACCTATTGCCCCTCTGTAGGTCAGACATGCCCGATGAGATGCCCTCCATGAACGACACCAGCTGAGTCAACAGAGCGGTGTGCGCATGGCGGACACTCAGCATGGCTGTCTGCCCTACATGGAGCTGGCGAAGGAGGTACACAGACTCCTCACTCAGGGCAGCAGGGGACACAGGGGCAGGGGGTGCGGTGCCTGGCCCAAAGGAGACACGCTCCCGAACATGGGAGCCTCCACGGACCTGGGGAATGGGAGCCGAAGGGAGGGCGGTGGTGGTGCTGGTGGTGGCGGGGACAGCAACACAAGCTGGGGTGTGGTGGCTGCTGACACCCGCCTCCATAAGGGAGTCATCCTCCGAGCCGCTGTGGTCCTCAGCTGAGGTGGATGCTGCTGAGGACTCCTCGGTGTGGCTCCCCTCGCCCTCCGTGCCACTGGGTCCCTCCAACCACTCCTCGGCTGTTGACCCAGTCTGGCTCTCCGGCTCCTCCTGGTCCGTGGAGCTGTCCCCTTCCGTGGCCGTGGATGTATCTGTAAACAATGGGGAAACAGACAGACATCAGTCACCTGCACCAAACGCACACACCACTGTGAGCACAGCACATTACAGAGCAAGCCCTGGCATCATTAGTTGAACATTGCTAAAAGTGCCCTAACTGAACAGGAGAAGCCAATTGTCAGTCTGATGCCAACCATGGCACTCACATCCCACATGGCCTTGCACCCATCTGTCTGGTGTCTGTTGGAAAGCAACACCCCAGTGTGGACACATGCACCAACTACACAGTAGTTGGACAGTGCAGAGGACACGGTGTAGCATGTGGACATGCACACATCACAACTCTTGCCACTGAGTCAGTACAGGTTTCCGGATGAAAGGGATGCCCAGAGTCAAATAGGAAATGCATGTGATGCATACCAGCGACAGACACCATGATGCACCCATGTCCTGATAGCCATCGCCACAATGGTGTGCATGTAGCACATGTCACTCCCCTGCAGGATCACCAATAAGTAGACACATGCCATGGCGGAGGCATGACTGCTAAGTCATACATCACTGTCTCAGTGATGTATGACTTGGCAGCCAGACAACAACACTCTGCACTGTGTCACAATAGTAGGTCATGGGGAATGCAAGTCCTGGAGCTGCACAAGTGCACATGTACATCCCCCACACAACACATCATCTTAACCCTCATCTGTCCAGGTCATACCGATTGGACATATGGGAGACCTGTGACACTACCCTCTGAACCTGAGCCCCTCACAATCCGCTGTGAATGGGAAACAGCTGCCTGAACTTCACATTCGCATACCCCAGTCTGCACGGGCAGCTGATCAAACACCTATGTGACACACAAGTATCGTCTCCTATGGTCACATCTCCAGTGGCATGCTGAGCCCCTACCGAGAAACACCCCAGCAGTCCTGGCAACAAATCCACAGCACACTGACACAGAGGCAGACACCTGAGGGGTCAAATCACTGCGCACAACGTGTCAGCTTATACCCGGAAGTGGGAGTACAGGTGTATTGGATGGGCTGGAGTAGGCATGACTGTCCTGCCCCACATGAATGAGGGATGAGCCCTGGACAGTGGATAGCTGGCTATGTATGTGTCACACACGTAATCTGCACACTCCTGGGGCCCAAACATTGTTCCCACCCGCTGCATGGGTGTGTGCCAGATACCCCAGGCACATGTGGTGGCTCAGCTCAGCAAGTAGACCGCATATGAAAGCAACACGCAGATTACATGTCCAAACACAGGCATTGTGTGAACAATGGACCCACCCATGATGCCCACAACAGAGTCAGGGAAACAGAGGCTGTCCCCCACCTTGAGTGAAGCAAACTGCAAGGACACAGTCCCAAGTGACACAATTCCCTGAATGTAAGGGCCACACCTGGGTATCAGATGAGGAGTGGGCAGTGCACAATAGAGGGACATGGCTCCTGGACAACATGACTGCTGTACTGTGGTAGTTTAACCAGGCCAGAGGAGGGCACATAGCATGTAATACAGAGTTCACAGTGCAGTCTTTGACTCACCCCCTCCTTGCTGCTGTCTGGCCTTCAGCTGCCCATCCAGGTCTGGAAACACCACCGCCAGGATCTGGAGCATGTGGGGGTCAGGGTCCGTGTTCCGCCCCTCCTGCGAGGAGGCGACAGCTTCAGCTGGACCCGTGCAATCCTCCGGGTCCAGCCCCGAAGGTCCTGCCACCTCTTCTGGCAGTTGCGGATCCGGCGCTTGTAGACCCCCACGGACCGGACAGCCCGGACGATGTCCTTCCAGATCTCCTGCTTCCGATGGGCATTAACCTGTGAGGATGACAAAGTGAAAAGGCCATTACTACACATGCAACATATCCGTGCATGACACAGTTGTATATACATGTCTCAATCACAGGGGCACATGATGGACACAGGCAGTGCAACACTGCCCATGGACAGTTTGCCAGAAGTCACTACATGGTATCATTGCATGGGAAGTAAAACCTTGTTCAAATGCACTGTCACTGCACCATACCTGTTCAGTGCATGTCACTACACACTATGGGGGGTGACAACTACTCAGTGAGCCTGCTAGCCAGTGGCGTGCAGACTTTCAGCCTTGCTAGACAAAATGCACATTCAGAAAGGCAGTGCACAGAACACTCACCTGCTCCCCTGGTGTCCCATACAGCTTGCTGTACTGTGGAAGTAGGCTGTCCAGCAGGGCCTGGTTCTCCTCAAGGCTGAAGGCTGGGGCTCTCTCCACAGTACGTGCCATTGCAGGGTCCAGAGGGGGCAGAGACAGCAGCAGTGCAGTGGCAGATGTCGTCCTGGAGCATGTAGTGCAGGCAAGTGAGCTCTCAGGGGAACAGCCAGCAATATATATGTGCTGCAGAGGCAGATACTGTCCCATGTGTCCAAAGTGATAGGTCCAAGTCATTTGCATCTTCTGAATCTGGCCAATCCATGGAATAGCAGCACCAATACAAGCCCACAGCATCCTTCAAATCTTCAACTTCATGGCATACATGATTTTGCAACATTGTTGTGGGTGACCAACTGAATTTCCAGCAACCGACTCGTTCGAATTTCGAAAACGCGTCCGTTGCCAGGCTAGGCCATTGTCACTGGGTGCGCAACGATCGGTCCATTGCTGTTCAACGCGTACAGGGGTACAACGCGTACCCGCACACATTGAATGCAATGGGCCGGCCGGGTGCACCGATCGGTCCATTGCTGTTCAACACGTACAGGGGTACAACGTGTACCCGCACACATTGAATGCAATGGGCCGGCCGGGCGCACCAATCGGTCCATTGCGGTACACCGCGTACAGGGGTACAACGCGTACCCGCACACATTGAATGCAATGGGCCAGCCGGGTGCACCGATCGGTCCATTGCTGTTCAACGCGTACAGGGGTACAACGCGTACCCGCACACATTGAATGCAATGGGCTGGCCGGGCGCACCGATCGGTCCATTGCGGTATCAACGCGTACAGAGGTACAACGCGTACCCGACACATTGAATGCAATGGGCCGGCCGGGTGCACCGATCGGTCCATTGCGGTACAACGCATACAGGGGTACAACGCGTGCCCGCACACATTGAATGCAATGGGCCGGCCGGGTGCACCGATCGGTCCATTGCGGTTCAACGCGTACAGGAGTACAACACGTACCCGCACACATTGAAGGCAATGGGCCGGCCGGGTGCACCGATCGGTCCATTGCTGTTCAACGCATACAGGGGCACAACGCGTACCCGCACACATTGAATGCAATGGGCCGGCCGGGCGCACCGATCGGTCCATTGCGGTACAACGCGTACAGCGGTACAACGCGTACCCGCACACATTGAATGCAATGGGCCGGCTGGGTGCACCGATCGGTCCATTGCTGTTCAACGCGTACAGGGGTACAACGCGTGCCCGCACATATTGAATGCAATGGGCCGGCCGGGTGCACCGATCGGTCCATTGCTGTTCAACGCGTACAGGAGTACAACGCGTGCACCGCACACATTGAATGCAATGGGCCGGCCGGGCGCACCGATAGGTCCATTGCTGTTCAACGCGTACAGGGGTACAACGCGTGCCCGCACACATTGAATGCAATGGGTCGGCCGGGCGCAACGATCGGTCCATTGCTGTTCAACGCGTACAGAGGTACAACGCGTACCCGACACATTGAATGCAATGGGCCGGCCGGGTGCACCGATCGGTCCATTGCTGTTCAACGCGTACAGGGGTACAACGCGTACCCACACACATTGAATGCAATGGGCCGGCCGGGTGCACCGATCGGTCCATTGCTGTTCAACGCGTACAGGGGTACAACGCGTACCGCACACATTGAATGCAATGGGCCGGCCGGGCGCACCGATCGGTCCATTGCGGTACAACGCGTACAGGGGTACAACGCGTACCCGCACACATTGAATGCAATGGGCCGGCCGGGTGCACCGATCGTCCATTGCGGTACAACGCGTACAGGGGTACAACGCGTACCCGCACACATTGAATGCAATGGGCCGGCCGGGTGCACCGATCGGTCCATTGCTGTTCAACGCGTTCAGGGGTACAACGCGTACCCGCACACATTGAATGCAATGGGCCGGCCGGGCGCACAGATCGGTCCATTGCGGTACAACGCGTACAGTGGTACAACGCGTACCCGCACACATTGAATGCAATGGGCCGGCCGGGTGCACCGATCGGTCCATTGCGGTACTAACGCTGCATAGGGGTACAACGCGTACCCGCCACATTGAATGCAATGGGCCGGCCGGGTGCACCGATCGGTCCATTGCGGTTACAACGCGTACAGGGTACAACACGTACCCGCACACATTGAAGGCAATGGGCCGGCCGGGTGCACCGATCGGTCCATTGCTGTTCAACGCGTACAGGGCACAATGCGTACCGCACACATTGAATGCAATGGGCGGCCGGGCGCACCGATCGGTCCATTGCGGTACAACGCGTACAGGGTACAACGCGTACCCGCACACATTGAATGCAATGGGCCGGCCGGGTGCACCGATCAGTCCATTGCTGTTCAACGCGTACAGGGGTACAACGCGTACCCGCACACATTGAATGCAATGGGCCGGCCGGGTGCACCGATCGGTCCATTGCTGTTCAACAGCGTACAGGGGTACAACGCGTACCCGCACACATTGAATGCAATGGGCCGGCCGGGCGCACCGATAGGTCCATTGCTGTTCAACGCGTACAGGGGTACAACGCGTACCCGCACACATTGAATGCAATGGGCCGGCCGGGCGCACCGAGCGGTCCATTGCTGTTCAACGCGTACAGGGGTACAACGCGTACCCGCACACATTGAATGCAATGGGCCGGCCGGGTGCACCGATCGGTCCATTGCTGTTCAACGCATCCCTGTACAAGTGACTGGCATGTGTCACCATGCCTGTCTCAGATGAACATATGCCAGCCACAGATAGCTCCCAGGGAGTGAGGGGCACACCTACAACACGACAGCCTGTCCAAACTGTATCATAAGGCATGTAAGGCTGCATTTCCTATTGTGTGTATGTTGGTGTACATGTTGTCCTGTGGGTGTCACCTGGGGGCAGCCACCCCAAGGCTGTGCACGTGTTCATGGGGACAGGATCCTGGGTGTTACGTGTACATGACCACTGTGATGTGCAACTGTTCATATCTGTGCATGTGCCATGGTCACATTTCACGGTGGTGTATGTGTATGTCATGTCACATACCCCCTGAGTCCCATGTGGGATGGTATGTTTGAGCCAGGGTGTCCCAGTGGCACAATAGTGATGGTCCTCCACAGTCTGTGTGCATGTAGTGTTTACAATGTCTCTGATTTCATGTGCACAATGGGAGACAGTCTCCACATCCACGTTGTGTGTGCATGGACTTTGATGTTGTGCGTGTGTGTGTCACAGATGTCCATGTCTGTCCTGCAGTGGCAAGTGGGACCACTACCTGTGGGGGTCATGGTTGTTTTGCTGTGGTGTATACATGATACTCCATGTAATGCCAGTGTCCATGTGGCAATACAGGGTCCCTGGGAATGTACCTGTCATTGAGCTGTGATGCCTGGGGCACATCTGTCCTCACATGTCACTGTGGGGGTGATTGTGACATGGCAGCAGGAGATGGGAACTGTGACACGGCCTCATGATATCCAATGGGCCAACCTGGGACTTATTGATGCCACTTGTTGAACCGTGATGACAGATGTTGGCCATGTATGTACCATACATGTCCTTACGGAACTGCACACTTCATGTAGTTGTGCCTCATAATGATGTATGATGTGATATTGAGTGTGTTCAATGCCGCATATGTGGGGTGACTGACAATCTTGCTTTCTTCTCCTCTGCACTGCAGGGCTCCTGCTGTCCATAGACCATTCCCAGTCCTGGCAACGATGGTGGAACGGGACAGCATCCGACGGTACCGCTTCACCAGGCAGCTGATTGAGGATTTGGCAGTGCAGTTGGCCCCACATTTGCAGCCTGGCCGGCCGTATCCTACAGCGCTGACCCCCAAGGTGAAGGTGAAGGTGATGGCAGCCCTACACTTCTTTGCCACCGGTACCTTCCAACATACTGTGGCGACTGCTGGTGGGATGTCACAGACCATGTTGAGCCGTGTGCTCCGCAATGTTTTAGAGGCAATGTTGCTATACCTGAACCGGTACATCTATTTCCCTAGACTGCAACGACTCACTGACGTGAAGAGTGACTTCTATGCCCTGGGGAGGATGCCGCATGTCATTGGCTCCATTGATGGGACACATGTGGCTTTGGTACCACCACAGGCCCAGGAGCAGGCCTACCGTAACCGCAAGCACTACCACTCGGTCAATGCACTGGTGGTGTGTCTTGCAGATATGACCATCACACACGTGTGTGCCCGTTTCCCTGGTTCAGCACACAATGCCTTTGTGATGAGGAGTAGTCGCATCCCCAGGATGATGGCACAGATGCAGAACCAGCGTGCCTGGCTTGTCGGTGTGTACTGACTTTGTGCCATTGTGTGTGATCTGATCTGTAGTATTCCGCCCACTTTTCCAAGTCAGCTAATGTGCACTTGTCTGTCCGTAGGTGACTCGGGATACCCCAACATGCTGTGGTTGCTGACACCCCTCAGGAACCCTGTGACACCAGCCCAGATGCGCTACAATGAGGCACATGGTCGGACCAGGAGAGTGATTGAGCGGACATTTGGTCTCCTGAAGAGCCGCTTCCGCTGCCTCGACAAGACAGGAGGGTCCCTCCCATATGCCCCAGCAAAGGTGTGCAAGATTATCATCGTCTGCTGCATGCTCCACAACCTGGCAGTGCGGAAGGAGTTGCCTCTCATCCAGGATGACAATGACCAACATCCGCCACCTGTGGAGGATCCTGGCCTGGACCACGATGCCAGTGATGATGATGATGATGAGGGTGATGTCCGCACACAGCTCATCACCAACTTCTTTAGCTGAATGTGAGTATCCTGAGGTGTCATGTCAATGATGTGAGTTGGCATGATATGTGTAGGTGGTGCTCTGGTGCTGTTGGAGTGTGTCCATGGGCTACTTGACTGGATGTGTGTAGCGATGTGTGCTTACAGGTGGTCTGTACTCTCCAACAGTGTTGACATGCTAACTTGGTTCTGGGTGGGTATCTTGTAACATGTATTGTGCATGAGTTTTGCTGTTCTGTCCTGTTCTCCATTGCTTTTGACTGTGTGTCATTTCTGTCCTTCACAGGGTACTTTCAGATTCGTTTGGTCAACTGTGTCCACCGACGACGTGATTGTACTTCCAGGGTGGTAGCTGTTGTGTCCCTACAGGTGATGTGCGCCACACCCACGGACTTCCTTCCTTCTACAGTTGTTGACTGTGTGCCCGCTGCCAGGTGGGATTACCTTGCATCTGTAGCGGTTACGACATGTTGCAACTGTGTAATAAACCTGTGCTTCACTTTGTGATGTGCGTTGTCTGTGGTCACACATTTGACTGCCATTTGCTTACTGCACCTGTGGGCTACTTGACTACAACTGGGAATAGGTGTGGTGTCTGTGCATTGCACCGTCTTCCCTGGCAACATCAGTGTAGGCAATGAGTCAGATGGCCTAGGTGTGTATGTGTTGTGTAGCCCTGGTGGTGTGTCTCCCTCATATGTGTCACGTTGCCTTTACTCACATGCCTGTGTTGTACTTGCTGTTGCAGTCCGCATACACAGTGTAATTTTGCAGTTCATCATCCCCATGACAGCACCCACGTTGGAATCACAACAGAGGCAAGTATGGTGTATTAGTGTGTTTATTGTGATACATTTGTGTGAATAGTGCATAGGATTGTTAGTGCTGTACATTTATATTGCAATCAGAAGTTCCTAGGTGAATTGAAAGTCCTGGTAGACAAGAATCCCCAGTATCGGGGCCACAGTTGTCTGAGACATTGGTCCAACTTGTACTCCCATGTCATGTGTGGGAGTTGTGTTGCCATCAACAGGGTGAACAGTCTGTGCACAAAGGTGAACATCCAGAACAGGTTCAGGCTTCCTGGGGGTTGCACTTGGCCATCGGCCTCTCACTTGCCCCTCCTCGGACGACCCTCTTCTTTGGGGGGGCCCCTCAAGTACAGGCTGCTGCGGTGCAGGGGACTCTCCGCCAGAGTCATCCTCCCTCCCTGTGGCAGTTGCAGTTTGTTCAGCACCAGATGTTGTTGGCACACAGGGAGGTGTAGACTGGTTACTGTTCATCTGGCGGAGACATTGTAATATGTCCCTGTGCACCGCCGTCATCTCTTGCAGTGCGTCCCACTTGGACTCCACGCGGGACATGTGAGAGTCCAAGCGGGCATGATGGGCAGCCTGCTGCTGTTTCATGTCTCTGAGGAGCCCCACTACCTGGCTGAGATCTCCGGTGCTGGACTGGTACGCATCGGCTATGCGTACCAGTTGTGGGTCGTCATGCACACCAGACACCTCTGCAAGCAGCGACCTCTGTCTCCCACCCTCCCACCACCCCTGCCGACATGTGCAGTGCATGCAGTGGCACGCACAGATGACCCTGGTCCCCCTTGGGGGTTGGTGGTGGTGGTGGTGTCCATGGCCCCACGTTGGTCCAGGGTCCCTGTGCTGGTGGTGCTCCTTGTTCTGTCCATGTCGGCAGGGATGGTATTTGTGGTGACAGTCGTTGGAGGGGTGGGTGCAGGGGGTGCAGCTGGTGGTCCTGCTGGTGCTGCAGCTGGTGGTCCTGCTGGTGCTGCATGTTGACTTGCACCGGAGGTGCCAGGTTGGTCTTCTTCATCCGAGGAGGGCAGAGGCTGTACGACACCAGTGAGCTCTGTATCCTCTTGAGCCTGGGACTGGGACTCCTCAGCGTCTGCTGCTGTGTCCCCATCATCACCTGTTTTTGGGAGACACACACAATGTATGTTATGTTTCTGCAGGCATCAATGGTTGACACACCTGACAGTTGTGACTGTGCCTCTGGGTGCGGGCCTGTACATTGCATTGTCCTAAGTTGTCACAGTCAGGGGTTGATATTGGTGTAGCACATTGTCCTGCATTATTTGGGCATTTCTATGTATTTGTTGGGGTGTGAACATGGTCTGCATTGGTTGTATTTGGTTGACAGCCGGCCCTCCTTCCCACCCAGCCAGTCAGTTATCCCACCATGGACTGTGCTTGCATTGCAGGGAGTGAAAGTTGTCTTTCAGGATGTCAGTCAGTGGTGTCCTGCTGTTGGTTGTTGCACAGTTGCCAGCAGGGCCTTGTGCTCCCCACAGCAGTAACCAGTGTCAGCCATCTTGTCAGTTGTTTTCCACTCCCTGTGATGTGAGCATGGTTCAGGGTGGTGTTGATGGGACAGTTGTGGGGGTGAGCTTTGTCTGTGACTATGACTTCCATCATGCTATTGCCTCCACCCCACTTCCCAGCATTCCCATACTTACTTGCTTTTGTGGGGAGTTCAGTGTGCGTGGGTGTGAGAGCAATGGCAAGATGGCTGACAGTGGTGTCCTGCTGTTGGTTGGTGTGCAGTTCCCAGCATGCCCTTGTGCTCCCCATGACACAGCAACAGTGTCAGACATCTTTGATGGGCCTTTCCACTCTCTGTGGGATGTGCATGCGTGAGTGTGAGCTTGCTGGGCCATGTGGTGGGGGATGTAGAGCTGTGACTACGACTCCCATCATGCTATTGCCTCTACCCCCCTTCCCAGCATGCCCATCCTTCCTTCGTTTTGACTCTGCTTCCCTGTGGGGTGGGCTGCCTGTGCTGACAGGATGGCTGAGAGTGTTGTCCTGGCAGTTGTTTGGCTAAAAGTCCAAAGAGTGTCCCTGTGCTTCACACAACATAACCCAGGGTGGAGGTTCTTTGTGGGATCTTGAGTTAGGATGTGAGGCATTGCATTCTCCCAGGTGGGTTATGTGGAGTATGTGTTGAGGGTGTGTGTGAGGGAGGTGCTTGTGACTATGGTCAGTGCTGCAAGTCCTCCTTCCCACCCAGCCAGATATCCCACCATGGAACGTGCTTGCATTGCAGAGAGTGCAAGTTGGCTTTCAGGATGTCAGGCAGTGGTGTTGTGCTGTTTGTTGGTGCACAGTTCCCAGCAGGGCCTTGTGCTCCCCACAGCAGTAGCCAGTGTCAGCCATCTTGTCAGTCCTTATCCACTCCCTGTGATGTGAGCATGGTTCAGGGTGGTGTTGATGGGCCAGTTGTGAGGCTGAGCAATATCTGTGCCTACTACTCCCATCATGCTATTGCCTCCACCCCCTTCCCAGCATGCCAATGCTTCCTTCCTTTGACTCTGCTTCCCTGTGGGGTGGGCTGCCTGTGCTGACAGGATGGCTGGGAGTGTTGTCCTGGCAGTTGTTTGGCTAAAAGTCCAAAGAGTGTCCCTGTGCTTCACACGACATAACCCAGGGTGGAGGTTCTTTGTGGGATCTTGAGTTAGGATGTGAGGCATTGCATTCTCCCAGGTGGGTTATGCGGAGTATGTGTTGAGGGGTGTGTGAGGGGAGGTGCTTGTGACTATGGTCAGTGCTGCAAGTCCTCCTTCCCACCCAGCCAGATATCCCACCATGGAACGTGCTTGCATTGCAGAGAGTGCAAGTTGGCTTTCAGGATGTCAGGCAGTGGTGTGGTGCTGTTTGTTGGTGCACAGTTCCCAGCAGGGCCTTGTGCTCCCCACAGCAGTAGCCAGTGTCAGCCATCTTGTCAGTCCTTATCCACTCCCTGTGATGTGAGCATGGTTCAGGGTGGTGTTGATGGGCCAGTTGTGAGGCTGAGCAATATCTGTGCCTACTACTCCCATCATGCTATTGCCTCCCCCCCCTTCCCAGCATACCCATGCTTCCTTCCTTTTGACTCTGCTTCCCTGTGGGGTGGGCTGCCTGTGCTGACAGGATGGCTGGGAGTGTTGTCCTGGCAGTTGTTTGGCTAAAAGTCCAAAGAGTGTCCCTGTGCTTCACACGACATAACCCAGGGTGGAGGTTCTTTGTGGGATCTTGAGTTAGGATGTGAGGCATTGCATTCTCCCAGGTGGGTTCTGTGGAGTTTGTGTTGAGGGGGTGTGTGAGGGGAGGTGCTTGTGACTATGGTCAGTGCTGCGAGTCCTCCTTCCCACCCAGCCAGATATCCCACCATGGAACGTGCTTCCATTGCAGGGAGTGGAAGTTGTCTCTCAGGATGTCAGTCAGTGGTGTCCTGCTGTTGGTTGTTGCACAGTTGCCAGCAGGGCCTTGTGCTCCCCACAGCAGTAGCCAGTGTCAGCCATCTTGTGAGTCCTTTTCCACTCCCTGTGATGTGCGCATGGTTCATGGTGGTGTTGATGGGACAGTTGTGGGGGTGAGCAATATCTGTGACTACGACTCCCATGATGCTATTGGCTACACTGACTTGCCCAGCATACACAGAATTCCTTTCTTTCAGTGGTCTTCACTGTGTGTTGGTGTTGTAGTGGTGGCTACATGTCTGGATGTGTTTGTTAGTTATATTTGTGCCACTGCCTAGCTGTAGTTGTAGTTGTGTTTGTACATGTGATGGCACGGTTAAATGTAACTTTGAGATGGCATGTGTTGTGTTTATCTGACTGACATACACATTTTGGGATCATTCTGTTCTGGTTGCTGTGTAATTGCTATGAGTGCATGGTTTGACTCTCCCCTTGACAGTGATGTGTGTGTGTATTGTGGCAGAATATTGTGTACAGTTGTTGTGTACTCACCAGGCTCTGGGATGTTCTCTAGTCCATAGACGCTCACTGGCGGAAGGATGGCCCGCACCTTCTCCTCCCAGGGCCTGAGGTATACTGGCTTGGCAGGAGGGCCACTCCCGGTGTATTGGCTCAGGAGGTAGTCTTTCTTGAGCAGCTCCCGTACCCTCCTGCGCACGTCATACCACCTGTTCTGGATGTCAGTCTTTGTGCGCAGACATGGTGATTGTGCGTTCACCCTGTTGATGATCCTCTCCCACATCTTGGTTTTCTGGGAGATGGGTGTCTGTTGGACCAGTGTGCCAAACAGCTGTGGCTCTACCCTGAGGATCTCGTCTACCAGGACTTCCAATTCACAATCTAGGAACTTGTGATTCTTCTTGGGGGGCATGGTGATGGGTGGTGATGGTGAGTGATGTGTGTGTTGGTGTGCAGGTGAGGGTGTGTGAGTGTGTGTTTTGCTGGGTGTATGTGAGGTAGCTATTTGTTGGTGTGCTGATGGTGTGTGGCTTGTGTGAGGGATGAGCTGTGGGTGTGTGGTTGCTGTCTGTTGAGTGCTGGCAGTAGAATAACATTTGCAAAGGATCATGGTTGGGATTTGTGTCCTTTATATGGGTGGAGTTGTGGGTGTGTCTTTGTTCTCTGTCCCCACCCCCAGTATTTATTGGCTTTGTAATTGCTTGTTTGGCCTTTTTTTGTATATTTTCCCTTAGTACTTTCTGTGCATGTTAGAAACGTTCTTGTGACCGAGTCGGACCCTGCAGTTGTCTCGTACGGTCTTCTCCGCTTCGTTCACGCTGTGTTTGTGCAGTTTTCTATACTGCGTACGCGTCGGTCGTGGTGTTTTGTGTTACTTCGGCTCGGTTTTGTATGCGTGTCGGTCGTACGGCTTGTCCTCCGTATGTCTCGGTCATGGTTTTCGCGCCTTGCATCGTACTTTGCGGTTTGGAGTTCGCGTGTACGTTTCGGTTGGATTTGTTCCGGGTGCGTGTCGGTCGGTTCGATTCGCGTGTTTTTCCGGCCGGATTGCTGTTTTCCGTGCGGTTCGGTCGTTCGGCTTGGGTTCAGTACGTGTCGGTCGGATTTTGCACGCCTTGCATCGTACTTGGCGTGTCGGGCGCCACAGGTACGTGTCGGTCGGAATTAATTCCGGCTCCGAGTCGGTCGGTGCTTTTTCCGGCCCGAATCGGAATCGGCCCCTGAGTCTTCCTCCTTTTACCATACAATATTTCCTTAGAATATGATTTCCCATTATTTTTGCTTTTTTTCTTCTTATTCTTTTTTGTTGTTAAGGCATTCTTTGTACTTCCCACATTGTGCACACTGTTTTTAGGCTTTGAAATGTTTTTAATAAATTGTTTTCTTCTCTTACCGCAAGATTTTTTATTTTTCCCCACATGTTGTTGTTTATCTAATTCTTGCTGTTGTCGTTTCTTGAAATAAAACTCCTTTTTTTGTTGTTTCCTCTTTTGTGTTTTTTAAGCCATGGCAAGTTTTTTTTTAATGATGATGAACAATATCTGTTTAAAAAAAAATATATATAATATTATTAAAATAAATCTATAAAATATACTATTTTATTAGTAAACAAACATGTTCTACATAAAAACTATTTAAACACTTTGTTTTGAAATCGCAATCCATTTACTGCAGTATACAGGTACTAATTGGATAATTCTAGGATTGAATAAGTGAATAAGTAGTGTTTACGTGTTTAGAGGACTGCATCAATATTGGATAAATGATTCTAAGACTGTAAGTATTACTACCTGGGTCATTGCATGAGTACATAGGTACTGACTGGATAGAGTACTGCATGAAAAGAGAATGGAGACATCATTAATGCTTGGATTTTGCACAGTGATTAGATAAGGACATGGTATTGGCTGCATAATTAGAAGACTGCACACAGAGTGACAGTATGATTGGGGCACTGCATCAGTACTACTTAACTTATTACAGGAGTGAATCAGTAGGCTACAGGGGGTTATTGGCCTGCATAAATTGTGCACATTTGACTGTAGCACTTGTCTCTTCATGCCTAAGTCATTGTACTAGTGCATGGACAGTGACTGGGTAGGTAGAGTGCTGGTAGTTGACAGCAGGGTGAGTTTATAAGTGCTTGTGTTTTGGCACAGACATTAGACAAGGACATAGTTCTCTCAGGATGTTTGCAAGAGTGGACAAAGACTGGTGGTGTGATTGGGGCACTGCATGAGTACTATCTGGATTATTGCAGGAGTGAATCAGTAGTCTGCAGGGGGTTAGGGGCCTGCATAGATTGTGCACATTTGGCTGTAGCACTGTGTGTCTTAATGCCTGAGTGATTGTACAAGTGCATGGACAGTGACTGGGTAGATAGAGTACTGGTAGTTGACAGCAGGGTGAGTTTATAAGTGCTTGTGTTTCGGCACAGAGATTAGATAAGGAGATGGTTCTGTCAGAATGATTGCAAGAGTGGACAGAGACTGACAGTGTAATTGGGGCACTGCATGAGTACGACTTAGATTATTACAGGAGTGAATCATTAGTCTGCATGGGGTTAGGGGCCTGCATAGATTGTGCACATTTGACTATAGCACTGTGTGTCTAAATGCCTGAGGCATTCTATAAGTGCATGGACAGTGACTGGATAGTTAGAGTGCTGGTAGTTGACAGCAGGGTGAGTTTATTAGTGCTTGTGTTTCTGCATAGTGATTAGATAAAGTCATGGTTGTGTCAGGATGATAGGAGGAGTGGACAGAGAGTGACACTGTGATCGCTGATCTGCATGGCTACTACCTGGATTTTTGCAGGAGTGAATCAGTAGTCTGCATGGGGTTAGGGGCCTGCATAGATTGTGCACATTTGACTGTACCACTACGTTTGTTAATGCCTGAGGCATTCTACAAGTGCATGGACAGTGACTGGATAGTTAGAGTGCTGGTACTTGACAGCAGGGCGAGTTTATAAGTACTTGTGTTTCTGCATAGTGATTAGATAAAGTCATGGTTCTGTCAGGATGATAGGAGGAGTGGACAGAGAGTGACACTGTGATCGCTGAACTGCATGGCTACTACCTGGATTTTTGCAGGAGTGAATCAGTAGTCTACAGGGGGTTAGGGGCCTGCATAGATTGTCCACATTTGACTGTAGCACGGTGTCTCTTCATGCCCGAGTCATTGTACAAGTGCATAGATAGTGACTGAGTACGTAGTGCTGGTAGTTGATAGCAGAGTGAGTTTATAAGTGCTTGTGTTTCGGCACAGACATTAGACAAGGACATAGTTCTGTCAGGATGATTGCAAGAGTGGACAAAGAGTGGTAGTGTGATTGGGGCACTGCATAAGTACTACTTAGATTATTACAGGAGTGAATCAGTAGTCTGCATGGGGTTAGGGGCCTGCATAGATTGTGCACATTTGACTGTACCACTGCGTGTGTTAATGCCTGAGGCATTCTACAAGTGTATGGACAGTGACTGGATAGTTAGAGTGCTGGTAGTTGACAGCAGGGTGAGTTTATAAGTGCTTGTGTTTCTGCATAGTGATTAGATAAAGTCATGGTTCTGTCAGGATGATAGGAGGAGTGGACAGAGAGTGTCACTGTGATCGCTGATCTGCATGGCTACTACTTGGATTTTTGCAGGAGTGAATCAGTAGTCTGCAGGGGGTTAGGGGCCTGCATACATTGTGCACATTTGACTGTAGCACGGTGTCTCTTCATTCCCGAGTCATTGTACAAGTGCATAGATAGTGACTGAGAACGTAGAGTGCTGGTAGTTGATAGCAGAGTGAGTTTATAAGTGCTTGTGTTTCGGCACAGAGATTAGTTAAGGAGATGGTTCTGTCAAAATGATTCCAAGAGTGGACAGAGAGTGATAGTCTGATTGGGGCACTGCATGAGTACTACTTAGATTATTACAGGAGTGAATGATTAGTCTGCAAGGGGGTAAAGGGCCTGCATAGATTGTGCACATTTGACTATAGCACTGTGTGTCTTAATGCCTGAGGCATTCTACAAGTGCATGGACAGTGACTGGATAGTTAGAGTGCTAGTAGTTGACAGCTGGCTGAGTTTATAAGTGCTTGTGTTTCTGCATAGTGATTAGATAAAGTCATGGTTCTGTCAGGATGACAGGAGGAGTGGACAGAGAGTGACACTGTGATTGCTGATCTGCATGGCTACTACCTGGATTTTTGCAGGAGTGAATCAGTAGTCTGCAGGGGGTTAGGGGCCTGCATAGATTGTGCACATTTGGCTGTAGCACTGCGTGTCTTAATGCCTGAGTGATTGTACAAGTGCATGGACAGTGACTGAGTAGATAGAGTACTGGTAGTTGACAGCAGGGTGAGTTTATAAGTGCTTGTGTTTCAGCACAGAGATTAGATAAGGAGATGGTTCTGTCAGGATGATTGCAAGAGTGGGCAGAGACTGACAGTGTAATTGGGCCACTGCATGAGTACTACTTAGATTATTACAGGAGTGAATCAGTAGTCTTCAGGGGGGTAGGGGCCTACATAGATTGTCTACATTTGACTGTATCACGGTGTCTCTTTATGCCTGAGTCATTGTATAAGTGCATAGATAGTGACTGAGTAGGTAGACTACTGGTAGTTGACAGCAGGGTGAGTTTATAAGTGCTTGTGTTTCGGCACAGAGATTAGATAAGGAGATGGTTCTGTCAGGATGATTCCAAGAGTGGACAGAGAGTAATAGTCTGATTGGGGCACTGCATGAGTACTACTTAGATTATTACAGGAGTGAATCATTAGTCTGCATGGGGTTAGGGGCCTGCATAGATTGTGCACATTTGACTATAGCACTGTGTGTCTAAATGCCTGAGGCATTCTATAAGTGCATGGACAGTGACTGGATAGTTAGAGTGCTGGTAGTTGACAGCAGGGTGAGTTTATTAGTGCTTGTGTTTCTGCATAGTCGTTAGATAAAGTCATGGTTGTGTCAGGATGATAGGAGGAGTGGACAGAGAGTGACACTGTGATCGCTGATCTGCATGGCTACTACCTGGATTTTTGCAGGAGTGAATCAGTAGTCTGCATGGGGTTAGGGGCCTGCATAGATTGTGCACATTTGACTGTACCACTACGTATGTTAATGCCTGAGGCATTATACAAGTGCATGGACAGTGACTGGATAGTTAGAGTGCTGGTACTTGACAGCAGGGCGAGTTTATAAGTACTTGTGTTTCTGCATAGTGATTAGATAAAGTCATGGTTCTGTCAGGATGATAGGAGGAGTGGACAGAGAGTGACACTGTGATCGCTGATCTGCATGGCTACTACCTGGATTTTTGCAGGAGTGAATCAGTAGTCTACAGGGCGGTTGGGGCCTACATAGATTGTCCACATTTGACTGTAGCACGGTGTCTCTTCATGCCCGAGTCATTGTACAAGTGCATAGATAGTGACTGAGTACGTAGTGCTGGTAGTTGATAGCAGAGTGAGTTTATAAGTGCTTGTGTTTCGGCACAGACATTAGACAAGGACATAGTTCTGTCAGGATGATTGCAAGAGTGGACAAAGAGTGGTAGTGTGATTGGGGCACTGCATAAGTACTACTTAGATTATTACAGGAGTGAATCAGTAGTCTGCATGGGGTTAGGGGCCTGCATAGATTGTGCACATTTGACTGTACCACTGCGTGTGTTAATGCCTGAGGCATTCTACAAGTGTATGGACAGTGACTGGATAGTTAGAGTGCTGGTAGTTGACAGCAGGGTGAGTTTATAAGTGCTTGTGTTTCTGCATAGTGATTAGATAAAGTCATGGTTCTGTCAGGATGATAGGAGGAGTGGACAGAGAGTGTCACTGTGATCGCTGATCTGCATGGCTACTACTTGGATTTTTGCAGGAGTGAATCAGTAGTCTGCAGGGGGTTCGCGGCCTGCATACATTGTGCACATTTGACTGTAGCACGGTGTCTCTTCATGCCCGAGTCATTGTACAAGTGCATAGATAGTGACTGAGAACGTAGAGTGCTGGTAGTTGATAGCAGAGTGAGTTTATAAGTGCTTGTGTTTCGGCACAGAGATTAGTTAAGGAGATGGTTCTGTCAAAATGATTCCAAGAGTGGACAGAGAGTGATAGTCTGATTGGGGCACTGCATGAGTACTACTTAGATTATTACAGGAGTGAATGATTAGTCTGCAAGGGGGTAAAGGGCCTGCATAGATTGTGCACATTTGACTATAGCACTGTGTGTCTTAATGCCTGAGGCATTCTACAAGTGCATGGACAGTGACTGGATAGTTAGAGTGCTAGTAGTTGACAGCTGGCTGAGTTTATAAGTGCTTGTGTTTCTGCATAGTGATTAGATAAAGTCATGGTTCTGTCAGGATGACAGGAGGAGTGGACAGAGAGTGACACTGTGATTGCTGATCTGCATGGCTACTACCTGGATTTTTTGCAGGAGTGAATCAGTAGTCTGCAGGGGGTTAGGGGCCTGCATAGATTGTGCACATTTGGCTGTAGCACTGCGTGTCTTAATGCCTGAGTGATTGTACAAGTGCATGGACAGTGACTGAGTAGATAGAGTACTGGTAGTTGACAGCAGGGTGAGTTTATAAGTGCTTGTGTTTCAGCACAGAGATTAGATAAGGAGATGGTTCTGTCAGGATGATTGCAAGAGTGGGCAGAGACTGACAGTGTAATTGGGGCACTGCACGAGTACTACTTAGATTATTATAGGTGTCAATCAGTAGTCTTCAGGGGTGTAGTGCCCTACATAGATTGTCTACATTTGACTGTATCACGGTGTCTCTTTATGCCTGAGTCATTGTACAAGTGCATAGATAGTGACTGAGTAGGTAGACTACTGGTAGTTGACAGCAGGGTGAGTTTATAAGTGCTTGTGTTTCGGCACAGAGATTAGATAAGGAGATGGTTCTGTCAGGATGATTCCAAGAGTGGACAGAGAGTGATAGTCTGATTGGGGCACTGCATGAGTACTACTTAGATTATTACAGGAGTGAATCATTAGTCTGCATAGGGTTAGGAGCCTGCATAGATTGTGCACATTTGACTATAGCACTGTGTGTCTAAATGCCTGAGGCATTCTATAAGTGCATGGACAGTGACTGGATAGTTAGAGTGCTGGTAGTTGACAGCAGGGTGAGTTTATTAGTGCTTGTGTTTCTGCATAGTGATTAGATAAAGTCATGGTTGTGTCAGGATGATAGGAGGAGTGGACAGAGAGTGACACTGTGATCGCTGATCTGCATGGCTACTACCTGGATTTTTGCAGGAGTGAATCAGTAGTCTGCAGGGGGTTAGGGGCCTGCATAGATTGTGCACATTTGACTGTACCACTGCGTATGTTAATGCCTGAGGCATTCTACAAGTGCATGGACAGTGACTGGATAGTTAGAGTGCTGGTACTTGACAGCAGGGCGAGTTTATAAGTACTTGTGTTTCTGCATAGTGATTAGATAAAGTCATGGTTCTGTCAGGATGATAGGAGGAGTGGACAGAGAGTGACACTGTGATCGCTGAACTGCATGGCTACTACCTGGATTTTTGCAGGAGTGAATCAGTAGTCTGCAGGGGGTTAGGGGCCTGCATAGATTGTCCACATTTGACTGTAGCACGGTGTCTCTTCATGCCCGAGTCATTGTATAAGTGCATAGATAGTGACTGAGTACGTAGTGCTGGTAGTTGATAGCAGAGTGAGTTTATAAGTGCTTGTGTTTCGGCACAGACATTAGACAAGGACATAGTTCTGTCAGGATGATTGCAAGAGTGGACAAAGAGTGGTAGTGTGATTGGGGCACTGCATAAGTACTACTTAGATTATTACAGGAGTGAATCAGTAGTCTGCATGGGGTTAGGGGCCTGCATAGATTGTGCACATTTGACTGTACCACTGCGTGTGTTAATGCCTGAGGCATTCTACAAGTGTATGGACAGTGACTGGATAGTTAGAGTGCTGGTAGTTGACAGCAGGGTGAGTTTATAAGTGCTTGTGTTTCTGCAGAGTGATTAGATAAAGTCATGGTTCTGTCAGGATGATAGGAGGAGTGGACAGAGAGTGTCACTGTGATCGCTGATCTGCATGGCTACTACTTGGATTTTTGCAGGAGTGAATCAGTAGTCTGCAGGGGGTTAGGGGCCTGCATACATTGTGCACATTTGACTGTAGCACGGTGTCTCTTCATGCCCGAGTCATTGTACAAGTGCATAGATAGTGACTGAGAACGTAGAGTGCTGGTAGTTGATAGCAGAGTGAGTTTATAAGTGCTTGTGTTTCGGCACAGAGATTAGATAAGGAGATGGTTCTGTCAGGATGATTGCAAGAGTGGGCAGAGACTGACAGTGTAATTGGGGCACTGCATGAGTACTACTTAGATTATTACAGGAGTGAATCAGTAGTCTACAGGGGGGTAGGGGCCTACATAGATTGTCTACATTTGACTGTATCACGGTGTCTCTTTATGCCTGAGTCATTGTACAAGTGCATAGATAGTGACTGAGTAGGTAGACTACTGGTAGTTGACAGCAGGGTGAGTTTATAAGTGCTTGTGTTTCGGCACAGAGATTAGATAAGGAGATGGTTCTGTCAGGATGATTCCAAGAGTGGAGACAGAGTGATAGTCTGATTGGGGCACTGCATGAGTACTACTTAGATTATTACAGGAGTGAATCATTAGTCTGCATGGGGTTAGGGGTCTGCATAGATTGTGCACATTAGACTATAGCACTGTGTGTCTTAATGCCTGAGGCATTCTACAAGTGCATGGACAGTGACTGGATAGTTAGAGTGCTGGTAGTTGACAGCAGGGTGAGTTTATAAGTGCTTGTGTTTCTGCATAGTGATTAGATAAAGTCATGGTTCTGTCTGGATGATAGGAGGAGTGGACAGAGAGTGACACTGTGATCGCTGATTTGCGTGGCTACTACCTGAATTTTTGCAGGAGTTAATCAGTAGTCTGCAGGGGGTTAGGGGCCTGCATACATTGTGCACATTTGGCTGTAGCACGGTGTCTCTTCATGCCCGAGTCATTGTACAAGTGCTTAGATAGAGACTGAGTACGTAGAGTGCTGGTACTTGACAGCAGGGCGAGTTTATAAGTACTTGTGTTTCTGCATAGTGATTAGATAAAGTCATGGTTCTGTCAGGATGATAGGAGGAGTGGACAGAGAGTGACACTGTGATTGCTGATCTGCATGGCTACTACCTGGATTTTTGCAGGAGTGAATCAGTAGTCTGCAAGGGGTTAGGGGCCTGCATAGATTGTGCACATTTGGCTGTAGCACTGCATGTCTTAATGCCTGAGTGATTGTACAAGTGCATGGACAGTGACTGAGTAGATAGAGTAATGGTAGTTGACAGCAGGGTGAGTTTATAAGTGCTTGTGTTTCGCCACAGAGATTAGATAAGGACATGGTTCTGTCAGGATGATTGCAAGAGTGGACAGAGAGTGATAGTCTGATTGGGGCACTGCATGAGTACTACTTAGAAGACAGCAGAGGATTATTGCACCGTATAGATTGTGCACATTTACCTACAAAGTACCTACGAAATTAGACATTATAGAACCACAGAAACACTTCTCATGTACTTTTAAAATCACATATTGACTACCTTTGCCTACCTTTGCACTCATGTAATCTATCAGGTACCTCTCATTAATTCAGTAAATATAGTTATAACTATATAAATACAATCTAAACAAATACATGACTCATGACATACTATCTACTTAAGGAGACAACTACTACATACCCGAAAGAGTAAAATGTAGTGGTTTTCTTTTGAACTACATATTGCCAATTAAATCTTGAAATATGCAACATCATCAAACTGTATCTCTCAACAGACTTAATTAAGAACAGTAATTTACACCACCTTTTTCATGTTTTTTTTAAAAGCACACAAACTCTACAAACTAATAACAAAATTGTAATCATTAACACCTTATATGATCTTCTTGCAAACAGCACAGATGTACCTCCTTTGACCAAACTATCTATAATAATGCCATTTTTTTAAACTATACCTTTTTACTGATAAGAAATATGCATGCTTAATAAACTGCACCTTAAATAAATATTTTAGAAAATACACATTCTTCATGCATATTTAACCAATTAATAATAAATAAGAACCATCATTCAACTATACCTTTCAAGACACTTAATAATATATATATTAGTGCACATACTATTTTTTAACAAAGTTCAAATTCACTAGAAATGATCTCAATATATATCTGTACATTTAATAAATTAATTTAACCTGCAGAGTTTCATAAAAAAGTCAAATCTATTTTACATAAATCTCTTAAAAATATAACTCACCTTTTAAATAAATCTGTTGAATGAAAAATCTCACACACTCACTCAGGATTTTCTTTTTCACACAGAGAATGTAGATGAGCACACTCTCCAATGTAAAACCAGTAATGGCAAACTTTCCCTCTAATTTGTCATACATATACACATAACCCACAAATGACATTACTTCCCAGTGTTTTTCAAATTGGAAAACGAATTTCCATTGGTCATAGAGAATAATACTTTTCAACTGACATCTTCACCCCTTGTCCTTAATATCAGTTTCCATAGCAACAGGTCATGCAACATTCAACTTAGCTGCCAGGTCACAAGTTCAACACACAATGTTGCAAATGACAACAGCAAGTGTGGTTGGCTTAGCAAAGCATGCCCTTATCCTTTCTGCTGTACCTTTCAAACTTTTCTTAATAACCAATAAGAAACATGCTTTCTAAACAAAGTAAAATGCACCCTAAATTTGAAAGTAGAGTGTTGTTAAACAGCCAATCAAATCTCTACTTTCCTAAAAACAGTATGTTGTCTACCATTTTAGATAGAGTTCTTTCTACCACCTGCCTACCTCAGCTACAGACATCTTCTCATTACCTACAGAGATCCCTTCAAGATGCTTTCAGTGTGGATTGTTGGGCACAGCTATGTTTTCTGGTGCAAAAGGTATGCTGAAAGCAGAGGTATTGACAAAGACCTAGCTTTGCAAAATGTAGATATCAAATGGATTGGACAGAGAGGATTGAAGTGGCACCAATTGATGCCATTGGTTAGAACCTTTATGCACCTCCAACCTCCTGACCTCATTATTGTGCACTGTGGTGGCAATGACCTAGGCACATTGACTGGGATAGGTCTGGAAATGCTATTGAAGGGCACCTTTGCAGAATTGATGTTGCTTTTCCCCCAAACTGCCTTGGTCTACTCTAACATATGCCAAAGACAGAAAAGGAAATGGTCCAATCAATTTTGTCCACAGATTGAGAAAGCTAGAAAAAATGTCAATAAAGCTGTTTCTGCTTATCTCAGAGACCATAGGATGGAGTCCATATACAACAACAATCTGCGTTTTAATATGAATGGCATATACAGGAGAGATGGTGTACATTTCACAGATGAGGGAAACAGAGTCTTTCTCAACAACTTCAGACTCTGCATTGGCACTTACATGTAGCTACCATCTTCTCACAATAAACACAAGGGCTCTTTTAGAGCCACCCAAAATCCAAACATGCAACCTAGATATATTATAAAAAAATCTTCCTTTTTTTTTCCCTAGGAGTCGTGCACCTGGCGCGGCCAGGAGTCGCGCACCCCTCGCGTTCACACCAGTGGGTCGCGCTGAGCGCCGTGCTGGGGACGCAACTCCAATTTTTTTTTAAACGGGCTCCTACCACTCATTTTTATTCGCCCCGGGGACCCCATCCCCGTGGCCTACTCACTTCGTTGGGGACCATGGGGGGAGCCCCAATGCCCCCATGGTCCCACCAGCTCCCCGCGTCCTGCGAGAGCCGGCATTGCTTTTCCACATGGGGACCTGCTGACATGCAGCTCCCCGTGTGGAAAAGCAATTCTGCTTTGGATTTTGGAAGAGAGAGCAGGTTTCCCTGCTCTCTCTTCCAAAATCCAAACCAGAGTTTGCTATGGTAGGGCGGGAGGCGTGCTCCTGCCCTACCATAGCAAACAGCAGTGTCCTGGGGGTGGGCACCCTGGGGCTCTGCAGGAGCCGGCCCTGGGGGGTGGCGGTCCCCAGGGCCATCGAAGGCTCCAGGAGGGGGGCCCCACGGCCCCCCACACATATTTTGCAAAGCCCCAGGGAGGTGTTGGTCCCCGGGGCTCAGGGGTCCAAAATGGACCCCTGCATTTTAACAGTTAGTGCCCCGGGGAGGTGGTGGACCCCGGGGCATGTAGGTTGGCTGGAGCCCCCTCACACATTTTTCTTTTTTAATTTTATTTAAATTTAGAGCCCCGGGGAGGTGGCAGTCCACGGGTCCCCACTTTACATTATACAAATCCCCCCGGGACCTGGCCCACCCGGGGGGTTAAAAATAACGAAGCGTGAAAACCCTCGCTTCGTTTTTTTTAAAAATTTTCACCAAGATCCGCGCACCCAGCGCGCATTCCGGTGTTTTAAAAAAAAATAATGCTTTTTTGGGCCCTTGGGGTCCTTGTGGGACCCCCTGAGCAGGCCTAGGGGTCAGGGTGTTTCTACCCTGCCCCCTTTTCTTCTTTGACACCTTTGTTTCCCTGTTTACTTCTGACTCAGTTCTACCGAGTCACAAAATGGCTGCCAACACTTCCTGGTTTGGAGTGTTGACAGCCAATTAGCATGAAGCTCGTGGTCGGGAGGGTGCGCGGATCCACCGCGGCCATAGATATCAAAACTTTTATTTTTTGATTTTCTCAGCAACTACTGAACAGATTTACACCATTTAAAAAAAGGGTGCTTTCTGAACCAAGCACTACCTTTTTGCCAAATTTGGTGTAATTCCGTTCAGCAGTTTTGGCTGTAACCGTGTCTAAAGTTTCCTATGGGAAATTGATTTTTTGACCTCTATTTTTTGATTTTCTCCGCAACTACTGAACGGATTTACACCATTTAAAAAAAAGGTCGCTTTCTGAACCAAGGGCTACCTTTTTGCCAAATTTGGTGTAATTCCGTTCAGCAGTTCGGGCTGTAGCCATGTCTAAAATTTCCTATGGGAATTAACATGGAGAAAACACGTTTTGGGACCCCCCTTTTTTCTCGGCCCCCGCTTGATAAACCACCCCGAAACTTTCAAGATAGGAGCAGACCGGAGCGGGCCATTCGTTTTGAAAATTTCACGAAGATTCGTCAACCAGCGCCAAAGTTATTGGGAAAAGAATGTTACGAATTTCCTATGGATAATAGGTCCTAACTATAACTATCTACTGGCGACCGCCAGTAGATTATATATATATATATTTTTAACGCAAACTATGTGTCTGACCTTACTAAAGGAAATAATTTCTCTCGTATGTTAGGACTCAATGTCCCAGAAGGCAATGGATAACACGCCCACTGGGGGCGGTCATACCTATGAAGTAATTAAAAGGAAATGACATTACCATGAGAGTTTCAGTTACGTGTTTGCTGCCCAAGAAGAAGGGATTTGATATCCTGAAACGCGTCGGCATTGATTTTAAGGTGAAACAAGACGGCATGCTGCATTTTACAGTGAAGCAATGTCGAGTGACCTCCTATGCGCAAAGGCACATTGGATGAAAATATATATATATATATATTCACTGAAAAAACCGTAGGTTTCAGACATGTTATAGTTACAAATTAGCATTTAAAAAACCTTTGAAATTCACTGAAAAAACCATAGGTTTCAGGGACGTTATAGTTACAAATTAGCATTTAAAAAACCTTTGAAATTCACTGAAAAAACCATAGGTTTTAGGGACAGTTATAGTTAGTTGGACATTAGACTCGTACAAAACCCGTGAAATTCCCCCGTTATAGTTAGTCCAGCTAACTATAACTCACGCCCCGCAATGCACTGCTGATGACGTCACATATTACATCACTCATGACATGGTCAGTGACATCACTGATGACATCACTGATGACATCTCAAATGACATCACTGATGACATCACTGATGACATCATCCAGTGACTGTGTGTTTCTGTAAAGTTTAAATATTTTTAATATATATAGGAAAAGACGTATTGAAGAATGAGTGGGTGTGTAAGTGTCTGTATGGATGATTTAGTAGGTGCGTGACTGACTGTATAAGTGAGTGATTTAACGTATCTTACTGAATGCATGGGTTAGTGACTAAACTGGGTGAATGTCTGTATCCGTCTGTCTGTTGCTTTGTAAGTGGCTGCATGTGTTTGAGAATAGCTACATGAGTGTCTATATGAGTTATTGAATGCTTGTGTGAGTATCTGTATGGGTGCCTGAGTGTTTGTGTGGGAGGGGTGTGTGCGACTCTGTGCATAGATGTGTGAGTGGGTGATTCACTGGGTGGATGGTTTCAAGAGTGCATCTGTGATAGACTGTATGGGTGGGTAAGTGTGTGTAAGAGTGTGTTAGTGAGTGAATGTATGTCCCAGTGGTACATGTGTGAGTAACTACATATGTGAAAGGCAGTATATATGTGTGTTGGAGTATATAAATAGCTATAAGCAAGAGTGACTGATTGTGATAGTGGCTGTATGGATGAGTGTGTGCTTGTATCAGTGATTGTATAAGAGCGTAAGAATGTGCTAGTATTTGTATGAGTAAGTGAGCTGGTGTGTGTATAACTGTATAGGTGAGTAAATGGTAGTGTGTTTAATTATTTGCATGACTGACTAGGTGTGTGAGTACCTCTATGGATGAGTGGCGGTGTTTGAGTGTCTATATAGGAGTATGAGTGCATATGATAGTCCTGTACTGAGTGACCGTAAATATGAGTGACTGTTCGGGTGAGTGAGTGGATGTGTGTGTGTAGACCTAAGAATCAGTGAGTGGGTATGTAGTTATTGGTGTTGGAGTGTCTATGGTTTTGCGACTGGCAGTCTGTACTTTAGAGTGGGTGTATCAAAGGTTATATTAGGGTGTGAGAAGATGCATGAAATTATCACATGGATGATGTCATCAGTGATGTCATCAGTGATGTCATTTGAGATGTCATCAGTGATGTCATCAGTGATGTCACTGACCATGTCATGAGTGATGTAATATGTGACGTCATCAGCAGTGCATTGCGGGCGTGAGTTATAGTTAGCTGGACTAACTATAACGGGGGAATTTCACGGGTTTTGTACGAGTGCAATGTCCAACTAACTATAACTGTCCCTAAAACCTATGGTTTTTTCAGTGAATTTCAAAGGTTTTTAAATGCTAATTTGTAACTATAACGTCCCTGAAACCTATGGTTTTTCAGTGAATTTCAAAGGTTTTTTAAATGCTAATTTGTAACTATAACATGTCTGAAACCTACGTTTTTTCAGTGAATTTCAAAGGTTTTGTAAATGTCAATTTTTAAATGTATTAATTGTTATATAAATTTTTAAAATACTGATTTACTACATTTTTAGAAACATTTTTTTTTACATATTTTATTATTTAAATTACATTGTAATTACATTATACATTACATTACAAAAAATACTTTCTCAGAATGAATTACTTTAGTTTAAATACTTTGCACATAGGCAATAGACTTTTAAGTACAGTAGTTACAGTTGTTGCAATGTGCAACACATTTTCAAACACAATGCAACATTCAGCTCAATGTGAATTTCTAGTTAAATGCAATTAGTTACTTTATGGATTACTTTTCTAACCACCTGACTGGATCCTAGATTCAGTCCTGGCACATCTCCTGTAAACAGTTGAGTAAAAGCGTTTTGGTTACAGTCGTGATTTTTAAGGAATATTATTGTACTTTAAAGTTGACACTTAGAAACTTTTTCTCATAGAATCACCAATGTTATCCTATGGAAGGAAATTCACTTAGCAGGTAAAAACTGTTATCGTTACTTTTTCTTACTCAGTTTTGGATCCTGGATCCAGCACTGGTGCATCTCCTGTAAACAGTTGAATGAATGCGTTTAAGTCATACAGGCGATTTTTAAGGAATATTTGTTGTTTGTGAAAATCGACACTTTGAAAGTTTTCTGCTGAAAACCAGACAATGGATTCCTATGTTAGAAAATATAAGTTACTGGTAAGTACGGTTAAAATTACTTTTCAGGGTCAGTGCTGGGCTAAAGATGCAGCACTGGGTTCTCTCCTGATAACAGGTGAGTAAATTGGAATTCGTACTTTGGTTGATTTTAGAGGAATATTATAAAGTTCCAAAACTCCACACTTAGAAGAATTTCCAAGTGAAACCAGTCAATGTTAGCCAATGAAGGAAATTCAAGTTACCGGTAAGTACGGTTAAAATCAATTTTGAGGATCAGTACTTGGCTGAAAGATGCAGCACTGAGGTCTCTCCTGATAACAGGTGAGTAAATCAGAATTCGGATTTCGGCCGATTTTAGAGGAATATTTTAAAGTTCCAAAAATCAACACTTAGAAACTTTTCCAGCAAAAAGCAGGCAATGATATCCTATGCAAGGAAATTCAAGTTACTGGTAAGTACGGCTAAAATTACTTTTGAGGATTAGTACTGGGCTGAAAGATGCAGCACTGAGGTCTCTCCTGATAACAGGTGAGTAAATCGGAATTCGTATTTCGGCTGATTTTAGAGGAATATTTTAAAGTTCCAAAACTCCACACTTAGAAGAATTTCCAAGTGAAACCAGTCAATGTTAGCCTATGAAGGAAATTCAAGTTACCGGTAAGTACGGTTAAAATTACTTTTCAGGACCAGTACTGGGCTGAAAGATGCAGCACTGAGGTCTCTCCTGATAACAGGTGAGTAAATCGGAATTCGTATTTCGGCTGATTTTAGAGGAATATTTTAAAGTTCCAAAAATCAACACTTAGAAACTTTTTCAGCAAAAAGCAGGCAATGATATCCTATGCAAGGAAATTCAAGTTACTGGTAAGTACGGCTAAAATTACTTTTGAGGATTAGTACTGGGCTGAAAGATGCAGCACTGAGGTCTCTCCTGATAACAGGTGAGTAAATCGGAATTCGTATTTCGGCTGATTTTAGAGGAATATTTTAAAGTTCCAAAACTCCACACTTAGAAGAATTTCCAAGTGAAACCAGTCAATGTTAGCCTATGAAGGAAATTCAAGTTACCGGTAAGTACGGTTAAAATTACTTTTCAGGACCAGTACTGGGCTGAAAGATGCAGCACTGAGGTCTCTCCTGATAACAGGTGAGTAAATCGGAATTCGTATTTCGGCTGATTTTAGAGGAATATTTGCACAATGGTGAAGGGAGGGGCGGGGCCTCAGGTGACATCTGTGCAAACGCGCCCCGTTGCGCGTTTTAAGTTGGGGGATTAAGTCCCCTTGAATCCTGAGGGTCCCTAGGGGCCAACTAGCCCACCAGGAACCTCCAATATGCGCCAGGGGCTGCGTTGCAGAGACGTGTAGAGAGGCCACACCCCTTTTACACCTCTCTGCAACGCAGCTCTGTGGCGCTTTCTGGATGTACCTGTTGGGCTAGTTGGCCCCCAGGGACCCTCAGGATTGAAGGGATTTAATTCCCCATCTTAAAACGCGCCACGGAGACCTGTTTGCACACATGTCACCTGAAGCCCCGCCCCTCCCTTCACCACTGTGCAAACGCGCCCGTGGCGCGTTTTAAGTTGGGGGATTAAGTCCCCTTGAATCCTGAGGGTCCCCGGAGTCCAACTAGCCGACCATATACCTCCAAAAGCGCCACAGAGCTGCGTTGCAGAGAGGTGTAAAAGGGCGTGGCCTCTGTACACCTCTCTGCAAGGCAGCCCCTGGCGCATACTGGAGGTACCTGGTGGGCTAGTTGGCCCCAGGGACCCCCAGTATTCAAGGGAATTGTTCCCCCTCTGCAAACGCGCCAGGGCGTGTTTGCAGAGTGGTGAAGGAAGGGGCGGGGCCTGCGGGCCCGATCGTTTAAAAAAAAAAAAAAATGTCTCCCTGAAGAGGGCTGTGTAGCCCCCTTCCTTTTTCTTTTTTGGGCCCTGGGGACCCCATCCCCCAGGGCCTTACCCCTTTTTAAAATTACCTTTAAAAAAAAAAACGGGAAGGGGGCCGCGTGGCCCCTTCCCTTGGCCTGTATTGGCCCCGGGGACCCCATCCCCCGGGGCATGGCCTCTATATTTTTTTTTTTTTGAGGGGGCAGCGTGGCCCCCTCCTCTGGCCATTTAAGGCCCCGGGGACCCCATCCCCGGGGCCGGCCTTTCCTTTTTTAAAAATTTTTTGCTCTTTTTTGGGGAGGGGGCGCGTGGCCCCCTCCCGAGCCACTACTTGCCCGGGGACCCCATCCCCCGGGGCTGGCCCTCTCCGTTGGGGACTGTGGGGGTCCCCAATCCCCCACAGTCCCGCCGGCTCCCACGTCCCTTGGGAGCCGGCATTGCTGTTCCACATGGGGAGCAGCTGACATGCTGCTCCCCATGTGGAAAAGCAATCGCTTTGGATATTGGAAGAGAGAGCAGGTTTCCTGCTCTCTCTTCCAATATCCAAAGCAGTTTGCTATGGCAGGACGGGAGCCGCGAGGCTCCCGTCCTGCCATAGCAAACTACAGTGTCCCGGGGTAGGCACCCCGGGACACTGCAGGAGCCGGCCCTGGGGGTGGTGGTCCCCAGGGCCATCAAGGGCTCCAGGAGGGGGCCGCGCGGCCCCCTCCCTACATCAGCACAGCCCGGGGAGGTGGTGGTCCCGGGGCTTCGGAGGTCCAAAACGGACCCCCATTTTAATTTGTTAGTGCCCGGGGAGGTGGCGGTCCCGGGCGTGTGGGGGCTGGAGCCCCCACACAGGTTGTTTAATTTTTTTAAAAAGCCCCGGGAGGTGGTGGTCCCGGGGCTGCGGGAGGGCTCAGAGCCCTCCCGCACCATTTTTAAAAGAAAGCCCGGGGGTGGCGGTCCCGGGGCTTGAGAGGCCCTTTGAGGCCCCCATACATAAAATAAACCCCCAGCATGCCCCGGGACTTGGGCCACCCGGAGGCAAAATACTGTCAGCGCGGGAGACCGCGCTCGATTTTCCGGCAGGATTCGCGCACCCTGAGCGCATCCTGCCGATTTTTTTTTAAAATGCTTTTTTGCCCAGGGGTCCTTGTGGGACCCCTGAGCAGGCCTAGGGGTTAGGGTGTTTCTACCCTGCCCCCTTTGTGCGTTTTGCACACTTGTTTCTTTTTTTCTCGGCGGGATACGCGCACCCTAAGCGCATCCCGCCGATTTTAAAAAAAAAATCTTTCTGCCCAGGGGTCCTTGTGGGACCCCTGAGCAGACCTAGAGGTCAGGGTGTTTCTACCCTGCCCCCTTTGCGCTTTGCGCACTTGTTTCTGTCCCTCGGTTCTACCGAGGGACAAAATGGCTGCCAACACTTCCTGAATCGGAATGTTGACAGCCAGCTGACAGCCAATTAGCATGCAGCTCGTGATCGGGACGGTGCGCGCAGGGTGCGCTGAGGGTGCGCGTATCCAACGCGCCCATAAATATATATGTACTTTTACTTTTGATTTTCTCAGGAACTACTGAACGGATTTACACCATTTAAGCAAAAGGCACCAGTCTGAACCAAGGACTACCTCTTTGCCAAATTTGGTGTAATTCCGTTCAGCAGTTCGGGCTGTAGCTGCGACTAAAGGTTCCTATGGAAAAATGAATGGGAAAACGCGTTTTGGGACCCCCTTTTTCTCGGCCCCCGCTTCACGTATCACCCGAGACTTTCAGGGTAGGAGCGGAGCGGAGCGCCCTAACAAGTTGGAAACTTTCACGAAGATTCGTCAACCGGCGCCAACGTTATTTCAAATAGAATGTCGCGGATTTCCTATGGATAATAGGTTGTAACTATAACTATCTACTGGCGACCGCCAGTAGATAATATACCCCCTGGACCCCCTGGGCAAAAAAAAACATTTTTTTTCAAATCGGCAGGATGCGCTCAGGGTGCGCGTATCCTGCCGAAAAAAAAAAAATGGGCCAAGTCCCGGGGGCATGGGGGGGGTATTTATAATATGAGGGGGGCCTCTAAGGCCCCCCCAAGCCCCGGGGTCCGCTACCCCACGGGGCTTTAAAAATAAATGGTGCGGGAGGGCTCTCGGCCCTCCCGCAGCCCCGAGGACCGCCACCTCCCGGGGCACTAAAAAATTAAAAATGGGGGTCCGTTTTGGACCCCTGAAGCCCCGGGGACCACCACCTCCCCGGGGCTGTAAAATTGTTGGGAGGGGGCCGCGCGGCCCTCCTCCTGGAGCCCTTGATGGCCCTGGGGATCACCACCCCCCAGGGCCGGCTCCTGCAGTGTCCCGGGTGCCTACCCCCGGGACACTGTAGTTTGCTATGACAGGACGGGAGCCTCGCGGCTCCCGTCCTGTCATAGCAAACTTGGTTTGCATTTTGAAAGAGAGAGCAGGAAACCTGCTCTCTCTTTCAAAATGCAAACCCAATTAGCTTTCCACATGGGGAGCAACATGTTAGCTGCTCCCCATGTGGAAAAGCAATGCCTGCTCCTGTAGGACGCGGGGAGCCGGCTGGGACTGTGGGGGTATTGGGGACCCCCACACGGTTCCCAACGTTGTATATAGGCCCCGGGGGATGGGGTCCCCGGGGAGAATACAAATTAGTACAAGGTGCTAATTTTTTTTTACGGTAAAATTAGGAAACGCGCATCCAGCGCGGCCCCTGGTGTGCACGTGTTGGATACGCGACCTGTTACACGTTTGGTACATGAATGAAACGCGTTGGGTGCGCGACCCCTTACGCGTTTGGTGCACGTTTCCAACGCGTTGGGTACGCGAATCCAAGAAGAAAAAAAATGAAGAAAAATTTCAGATATAAATGAAGTTTAGGTGTTTAGGTCTTGGGTGGCTCTAAAAAGAGCCGTTTTGTTTTGGGGATATTTTGGTACCTACAAGTAAGTACCGATGCAGAGTCTAAAGTTGATGAGGAAGACTCTGTTACCCTCATCTGTAAAATGTACACCATCTCTCCTATAGATGCCGTCCATATTAAAACGCAGATTGTTGTTGTAAATGGAGCCCATTCTATAATCTCTGAGATAAGCAGAAACAGCTTTATTGACGTGTTTCCTAGCTTTCTCAATCTGTGGACAAAATTTATTGGACCAGTTCCATTTCTGTCTTTGACATATATTAGAATATACAAAGTCAGTTTGGGGGAAAAGTGATATCAATTCTCCAAAGGTGTCCTTCATAAGCATTTCCAGACCTACCCCAGTCAAAGTGCCTAGGTCATTGCCACCACAGTGCACAATTATGAGGTCAGGGTGTTGGAGATGCAAAAGGATTTAACCAATGGCATCAATTGGTGCCACTTTAATCCTCTCTGTCCAATCCATTTAATGTCTACATTTGGCAAAGCTAGGTCTTTGTCAATGCCGCTGTTTTCTGCATACCTTTGGCTCCAGAAAATATAGCTGTGTCCCACAATCCACACTCTAAGCATCTTGAAAGGAGGTCTGGATGCACTCAGAAGGTGTCTGTAGGTGAAATGGCAGTTTGACTACTAAAGTTTTTCTGAAATGGTGGATAAGATGCAGTTTAAAAAAAACTGAAAAAAAATGATTGGCTGTTTGAGAATATTATAGACTAAAAAGTAGGGTGCATGTTTCTGAGTTTCAAGAGCACGTTTCTTATTGGTTAATGAAAAGCGTTTGAAAGGAAGAAAAGACAGGATAAGCTGATATTTTGAAAAGTCAAGCGCACTTGTTGTTTGGATTAGCAACATTGTGTGCTGAACTTGTGACCTGTGAGTTCAGTTCAGTGTTCCATGAACTGTTACTATGGTAACAGGCTGTAAGCAGATTGGGGGTAGGGTTGAAAGTTATATCAATTGGATAGGCTTGAAATGTGTAACCAATAGAAATGTGTGTTAGCTTTTGAATTAATGTGGGAAGTAATGTAATTTGATATTTACATGTATATGTGTGCAGAAAGAGAGGGAAAGTTTGCCATTTTTTGGTTTTGGTAAGAGCAGTGCAGTACAGACATTTGGTTTAAGAACATCTGGTGTGTGACTGACATACTTCTTAATCAACAAATTAAATTGAAAGGTGAGTTATTAATTTGTGAGGTGTTGTATGTTGTGTCTTTGTTTTTAATAAGACTAATGTTTTTCTCCTGCTAAAGTCCAGGGAGTAGTGTTGCTTGTGTAGAATCACACTGTGAGTCTGTGTGCATTTGGGCAACCACTGTGAGAGAAGCATTTGGGTACTTCATGTCTTTGCAGACAGATAACCGCTTTAAAACCTGTCATGTTGTCAAATTTTCGTAGTATTAGAAGCCAGTTATTGCTTGTGCATTCGCAGAATGAGGCAGTCATTCACAGTAGAATGCAGTAGTGAATTTTGTAAAAAGTGTGCAGTCACCTTACCCCTTCCAGACTAGTGAATGTGTTTTGGAAAGGTCCAAGGAACTGTGTTGCTTGTCTAGAATCACACTGTGAGTCTATCTGCATTTGGGCAACCATTGTGAGAGAAGCATTTGGGTACTTTATGTCTTTGCAGACAGATAACCGCTTTAAAACCTGTCATGTTGTCAAATTTTCGTAGTATTAGAAGCCAGTTATTGCTTGTGCATTCGCAGAATGAGGCAGTCATTCACAGTAGACTGCAGTAGTGAAGTTTGTAAAATGTGCGCAGTCACCTTACCCTTTCCAGACTAGTGAATGTGTTTTGGAAATGTCCAAGGAACTGTGTTGCTTGTCTAGAATCACACTGTGAGTCTGTATGCAATTGGGCAACCACTGTGAGAGAAGCATTTGGGTACTTTATGTCTTTGCAGACAAATAACTGCTTTAAAACCTGTCATGTTGTCAAGTTTTAGTAGTATTAGAAGCCAGTCATTTCTTGTGCATTCGCAGAATGAGACAGTCATTCACAGTAGAATGCAGTAGTGAATTTTGTAAAATGTGAGCAGTCACCTTACCCCTTCCAGACTAGTGAATGTGTTTTGGAAAGGTCCAAGGAACTGTGTTTCTTGTCTAGAATCACACTGTGAGTCTATCTGCATTTGGGCAACCATTGTGAGAGAAGCATTTGGGTACTTTATGTCTTTGCAGACAGATAACCGCTTTAAAACCTGTCATGTTGTCAAATTTTCGTAGTATTAGAAGCCAGTTATTGCTTGTGCATTCGCAGAATGAGGCAGTCATTCACAGTAGACTGCAGTAGTGAATTTTGTAAAAAGTGTGCAGTCACCTTACCCCTTCCAGACTAGTAAATGTGTTTTGGAAAGGTCCAAGGAACTGTGTTGCTTGTCTAGAATCACACTGTGAATGTGTGTACATTTGGGCAACCACTGTGAGAGAAGCATTTGGGTAGTTCATATCTTTGCAGACAGATAACCGCTTTAAAACCTGTCATGTTGTCAAGTTTTCGTAGTATTAGATGCTCCAGGAATTACGCTGTTACTTCCCATGCACTCCTCTAGTCAGCAATCCAGCACCATGTGCTAATGCAATCAGTGCGTCAAAACTTAAACACTTATAAATTCCCTTATGCACACTCCTTGCAGTACCAAGGCCTTAGCACATATACTGCTACAAATCCCTATCTTCTACGCATGAAGTCCTCTAACCATCTACACACTTGTCTTTCAGTCCTTCAATTATCAGGCAGTATCCATACACTCCAATAAAGACATTGTTACTCCCCATGCACTCCTCCAGTCAGCTATCCAGCACATATACTAATCCAAACACTGTGCCATAACCAAACACTTATAAATTCAGTCAGGCACTGACCTTAAAGTACTCTATTCATTCAGTCAGTACCCAATTACTCATGCAGTGTCCCAGGCTTTAGTACATAGACTGCTTCAAACACCTATCAAGTATGCATGTAGTCCTGTAACTACCTACACACTTGTTTTTCACTTCTTCAATTCTCAGGCACTATCCATACACTTCAATAAACACCTTGTTACTCCGCATGCACTCTTCCACTCAGCCATCCAGCACATATAGTAATCTAAACACTGTGCCATAACCAAACACTTATGAATTCAGCCAGGCACTCACCTTGAAGTACTCTAATCATTCAGTCAGTGTTCAATTACTCATGCAGTGACCCAGGCCTTAGCACATAGACTGCTTCAAACACCTATCCAGTACGCATGTAGTCCTGTATCTACCTCCACACTTGTTTTTCACACCTTCAATTCCCCAGTCAGTATCTATACACTCTAGCAGTCTCCTCTAGTGACCCATTCAGCTCCATGTACTAATCCATTCAATGCGCCAAAACCCAATCACTTAAAAATTCACCTAGGCACTATCCTTACAGTACTGTTTACATTCAGTTACTTTCCAAATACTCATTCAGTGATTTAGAGCCTTAACACATATTGTGTTTCAAACTTCTATCCACTATACATGTCATCCTCTAACCATCTACGCACTTGTGTTTAAGGCTTTTAATTCCCCAGTCAGTCTCCTTACACTTTAAGAAACACCCTGTCATTCCCCTTGCAATCCTGTATTGACCCATTCAGCACCATGTACTAATGCATTCACTCTGCCAAAACCCAACCGCTTATAAATTCACCCGTGCATTCTCAATGCAGTACTCTAATAATTTAATCAGTACACAAGTACTCATGCAGTGATTCTGGCTTCTGCAGATGGACTGCTACAAATCTTTATCGAATATGCATGCACTCCTTTAATCACTTACACACTTATCTTACACACCTTCATTTCCCCAAGCAGTATCCATACACTAAAGTAAACATCCTGTAACTCTCCTTGCAGTGTTGTAGTGACCCATTCAAAAATATGTACTAATCCATTCACTGTGCAAAAACTGAATCACTTTTAAATTCACCAAGGCACTCTCCGTGTACTACTCTAATCATTGTTTTGCAACCCAACTACTTATACAGTGAGCTATGTTTTAACACGTGCAATGTGTTTCTATAGTAATTGAAGGGTATAATTTGTAAATTTATTAAAATTAATTTATTTATAATTATTTCTTACAGATATTGTTTATCATCATTAAAACAAACTTATCATGCCTTTAAAATCAAGAAAGAGAAAACGACAGCAAAAAGAAAATTATTTGAACAAATCTGCAGAAGAAGTATTGGATGACCAACATCATGTGGCTAAAAAGAAAAAGTCTTTCGGTAAGACAACAAAAGAATTCCTTAAAAAAATTTCAAAGCCTAGAAATAGTGTACAAATTGTACAAAGTAAAAACAATGCTTCAACTAGAAAAAAGAGTATGAGTAAAAAGAAAGGAGTAAATGGAAAATTACATTCAAACGATACAATGAATGGTAAAAGAAGGCAAAATCAGTATAAAGAAATCAGGAAAAAGATTTTTTATAATAGAGTTGTTTTTAACTTGCTTAAAGATGTTAAAAAATATAAAAGAAGAGCACTATTTTATAAAAAGAAAAAGTATATTGAATCCATTGTTCAAAAAGCTTTGGAATTAAAAAGGAAATTATTTATTTTAGTTTTGAATAGAATTCGATCAATACATAAACCAATTCATTTTTTGAAGGCCAAAAGTAAGAAGAAAAAAGTAATTAACAGAACTAATTTTTGTGAATTTTTTTTGGGTGAATGGAAACATAGTTCAAGTTCAGAGCCGTTCTTTAATGAAGAGAGTTATTTTCAGACCAATAATTTATTGCATGCAGTTGATACCAGTGGTCGTGCTTATGAGGTTAGAAATGGTTGTGCAATTGAGAAAGAGAAGGTGGTTCCCAGAAATGTAGAAGAAGTGATAGCTGATGAAGCTCTAGGGAGACGTCCTAAAGCCCCAGTGTATACTTGGGATTGCAGTAGTATTTGTAGTGTACGACAGGAATCTATTGATATTTTACGAAATTTCTTACGAGAGTATACTAAAAAAGTGTTAAGCAAAAGATTAAGATGTTACAAGGACTAGACCCTTGCAGAGTGAGAAAAAATACTGGTTTGCAAGGTCATTCTCTGGCTTGTGTTTCTAGAAAAGTATGTCAAAGTGTTTTTCATCATTTTAGGATGTTAGCAGTACATCATTCTGAAATGCGGAAGATAGTTAGAAGATTGTATTATGCAAAAAGTCCAGCACTTAAATTAAATGAGTTGAACAGTGCTCTTTTGTGTGGGTCAGTATCTGATGTGAAGAAGGTTTGTGATGAAATTGAGTTTTGTTACTTTGGTCCGGAAGAAGAGAGTGCAGAAACTGACACATTGATAGAAGAAAATGTTGAAGAGAATGTGCAACATACTACTCCCAAAAAATTTGAAGAACAAATTACAAAGTTTATGGTGATTTCAGGTGAAAGGCCAAATTATTCTTGTATTTGTTGCCGGCGAACTCACTATAGAAATCAGACTAGGAGTGTTGATCTGTATTTTAAAAGTGAAAAACAAAATAATGATGAGTGGAAGAATTTTGCAACTTATTTGTGGGTAGAGAATTGTTTTGATTTGGGTACTGATCAACGTATTTGTAAATATTGTTATAACAAATTGGATGAAAATAAAATGCCTGCTAGAGCTGTTCATAATGATCTAGAGTTGATAACTATTCCTCCGGAACTAATAGATTTAAACACGTATGAGTCTATACTCATTCAATGTGTACACCCATTTCAGGCTATTGTTCGTATGGAGCCAAAAACAGGTAAATTGCCTCCGACTGATTTACAGAGAGGATTAAAAGGAAGAGTTGTATATTTACCACTGGATTTAAAGAAAAATATTGACACTATTGGTGTAGAGAATGTAGAAAGTGAACCATTAGTTATTCTAGTTAATGGTGTTCCTACTAAGAGTAAGAAAATCTGGCAAGAATTAGTGGATGTTAGAAAAGTGCAAAAGGCAACATTATATCTAATAAAAAACAATGAGTACTATAAAAATGTGTATGTGGAAGAAGAAGAAATACTTTTAGATGATGATACTGAAACATCAAGTGGTCAAATTGAAAAAGTGGACATGTCAAAAAATGAAGAAATCTATGAACATTATAGTGTACATCCACTTCATTCGAAAGAAGTGATGGGAAATACTATTGAGTTATTCCAAATGAAGGAAGCAAAGGGTACTCCCATCAGTGTATGGGAGAAAAGTTTGGAAGCTCGTTGTTTTCCGCAGCTTTTTCCAACTGGAAAAGGTGGACGATATGATGAACGACCTGTGCAGATTCCTGCATCTGAATATCGGACAACAAGATTGTATGCAAAAGATCCAAGGTTTCGACAATGTATCCCATATATATTTCATCTTTTGTTTGAGAGTGACTTATCTGGACTTTCATATGCAGTCAACCACATTTTGAAAACAGGAGTACATTTTCAAAATGTTTCTGCAAAGCAATTTATGGATAAAGTACATCAGAGAGACGATCATCTAGAATCTCAGTTGATTAATTTGATGGCATGTCAGCGTGGTACTAATGAGTATTGGTACCGTCGTCATGGAGAACTTAAATGCATGCTAAGGAACTTAGGAACTCCTACATGGTTTCTTACCCTAAGCTGTGCTGAATACGCTTGGGATGATTTACTTGAATTTCTTCGTGAGGCAAATTCAAATGTAAAAAATATTGAATACAAGACACCTGGAGAATTGTGCTCTTTGGATCCTGTTAATGTGTGCAGGTATTTTAATCATAGATTTGAAGCTATGATGTCTTTTATCTGCAATAAAAAAATCCTCCTCTTGGAGAAGTTCTGGATTTTTTTGGAGAAAGGAGTATCAAGCTAGAGGTGCTCCTCATATACATATGCTGATATGGATCAAAGATGCTCCTAAATTCGGAACTGATTCTGATGATACTGTTTTGTCTTTTATTGAAGAATATGCCACATGTGCTATACCCAAAAGAACAGAAGAAAAAAACTTAAAACAACAAGTTTTACGATTCCAAAGCCATCGATGCGGAAAATACTGTCGACGAAAGTACAAGTGTAAGGAAAAGTTTTATACCAAATGTCGTTTTGGATTTCCACGTCCTGTAATATCCAAAGGAAGAGTAAACAGTTTTATGTCAGCTATGAGACATACCATCACTAGAAAGTCTCCAAAAAATACATACAATTTGAGAAGAAGTGAAGATTCAAAATATATAAATGATTATAATCCTGTTATTCTCTCAATGTGGAATGCTAATATGGATATTCAGTATGTTGCAGATAATTCCATTGCTGTTGCCCGGTATGTGACATCTTATATAACAAAATCTGAAAAGACAGAATTGAAAGAAATGTGGGAAGAGATTTCTCACGAGAAGAGTCTAAGTAAGAAATTATACAGTTTCAGTTTGAAGATGTTATCCCATCGAGAAATTGGAGCGTATGAATGCTCAGATCGGTTATCATCTGCAAGTTTATACTCAAAATCTAGAAGAATCATTTGGGTGAGTCTAGGTCTTGCTGCAACGCGAAATCGAGTACTTAAATCTGTTCAAGAAATTGAATATTTAGCAGAAAAAGAGCCGGAAAGTACAGATATTGTGAAAACAAATATGTTGGACACATATTATCCAAATAGAAGTCATCATCTTGAGAACATATGTCTTTATGAAGTGCTGCAAAACTACACTTTTAAACGGAATACTACAGAAAACATCACTGAGGGAAAATATGCAGTAATTGGTTCCGAAGGATGTTTGGTGAAACAAAGGAAAGGAAATTTGATTAATCACAGAAAACTAAGTTGTGACAGTACTGATAAAAGAGAATTTTACTATTTTGCACTTTTGCAACTGTTCAAACCGTGGCGTTCAGAATTGGAATTACTTGGAGAATTTCAGAGTTATGAAGATTCCTTCAATGCTTGTAAAGATACCATACAATGCACTGTTTTTGCACATTATGTAAAGATGTTGAACGATGAAATTGACCAAGAAGCTACTATTGCAGCAGAGATTGCTAGAGACAGTTCTCAAGACAGTCAAACTTCTGCTGCGAACAGTGAAGATCCACTAGGACAACCAATTGTTGAAAATGAAGCAGCAATTGCTATGAAGGAAGTTGAAACAGCAATGCTTCAAGGTCGAGAAGATATTATGGACTTAACAAACTTGGAAGAACAACTAAATGTTGAACAACAAGAAATATATCAGCAAGTGAAGCAACAGATTGACCATGGATTACTTCATGAAAACAAAGAATGCTCATGCACATCTTTTGAACCTATCCGGATGTATGTAAGTGGACAAGCTGGAACAGGAAAAAGTTTCTTAATAAAAGTAATGACCAGTTATCTACACAAAATAACTGAGTCACATTTGTCTTGTGTTGTAACTGCTCCTACTGGGTTGGCAGCACACAACATTAAAGGAATTACATTACATCGTTTACTAATGCTACCTGTGGAGCATGAAAACAAATTGGAATATCATAAGCTATCTGGAGAAGCTTGTTATGAAGTTTCTAGAGTGCTGAAGAAAATGAAAGTTCTGATTATTGATGAGGTAAGCATGGTCTCAAACTTAATGCTTGCTTTTGTGCATTTAAGAATGCAGCAAATTCTTAAAACAGAGTACGATGTGTTATTTGGAGGAAAACATGTTATAGTTTTTGGAGATCTACTGCAACTTACTCCTGTAAAAGGACAACCAGTATTTAAAATGCTTGTGCATGAAGACACCAGAAAGTCTATGGGTAGTGTTGGAAATGTTAACATTTGGTCATATTTTGAATACAAAGAACTCATTACGAATATGCGACAGGCAAATGATGTTGATTATGGAACTATTCTTCAAGATGTAAGAATTGGAGTACTGACAGAACATGGGAAACAGGCTTTACAGAGTCGGTTACTTTTGAATTTGTTTCCAAATGAAAATATAGTTCAGGAGAAAATATATAAGAAAATTGCAGAAACCAAATCAGTAATCTGTTTAATGCCAACACTGCGACAGTGTTCTATATTCAACATAGAAGTTTTGAAGCTTGAAAATGAAGAAATAATAAAAATGGAGGCCATTGATAAAATAGAGCATGAAGGAATCACTATTATTTTGACCGAAAAATTGCAAACAAAATTGCATTCTTTAGAAAATTCAATATCTAAAACTGCTGGTTTAGAAAAGAATCTATATGTATGTATAAACTGTCGGGTAATTTTAAGGCGTAATTTGGATGTAGAAAAAGGTTTAGTTAATGGAGCAATGGGTAAACTTGTGGATTTTGTAAATTATCAAAAAAGAGATGGAATTGAATTTTTAAAAATCAAATTTGATGAAATTGAAGAAGTAAAACAAATTGGTCGTTGTTCAGTTCGTTTTTTGCTTGTAAAAGATTTATATGTCCGTAGAAAACAATTTCCACTTTCTTTGGCATATGCAGTGACTATTCATAAATCTCAAGGATTAAGTGTAGATAGTGCTTTGGTGAACATTGGAAGTACCGTGTTTAAAGAGGGTATGGCATATGTTGCTTTGTCCAGAGTGAGAACTTTATCTGGTTTGTTTTTAATTGATTTTGATGACTCAAAGATTATTGCAGATACAAACTGTGTAAAAGAGTATAATAGATTAAGAAGAGCGTATGCTCCCAATTTAGGTCAGTTTCCTGTATTTGAAAAGCGTGTGGTAGGTAGAAAAAGAACACATGACAATATTTGTAGTAAAGTAATAGCAAAGAAAAAAAATGAAGAAAATGTTGTAATTGCAAGCAAGAAGACAAAGGACGCTAATGAAGACATTGTTGGTTATCAGTTTGAAAATAGTTCAGGTATCAACTGCTATGCTAACGTAGTAGTTAATGTTGTTTTTTTCTTGAAAGTTTGCAACAACAAATTATGGAGAATCGGGAAAAAATATTTTGCTCCATGTTGTATTCTGTTTATGAAAAATTGAGGACTGATAAAAGTAAAATGCAAAGCGTTTCTGAAATTCGTCAAGTTTTGGATATATGTTGTGGATCAACACAATTTAGACAAAATATACAACAAGATGCTCAGGAATTTTTAATGTATATGCTTACTGTATTGGAAAATGAAGGGATAGACATTGAAAATCTTTTCGGCCTTTGTTATAAATGGGAACATGTATGTGAAAATTGTATGTTTACATGTACCACTGATATAGACACAGAAAGATTTATATATTTGACATTACCAGAGTGTAAATCAGTATCTTTTAATAAACTAGTTAAAGCAGCAAATCAAAACATGAAGTGTACCCAATGCAAATCTGAAATGTTATCAACATTATTTATAGAAAAATATGGACAATATATAATTTTAATGATGCAACGTTGTACAGCTGATGGAAGAAAATTGGACACTTTCATAAAAAAATTTGTAGCAACTCAACTATCAATATCAGGAAGGACTTTTGTTGCAGTAGCAATTATTTTCCATCTTGGTGCTTCCACTACATCTGGACATTACACTGTGTATCTAAAATGTAATAAAGGCTGGACATATTGTAATGATGCTCAGTTGGTTTTTAAACAACGTTTGCCAAGTGAATTACCAAATTCTTACCTAATATTTTTAAAACCAAAGTTTTAGGAAGATAATTTGGCCTCTGAGGAATTTATTAATATGTATTAATACGATTACTATTGGACAATTTTAATGTAAAGGACTTCAACAATACCATTTGGCCAAGAGGAAAGGTGTATGTTTCAATTGTGGACTTTTTCTTCTACATTCTCTCTGCATATATTTTTAACCAACAACATTTACAGTGTATATAAATTTACGTTTGAAAATTTTCATAGGAGTTAAGATTTTTATATATATGTGATTTGCATTATATGCTATGTTATTTTTGGATGTAGTCTTGGATTTTTTAAAACAATATTATTTATTGTTTTTTTTTGCCCTCTGTTATGTGATGAGTATGATTGAAAACACTGTTTCAAGTGAATTTCAATTTATTCTGATGACAGTAAAAAAGACAAACAAAATAATTTGTAAAATGATAAAATTATGCTGTATTGTAAAAAATATAATATTATATATTATAACTATTTTTCTTCTCTTTCACAGATCGTAATTCTAAAATAACATTTTTAGAAATTTATTTTATAAAAAACAATTGAAAAATAATGTGTACCATTTTTTATTTGTATTACTGTGAAGGTAAGTTTAACTAAGTATTAAAATGCACAATAGCCTGTGTTTGCACAGAGGTGAAGAAAGGACAGATGGATGTGGTAGATATGTGTAGAAAGATGCTCTGTGCGTGTTTTAAGTTGCACAATAAAGTTAACATGAATACTGAGTGTCACTGGGAGCCAAGAAACCCACCAGATATGTGCAGTAACTGCCAAAGAGTTGTATTTTAGAGACATATAAAATTTGATATAGTTTTAGAACACATATCTGCAAAATGGGTATATGGGGGCAGATTTACAAGCCCTTGCGCCACTTTTGCGTCACTTTTCCAATGTTAAAAGTGATGCAAAAGTGGTGCAAAGGGCTTGTAAATCTGCCCCATGGTGTTCAATAGAGAGACGTAGTGGCTACTAGTGTTTTGGAAGCTTCAGGATTTGATGAAGGAAGGCACAACTTGGAGAATTGGTTTTATTTCTCTTCATTTAATCACTTTCAATATATGCTAGAATGCACAGCATACATAGAAGAAGAGAAATGCCTTCATTTATTAATTTTTGTGCAGGAATTGGTGTCTTCCTGTACAAAAAAAACTCTACACGACACAGCTATCCTTGCACCGTGGTGCAAGGGTGCCTGTGTCATCACATGCCTGCAGTTTAAGCCACAGTGCAGAAGGAAGCAGAAACTTGCAACATATTTATGTACATATGTTGCATGCCTGTGCTTCGGAAGTACTGCAGTACATTGCAGCTAAAGAGCTTACAGTGTTATGCTGCAGCATTTCCTTATAGTTCTGCACTTATACATTCACCATACACCACAAATGCATTCTTTCAGTCAATTATGCACTACAGATACATTCTTCTAAACTTTCACACACTAGGATAAAAATTTAGCTCTTTTTTTAACCAGAGTAGGTAGTTCTGAAAAGAACTTTTTTTTTTTGTTTTGTTGTTTTATATATATTTTTTTTTTTTTTGAACAATTTTTTATTTTTTTAAATTATTTTTTAGCACGAACAAAAAGTCAACGGGACCAACAAAAACCATGAAAAAAAGCCAACAAGATGAAAAAAACTGTCATTTTAGAAAAGAAAACCAAAAAAAATCAGCATCGGTGGTTTCTTTGTGCTGTGCATATTAAATCAATAGACTGCTCCCCATAGCATAAAAGTTTGTTGCATTTAATGCAAACAATTTTCAATTGGCCAAATTCAGGACGGATATCCGGATGGCCAGGTGAAGAGGCTGCCGTAGATGTACTGGCCACTGCTGCAGGTGGAATAACACGCAGTCTTCTGCACTCCTCCCTTGCCAGGTTCACTGGATGCAGTGTCTTCAGATGCTTTAGCATACTTCCAGTTCCACAAGAATATTTTTTGGTGGGGTCTCCTCTTGATAGTACTCGGCTGCATATTTTGCAGGTCACCTTCACTGCATTTACTTTTTTTTCCCCTGGAGGTATGGTGAAAAATTTCCACACCACAGAGGTGTATTTTTCTGGTCGTGGTGGCTCTACAACAAAATCATCATCTGATGAATGATCAGAGTTGGAGGCAGGTTGCTGTCCAGAAGCCATAGTAAATTAAGCAGTTGAAGTGTCCAAAAGAAAAGTATTGTAGTCTTCTAACTGGAGATGTTGTCCCAAGGAAGGTCTAAGAAAAGTGATTAAAATGGGTGGGGTCCTTCAATACTTAGAATAGGAAGTGTTATGAACCAATCAAATCTCTTTTTTTATGGCCACATGGGATACGCGTACAGTACACGCACGGAGCACGCATCCAGCGCGACTTCGCGAAAACGCATTTCAAAGTAATGTTTATTAAAAAAAACCAAAATACTATTTATATAATTATGTGAGATAATCTCTTGTGTTAATATTCAGGTTAAATATATATATATATGTTTATAGAAAATAAAACATTTCGCGGGATTCGCGTACCTACCGCGTAGAAGATATATATGACGTCACGCGGAAACGTGCAAGCGTCGCGTAGCGTAAAGTATTATGTGCGTATGCGTTTGAAATCGCGTACGGATCGCGTTACAAACGCGCAGTAAAATGCGTACCCAACGCACACCGTACGCGGATCCACTCAAGAATCCTAAAATGGAGGTTACGTTCCGCGTCGTAGTCGAGGAAGGTGCGCTTTGGGTACGCGTCTTCAAATTTTTTTATTTTTAAAAAAAAAAATATATATAATATTTAAAAAAATATAAAGAATAAAAAAATGAAAAAGAATATCAACATTTTTTAAACATTTTTTTTTCAAATTATAGAAAAATTATTAATTTTTTTTTTAAATAAAAAATTTGAAAATAAATTGTTTTAAAAAATGTAGTAAAGAAATATAAAAAAAAAAATTCAATAATTAATACATTAAACAATTGTCATTGAAAAAACCTTTCAAATTCACTGAAAAAACCATAGGTTTCAGACACGTTATAGTTACAAATTAGCATTTAAAAAACCTTTGAAATTCACTGAAAAAACCATAGGTTTCAGACACGTTATAGTTACAAATTAGCATTTAAAAAACCTTTGAAATTCACTGAAAAAACCATAGGTTTAAGGGACGTTATAGTTACAAATTAGCATTTAAAAAACCTTTGAAATTCACTGAAAAAACCATAGGTTTCAGGGACGTTATAGTTACAAATTAGCATTTAAAAACCTTTGAAATTCAATGAAAAAACCATAGGTTTTAGGGACAGTTATAGTTAGTTGGACATTGCACTCGTACAAAACCCGTGAAATTCCCCCGTTATAGTTAGTCCAGCTAACTATAACTCACGCCCCGCAATGCACTGCTGATGACGTCACATATTACATCACTCATGACATGGTCAGTGACATCACTGATGACATCACTGATGACATCTCAAATGACATCACTGATGACATCATCCACGTGATAATCTGATGCACCTCCTCACACCCCAATATAAACTTTGATACACCCACTCTAAATTACAGACTGCCATTCGCAAAACCATAGACACTCCAACACCAAAAACTACATACCCACTCACTGATTCTTAGGTCTACGCACACATCCATTCACTCACCCGTAAAGTCACTCATACTTACGGTCACTCAGTACAGGACTATCATATGCACTCATACTCCTATATAGACACTCAAACACCGCCACTCATCCATAGAGGTACTCACACACCTAGTCAGTCATGCAAATAATTAAACACACTACCATTTACTCACCTATACAGTTATACACACACCAGCTCACTTACTCATACAAATAGTAGCACATTCTTACGCTCTTATACAATCACTGATACAAGCACACACTCATCCATACAGCCACTATCACAATCACTCACTCTCGCTTATAGCTATTTATATACTCCAACACACATATATACTGCCTTTCACATATGTAGTTACTCACACATGTACCACTGGGACATACATTCACTCACTAACACACTCTTACACACACTTACCCACCCATACAGTCTATCACAGATGCACTCTTGAAACCATCCACCCAGTGAATCACCCACTCACACATCTATGCACAGAGTCGCACACACCCCTCCCACACAAACACTCAGGCACCCATACAGATACTCAGACAAGCATTCAATAACTCATATAGACACTCATGTAGCTATTCACAAACACATGCAGCCACTTACACAGCAACACACAGACGGATACAGACATTCACCCAGTTTAGTCACTAACCCATGCATTCAGTAAGATACGTTAAATCACTCACTTAGAGAGTCAGTCACGCACCTACTAAATCATCCATACAGACATTTACACACCCACTCATTCTTCAATACGTCTTTTCCTATATATTAAAAATATTTCAACTTTACAGAAACACACAGTCACTGGATGATGTCATCAGTGATGTCATTTGAGATGTCATCAGTGATGTCATCAGTGATGTCACTGACCATGTCATGAGTGATGTAATATGTGACGTCATCAGCAGTGCATTGCGGGGCGTGAGTTATAGTTAGCTGGACTAACTATAACGGGGGAATTTCACGGGTTTTGTACGAGTGCAATGTCCAACTAACTATAACTGTCCCTAAAACCTATGGTTTTTTCATTGAATTTCAAAGGTTTTTTAAATGCTAATTTGTAACTATAACGTCCCTGAAACCTATGGTTTTTTCAGTGAATATATATATATGATATGGGATACTCGTGTCCCGCGCTAACACACCGTTCTTAGAAGGGCACAGGAAGACAGCACCGAGCCTTAAGTAAGGCAACAGGGTCCGTTTTTCTTCTAGCGAACAATTTTATTTTTTTTATTACATTTTTCAATTCCAAGCAAAGTGCGCGTGTAGAGTGGGAACAGAGACCAATGCGTTTCGGCCTCGGGTCTTTGTCGGGGTCATAGAGAGTGCTGTACAGAGTGTCTTTTAACATGGACTCAACTGGTCCCTCCCATAACCAATAAAAAACAAATTAAAGGAATATGCACATTTTCTACTTCTCATATTTGCCTGTGAGAGTGGTACAGCAATGGTCTAAAGAGTTCTTATATATAAAGTCTCACGTGATGCAGATGAACAATCACAGAAATACTCGAATAAACAGGATTAAAGTACATATTAAATCACAGTTATAGTAAAGTACCCAATAGTGTAAGTTTTAGTGTACATAGTCACATTCAATACACCAGGACCGGCACTGTTATGCGTATATTCGTTAATTTCAAGTGTGCTTTGATTCTCAATTATGGTAAAGTACTAATTGATGTAAGTCACCATACATGCATGTAGTCCTTTTAACTGCCTGTAGTCTCTCCAAAGTAAGTTTGACACATATTTCAAGTTTTATAAAATATCTAGTCTCAGGAGAGCAGTATTAATTTATGTGACACAGTATGGCTTTAAAAGAGCATACACCATAACTTCACAGAAAGGTACCCGGTATGCTTTAGACTAACCCTTTACGGTGCCAAAGTCAGACTGTGTGTTCAACAGATCACTCTAGGGCCATATTAATCTCTATCATGATCACACATAATTTCATAGTTTTAAATACGGTGTAAAGGCTCAAAATATATATATATATTCACTGAAAAAACCATAGGTTTCAGGGACGTTATAGTTAGAAATTAGCATTTAAAAAACCATAGAAATTCACTGAAAAAACCACAGGTTTCAGAGACGTTATAGTTAGAAATTAGCATTTAAAAAACCTTAGAAATTCACTGAAAAAACCACAGGTTTTGGGACGTTATAGTTAGTTGGACATTTCACTCGTACAAAACTAGAGAAATTTGGCCGTTATAGTTAGTTGAGCTACCTATAACTCGCGCCCCCGCAATGCACTGCTGATGATGTCACATATTACATCATTCATGACATGGTCAGTGACATCACTGATGACATCACTGATGACATCTCAAATGACATCACTGATGACATCATCCATGTGATAATCTGATGCACCTCCTCACACCCTAATATAACCTTTGATACACCCACTCTAAAATACAGACTACCATTTTCGAAACCATAGACACACCAATACCAGTTACTACATACCCACTCACTGATTTCTAGGTCTACACACACATCCACTCATTTACCCATACAGTCACTCATACATGCAGTCACTCATCAATACAGCACTATCATAGGCACTCATACACCTATACAGACACTCACACACCGCCACACATCCATAGAGTTACTCACACACCTAGTCAGTCATGCAAAGAATCAATCACACTCCCATTTACTCACCTATACAGTCATACACACACCACCTCACTTATTCATACAGATACTAACACATACTTACTCTCTTATACATTCACTGATACAAGCACACACTAATCCATACAGCTGCTCTCACAATCACTCACTCTCACATATAGTTATTTATATACTCCAACACTCACATATACTGCCTTTCACATATGTAGTTACTCAAACATGTACCACTGAGACATCCATTCACTCACCAACACACCCATACACACACTCACCCACCCATACAGCCCTTCACAGATACACTCTTGAACCCATACACCCAGTGAATCACCCACTCACACATCTATGCACAGAGTCGCACCACCCACCCACACAGACACTCAGGCACCCATACAAATACTCAGACAACCAATCAATAACCCATATAGACACACATTAAGCTACTTACCAACCCATGCAACCGCTTACACACCAACTGACAGACTGATACCGACATTTACACAGTTTAGTCACAAACCCATGCATTCAGTAAGAAACGTTTAATCACTCATTTATACAGACAGTCACGCACCTACTAAATCATCCATTCAGACACTTTTCCACCCACTCTTTCTTCAAAACACCTTGGCATATATATGAACATCGAGAAAGGCGGCAGCGCTGAAACAAGTCTGTTGGCGTGGGGGAGGTCACGCATTAATAAATCACTTTAAAGAATTCCCGTGAGTGCTGTCCTTCCTCGGAACGACAAAGATTGTCTACTGTTGTGGCAACATATATATATATATATATATGTATATATATATTCACTGAAAAAACCATAGGTTTCAGGGGCGTTATAGTTAGTTGGACATTTCACTCGTACAAAACCATAGAAATTCCCCCGTTATAGTTAGTTCAGCTAACTATAACTCGCGCGCTCTGCAATGCACTGCTGAAGACGTCACATATTACATCACTCATGACATGGTCAGTGACATCACTCATGACATCACTGATGACATCTCAAATGACATCACTGATGACATCACTGATGACATCATCCTTGTGATAGAGTGGCAGACCTCCTCTCACCCTAATATAACCTTTGATACACACACTCAAAAATACAAACTAACATTTTCAAAACAATGGACATACCAATACCAGTTACAACACACCTATTCAGTAATTCCAAGATCTACACACACATCCACTCATTCACCAACAGTCCCTATACAGTCACTCATACATGTACTCACTCATCATATGTACTCATACACCTATACATCCTGTTACACACCGCCACTCATCCATAGAGTTACTCACACACATAGTCACACATGCAAACAAAGTATCAAACATCCATTTACTTGCATTTACAGTTATACACACACTGCCACACTTACTTCTACAGAAACTTACACATACTTACTCTCTTAAACAATCACTTATAGAAACACCTACTTATTTGTACAGGAACTCTTCCAATCTCTCACTCTCACATATACTCACTTATATACACCAATACTCACATATACTAGTTTAAAACATATGTAGTTACTCATAAAGACACTATTGAGACAGTCATTCACTCACTAACACACCCATACACATACTCATCCACCTATACAGTCCTGCACACATGCTGTCTTCAACACATACAAACAGTGAGTCACTCATTCATGCATCTATGCACTAAGTAATACCCCCACCGAACCATACAGACACTCAGACACTCATAATGATACTCAAAAAACCAACTAATAACCCATATAGACACTCATGTAGCTACTCACCAACCCATGCAGCCACTTATACACAAAGTGAGAGACTGATACAGATATTTTCATATTTAAACATTACTCACTAACCCATGTATTCACTAAGATACACTTAGTCAGTTATACAATCAATTTTACAAAAAAAATCATCCATTTAGACACTTATATACCCATTTATTCTTCCATCGACCTTGAGATATACATATATAAAACATATTTAATTTTCAGAAAAACACATTCACTGGATGATGTCATCAGTGATGTCATCAGTGATGTCATTTGAATGGGGAAAACGCGTTTTGGGACCCCCTTTTTCTCGGCCCCCGCTTGACAAATCACCCCGAGACTTTCAGGATAGGAGCGGACCGGAGCGCCCCAACAAGTTGGAAACTTTCGCGAAGATTCGTCAACCGGCGCCAACGTTATTTCAAATAGAATGTTGCGGATTTCCTCTGGATAATAGGTCCTAACTATAACTATCTACTGGCAACCGCCAGTAGATAATATATATATATATATATATATGTATAAAACATATTTAAACTTTACAGAAACACACATTCACTGGATGATGTCATCAGTGATGTCATCAGTGATGTCATTTGAGATGTCATCAGTGATGTCACTGACCATGTCATGAATGATGTAATATGTGACGTCATCAGCAGTGCATTACGGGGGCGCGAGTTATAGTCAGCTCAACTAACTATAAAGGCCGAATTTCTCTGGTTTTGTACGAGTGAAATGTCCAACTAACTATAACGTCTCTGAAACCTGTGGTTTTTTCAGTGAATTTCTAAGGTTTTTTAAATGCTAGTTTCTAACTATAGCGTCCCTGAAACCTGTGGTTTTTTCAGTGAATTTCTATGGTTTTTTAAATGCTAATTTCTCACTATAACGTCCCTGAAACCTATGGTTTTTTCAGTGAATTTCAAAGGTTTTTTAAATGATTATTTCTAACTAAAACGTCCCTGAAACCAATGGTTTTTGTCAGTGAATTTCAAAGGTTTTTTAAATGCTAATTTCCAACTATTCCTACAGAGGTAGGACATGTGCAGGAAGAGGAAGAAACGCGCAGAAAGAAGCAAAAGAAATGCAGAAAGATGCAGCAGAAGTCCAGAAAGACAAAGAAAGGTGCAGAAAGAAGCAAGAGATATGCACAAAGAACCAACAGAGGTGCAGAAAGAGGCCTTGTTGCAAAGTCATCCTGTGCCCACAACGTTTTTCTGACTGGTACTGGTGGTAACTGACTCTGACTAACCAGGCCCGGAGCCAGTGCTATCCTGAAAGACACTTAGAATACAGTGAAAACACCTATATACACTAGGGTACACTATGGGTTGGGGTACCCGTGTGATTGGCATGACCTCCCCTGTAAGGCCCTAGTACATAATAGGGCAGGGGGATTAAAACTACCTCTAAGTCAGAGGTGCAGAAATAGGAAAGAGGGATACAGAAATTTGCAAAAGAGGTGCAGAAACAAGCAAGAGAAGTGCAGAAAGAGGCAAGAGAATTGCTGAAAGAAGCAACACAGGTGTAGAAAGAAGCACGAGAAGTGCAGAAAGAGGCAAGTGAGGTGCAGAAAGAAGCAAGAGAAGTGCAGAATGAACCAACAGAGGTGCAAAAAGAGGCAAGAGGGGTGCAAAAAGAAGGAAGAGAAGTGCAGAAAGAGGCTAGAGAAGTTCAGAAAGAGGCAAAAGAATTGCTGAAAGAAGCAATAGAGGAGTAGAAAGAAGCAAGAGAAGTGCAGAAAGAGACAAGTGAGGTGCAGAAAGAAGCAAGAGCAGTGCAGAAAGAAGCAAGAGGAGTGCAGAAAGAAGCAAAAGAGGTGGAGAAATAGGGAAGAGGGTGCAGAAAGAGGCAAGAGGGTACACAAATTTGCAAAAGAGGTGCAGAAACAAGCAAGAGAAGTACAGAAAGAGGCAAGAGAATTGCTGAAAGAAGCAACAGAGGTGTAGAAAGAAGCAACAGAAGTGCAGAAAGAGGCGAGTGAGGTGCAGAAAGAAGCAAGAGCAGTGCAGAATGATCCAACAGAGGTGCAAAATGGGGCAAGAGGGGTGTAAAAAGAAGGAAGAGAAGTACAGAAAGAGGCAAGAGAATTGCTGAAAGAAGCAACAGAGGTGTAGAAAGCAGAAAGAGAAGTGCAGAAAGAGGCAAGAGAATTGCTGAAAGAAGCGAAAAAGGTGTAGAAAGAAGCAAGAGCAGTGCAGAAAGAAGCAAGAGAAGTGCAGAAAGAAGCAAAAGAGGTGGAGAAATAGGGAAGAGGGTGCAGAAAGAGGCAAGAGGGATACAGAAATTTGCAAAAGAGGTGGAGAAACAAGCAAGAGAAGTGCAGAAAGAGGCAAGAGATATGCTGAAAGAAGCAACAGAGGTGTAGAAAGAAGCAAGAGAAGTGCAGAAAGAGGCAAGTGAGGTGCAGAAAGAAGCAAGAGCAGTGCAGAATGAACCAACAGAGGTGCAAAATGGGGCAAGAGGGGTGTAAAAAGAAGGAAGAGAAGTGCAGAAAGAGGCAAGAGAATTGCTGAAAGAAGCAACAGAGGAGTAGAAAGAAGCAAGAGAAGTGCAGAAAGAGACAAGTGAGGTGCAGAAAGAAGCAAGAGCAGTGCAGAAAGAACCAACAGAGGTGCAAAAAGAGGCAAGAGAGGTGCAGAAACAGGCAAGAAAGGTGCAGAAAAAGGGTACAGGGGTGCAGAAAGAGGCAAGAGGTATACAGATATTTGCAACAGAGGTACAGAAAGAAGCAAGAGCAGTGCAGAAAGAAGCAAGACAAGTGCAGAAAGAAGCAAAAGAGGTGGAGAAATAGGGAAGAAGGTGCAGAAAGAGGCAAGAGGGATACAGAAAGTTGCAAAAGAGATGCAGAAACAAGCAAGAGAATCTCAGAAAGAGGCACGAGAATTGCTGAAAGAAGCAACAGAGGTGTAGAAAGAAGCAAGAGAATTGCAGAAAGAGGCAAGTGAGGTGCAGAAAGAAGCAAGAGCAGTGCAGAATTAACCAACAGAGGTGCAAAAAGAGGCAAGAGGGGTGCAAAAAGAAGGAAGAGAAGTGCAGAAAGAGGCAAGAGAATTGCTGAAAGAAGCAACAGAGGTGTGGAAAGAAGCAAGAGAAGTGCAGAGAGAGACAAGTGAGGTGCAGAAAGAAGCAAGAGCAGTACAGAAAAAACCAACAGAGGTGCAAAAAGAGGCAAGAGAGGTGCAGAAATTTGCAACAGAGGTACAGAAAGAAGCAAGAGCAGTGCAGAAAGAAGCAAGAGAAGTGCAGAAAGAAGCAAAAGAGGCGGAGAAATAGGGCAGAGGGTACAGAAAGAGGCAAGAGGGATACAGAAATTTGCAAAAGAGGTGCAGAAACAAGCAAGAGAAGTCCAGAAAGAAGCAACAGAGGAGTAGAAAGAAGCAAGAGAAGTGCAGAAAGAGACAAGTGAGGTGCAGAAAGAAGGAAGAGCAGTTCAGAAAGATCCAACAGAGCTGCAAAAAGAGGCAAGATAGGTGCAGAAACAGGCAAGAAAGGTGCAGAAAGAGGGTACAGGGGTGCAGAAAGAGGCAAGAGAATGCTGAAAGAAGCAACAGCGGTGTAGAAAGAAGCAAGAGAAGTGCAGAGAGAGGCAAGTAAGGTGCAGAAAGAAGCAAGAGCAGTGCAGAAAGAACCAACAGAGGTGCAAAAAGAGACAAGAGAGGTGCAAAAAGAAGGAAGAGAAGTGCAGAAAGAGTCAAGAGAATTGCAGAAAGAGGCAAGTGAGGTGCAGAAAGAAGCAAGAGCAGTGCAGAAAGAACCAACAGAGGTGCAAAAAGAGGCAAGAGAGGTGCAAAAAGAAGGAAGAGAAGTGCAGAAAGAGGCAAGAGAATTTCTGAAAGAAGCAACAGAGGAGTAGAAAGAAGCAAGAGAAGTGCAGAAAGAGACAAGTGAGGTGCAGAAAGAAGCAAGAGCAGTGCATAAAGAACCAACAGAGGTGCAAAAAGAGGCACGAGAGGTGCAGAAACAGGCAAGAAAGGTGCAGAAAAAGGGTACAGGGGTACAGAAAGAGGCAAGAGGGATACAGAAATTTGCAACAGAGGTACAGAAAGAAGCAAGAGCAGTGCAGAAAGAAGCAAAAGAGGTGGAGAAATAGGGAAGAGAGTGCAGAAAGAGGCAAAAGGGATACAGAAAGTTGCAAAAGAGATGCAGAAACAAGCAAGAGAAGTGCAGAAAGAGGCACGAGAATTGCTGAAAGAAGCAACAGAGGTGTAGAAAGAAGCAAGAGAATTGCAGAAAGAGGCAAGTGAGGTGCAGAAAGAAGCAAGAGCAGTGCAGAATGAACCAACAGAGGTGCAAAAAGAGGCAAGAGGGGTGCAAAAAGAAGGAAGAGAAGTGCAGAAAGAGGCAAGAGAATTGCTGAAAGAAGCAACAGAGGTGTGGAAAGAAGCAAGAGAAGTGCAGAGAGAGACAAGTGAGGTGCAGAAAGAAGCAAGAGTAGTACAGAAAAAACCAACAGAGGTGCAAAAAGAGGCAAGAGAGGTGCAGAAATTAGCAACAGAGGTACAGAAAGAAGCAAGAGCAGTGCAGAAAGAAGCAAGAGAAGTGCAGAAAGAAGCAAAAGAGGTGGAGAAATAGGGCAGAGGGTGCAGAAAGAGGCAAGTGGGATACAGAAATTTGCAAAAGAGGTGCAGAAACAAGCAAGAGAAGTGCAGAAAGAAGCAACAGAGGAGTAGAAAGAAGCAAGAGAAGTGCAGAAAGAGACAAGTGAGGTGCAGAAAGAAGCAAGAGCAGTTCAGAAAGAACCAACAGAGGTGCAAAAAGAGGCAAGAGAGGTGCAGAAACAGGCAAGAAAGGTACAGAAAGAGGGTACAGGGGTGCAGAAAGAGGCAAGAGAATTGCTGAAAGAAGCAACAGTGGTGTAGAAAGAAGCAAGAGAAGTGCAGAAAGAGGCAAGTGAGGTGCAGAAAGAAGCAAGAGCAGTGCAGAAAGAACCAACAGAGCTGCAAAAAGAGACAATAGAGGTGCAAAAAGAAGGAAGAGAGGTGCAGAAAGAGGCAAGAGAATTGCTGAAAGAAGCAACAGAGGAGTAGAAAGAAACAAGAGAAGTGCAGAAAGAGACAAGTGAGGTACAGAAAGAAGCAAGAGCAGTGCAGAAAGAACCAACAGAGGTGCAAAAAGAGGCAAGAGGGGTGCCAAAAGAAGGAAGAGAAGTGCAGAAAGAGGCAAGAGAATTGCTGAAAGAAGCAACAGAGGTGCAGAAAGAAGCAAGAGCAGTGCAGAAAGAACCAACAGAGGTGCAAAAAGAGGCAAGAGAGGTGCAAAAAGAAGGAAGAGAAGTGCAGAAAGAGTCAAGAGAATTGCAGAAAGAGGCAAGTGAGGTGCAGAAAGAAGCAAGAGCAGTTCAGAAAGAACCAACAGAGGTGCAGAAAGAGGCAAGAGAGGTGCAAAAAGAAGGAAGAGAAGTGCAGAAAGAGGCAACAGAATTGGTGAAAGAAGCAACAGAGGAGTAGAAAGAAGCAAGAGAAGTGCAGAAAGAGACAAGTGAGGTGCAGAAAAAAGGAAGAGCAGTGCATAAAGAACCAACAGAGTGCAAAAATTGGCAAGAGGGGTGCAATACAAAGGAAGAGAAGTGCAGAAATAGGCAAGAGAATTGCTGAAAGAAGCAACAGAGGAGTAGAAAGAAGCAAGAGAAATGCAGAAAGAGGCAAGTGAGGTGCAGAAAGAAGCAAGAGCAGTGCAGAAAGAACCAACAGAGGTGCAAAAAGAGGCAAGAGAGGTGCAGAAACAGGCAAGAAGGGTGCAGAAAGAGGGTACAGGGGTGCAGAAAGAGGCAAAAGTATTACTGATGGAAGCAACAGAGGTGTAGAAAGAAGCAAGAGAAGTGCAGAAAGAGGCAAGTGAGGTGCAGAAAGAAGCAAGAGCAGTGCAGAAAGAACCAACAGAGGGGCAAAAAGAGGCAAGAGAGGTGCAAAAAGAAGGAAGAGAAGTGCAGAAAGAGGCAAGAGAATTGCTGAAAGAAGCAACAGAGGAGTAGAAAAAAGCAAGAGAAGTGCAGAAAGACACAAGTGAGGTGCAGAAAGAAGCAAGAGCAGTGCAGAAAGAACCAACAGAGGTGCAAAAAGAGGCAAGAGGGGTGCAAAAAGAAGGAAGAGAAGTGCAGAAAGAGGCAAGAGAATTGGTGAAAGAAGCACCAGAGGAGTAGAAAGAAGCAAGAGAAGTGCAGAAAGAGACAAGCGAGGTGCAGAAAGAAGCAAGAGCAGGGCAGAAAGAACCAACAGAGGTGCAAAAAGAGGCAAGAGAGGTGCAGAAACCGGCAAGAAAGGTGCAGAAAGAGGGTACAGGGGTGCAGAAAGAGGCAAGAGAATTGCTGAAAGAAGCAACAGAGTTGTAGAAAGAAGCAAGAGAAGTGCGGAAAGAGGCAAGTGATGTGCAGAAAGACGCAAGAGCAGTGCAGAAAGAACCAACAGAGGTGCAAAAAAGAGGGAAGAGACGTGCAAAAAGAAGGAAGAGAAGTGGAGAAAGAGGCAAGAGAATTCCTGAAAGAAGCAACAGAGGAGTAGAAAGAAGCAATAGAAGTGCAGAAAGAGACACGTGTTTTACAGAAAGAAGCAAGACCAGTGCAGAAAGAACCAACAGAGGTGCAAAAAGAGGCAAGAGGTGTGCAGAAAAAGGAAGGAGGGGTGCACAAAGAGGTAAGAGAGGTACAGAAAGAGGCAGGAGGGGTGCAGAAAGAAGGAAGAAAAGTGCAGAAAGAAGTAACAGAAGTGCTGAAAGAGGCATGAAAGGTGCAGAAAGAGGCAAGAGAGTTGCACGAAGAGGGAAGAGGGATGCAGAAAGAAGCAAGTGAGGTGCATAAAGAGGCAAGAGAAGTGCAGAAAGAGGCAAGAGAGGTGCAGAAACAGGCAAGAGAAGTGCAGAAAGAGTCAAGAGAATTGCTGAAAGAAGCAACAGAGGTGTAGAAAGAAGCAAGAGAAGTGCAGAAAGAGGCAAGTGAGATGCAGAAACAGGCAAGAAAGGTACAGAAAGAGGGAAGACAAATGCAGAAAGAGGCAACAGGGGGGCAGAAAAAAGCAAGACAGGTGGAGAAAGAAGCATGGGAAGTGCAGAATGAAGCAAGAGGGTTGCAGAAAGAGGCAAGAGAAGTGCAGAAAGAAGCCACAGAGGTGCAGAAGGAAGCAAGAGAACTGCAGAAAGAGACAAGAGAGTTGCGGAAACATGCAAAAGAGGTACAGAAAGATGTAACAGAGGTGTAGACAGAGGCAAGAGAGGTGCAAAACAGGTAAAAGGGGTGCAGAAAGAGGCAAGAGGGGTGCAGAAATTTGCAAGAGAGGTGCAGAAAGAAGCAACAGCAGTGCAAAAGAACCAACAGGGGTGCAAAAAGAGGCAAGTGATGTGCAGAAGGAGGCAAGAGAACTGCAGAAAGATGCAAGAGAGTTGCTGAAACAGGCAAAAGGGGTACAGAAAGAGGAAACAGGTGGGCAGACTGAGGCAAGAGAAGTGTAGAAAGAGGCAATAGGGGTGCAGAAAGAGGCAAGTGAGATGCAGAAAGAAGCAAGATAAGTGCAGAAAGAAGCAACAGAAGTGCAGAAAGAGGGAAGAGGGGTGGAAAGAGAGGCAAGAGGGGTACAGAAAGAAGCAAGTCAGATGCAGAAAGAAACAAAAGAAGTGCAGAAAGAGGCAAAAAAGGTGCAGAAAGACATGAGGGGTACAGAAAAAGTCAAGAGAGGTGCAGAAAGAGGGAAGAAGGGTGCAGAAAGAGGCAAGAGGGTACAGAAAGAAGCAAATGAGGTGCAGAAAGAGGCAACAGACATGCAGAAAGAGGCAAGAGGGATGCTGAACGTAGAAGAGAAGTGCAGAAAAAGAAAGAAATGTGCAGAAAGAAGCAAGAGAAATGCAGAAAGAAGCAAGAGAGGTGCAGAGGGAAGCAAGAGTGGCTTGCACACCATTAGTACAAATTTAACACCAACATTTAGCAATAAGTAACAGGTGACCATTCTAGGTTTGCAAAGGGCCTTCCGACACGCTGTAACACTTCACGCTGCATTTTTGGTAACGTTTGAGCCGTTGGAGCTAGAAACAAGGCTTTTTTTGTTCAAATCTACAGATTAGGGAGCAGATGATGAATTATGTGGCTAATGCGGAAAATGTATATTTGTGCGAAAGTCGGTGCAGCCAAACAGTCGCATAATTCCAGTGGCCCTGCGCATACCTCTGACTAGGTCCAGAATGCTCCTCAGTGATTCCTTCTTTTTTTGTCTCATTGAGTTCATAGTTGAGCTTCTATGGAAACGAGGAAGACTAAACCTGACATTACCACTCCACAACACAGACTACCATACCACATAATTACTCTCCATAACACATAATCCCACTCTACATAATTCCTATAAAATAAATACCACATACTTTTTATCCACATAATTTCACTGCACAACTTACCACATAATTCCACTACACACAACATACATCCACTCCACTCTGAAAAACATTAAAAAAACTTTTACATTTACATTGCCAATAGCTCTAACTCTCGCAAATGCGAAACCAATAACATTGCAAACACTTCTTAAACTAGTAGTCGCGTTTGCAGAGTGGTGGGGAAAGGGTGCTGGGCCTCCGACCAGTGCTCAGGAATTCCGCTGCATAGGACTTACAGGAGGTACCAGGAGGGCTTCTTGGCCCCCAAAGTCCCTCAGGAGTAAATAGGACTTCTTCCCCCATCCCATAGTCTGCCAGGAGGCGGGTTTGCAGAGTGGTGGAGAAAGGAGGGCATGGCCTCCGAAGACGTCTTAGCAATCCCACTCTGCGGGACTTACTGGAGGTAACAAGAGGGGTAGTTGGCCCCCAAGGACATCCTTGGGGGCCAACTACCCCTCCTATTACCTCCAGTAAGTCCCACACAGCAGGATTTCTAAGTTCTCAGAGCAGGCCATGCCCCCTTTGCCCACCACTCTACAAATGCGCTCCCTGGCGTGCTCTTTGATGGGGATTGAAGTCCCCTTCGCTGCTGGGGGTCCTTTAGGGGCAAATTAGCCTACCTCTTACCTCCAGTAAGCCCCACACAGTGGGATTGCTGAGAGGTGGACAAAGGCCACGCCCCCTTTCTTTACTACTCTGCAAACGCGCCCCCTGGTGCGTTCTAAGTTGGGGGATTAAGTCCCCTTGAATACTCAGGGTCCCTGGGGGCCAACTAGCCCACCAGGTACCTCCAGTAAGCGCCACACAGCTGGATTGCAGAGAGGTTGTCCGATGCCACGCCCCCTTTTTACACCACTCTGCAAACCCGCCTCTTGGTGCACTGCTGCTCGGGGGATGAAGTCCACTTGTGTCCTGAGGTCCTCAGGACACAAGAGGACCTCATCACCCCACCACCAGTGCGCCAAGAGGCACGTTTTCAGAGTGGGTTTAAAAAGGGGCATGGCCTCGGACCACCTCTCTGCAACGCAGCTCTGTGGCGCATACTGAAGGTACCTGGTGGGCTAGTTGGCCCCCAGGGACCCTCAGTATTCATTGGGACTTAATTTCCCAACTTACAACGCGCCAGGGGGCGCGTTTGCACAGTGGTGAAGGAAGGGGGCGGGGCCTCCGGCGTGATGCCAGCTTTTTTTTAAATTTATTTTTTAGAAGGGGGGCTGTGTGGCCCCCCTTCTTTTACTATTTTTGGGGCCCTGGGGACCCTATTCCCCAGGGCCTGACCCCTTTTTTAAACGGGAAGGGGGCAGCGCGGCCCCCCTCCCGAGGCCAATTTCGGCCCCGGGGACCCCATCCCCCGGGGCATGGCCTCCTTTTTTTCATAAATCTATAGGGAAGGGGGGCCACATGGCCCCCCTTCCCTGGGCCACTTTTGGCCCTGGGGACCCCATCCCCCGGGGCATGGCCTCTTTTTTTAATAAATAATTAAAGGGAAGGGGGCTGCGTGGCCCCCCTTCCCTGGGCCACTATTGGCCCCGGGGACCCCATCCCCTGGGGCTTGGCCATTATTAAAAAAAAATTAATTGAGGAGAGGGGCTGCGCAGCCCCCCTTCTTAGGCTGATTTCGGCCCCGGGGACCCCATCTCCCGGGGTCCGGCCATTCTTTTTTTTAAATTAAAGAGGAGGGGGCCGCGTGGCCCTCCTCCTGGGCCACTCCTGGCCCCGGGAAACCCATCCCCCGGGGCCGGCCCTTTACGTTGGGCACCGTGGGGGGAGCCCCAATGCCCCCACGGTCCCGCCAGCTCCCCGCCTCCTGCGGGAGCCGGCATTGCTTTTGAGCAAGGGGAGCTGCTAACATGCAGCTGCCCTTGCTCAAAAGCAATCTGCTTTGCTTCATTGAAGCGAGAGCAGGTTTTGCTGCTCTTGCTTCAATGAAGCAAAGCAGAGTTTGCTATGACAGGGCAGGAGCCGCATGGCTCCCGTCCTGCCATAGCAAACGGCAATGTCCTGGGGGTGGGTACCCCGGGACATTGCAGGAGCCAGCCCTGGGGGGTGGCCCGCAGGGCCATCAAGAGCTCCTGGAGGGGGGCCACGCGGCCCCCCTCCCAAGTCTTTAAAGCCCCGGGGAGGTGGTGGTCCCTGGGGCCCGGGGGTCCGCTGCGGACCCCCGCATTTTTAAACAGTATGTTCCCCGGGGAGGTGATGGTCCCCGGGGTGTGTGGGGGGGCTCTTCCCCCCACACATCATTTTAATTTAAAAACAGAGCCCCGGGGAGGTGGTGGTCCCCGGGGCGTGTGGGGGGGCTCTTCCCCCCCACACATCATTTTAATTTAAAAACAGAGCCCTGGGGAGGTGGCGGTCCCCGGGGCTCCGGGGGTCCGCAGTGCCCCCCGCATACAATTAAATAAGCCCCGGGGAGGTGGCAGTCCCCGGGGCTGTGGGGGCCTCCGCGGGCCCCCGCAAATTAATTGGTGAGTGCCCTCGGGACCTGGCCCACCCGGGGGCTTTCAAAAACAAAGCGCGGAAGCCCGCGCTTTGTTTTTTTTTTCATTTTCTCGGCTGGATTCGCGACCCCAGCGCGAATTCCGCCGATTTTGTTTTAAAAAAATGCTTTTTTGGCCCTGTGGATCCTTGTGGGACCCCTGAGCAGGCCTAGGGGGTCAGGGGGTTTGTACCCTGCCCCCTTTTCTTGTTTTTCACCTTGTTTTTCACCTTTTTATTTACTCTTTTCTTGGGACTCAGTTACCGAGCCACAAGATGGCTGCCAACACTTCCTGGTTTGGAGTGTTGGCAGCCAATCAGAGTGAAGCTCGTGCCCGGGAGGGTTCGCGAACCCTCCTCGGTGCTCAGATATCGAAACCTTTCTTTTTCTAATTTCTCAGGAACTACTAAATGGATTTACACCATTTAAAAAAAAGGGATCTTTCTGAACCAAGACCTACCTTTTTTCCACATTTGGTGTAATTCCGTTCAGCAGTTCGGGCTGTAACTTTGTCTAAAATTCCTATGGAAATTAACATGGGGAAAACGCGTTTTGGGACCCCCATTTTTTCTCGGCCCCCACTTGACGAATCACCCCGAAACTTTCAAAACAGGAGCTGACCGGAGCGCCCCACTAGTTTTTAAAAATTCGCGAACATTCGTCAACCGGCGCCAAAGATATTGGCAAAAGAAAAAAACGCTTTTTGAATAGAAACAAGGTCCTAACTATAACTACCTACTGGCGACCGCCAGTAGGTAATATATATCTATATATATATTCACTGAAAAACCATAGGTTTCAGACACGTTATAGTTACAAATTAGCATTTAAAAAACCTTTGAAATTCACTGAAAAAACCATAGGTTTTAGGGACAGTTTTAGTTACTTGGACATTGCACTCGTACAAAACCCGTGAAATTCCCCCGTTATAGTTAGTTCAGCTAACTATAACTCACGCCCCGCAATGCACTGCTGATGACGTCACATATTACATCACTCATGACATGGTCAGTGACATCACTGATGACATCACTGATGACATCTCAAATGACATCACTGATGACATCATCCAGTGACTGTGTGTTTCTGTAAAGTTTAAATATTTTTAATATATATAGGAAAAGACGTATTGAAGAATGAGTGGGTGTGTAAGTGTCTGTATGGATGATTTAGTAGGTGCGTGACTGACTCTATAAGTGAGTGATTTAACGTATCTTACTGAATGCATGGGTTAGTGACTAAACTGGGTGAATGTCTGTATCCGTCTGTCTGTTGCTGTGTAAGTGGCTGCATGTGTTTGTGAATAGCTAAATGAGTGTCTATATGAGTTATTGAATGCTTGTCTGAGTATCTGTATGGGTGCCTGAGTGTTTGTGTGGGAGGGGTGTGTGCAACTCTGTGCATAGATGTGTGAGTGGGTGATTCACTGGGTGGATGGTTTCAAGAGTGCATCTGTGATAGACTGTATGGGTGGGTAAGTGTGTGTAAGAGTGTGTTAGTGAGTGAATGTATGTCCCAGTGGTACATGTGTGAGTAACTACATATGTGAAAGGCAGTATATATGTGTGTTGGAGTATATAAATAGCTATAAGCAAGAGTGAGTGATTGTGATAGTGGCTGTATGGATGAGTGTGTGCTTGTATCTGTGATTGTATAAGAGCGTAACAATGTGCTACTATTTGTATGAGTAAGTGAGCTGGTGTGTGTATAACTGTATAGGTGAGTAAATGGCAGTGTGTTTAATTATTTGCATGACTGACTAGGTGTGTGAGTATCTCTATGGATGAGTGGCGTTGTTTGAGTGTCTATATAGGAGTAAGAGTGCATATGATAGTCCTGTACTGAGTGACCGTAAGTATGAGAGACTGTACGGGTGAGTGAGTGGATGTGTGTGTGTAGACCTAAGAATCAGTGAGTGGGTATGTAGTTATTGGTGTTGGAGTGTCTATGGTTTTGCGAATGGCAGTCTGTAATTTAGAGTGGGTGTATCAAAGGTTATATTAGGGTGTGAGGAGGTGCATCAGATTATCACGTGGATGATGTCATCAGTGATGTCATTTGAGATGTCATCAGTGATGTCATCAGTGATGTCACTGACCATGTCATGAGTGATGTAATATGTGACGTCATCAGCAGTGCATTGCGGGCGCGAGTTATAGTTAGCTGAACTAACTATAACGGGGAATTTCACGGGTTTTGTACGAGTGCAATGTCCAAGTAACTAAAACTGTCCCTAAAACCTATGGTTTTTTCAGTGAATTTCAAAGGTTTTTAAATGCTAATTTGTAACTATAACGTGTCTGAAACCTATGGTTTTTTCAGTGAATTTCAAAGGTTTTTAAATGCTAATTTGTAACTATAACGTGTCTGAAACCTATGGTTTTTTCAGTGAATTTCAAAGGTTTTTTAAATGCTAATTTCTAACTATAACGTGCCTGAAACCTACCGTTTTTTCAGTGAATTTCAAAGGTTTTGTAAATGACAATTTTTAAATGTATTAATTGTTATATTAATTTTTTTCATACTGATTTACTACATTTTTAGAAACAATTTTTTTTACATATTTTATTTTTAAATTACATTGTAATTACATTATACATTACATTACAAAAATACTTTCTCAGAATGAATTACTTTAGTTTAAATACTTTGCAGATAGGCAATAGACTTTTAAGTACAGTAGTTACAGTTGTTGCAATGGGCAACACATTTTCAAACACAATGCAACATTCAGCTCAATGTGAATTTCTAGTTAAATGCAATTAGTTACTTTATGGATTACTTTTGTAACCACAGGACTGGATCCTAGATTCAGTCCTGGTACATCTCCTGTAAACAGTTGAGTAAAAGCGTTTTGGTTACAGTCGTGATTTTTAAGGAATATTATTGTATTTTAAAAGTTGACACTTAGAAACTTTTTCTCATAGAATCACCAATGTTATCCTATGGAAGGAAATTCACTTAGCAGGTAAAAACTGTTATCCTTACTTTTTCTTACTCAGTGTTGGATCCTGGATCCAGCACTGGTGCATCTCCTGTAAACAGTTGAAAAAATGCGTTTAAGTCATACAGGCGATTTTTAAGGAATATTTGTAGTTTGTGAAAATCAACACTTTGAAACTTTTTTGCTGAAAACCAGTCAATCTTAGCCTGAGAAGGAAATTCAAGTTACCGGTAAGTACGGTTAAAATTACTTTTCAGGACCAGTACTGGGCTGAAAGATGCAGCACTGAGGTCTCTCCTGATAACAGGTGAGTAAATCAGAATTCGGATTTCGGCTGATTTTAGAGGAATATTTGTATGTTTCAAAAATCAACACTTAGAAACTTTTTCAGCAAAAAGCAGGCAATGATATCCTATGGAAGGAAATTCAAGTTACTGGTAAGTACGGTTAAAATTACTTTTGAGGATCAGTACTGGGCTGAAAGATGCAGCACTGAGGTCTCTCCTGATAACAGGTGAGTAAATCGGAATTCGTATTTCGACTGATTTTAGAGGAATATTTTAAAGTTCCAAAACTCCACACTTAGAAGAATTTCCAAGTGAAACCAGTCAATGTTAGCCTATGAAGGAAATTCAAGTTACCGGTAAGTACGGTTAAAATTACTTTTCAGGATCAGTACTGGGCTGAAAGATGCAGCACTGAGGTCTCTCCTGATAACAGGTGAGTAAATCGGAATTTGTATTTTGGCTGATTTTAGAGAATATTTTAAAGTTCCAAAACTCCACACTTAGAAGAATTTCCAAGTGAAACCAGTCAATGTTAGCCTATGAAGGAAATTCAAGTTACCGGTAAGTACGGTTAAAATTACTTTTCAGGACCAGTACTGGGCTGAAAGATGCAGCACTAAGGTCTCTCCTGATAACAGGTGAGTAAATCGGAATTCGTATTTCGGCTGATTTTAGAGGAATATTTTAAAGTTCCAAACTCCACACTTAGAAGAATTTCCAAGTGAAACCAGTCAATGTTAGCCTATGGAAGGAAATTCAAGTTACTGTAAGTACGGTTAAAATTACTTTTCAGGACCAGTACTGGGCTGAAAGATACAGCACTGAGGTCTCCTTATAACAGGTGAGTAAATCGGAATTCGTATTTCGGCTGATTTTACAGGAATATTTGTATGTTTCAAAAATCAACACTTAGAAACTTTTTCAGCAAAAGCAGGCAATGATATCCTATGGAAGGAAATTCAAGTTACTGGTAAGTACGGTTAAAATTACTTTTGAGGATCAGTACTGGGCTGAAAGATGCAGCACTGAGGTCTCTCCTGATAACAGGTGAGTAAATCGGAATTCGTATTTCGGCTGATTTTAGAGGAATATTTGCACAATGGTGAAGGGAGGGGCGGGGCCTGAGGTTACATCTGTGCAAACGCGCCCGTGGCGCGTTTTAAGTTGGGATTAAGTCCCCTTGAATCCTGAGGGTCCCTAGGGGCCAACTAGCCCACCAGGAACCTCCAATATGCGCCAGGGGCTGCGTTGCAGAGACGTGTAGAGAGGCCACACCCCTTTTACACCTCTCTGCAACGCAGCTCTGTGGCGCTTTCTGGAGGTACATGGTGGGCTAGTTGGACTCCAGGGACCCTCAGTATTCAAGGGACTTAATCCCCCAACTTAAAACGCGCCACGGGCACGTTTGCACAGTGGTGAAGGGAGGGCGGGGCTTCAGGTGACATGTGTGCAAACAGGCCCCGTGGCGCATTTTAAGATGGGGAATGAAATCCCCTTCAATCCTGAGGGTCCCTGGGGCGAACTAGCCCACCAGGTACGCTCCAGAAAGCGCCACAGAGCTGCGTTGCAGAGAGGTGCAAAAGGGGCGTGGCCTCTGAACACCTTTCTGCAACGCAGCTTCCTGGCGCATATTGGAGGTACAGGGTGGGCTAGTTGGACCCCAGGGACCCTCATGATTCAAGGGGACTTAATCCCCCAACCTAAAACGCGCCACGGGCGCGTTTGCACAGATGTCACCTCAGGCCCCGCCCCCTCCCTTCACCATTGTGCAAATATTCCTCTAAAATCAGCCGAACTACGAATTCCGATTTACTCACCTGTTATCAGGAGAGACCTCAGTCCTGCATCTTTCAGCCAGTACTGATCCTGAAAAGTAATTTTAACCGTACTTACAAGTAACTTGAATTTCCTTCCATAGGATATCATTGACTGGTTTCACTTGGAAATTCTTCTAAGTGTGGAGTTTTAGAACCTTATAATATTCCTCTAAAATCAGCCGAAATACGAATTCGATTTACTCACCTGTTATCAGGAGAGACCTCAGTGCTGCATCTTTGAGCCCAGTACTGATCCTGAAAAGTAATTTTAACCGTACTTACCAGTAACTTGAATTTCCTTCCATAGGATATCATTGACTGGTTTCACTTGGAAATTCTTCTAAGTGTGGAGTTTTGGAACTTTCTAATATTCCTCTAAAATCAGCCGAACTACGAATTCCGATTTACTCACCTGTTATCAGGAGAGACCTCAGTGCTGCATCTTTCAGCCCAGTACTGATCCTGAAAAGTAATTTTAACCGTACTTACCAGTAACTTGAATTTCCTTCCATAGGATATCATTGACTGGTTTCACTTGGAAATTCTTCTAAGTGTCGATTTTTGAAACATACAAATATTCCTCTAAAATCAGCCAAAATACGAATTCCGATTTACTCACCTGTTATCAGGAGAGACCTCAGTGCTGCATCTTTCAGCCCCGTACTGATCCTGAAAAGTAATTTTAACCGTACTTACCAGTAACTTATATTTCCTTCCGTAGGAATCCATTGTCTGGTTTTCAGCAGAAAAGTTTCAAAGTGTTGATTTTCACAAACTACAAATATTCCTTAAAAATCGCCTGTATGACTTAAACGCATTCTTTCAACTGTTTACAGGAGATGCACCAGTGCTGGATCCAGGATCCACCACTGTGTAAGAAAAAGTAACGATAACACTACTTACCTGCTAAGTGAATTTCCTCCCATAGGATAACATTGGTGATTCTATGTGAAAAAGTTTCTGTCAACTTTTAAAATACAATAATATTCCTTAAAAATCACTACTGTAACCAAAACGCTTTTACTCAACTGTTTACAGGAGATGTCCCAGGACTGAATCTAGGATCCAGTCCTGTGGTTAGAAAAGTAATCCATAAAGTAACTAATTGCATTTAACTAGAAATTCACATTGAGCTCAATGTTGCATTGTGTTTGAAATTGTGTTGCCCATTGCAACAACTGTAACTACTGTACTTAAAAGTCTATTGCCTATTTGCAAAGTATTTAAACTAAAGTATTTCATTCTGAGAAAGTATATTTTGTAATGTAATGTATAATGTAATTACAATGTAATTTAAAAAATAAAATATCTAAAAATAAATAGTTTAAAAAATGTAGTAAATCAGTATCAAAAAAATAAATATAACAATTAATACATTTAAAAATTGTCATTTACAAAACCGACATGTTATAGTTAGGAATTAGCATTTAAAAACCTTTGAAATTCACTGAAAAAACCATAGGTTTCAGGCTTGTTATAGTTAGGAATTAGCATTTTAAAAACCTTTGAAATTCACTGAAAAAACCATAGGTTTCAGGCCTGTTATAGTTAGGGTTTAGCATTTAAAAAACCTTTGAAATTCACTGAAAAAACCATAGGTTTTAGGGAAAGTTATAGTTAGTTGGACATTGCACTCGTACAAAACCCGTGAAATTCCCCGTTATAGTTAGTTCAGCTAACTATAACTCGCGCCCGCAATGCACTGCTGATAACGTCACATATTACATCACTCATGACATGGTCAGTGACATCACTGATGACATCACTGATGACATCTCAAATGACATCACTGATGACATCATCCATGTGAGAATTTAATGCATCTTCTCACACCCTAATATAACTTTTGATACACCCACTCTAAATTACAGACTGCCATTCTCAAAACCATACACACTCCAATACCAATAAGTACATACCCACTCACTGATTCTTAGGTCTACACACACACATCTACTCACTCACCCGTACAGTCACTCATACTTACAGTGACTCAGTACAGGACTATCATATGCACTCATACACCTATATAAACACTCACACAACGCAACTCATCCATAGAGGTACTCACACACCTAGTCAGTCATGCAAATAATTAATCACACTCCAATTTACTCACCTATACAGTTATACACACCAGCTCACTTATTCATAAAAATACTAGCACATTCTTACGCTCCTATGCAATCACTGATGCAAGCACACTCTCATCCATATAGCCACTCTCACAATCACACACTCTCACTTATAGCCATTTATATACTCCAACACACATATATACTGCCTTTCACATATGTAGTTACTCACACATGTACCACTGAGATATACATTCAATCACTAACACACCCATACACACACTCACCCACCCATACAGTCCATCACAGACGCACTGTTGAAACCATGCACCCAGTGAATCACCCACTCACACATCTATGCACAGAGTCACACACACCCCACCCACACAAACACTGAGGCACCCATATAGATACTCAGAGAACCAATCCATAACCCATATAGACACTCATTTAGCTAGTCAGAAACCCATGCAGCTGCTTACACAACAACAGACAGATGGATACAGACATTCACACAGTTTAGTCACTCACCCAAGCATCCAGTAAGATACATTTAATCACTCACTTATAGACTCAGTCACGCACCTACTAAATCATCCATTCAGACGCTTATACACCCACTCATTCTTCAATACGCCTTTCCCTATATATATTAAACATATTTAAACTTTACAGAAACACACAGTCACTGGATGATGTCAGTGATGTCATCAGTGATGTCACTGACCATGTCATGAGTGATGTAATATGTGACGTCATCAGCAGTGCATTGCGGGGCGCGAGTTATAGTTAGCTGAACTAACTATAACGGGGAATTTCACGGGTTTTGTACTGAGTGCAATGTCCAACTAACTATAACTTTCCTAAAACCTATGGTTTTTCAGTGAATATATATAAATATATATATATATAAATATATATATATATATATAATCACTGAAAAAACCACAGGTTTCAGGGACGTTGTAGTTAGTTGGACATTTCACTCGTAGAAAACCAGAGAAATTTGGCCGTTATAGTTAGTTGAGCTAAGTATAACTCACACCCCCGCAATGCACTGCTGATGACATCACATATTACATCACTCATGACATGGTCAGTGACATCACTGATGACATCTCAAATGGCATCACTGATGACATCACTGATGACATCATCCAGTGACTGTGTGTTTCTGTAAAGTTTATATATGTTTTATATATATATAGGCCAAGGTGTATTGAAGAATGAGTGGGTGTATGACTGTCTGAATGGATGATTTAGTAGGTGCGTGACTGACTGTATAAGTGAGTGATTAAACGTGTCTTACTGAATGCATGGGTTAGTGACTAAACTGTGTGAATGTCTGTATCAGTCTGTCTGTTGGTGTGTAAGCGGTTGCATGGGTTGGTGAGTAGCTACATGAGTGTCTATATGGGTTATTGATTGCTTGTCTAAGTATCTGTATGGGTGCCTGAGTGTCTGTGTGGGTGGGTGGGGTGTGTGTGACTCACTGCATAGATGTGTGAGTGGGTGATTCACTGGGTGTATGGGTTCAAGAGTGCATCTGTGAGGGGCTGTAGGGGTGGGTGAGTGTATGTATGGCTGTGTTGGTGAGTGAATGGATGTCTCAGTGGTACATGTGTGAGTAACTACATATGTGAAAGGCAGTATATGTGAGTGTTGTAGTATATAAATGACTATATGTGAGAGTGAGTGACTGTGAGAGTGGCTGTGTGGATGAGTGTGTGCTTGGGTCAGTGATTGTATAAGAGAGTAAGTATGTGTTAGTATCTGTGTGAATAAGTGAGGTGGTGTGTGTATAACTGTATAGGTGAGTAAATGGGAGTGTGATTGATTCTTTGCATGACTAACTAGCTGTGTAAGTAACTCTATGGGTGAGTGGCGGTGTGTGAGTGTCTGTATAGGTGTATGAGTGCATATGGTAGTGGCTGTATTGATGAGTGACTGCATGTATGAGTGACTGTATGGGTGAATGAGTGGATGTGTGTGTGGACCTAGGAATCAGTGAGTGGGTATGTAGTAACTGGTATTGGTGTGTCTATGGTTTCAAGAATGGCAGTCTGTATTTTAGAGTGGGTGTATCAAAGGTTATATTAGGCTGTGAGGAGGTGCATCAGAGGATCACGTGGATGATGTCATCAGTGATGTCATTTGAGATGTCATCAGTGATGTCACTGACCATGTCATGAGTGATGTAATATGTGAGGTCATCAGCAGTGCATTGCGGGGGCGCGAGTTATACTTAGCTCAACTAACTATAACGGCCGAATTTCTCTGGTTTTGTACAAGTGAAATGTCCAACTAACTATAACGTCCCTGAAACCTGTGGTTTTTTCAGTGATTTTCTAAGGTTTTTTAAATGATAATTTCTTACTTTAACGTCCCTGAAACCTATGGTTTTTTCAGTGAATTTCGAAGGTTTTTTAAATGCTAATTTCTAACTATAACGTCCCTGAAATCTATGTTTTTTCCAGTGAATTTCAAAGGTTTTTAAATGTTAATTTCTTACTATAACGTCTCTGAAACCTATGGTTTTTTCAGTGAATTTCAAATGTTTTTTAAATGCTAATTTCTAACTATGCCTACAGAGGTAGGGCATGTGCAGAAAGAGGAAGAAAGGCGCAGAAAGAAGCAAGAGAAATGCAGAAAGAGGCAACAGAAGTCCAGAAAGACGAAGAAAAGTGCTGAAAGAAGCAAGAGATATGCAGAAAGAACCAACAGAGGGGCAGAGAGAGGCCTTGTTGCAAAGTCATCCTGTGCCCCCAACTTTTTGCTGACGGGTACTGGTGGTAAAGGACTCTGACTAACCAGGCCTAGAGCCAGTGCTTTGCTAAAAGACACTTAGAATATAGTGAAAACACCTACATACACTAGGGTACACTATGGGTTGGAGTACCCCTGTGATTGGCATGACCTCCCCTGTAAGGCCCTAGTATATAGTAGTTCAGGGGGATTAAAACTACCTCTAAGTCAGAGGTGCAAAAACATGCTCCTTTAACTAGTAGTCGCGTTTGCAGAGTGGTAGAGAAAGGGTGCTGGGCCTCCAACCAGCGCTCAGGAATTCCGCTGCGTAGGACTTACAGGAGATACCAGGAGGGTTTTGTGGCCCCCAAAGTCCCTCAGAAGTAAAGTGGACTTCATCTCCCATCCTGTAGTCTGCCAGGAGGCGTGTTTACAGAGTGGTGGATAAAGGGGGCATGGCCTCCAAAGATGTCTTAGCAATCCTACTGTGTGGGACTTACTGGAGGTAACAAGAGGGTTACTTGGCCCCCAAGGACATCCTTGGGGGCCAACTACCCCTCTTATTACCTCCAGTAAGTACCACAGAGCAGGATTGCTAAGTTCTCATAACAGGTCACATCTCCTTTGCCCACCACTCTGCAAACGCGCTCCCTGGCGCGCTCTTCGATGGAGATTGAAGTGCCCTTCACTGCTGGGGGTCCTTAGGGGCCAACTAGCCTACCTCTTACCTCCAGTAAGCCCCACACAGTCACAAGATGGCTGCCAACACTTCCTGGTTTGGAGTGTTGACAGCCAATCAGAGTGAAGCTCGTGCCCGAGAGGGTTCGCGACTTTTCCTCGGTGCTCAGATATTGATATTTTTATTTTTTTAATTTCTCAGCAACTTGCCAAATTTGGTGTAATTCCGTTCAGCAGTCCGAGCTGTAGCCTGTTTCAAAATTCCAATGGAAATTAACATGGAGAAAACGCATTTTGGGACCCCCCTTTTTTCTTGGCCCCCGCTTGACGAATCGCCCCCAAACTTTCAAGGCAGGAGCTCACCTGAGTGAACCATTAGTTTTGAAAAGTTTGCAAAGATTCGTCAAATGGCGCCAAAGATATTGGCAAATCAAAAAACACTTTTCCTATGGATAATATGTCCTAACTATATAAATATATATTATCTACTGGCGGTCGCCAGTAGATAGTTATAGTTAGGACCTATTTTCCATAGGAAATCCGCAACATTCTATTTGACATAACTTCGGCGCCGGTTGACGAATCTTCGCGAAAGTTTCCAACTTGTTGGGGCGCTCCGGTCCGCTCCTATCCTGAAAGTCTCGGGGTGATTCGTCAAGCGGGGGCCGAGAAAAAAGGGGGGTCCCAAAACACGTTTTCCCCATTCATTTTTCCATAGGGACCTTTAGACATGGCTACAGCCCGAACTGCTGAACGGAATTACACCAAATTTGGCAAAGAGGTAGCCCGTGGTTCAGTGTCGTGCCTTTTCCTTAAATGGTGTAAATCCGTTTAGTAGTTCCTGAGAAAATCAAAAGTAAAGTCACATATATATCTATGGCCGAGTAGGGTCCGCGTACCCTCCCGATCACGAGCTGCATGCTAATTGGCTGTCAAGTGGCTGTCAACACTCCAAATCAGGAAGTGTTGGCAGCCATTTTGTCCCTCGGTTCTACCGAGGGACAAGAAACAAGTGTGCAAAGCGCAAAAAGGGGGCAGGGTAGAAACACCCTGACCACCTAGGTCTGCTCAGGGGGTCCCACAAGGACCCCCTGGGCAGAAAAAAGCATTTTTTAAAAAAAAATCGGCGGGATGCGCTTAGGGTGCGCGGATCCCGCTGAGAAAAAACACAAGAAACAAGTGCGCAAAACGCACAAAGGAGGCAGGGTAGAAACACCCTGACCCCCTAGGTCTGCTCAGGGGTCCCACAAGGACCCCTGGGCAGAAAAAGCATTTAAACAAAAAAATCGGCGTGATGCGCTTAGGGTGCGCGGATCCCGCCGAAAAAAAAAACGGAGCGCGGTCTCCCGCGCTCGATCAATTTTGCCCCGGGTGGCCCAAGTCCCGGGGGCATGCAGGGGTAGGTTTATGTTTTATGTGGGGGCCTCTAAGGCCCCAAGCCCGGGACCGCCACCCCGGGCTTTAAATAAAACATGGTGCGGGAAGGCTCTCCGCCCTCCCGCAGCCCCGGGACCGCCACCCCACGGGGCTTCTTTTTAAAATTAATCACCTGTGTGGGGGCTCCAGTCCCCCACACACCCCGGGGACCACCACCTCCCGGGGCACTTAGAAAACAAATGTGGGGGTCCGTTTCGGACCCCGAAGCCCGGGGACCACCACCTCCCCGGGGCTGTGCAACTGAAGGGAGGGGGGCCGCGCGACCCCCCTCCTGGAGCCTGTGGTGGCCCTGGGGACCGCCATCCCCCAGGGCCGGCTCCTGCAGTTTCCCGGGGTGCCTACCCCCGGGACACTGTAGTTTGCTATGACAGGACGGGAGCCTCGCGGCTCCCGTCCTGTCATAGCAAACTGCTTTGGATATTGGAGCGAGAGCAGAAGCCTGCTCTCGCTCCAATATCCAAAGCACATTGCTTTCCACATGGGGAGCTGCATGTTAGCAGCTCCCCATGTGGAAAGCAATGCCGGCTCCCGCAGGACGCTGGGAGCCGGCATGGTCCGTGGGGAGTTGGGGTCCCCCCACGGACCCCAAAGGATAGGGCCAGCCTCGGGGGATGGGGTCCCGGGGCAAGTAGTGGCCCGGGAGGGGGGCCACATGGCCCCCTCCCCAAATTAGGGAAACAAAAATTAAAACATTAAAAAAGGCCGGCCCCGGGGGATGGGGTCCCCGGGGCCTAAGGAGGCCTGAGGAGGAGGGCAACGCAGCCCCCCTCCATGAAAATAAAAATTAAAAAAAGGTGGCAATGACCCAGGGGATGGGGTCCCCGGGCCGAAATTGGCCACGGGAGGGGGGCCCACGCGGTCCCCTTCCCGTTCACATTTAAAAAAAAAATAAAAAAAGGAGTCAGGCCCTGGGGGATGGTGTCCCCAGGGCCCAAAATAATTAAAAAGAAGGGGGGCCACACAACTCCCTTTAAAAAAAAATTAAAAAAAATAAATCCGGCATCGCGCCGGAGGCCACGCCCCCTCTTTGTCAGCACTCTGCAAACGCGCCACCTGGCGTGTTTGCAGAGGGGGAACGAATTCCCCTTGAATACTGGGGGTCCCTGGGGGCCAACTAGCCCACCAGGAACCTTCAGTATGCGCCAGGGGGCTGCGTTGCAGAGAGGTGTTCTGAGGCCACGCCCCTTTTTACACCTCTCTGCAACGCAGCTCTGTGGTGCTTAATGGAGGTAGCTGGTGGGCTTGTTGCACCCCAGGGACCCTCAGGATTCAACGGGAGTTAATCCCCCGACTTAAAACGCGCCACGGGGCGCGTTTGCACAGTGGTGAAGGGAGGGGGCGGGGCCTGAGGTGACGTGTGCAAACAGGCCCCGTGGCGCGTTTTAAAATAGTGAATTAAATCCCCTTCAATCCTGAGGGTCCCTGGGGGCCAACTAGCCCACCAGGTACCTCCAGTAAGCGCCTCGGAGCTGCGTTGCAGAGTGTTGTAAAAAGGGGCGTGTCCTCTGAACACCTCTCTGCAATGCAGCTCTCTGGCGCATACTGGAGGTATCTGGTGGGCTAGTTGGCCCCTAGGGACCCTCGGGATTGAGGAGGAATTAATTCTCCAACTTAAAACGCGCCACAGGGCGTGTTTGCAGACATGTCACCTCAGTCCCCAACCCCTTCCTTCACCATTGTGCAAATATTCCTCTAAAATCAGCCGAAATCGGAATTCCAATTTACTCACCTGTTATCAGGAGAGACCACAGTGCTGCATCTTTGAGCCCAGTACTGATCCTGAAAAGTAATTTTAACCGTACTTAACAGTAACTTGAATTTCCTTCCGTAGGCTAACATTGACTGGTTTCACTTGGAAATTCTTCTAAGTGTGGAGTTTTGGAACTTTATAATATTCCTCTAAAATCAGCCAAACTACAAATTCCAATTTACTCACCTGTTTTCAGGAGAGACCTCAGTGCTGCATCTTTGAGCCCAGTACTGATCCTCAAAAGTAATTTTAACCGTACTTACCAGTAACTTGAATTTCCTTCCATAGGATATCATTGCCTGCTTTTTGCTGAAAAAGTTTCTAAGTGTCGATTTTTGTAACATACAAATATTCCTCTAAAATCAGCCGAACTACGAATTCCGATTTACTCACCTGTTATCAGGAGAGACCTCAGTGCTGCATCTTTGAGCCCAGTACTGATCCTCAAAAGTAATTTTAACCGTACTTACCAGTAACTTGAATTTCCTTCCATAGGCTAACATTGACTGGTTTCACTTGGAAATTCTTCTAAGTGTGGAGTTTTGGAACTTTATAATATTCCTCTAAAATCAGCCGAACTACGAATTCCGAATTACTCACCTGTTATCAGGAGAGAACCCAGTGCTGCATCTTTTAACCCAGCACTGACCTTGAAAAGTAATTCTAACCGTACTTACCAGTAACTTGAATTTCCTTCCATAGGCTAACATTGACTGGTTTCACTTGGAAATTCTTCTAAGTGTGGAGTTTTGGAACTTTATAATATTCCTCTAAAATCAGCCGAACTACGAATTCCGATTTACTCACCTGTTATCAGGAGAGAACCCAGTGCTGCATCTTTTAGCCCAGCACTGACCCTGAAAAGTAATTCTAACCGTATTTACCAGTAACTTGTATTTCCTTCCATAGGAATCCATTGTCTGGTTTTCAGCAGAAAAGTTTCAAAGTGTCGATTTTCACAAACTACAAATATTCCTTAAAAATCGCCTGTATGACTTAAACGCATTCTTTCAACTGTTTACAGGAGATGCACCAGTGCTGGATCCAGGATCCACCACTGAGTAAGAAAAAGTAACGATAACCCTACTTACCTGCTAAGTGAATTTCCTCCCATAGGATAACATTGGTGATTCTATGTGAAAAAGTTTGTGTCAACTTTTAAAATACAATAATATTCCTTAAAAATCACTACTGTAACCAAAACGCTTTTACTCAACTGTTTACAGGAGATGTCCCAGGACTGAATCTAGGATCCAGTCATGTGGTTAGAAAAGTAATCCATAAAGTAACTAATTGCATTTAACTAGAAATTCACATTCAGCTCAATGTTGCATTGTGTTTGAAATTGTGTTGCCCATTGCAACAACTGTGACTACTGTACTTAAAAGTCTATTGCCTATTTGCAAAGTATTTAAACTAAAGTAATTCATTCTGAGAAAGTATATCTTGCAATGTGATGTATAATGTAATTTCAATGTAATTTAAAAAATAAAATATCTAAAAATAAATAGTTTAAAAAAATGTAGTAAATCAGTATAAAAAAATAAATATAACAATTAATACATTTAAAAATTGTCATTTACAAAACCTTTGAAATTTACTGAAAAAACCATAGGTTTCAGACATGTTATAGTTAGGAATTAGCATTTAAAAACCTTTGAAATTCACTGAAAAAACCATAGGTTTCAGGCACGTTATAGTTAGAAATTAGCATTTAAAAAACCTTACAAATTCACTGAAAAAACCATAGGTTTTAGGGACAGTTATAGTTAGTTGGACATTGCACTCGTACAAAACCCGTGAAATTCCCCCGTTATAGTTAGTTCAGGTAACTATAACTCGCGCCCCGCAATGCACTGCTGATGACGTCACATATTACATCACTCATGACATGGTCAGTGACATCACTGATGACATCACTGATGACATCATCCATGTGATAATTTCATGCATCTTCTCACACCCTAATATAACTTTTGATACACCCACTCTAAATTACAGACTGCCATTCTCAAAACCATACACACTCCAATACCAATAACTACATACCCACTCACTGATTCTTAGGTCTCACACACACACACATCTACTCACTCACCCGTACAGTCACTCGTACTTACAGTCACTCAGTACAGGACTATCAAATGCACTCATACACCTATATAAACACTCACACACCGCCACTCATCCATAGAGGTACTCACACACGTAGTCAGTCATGCAAAAAATTAATCACACACCCATTTACTCACCTATACAGTTATACACACACCAGCTCACTTACTCATACAAATACTAGCACATTCTTACGCTCTTATACAATAACTGATACAAGCACACACGCATCCATACAGCCACTCTCACAATCACACACTCTCACTTATAGCCATTTAAATACTCTAACACACATATATACTGCCTTTTACATATGTAGTTACTCGCACATGTACCACTGAGATATACATTCACTCACTAACACACCCATACACACACTCACCCACCCAAGCAGTCCATCACAGATGCACTCTTGAAATCATGCACCCAGTGAATCACCCACTCACACATCTATGTACAGAGTCACACACACCCCACCCACACAAACACTCAGGCAGCCATACAGATACTTAGAGAACCAATCAATAACCCATATAGACACTCATGTAGCTAATCGCAAATCCATGCATCCACTTACACACCAACAAACAGACGGATACAGACATTCACACAGTTTAGTCACTAACCCATGCATTCAGTAAGATACGTGTAATCACTCACTTGTAGAGTCAGTCACGCTCGTGCTAAATCATCCATTCAGACACTTATACACCCACTCATTCTTAAATACGCCTTTCCCTATATATATTAAACATATTTAAACTTTACAGAAACGCACAGTCACTGGATGATGTCATCAGTGATGTCATCAGTGATGTCATTTGAGATGTCATCAGTGATGTCATCAGGGATGTCACTGACCATGTCATGAGTGATGTAATATGTGACATCATCAGCAGTGCATTGCGGGGGCGCGAGTTATAGTTACCTGAACTAACTATAACGGGGGAATTACACGGGTTTTGTATGAGTGCAATGTCCAACTAACTATAACTGTCCCTAAAACCTATGGTTTTTTCAGTGAATTTGTAAGGTTTTTTAAATGCTAATTTCTAAATATAACGTGCCTGAAACCTATGGTTTTTTCAGTGAATATATATATATATATATTTATTTAAATATGTATATATATATATATATAAATATATATATCTGATTCAACCTGCACCTTTTTACTTCCACTCTGGCGAGAAAAAGAGAGCACGAACTCCACTTGTTGTAGTGCGATTTCCTTTATTCAACTTACAGGTTTTTCTTCATGTCATTACGCGTTTCGGTCACCGAGTGACCTTGCTCACATAACGAAACGCTTTACGGTAAGCTGATTTATACAACCCTTATGTGTCACGTGATCTAAATAAACAGTGTAGAAAGACTCAATTTGTCACAAAAGGCATTGTATATCGCAGTATCATTACTAGCCGGTAATTTACATAAGTATTCAAGTTCATTTTGACTGTCAAATCATTATCAGTTTCTAAAATTGTTAAAACCAATAAATACATGATGCCTGAACAAATACATTAGAAAAAATATATATATGTGTACACACAATGTAATGTTAAGACTCTCTTATTTACGTTGAGTGGCCATTGAAGACCTACTTGTTCTACCAGTTTGTTACCATTGTGTTGTCAACACTCGGGAACTGTTGTAATGGTTTCTTATTGGCATAGATGCATTATTTTAACCATACACAATTCCCTACTTTTCACTCATTGTATTTGGGTACTCAGCATAAACTGTATATAGATGGCAAAGAAATATTTTCATGAATTCTCCAAAATCAAAATCTTTATTTATTTTGATGTCCTGGCCCCTTGACAACGTCAGTTGATATGTCTTATTTAAAATGACAACCCCTTATATTGTGATGCTGCATCTGCTATCGGTGGGGGGGGTTGTTATTATGGGGTCATTACCCACTAGTGGACAAATGTGATTTGAGCTGAAATTCGCTAATTATAGGTTACTGAGCAAACTATAACTTGTGCCCCACCATGCACTACCTCACATATTACATCCCTCATGGCATGTTCAATGACATCGCTGATGGCCACCTAATGGGACTTGGGTGTCTGTAGAGAATGGGCTCTCCATGAAGACATATGAGGCTTTGCATTACTATTATAGAGTAAATTGAACAGTGGTAGGGTGGTTGATGCAATCAATGATGTCATCAATTATGTCATTTGAGAGGTCATGAGTGATGTAATGTGTATTGTCATAAGCAATGCATGGGGGCGCAAGTTATAGCTTGCTCAATGAACTGGTGATTTTAAGTATTTTTTCAAGATTAAAACATAACACCATGACTGATATTGTCACCTAAATATAATGCCTCTACATATAATACATAGTGGAAGTCGCCACTGTGTAGTTATAGTTAGGAAGAGGTTTTTTTGCTACTATCTTTGCCACCATTTGATGAAACTTCATAAAACCTTCTAAAGAAAAAGTCATTAATCTCAGCACTTTCCTTGAAAGTTTCAGGATGATCCATCAAGCAAGTGGGGTGAAAAAGGGGGGGCCCAAATCATGTTTTCCCATGCAATTTCCTAAAGAAATTTTAAGAAGTATTTTAGCAACAAAAGTCGCTGAGTAGATTTACACCAAATTTGGCAGAATGATAGATCTATACTAAAAAAGCATGCTTTTTCTGATTATGTGTAAATCTTGTTGTTTCTAAGAAATTAAGGGTGAAACAAAAGTTAGTGACATCTAGACTCTTGATCTTTTTGAAGTTCAGCAATACTCCTGTGGTACCACACATTAAAAAAATAGAGTAATCTGATTGTCTAAGAGTGTTTTTTTTGTAAATCATGAGGCCACTCTATCCAGACACCCAAGCAAGATTAGTTGGCCAATGCCCTACTATGCACAGTTCTCACCCTGTATGGGACAATTTTCATGTAGATGACTTATCGTGAACAACCAAACAAACACAGGTGGGAAAGTATCACTTGTGTATGGTGTTCATCCTGTGCACAACCCTCCATGGAGAACCCCCTCCCTCTAGACACCCAGGAACCATTAGGTGGCATAGCCACTACTACTGAAGGGCACGTGGCACACACAAGCAGTTTGCTGTACCTCAGCAAGCACGTTAGGAGAGCACTCTTGACTATTCTGGTTGCGAGGTTTACGTTTCCCCTATCTCGTCAGCAGTTGTAGTGTCCTCCCCAGCCCGGTAGCACATAAATGAATTGCAGCACACACACGGAGCCTGGTATTACATGTCTTTATTTCTCAGGGTGTAACCAGTAACTGAAACGTACTGCATCATGAATTTTATTAACCACACCTAATCTCCTATTTCACCATTAGGGACCATAGGGATCCCTAGCTCTACCACAGTACCACAGTGCCACCAAAATCTATTAAAAAATGCATTTCAAATAATTTGTATAATTGAGGGCGAGGGTGGCTCTGATATCTGTGTGAGTGTCAGCATAAATTTTGTGTAATAAGAGGTTCCTTTCTGCACACAAAATATCCTTTAAGGCAATTTCCTATTTGTATGTGTGCTCCAGAGCGTAGCATCAATGCAAAGAGGAAAAAATGCAGATAAATAAAAGTATTTCTCCTCATTACGCCTGCTTTGAAAAGGCACATGATTTTGCCAAAAATCCATGCCTTCAAGTCTTTGTAGATATGGATGTGCATCAAAATACATGAGTGGATGCACAAAAATGCCCCCTTTCTATAAAGCAACACAAGGCAGTGCATTGTGGAGCTATGCATTACTTTTGGCTACAAACCAACACAATTCACGATTTGCGTTAGTTTAAAAATACCAACCTAGATATTGCATTTGGTGTGTGTTAAAAAAGTAATGCAATCCTGACACATCTTTGCAACTCTTAACCTAATTTATTGTTAGAAGTGTTTGTGTTAACCTTACACTTATAACAGTAGATATACCTTTTATTGTTATGTATGCTATAACAGACTATAATGATATACTAACCTAAACATGAACACATGACAAACAACACAAACTTTTTCCACTTTTAACCTAAAAAAGGTGGTTCTACAAAGGACCTTTCTTTTTTTTTTAAATTGTATTTTGTTTTTTATTTTTTTAATTCTTAAACGATTCACCTTAGAAAAAAATCTAGGAATCTGAACTGATGTTTGGACACCTACCTAATACATAAGAGATTCAACTTAAAAAAAAAAATAGGAATCTGAACTGATGTTTGGACACCAAGTTGCCCCTTACAGAGGTACTTTGCTTCTCCAGAACCACTACTTTGGAGTACTTACTGAAGTATATAACCCACTCTGCTCAGAACAGTATCATAGGGTGGTATGCCCTCTTGCGTTTCCACATGCCGAAGGTACCATCAGTGATGTCATCAATGAGGTCATTAGGCATGCCTTGAGTGTATAAATGATGGTCTTTATTCAATACTTAACTATAATACCAGTTATAAAACCCCGAAATCCACTTAACAACTGAAGTTAAAGTGACGTTATAGTTGGGTGACAAAGTCACACAAGAACTAACATTTAAAAAATGAAAAACTACTGAAATTTACCAGTTATAGTTCAGTGATCTAACTCTAACTTTTGCCCCTGTCATGCACAGCTTATACCCTAACGTATTACTTCACTAATGACATGTGAAATGTCACCATTGATGACATCACTGATGACATCTCAAATTACATAATTGATGACAACCCTGATGATTTCACTGATGACATCATTGATGATATTGCTATTCACATTACCCATAGATTCTTAGTTCATTAAAAAAAAAACAGAGTTGTTCATGTATGCATGTATAGAGTAGAAGTAGTGTAGCCCTGGAAACAAGTCTGGTTCAGTATAGTAAAAGTTATATGGTGAACAATTTAGCAACCAGTAAAGTTTTGAGCACAAGCGGTGGTCCATGAATGCTACTAATATGAGTTGCAGAGGCACAATTCAAATAAGTTGTGGCTTAAATCCAAGGCCCCTTGGAAAACATATGTCTGATAAAGGATCCACCTGTGGGTGACTGGGCAGGTGCATGCATTAAATAGTTGACATACAATGCTATTGACAATTGCTATATAAATTGAAGGTTCATAAGGTGCAGATATTTATTTCCACAACTTTCCTAAATGTTGTGACGGTATACGTTGTTAAAGAATATATAATGTATAGGCGACCCACTTAGAGATGGTTTGACTCACAGTATGGTCCTAAGCATGGTTGTAAGGTTGAATACCATTCTACTTATTTCAGGAATGTGTGAACCTCATTTTTACAAACTGCATAGGGTTGTCCATAGTGTCTGACAGTACATGCCTTATCATTGACTAACACATATATGTAATGCTCTTTGACTTAAAATTGTGGGTCAGGTGAGGGTGTTTAACAGACTAATCTCATTAAGGTAAATAAAAAATGGACACTTTTTTGAAGGGTGTTCAAGGTTAATAGGATGCTGATCCCATTAATATCTATATAGCCTATTTGTGCTGGGGGGATGGTTGGGGAAAGTTGCTTTGATATGCAGATTGTTACCATGAACCACGCTGTAAGCACCATTGTTGCGGCACTTTGACATTTAACCACGGACTCCATTGCTGTTACACCTACCGTTGAATATGTAGGATATTGTGGTTGGTTCATCCCTTTGGGACGAATGGTATGCACCTAAAGACAGTATATTTGTGCCATGTCAGGATGTTCTTAATAAAAATCAATAAAGTATGTTTCAAAAGAATATATAGCCATTTTGTTTATTAGGCAGCTGAATATCAGTAAAATAAGGAAAATGTCTACTAAATCGGGGTGAGTTGACACTTATTCTTTGTGTCTTGCATGTTGATAAAAGTTAAGCCTAGTACCACTTAAGCGGTGATTGGAAATTGGCCCTAAGTGTAACATGTAGAATCACTTCCAGTCCAAAAAGACTATAGCACACCATCACATTCATTGGATGATGCTATCAGTGATGTCATCAATGATATAATTTGAGATGTAAAATGTAAGTTCTTGTGTTACTTTGTCACCTCACTAAAATGCCACTTTAACCATTGTTTTAGTAAATTTCTGGGGAAGAGAATTTATGTATGTTAAGGTCTTTTTCCATATATAACTATAATGTGACTTTAACATTTGGTTATTTCAGTTAATTTCAGTTTTTTTCATATTCTACAGGTAGCATGTGTAACACCTGTATGGAATAGGGAGCCTCACTCTACATGGTGTATTGGCATAAGCAGTGGGGTACTGGGCAGAAGATCTACTCCCTGAACAGATTTTGTTCCCAACTCTGCTCAAGCATCCAACCTGACTCCCTCTATACACTTCCAGTGGTTTTGTGCACATGGGATTGCATGCAGAAATTTAGCCTTGGGTACATTTTTGTGAGTGTATAGTTTTTATACACTTTTGCCATTTTTTTGTAAAAATAAATTGTTTGCTTTTTAGTTTTGAGCCACTGTTTTCTAGCTTTGTCTTTTTCTAACTTAAAAAAAAATTAAATGTCATTTTTTTGTTTGTTTTGTTTTTTCAACAAGTCTTTGTGTTCTTTTTAAGATGATCTTCTATAGCCTTGGGAAATATTTTATTTATTTTTCCAGAGGCCACAACTTTTAGGCAGTGCCTGCAATGTGCTGCAAAATTGCTGCATCTTGTCATCTTCTTCATCCTGTTGACTCAGCACTTCCTCTTGCAAAGTCTGTTACCTTTCTGCCACTTTACTCTTCTCCACCTCAGCATGAGCTATGTTATTGGAAGGCATATTCCTTAGGTCCTTCCATATACCACTTGTTCCCAAGGAATACTGGCCAGCTTTACTCCTATGTATTACTTGCATTGCACAATGTGCACGAAACCTCCAAGCCACTTATTTTTTTTGTCCAATTGGAAGTCGGAAAAGCTTCCACACCACTGATTCTTACTCAGACCTCAGTGTATCTGCTGCTGCAGATGTCTATTGAAGTGCAATAATGTTGCCATCTTGTGATGCTGCATCTGTGTTAGGCCTGGTGGATGGTGCGTTTGATATCTCCTGGTGTCCGGTTATCTCTGAGTGCAAAACACACAAGATGATGGACGGAATGCTGCACATTGGCAAACATTCACCCCCAGTCACAGATCTGGGTTTAATCCATCGTTATTTTGCTTCACCACGCCACCCCAGTTCAGACATAGCCATATGCAAATCAGTCTTGACCCTGTGCCTCATGGGAACAGTCCAGACCGAACTGCCAAGCCATGTCTTCCCTGGACCGGAATCAAGCATCCTAGGACCGGTTTCAGGCTATCAGCCTTCATCAGCCAGGATCTGTGACTGGGGGTGAATGTTTGCCAATGTGCAGCATTCCGTCCATCAACTTGTGTGTTTTGCATTTTGCCCTATGTGGAAAGGGTATGCCCAGACGTGGGTCCCGTGCTCACTACGCCACTGGAGTCAAGCTATCCTGGTTGATGAAGGCTGATAGCCTGAAACCAGTCCTAGGATGCTTGATTCCGGTCCAGGGAAGACATGGCTTGGCAGTTTGGTCTGGACTGTTCCCATGAGGCACAGGGTCAAGACTGATTTGCATATGGCTATGTCTGAACTGGGGTGGCGTGGTGAAGCAAAATAACGATGGATTAAACCCAGATCTGTGACTGGGGGTGAATGTTTGCCAATGTGCAGCATTCCGTCCATCAACTTGTGTGTTTTGCATTTCACCCTATGTGGGAAGGGTATGCCCAGACGTGGGTCCCGTGCTCACTACGCCACTGGAGTCAAGCTATCCTGGCTGATGAAGGCTGATAGCTGAAACCGGTCCTAGGATGCTTGATTCCGGTCCAGGGAAGACGTGGCTTGGCAGTTCGGTCTGGACTGTTCCCATGAGGCACAGGGTCAAGACTGATTTCCATATGGCTATGTCTGAACTGGGGTGGCGTGGTGAAGCAAAATAACGATGGATTAAACCCAGATCTGTGACTGGGGGTGAATGTTTGCCAATGTGCAGCATTTTGTCCATCAACTTGTGTGTTTTGCATTTCGCCCTATGTGGGAAGGGTATGCCCAGACGTGGGTCCCGTGCTCACTATGCCACTGGAGTCAAGCTATCCTGGCTGATGAAGGCTGATAGCCTAAAACCGGTCCTAGGATGCTTGATTCCAGGGAAGACATGGCTTGGCAGTTCGGTCTGGACTGTTCCCATGAGGCACAGGGTCAAGACTGATTTGCATATGGCTATGTCTGAACTGGGGTGGCGTGGTGAAGCAAAATAACGATGGATTAAACCCAGATCCGGGACTGGGGGTGAATGTTTGCCAATGTGCAGCATTCCGTCCATCAACTTGTGTTTTTGCATTTTGCCCTATGTGGGAAGGGTATGCCCAGACGTGGGTCCCGTGCTCACTACGCCACTGGAGTCAAGCTATCCTGGCTGATGAAGGCTGATAGCCTGAAACCGGTCCTAGGATGCTTGATTCCGGTCCAGGGAAGACATGGCTTGGCTGTTCGGTCTGGACTGTTCCCATGAGGCACAGGGTCAAGACTGATTTGCATATGGCTATGTCTGAACTGGGGTGGCGTGGTGAAGCAAAATAACGATGGATTAAACCCAGATCTGTGACTGGGGGTGAATGTTTGCCAATGTGCAGCATTCCGTCCATCAACTTGTGTGTTTTGCATTTCGCCCTATGTGGGAAGGGTATGCCCAGACATGGGTCCCGTGCTCACTACGCCACTGGAGTCCAGCTATCCTGGCTGATGAAGGCTGATAGCCTGAAACCGGTCCTAGGATGCTTGATTCCGGTCCAGGGAAGACATGGCTTGGCAGTTCGGTCTGGACTGTTCCCATGAGGCACAGGGTCAAGACTGATTTGCATATGGCTATGTCTGAACCGGTGTGGCGTGGTGAAGCAAAATAACGATGGATTAAACCCAGATCTGTGACTGGGGGTGAATGTTTGCCAATGTGCAGCATTCAGTCCATCAACTTGTGTGTTTTGCATTTCGCCCTATGTGGGAAGGGTATGCCCAGACGTGGGTCCCGTGCTCACTACGCCACTGGAGTCAAGCTATCCTGGCTGATGAAGGCTGATAGCCTGCAACCGGTCCTAGGATACTTGATTCCGGTCCAGGGAAGACATGGCTTGGCAGTTCGGTCTGGACTGTTCCCATGAGGCACAGGGTCAAGACTGATTTGCATATGGCTATGTCTGAACTGGGGTGGCGTGGTGAAGCAAAATAACGATGGATTAAACCCAGATCTGTGACTGGGGGTGAATGTTTGCCAATGTGCAGCATTCCGTCCATCAACTTGTGTGTTTTGCATTTCGCCCTATGTGGGAAGGGTATGCCCAGACGTGGGTCCCGTGCTCACTACGCCACTGGAGTCAAGCTATCCTGGCTGATGAAGGCTGATAGCCTGAAACCGGTCCTAGGATGCTTGATTCCGGTCCAGGGAAGACATGGCTTGGCAGTTCGGTCTGGACTGTTCCCATGAGGCACAGGGTCAAGACTGATTTGCATATGGCTATGTCTGAACTGGGGTGGCGTGGTGAAGCAAAATAGCGATGGATTAAACCCAGATCTGTGACTGGGGGTGAATGTTTGCCAATGTGCAGCATTCCGTCCATCAACTTGTGTGTTTTGCGGTTATCTCTGAGGCCATGATGGAGAGTGATTCTACTTACACTGAACTGCCTCTCTAAAACACCAATCTGGTAATGGCAGTGAAGGAAATCATTAAGATTATTTCTAAATGCAGTGGCCTTATTTTTAGAGTAGTGTTCCCTAAGTGGCCAATCAGATGGCTTCTTTCATACCACAGTACTCCTGCATGACCGAGAGCCAATGACGGAGTGCTATGCCACTCCCACATGGCTATTAATTCATTTTCCAGGTCCCGCTGGAGTACCAGAGGACTTGGATGGACGTTTTTATAAAACGTGTGTACTATGAAGGGTTGATTTTAAGTTAAATTTGAACCTAGGGGTTTCCTTATAGGCACAAATAACCAAAATCTATTGTCATTTTTTGTTTCTGCATTTTTAGGTGTTGTGGTACTGCAATATCTGAAAATGGTACCACTGTTCTTCTGATTCTCAGTGAAACTTTACGCGATCGGTTGGTATCACTGTCTTTATACATTATGAAGTAGTTGCAGCCTCATTACCCTAGTAAAGATCTGCATTTCAGTGAGATCATATTTAGTGCACTCTGCTCTCTTTCTTTCTATTAGTTTACTCATTTTTGGTGGGATTACCTACATTGAGAATTGTTTTCACTATGCATCAAAAGGAGACCAAGGTGAGTATCTGTAACATCAAAATGAGGAAGAACAGAGGAGGACTACTCTTGAGTAGTTTGGGAGTTCTTCTCTATCAAGCGCTCCTGTCTAATTGCACACAACCGTGCAGCGCTTTCTCATTGCTCCTCATGAACTTTGATTCATTTAACGCGTGTAAACGCGTGTGACTACAGGACTCCCTCCCCCACACCTCCATGAGGCACATGATTTAGCTATGCAGGGTAAGATCCCGGTGTGAGTGGGTGTGTATATATATTTCATCGAAAAGTAGAAGGTTATAAAGGTACAATTGCAATGGTGTGAAAATTACAGGGCTTGACAAAGGCACAACGCAGACATTGTATGTTTTAGAAGTTGAGTTTGCATGAGCACAGGTGTGTTTGAATGCGTATATTACTCACAATACTTGTATATGGGCTACTGCATTTTGGCATGCAAGCAGTTTGCACAGAATCTTTTTAAACAAACGCACTCTGGCTATTCTGGAAAAGATTTCTTTTTCGATGTTGTGGGGGTGTATATGTGTGTATTGTATTAATTTAACCACCCATCCTTATGTCTTCTAGATAGTTTCTTCCTGGTACAGAAGGACCCGGATTGGACCGAGGGTCAACTGGGTACTGTATGCATGTAATTAGTACGCATGTATTAGGGAAGCACTGTAGGGACATATAGGGTTCAATTCGGTCCTGAAGAAAGCCCGGGACCCCTGATAGGGCCAGTTGGGGGCTAAAACATGTTGACCTGATGGATTAAACAGACCGGATTGTTCATAATCGGACAATTAGCACCATAACAGGGCTATCATTGTCCTACTCCTTTTGCTTTTAACCATCTCTCCTCCACCAAGGAATAAAAGTTTAAAATTGAACCGGTAGGCGGTAGGGATTTTATTGGACCCCCTTCCCTTTTCTTCTTTTCTCCTTAGTTTCCTGCTAATGCTTGAACTACAGCCCTAATATGGGCTTGTTTGCCATTAGAGGATTCTTTGGCGAATGTGGGATGGCCGATGATGAAGCCTGACACCTGGATGATATGTGAGGCCATCCTGTAAATTTTCCCGCACAATTGTGTGGGTCCATAGTATTGGATGAACAGAGTAGCTAGAGTTTTTCCTCGGTGAAATTACCATTATAAGGTGTGAAACGCCCCCAAAAAAGGTTGGGCTAGTAACTTAGGGGCTCATTTGTTTCTTTGGTGGACGTTCTTCTCTATCCCCGCAGGGGAGAAAAAGTTGTCAACCAAAATCATGTCTTGCAATTTATGCAAGAAAGACTTTAGTCTTTAGTCTTCACCTGGCAAAAAGTATTCTTTCAGGACTTTTGGGATACTTAAGCATCTTAAAGCATGGCATTCCCTCCAGTTCAACAAGGCAAAACTGAGACAAGATGAAGAAGATGGCCCATCTACATCTTCTGTGGCCCTCTTGAGTCTCCAAGCTGGAGTTACTGTTCCAGCAGATGTCTTGGCTATGCAACAGAGGTACTTCAACCGTTCCTATGCTAAGATTGAACTGTTGTGAATGGACAGTACAAATTCTTATCTTTGGGTGAAGAGACTGCCACAGCTCGTGAGAAGCTGATTATGAAGCCATTTGCAAAACATAATTTCTTTTTCACCCTAGTCGTGATGGCCTGTTTTCTTATTATTATTTTTAGTTAATTCCCCAAAAAAGAAAAAATACTGAAAAACAAGATTGTTTACTGATAAAAAGATGGTTCTTTTTAGAACCACCTCTGTTGGTTCAAAATAGAATAAAGGTGTATGTTGTTTGTCTTCCTTGCTAGGTCAGACTCCGCGCGCAACCCCCTGGAGTGTCCAACCACTGCCGCCCACAGAACCTTGCCTGTGCTCAGGCCCTGCACCAAACCCACCACTGGGCACCCAGCACTCGCGGCACATGGCTTTGGCTACACTGTGGCACCTGCTGCTGTGATACACACCCACGACACATACACACTATACTGTGGCAACTGCCGCTGTGATACACCCACACACTTAAACACACACACGATTCTCAGCCATGCTCTTATGAAGTTAATCAAAAGTCTTTGCACGGTGCGGGACCAACCAATGGTGAGTTCTAAATGGCGGATTTGGGATGGAAGTGGTGGAGATGTAGGACAGAGTTTTGAACAATTGATGTGGATTGTTGGATAGTTACGGGTTAAGCAGATTTCAATAATAGTATGTATTACATACAATGCTCAGTGCTAGCTAAACAATCTTTACCTGTTTGAAAAATGAATGTTATTCTCACCCAACTTAAAGTAACACTCTTGATAGAACTCAGAATGCTTAAGGACTGACTCAGCCCTGCTTGAACCTGTGGCCAGTACTGGCCTCTGGATGGGCGATGGACTCCCGGAGCTGTCTCACCTGCTACTTAGCTGTTTTCCAAATGTTCTGATTTTAATTTTTTCTTAAATGTATGCAAGTTCTAGGTTGATTCATCGATTTAAATTTTTTAGGTCGTGACAATTATCCTTAAAGCATCTTGGTGAAAACATAAGGAACCCACACAATTAAAAATAATCATGTTAAAGTGCAAAAAATGTGTTTTTAAAAGCTTATGAAGCTATGGTTAGAGGTGGTTCTGAGTTCATGCGGAAAAGAGTTTCATGCATTTACAGCAGGAACAGAAAAGGTGCAACTGCCAAGACAGACTCTAACGAAATGCAGAAATGGCAGTAGATTGGCTTGTTGTGATCTTAAAGATCTTGTGGAAGTGTTTTAAATTGAATTTGCATGTAATAAGAGTGAGAAAGGGAATGTTAGATGGTTTTGTTTCAGAGACATAGAACCTTAAAAAGGCATATTTTATTCAAGCTAAGAGGGACATCAAATGTAAGGAAATTTGCAATGTTTTTGTAAGTCACAGCATAAATCAAACAGCTGCATTTTCCTTACGCTACACTCTCTAGTTTAGAGAGAATGGGAGATCTAGATAAATAGAGGTGGGTGACGACCAGCGCCTGGATGACAGATGTCATGTTGCTTTCTGGGAGAAAATGTCGAATTTTCCTCAGTGTGCAAAATGAAAAAAAAACAATTTTATGAAAGTTTATCAATGTGATTCTTAGATGATGTGTTAATATCAAATGTAATCCCTAGGTCTCGTAGATTAAGAAAGAAAAATGGAAAGTCCCAGGTCTCCTGGCAACCACTGGTGGAGCAGCTTGAAGGTGTGCAGGAATGAGCGCCTCCTTCTTAGCAGTGTTAAGCAGGCGTGCAATCCCCTTCAGCTGAAATGGCTTTAGCCCCCCACCTGCCCCTGTCCTGTGCCCCAGTCCGGGCTGTGTAGTGCATAGGCAGTTCTTGAACTGTCTGGGGCTGGGCAGGGCTGACATCTCAGACTAGGCCTCATCCAAAGTGTTTTGCAGGTCTTGAAAAGCCCATTTATCAGCCCGCGATTCTTTGTGTGTTTTAATTGCTTACGGACCCCTGCAGTCCCTGCTCTTTTTATGAGTTGTTGCTGCCAGGTTGGAAGAAAGGATTTTACTAACAATATAAAGGTGGGCACGTAGCACATGAATAGGGTGAGAAACATCCATTACAACGCAGTCATTACATCGCAATACCTTTACAACGCAACTTTTACAACGCAAGTGCCTTTACATTGCATGCCATTACAACGCATGCCATTACAACGCATGCCATTATAACGCATGTCATCACAACGCATTATAAGGTAAGTAATGGAGAATTTTAAGTTTTAGGGTGGGTATGGGTTTAGGGGTAGTTGGGAATAGTAATTTTTACCCCTACACTATCCAACACTTTCCCTACTGTTGCACTCACTGGAGGGGGAATAGAAATTTTACCCCTACGCTATCCAACACTTTTCCTACTGTGCACTCACTGGAGTGGGAATAGTAATTTTTACCCCTACGCTATCCAACACTTTCCCTACTGTTGCACTCACTGGAGGGGAATAGTAATTTTTACCCCTACGCTATCCAACACTTTCCCTACAGTTGCACTCACTGGAGTGGGAATAGTAATTTTTACCCCTACGCTATCCAACACTTTCCCTACTGTTGCACTCACTGGAGTGGGAATAGTAATTTTTACCCCTACGCTATCCAACACTTACCCTACTGTTGCACTAAAAGTATTATGCGTTGTAATGGTATGCATTGTGATGTAATGCGTTGTAATGGAATGCATTGTAGTGGTAGTTTAAAAAAATGTGTTGTAATGGTATGCGTTGTAAAATCATGCGATGTAATGGTAGTTGCGATGTAAAAACCACATTGTAAAAGCATGCATTGTAATGGTTTGCGTTGTAACGTCATATATTCGAATAGGGTGAACCTGGCCAGAGCCCAGCAAATGTCCTGGTATGGCTCTAAGCTCCAAAACAAGAACTGGGCCCTCTGCGTAATATATAATTCATCATTTCAAAATTTCAAAATGTGTAGTTCTTTCTTTTCAGTACACTAGTATGAATTTCAGCATTGACTGTGACATTTGTCAGAAGTTACAGTTTCCAAAAGTAAACTTTGGAACATTCATACCTGCGATGATGATGCTAATAGCAGGGCCACTGCAATTATGCAATTCTGGGACTGCAGCATTTTCAAATAATATTGGATTTGCTTCATTTGCGACATAATACTTCGTCTGCTGCATACTCTGTACATTTTCACAAAAAGAAAATTGTTTTTACCTCAAACGGATCAAAAGTTACAAAAAACATGCCAATATGTGTTCCTGCGCTGTAAAAGCCCTTTGCAAAGGTTAAGCGGTCATATTTAAGTTGCTTATTGCTGTAGTTAGGTGTTAAATTGGTACTAATATGGTGGAATCTTTTCAGAGACAGTGTTACTATGTGTAACAAGCATTGGCGAAGCCAATAAGTCTCGCCTTAGAGACCTATTGGCTTTGCCAATGGCATTTCTTCATCGTTGTTAGACTTGGCATCCTTGGTGTGGTTTCCCATGACTTTTTTACCTCAAAACTCCTGTATTTTTGATGATGTGGTAGATTTCGTTGTTGCTGGCCTAGCTACTTTGGGCACTTTGCCACTGCTGATCAGTGTCAAAGTGCAAGTGCTCCCTGTGGAAATTGTTATTGTAATTGGTTATCCATGATTGGCATATTTGATTTACTGGTAAGTCTCTAATAAAGTGCACTGAGTGTGCCAGGGCCTGTAAATTAAATTCTACTAGTGGGGCTGCAGCACTGGTTGTGCCACCCACAAAAGTAGCCCTGTAAATGTATCTTAGAACTGCCACTGCAGAGTCTGCGCACGCAGTTTTAAACTGCCATGTCGACCTGGCAAGTTCACCCACTTGCCAGGCCCCCACCTTCCTTTTTCTTACATGTAAGGCATCCTTCAGGTAGGCCCAAGGTACCCCCATGGGCATGGTGCCATGTAGGTAAAAGGTAAGAGCTGTGCTGGTGTGTTTTACATGTCCTGATAGTGAAATACTGGCAATTTCGTTTTTAACTATTTAAATGCTATTTGTCCCATAGGCTAACGTGGGAGTTGCTTTGTAACATCTTCAAGCATAACTTTCCATTGGGTCCAGATGGAGAAATTGAGTTTAGACTCTCTGAAAGCAGAAATTCATAACACATCCTTCTAGGGAGATGTTTTTTAAACTGTGTGCCATTTTTAGAAAGGTGGCCTTTTCTTGTTTAACCATTCTGTGTGCCTCTGCTGTTTATGAATTGAAAGTCTGGTTTTGGAGTGACAGGGGCTGGGGATGTGCATTCACTGTAGACAGCCACAAGGGGGGTTGAGGTGTGTCCTGCATTTCCTGGGTGACTCATAGCTGAGCTGAATAGACAGTGGCTACATTTAGAGTGGTGGGAGGAGTTTCACTAGCTCCTGAATAGGCAGTCTGCAGGCTGAAAGTAGCTGCTAACGACGCACGTGAGGTTACGAGGTGCCTTTTACCAATTTTCTACATTTCTTAATCTTAACATTTCTTAATTTTATTTATATCTTACTTTGTGTTTACAGGTCAAAGAATGCTTTAATCGACGTTTTTGTCATAAAAGCGTTACAGATAAAAAGATAAAAACAACTAGAAAGATTAAAAACTAGAATAAAATCGATTTGTGCAAAATAGTATAAAATAGGGGTCAAAAATCCCAATTAATACCTATCCACTGGTTCATAATTTAAACGAACATATAAAAATGGATTTTCAAATAATCTCAGTTCATTTCAGGGGAGCATGTAAAAGTTTATCAAAGTCCACACATAACTTTTAGTCTGAATGCTCGATCGTAATTGGGTGTATTTACAGTTTCATTTTCCATCTACAGTTTTTGCGAGCGGATACACCACATCCACTTTAAAAATGTTGCCATTGGAATGGCGTACCTTAATGATGGATCCGTGCGGAGGATTCGAAGGGCTGTACTACACGATCTAGTGCCCACATTCCTGCATATTTGCACCAACCAGGCCTTATGTGGTCCGGAATATGCAGGACAGACAAACAGCACTTGTGCCAAGGTTTCTACTTGATCTGTGCATATCATGCATTTGTTGGTGGTTGTGGTGGACCATTTAACTGTAAAACTTTTTAATGGTAGAGTTCCTGTTCTAAATTGGAAATGCAATTTCCGATCTAAGGGCTTTGTGATATCGTCCCAATAAGGCTCGAGCTTCAGATGTGGTTTGATTTGTAAATGGAGCCCTGTAAGTGAAGAGAGATCGTGGCGCCTGCACTCTTCATATGCAATCCTCTACCAATACTTTTCTTTTAGTATATTTTTCGACGGGAACTGGGTGGTAGAGGGACTGTCCCACAGATGTGCGAGGCCCAGTTTACTGAGAATGCCCTTTAGGTTACGCAACCAACTGATTTTGTGGAATTGATCCATATCAATGATGTCCCTTAGGCCCTCAGCGTACACGGCCAGTTCCGGTGTAGTCCATATCCTGCGCCAGTGGAGGATGGGCCGTAGCCTGGCATAGTCCGCAATGGCATTCCTACCCAGATCGCTCCGTAAAGGGACCGTCGGTGTGCTTTGTGGTAGGCTGGTTATTGCACGTAGGAACTTGTTCTCAGCAATAGTTAGCTGTGTTGTGTCCTCCAGACCCCATAGCTCAGCACCATAAAGGGCCGAGCTCACCACTTTGCTGTTATAAATTTGAAGGACCGGGCTGAGTGGTTTTGTCAAAGAGGTCTTGAATTCCTTTCGTAGGGCGCCCGCTAACTGTCGATGTTTGAGCGCCATGGTGTCAATGTGCAATTTCCACCTCATTTCCTTCTGCACTTTGATGCCTAAGTAAACAAATGTATCAAGCTGCTCAAGGGGAAGCCCATCCATTGTTATTTTGCCCTTGAAGGATCTGTGTTGGTTGAAAGCCATAAACTTGGTCTTATCAGCATTAATTTTTAAGCCTTGAATAAAACAAAATTCTTCATACCGCCGCAATGCATGTTGCAGACCACTTGGAGTTTTGGAAATAATCAAAGTGTCATCTGCAAACATTAAAATCGGGATCTTTCTGCCAGCTAGGATAGGAGCATCGGTTTGAAAGGTAGCGAGGAAATTTGCCACTCCATTTATAAAAAGGGAAAATAATGTGGGAGCTAACACACATCCCTGGCGAACGCCCCTTACATACCGGGAAGGGATCTGTCTTATTTCCCTGCACCCCCCATCTTATCTGTGCAAAATTCCCCTCGTGGAGGCGGACAATAAGGCAGAGTAAGTCCTGTGGCATCCCCAATTCTTTCAATACCTCCCATAATTTGTGCCGTGAGACCAGGTCAAAAGCTGATTTCAAATTGACAAAGGCAGCATACATGCTGCCCTTGCCGAGAACTACCGTCCGCCAGTATATTGTAGCAAAGCGGAAGACCTGATCGATTGTACTTATGTGGGCCAGAAATCTCGCCTGAAGGTGACTAATGATGGAGTGTGCATCCATCCATGCATGAATTTTGGCCAGCACAAGCCGGGCTACCACCTTTTGTATAGAATCTATAAGGCTTATTGGCCTATAATTTGCGGGCATGGACTTGTCTCGTTTTTTATAAATTGGGATTATTTCTGCCCCCTTCCATGTATCTGGGATAGGAGCACCATGTGCAATAGCATTTGCTAGTAAGAGTATGTATTGGGACCATTTGGGTCTGTCCTGCAAGAAAATATCAGCAGGAACACAATCCAGCCCTGGTGCTCGCCCTCCTGTCAGAGCGTTGAGGGCAGATCTAACATCTGCCTCATCAAGTACCTTGTCCGTGGTGTAAGGATGTGATGGTACCAATCCTTGATCAGCTACATCTGCATCATCACTAGCATATTGTGAGGAAAAGTGTATAACCCACTCGCCAGGGTCGACATGATTTTCTGGGGGTGGTGCCACACTGCCCCTACCCCATTTTACCAAATGCCAGAATTGTTGTGAGTGTTTACTACCACATACACGTTTCAATTCTAACCACCTATCCTCGTCCCAGGATTTTTTTGCAACCATGGTAACCTTCTTATAAATGGTCCTAGCAGATCGCACCCTGGCACATCTCCTGACTTGATTGCCTCACTAAGAGCCCCACGGGCGCTTCTACACTCAGTGTTGTACCAATGATGTTTACGGTCTGTATCTCTCGTTCTAGCTTTTCTGGGTCTTTGGAAATGGGTGCGGATGTGTGTAAATAATGAGGAGTGCAATTGTGTGATGTCGTTTAGCGATTGATGGTTAAGGAGAGATGGCTCCATCGCTTTTACTGTGTTGACCATCTCATTAGTTATAGAAAGTAGGACTGCTGGGTGTTCTAAGATCATAGGCCATTTTACCCGCCGCATATTGTTTGAAAGCTGGAGTTCACTTGTAGTATGGTTTATACTAGGTTGTGAATGTGGTCTTAAGTCCCTAAGAGCAAATTTAGAGCACAGAGGATTGTGGTCACTCTCCACTCATACCTGCACAACCATGTCCTCAAGGGTATGCCAAATATTCAGACCCACTAAGAGATAATCAATACGGCTTGAGTGTAATCCGCTGTTGTATGTGTGTACCCCTTGTCTGTCTGATACAGTTCTACCATTGGCTGCCCTGAGGCCATATTCTAGACAGAGGGCTTTCATTTGAATTGCAGCCTCGGTCCATCTTTTAATTGGCATGAGCTCGAGCGAAGGGACACCCTACAGCTCATCCTCCTCCCTCGCCACTTCATTATTCTCGCTATCTAGGGGTTCAAAGGTTGTATTTAAGTCCCCAGCTATGATTACAGAGGCTTCCCATGACAGGGTTTCCAAAAGCTCGCCTAAGGCATTAATGGTGTCTGATTTCCGCCCCCCACTGAGACCTCTCGCGTATACATTGTATATGTCAATGGATCCATATTGGCCGATCCTGAGCCTGATCGCTAGGATGTCATTGTTATCTGTGGGTAAGGCCCGAATTTTAAGTTCAATATCTTGTTTAACCCAGATTGTGAGTCCCCCCGATGGCCGGCCTCTAGGGCCCTGGATTGCTGGGCTATAGAAATTAAGATATCCAGACTGGTGGATAGGCTCAGTAGACCAGGTTTCCTGAAATGCACAGATGTCATACTCGTCTATGAAATTATTCCAGTCCAGAACAACACCCCTGTGCCTCAAACCGGCAATGTTCCAGGAGAGTACCTTGATAATGCATGGCTTTAAGTTGACACCTGGCGTTTGGCCGGCCATGGGGGATGTGGGACCGGGCTTCTGGAGTAGCACACGCCTAGCAGTTCTAGTGGAGCTAGGGTGTGTTAGGAATGTGCCAGCAGATCCAGGAGCAATAGGCTCACAGGCATGAGTTGGTTTAATGGCCTGTGGGCTTACGGCGGGGGGCGGAGGACACCTTCAATCGAACTCTCCAAGTGGGGACCTAATGATTTGGGAGTCACTGGGATGTTTGGGGGTTAAATCGCTGTTATTATCCGAGAGGGTGTATTTTAGGCGGATGGTAGTTGCAAAAAGGTGTTGGGTCCGAAGGTCGAAAGCCACCAGACCATCCACTAAATCGCGGCGTGTCAGGGCGATGGCATCGGAATCACATCCCGAAATGGTATGCCTTTTTGCTCCAAGTATGTCGTCCCTTATGATGGACCGACACCCCCTGACTCGCCGAATCCAGTGGATGGACTTATTAATTAGATGGTATTTTGTGCTCCCAATTGTTTAGTGAGGACCAACATGAACTAATAGCTGATGATAAAGATAATGCCTCAGGTACCCTCACTTGGGATATGGAAGATGTGGTTTTGAGCCGTCCAACTACACAAGCTCATAGCTCCTCGAATATTATGTCTTGGAATGTAGCAGGAATTAAAAATAAGATAAATAATGATGAATGGAATAAATCGATAGAGAGGTGTGCTGTAATTATGTTTCAGGAAACATGGAATACTGAGCCCTTTTTTATAAATGGTTTTAAGGTAATTTGCACTAATGCCAGTCCCTCTAGAAGAGGGAGAGCAAAAGGAGGCTTAGCAACATTAATAGCAGTCACTGTGCCCCTGATAGTGAAGGACGCTAATATCAAGTCACAATATTACCAGCTGATACATCTATATTCGGAAGGGAAACAGACAATTGTTTTGATTAATTTGTATAATAACATTTTCGATAGTACTAGATCAAAGGTAATCAAAGCCCTAGAGGTTGATCTAGATCATTTAGTAAAGGAATTGGGAGGAAAGTATATACTTATTTGGGGGGGGATTTTAATTGTGAAATCTGTGATATTCTAGTGGGAGAACAATGTGGCTATAGCGACTGTTTTGGTGATCGAATTCCTCATTTTCCACACGATCCATACGGGGAAGCAATAAATAACATTATCTCTAAGTATAATTTAGTAATTTTGGAATCAGAAAACTCAGAGGGTGAAAATGCCATCTATACCTATGTAGGGGAGAGAGCATCATCAAATATTGATCACCTTATTGCGTCAGCAAAGTGTAAAGGTTTGGTGGAAAAAATTATAATTAGTGAAAATCTGCTTAGTGACCATCATCCACTAATACTGACGCTGAGACTTGGCCTGGCTCATCAACCCAGGGTAAGACTACACATACAGACATAAAACTCCAAGGAAATAATGGAGTATCCATTAAATGGTCAAGAGTAGATCCAACCATTTGTTTTGGATAATTTAAGAGGAAAAAACAAAAGGATATTGACATCTGTATGAATAGCTCCTCTTTAGCTATGTTAATTATAACTGCCTTCTGCAATATCATTACCGAAATAGCGGGCGATTTAACCCTTAAAAAGAAGAAAATGGTACGTGATAATAATCCTAGATGGTTCAATAGAGAATGCTCTAGGCTAAATAGAGATTTAAAAACAGCTCTTAAATCAAAACCAAGGGACTGTGCCAAAATAAGCACCCTGAGGAAAGATTATAAAAGAACATTAAACCAAAGGAAAAATGAAATCCGGGAGGATGCTTGGGCGAGTCTAATTCAGGCCGCAGAAACTAGAAATACGGCTCTATTTTGGCATACAATTGATCACCCATTTTTTAAAGATAATGCAACACCGAAAATAGAAATTGCCGTACCCCAGAAGATTGGATTACACATTTTGAGTGTATTTTAACCCAGATGCTGCTAGTGTCACTACAATAAATAATAGCAATTTTATATTAGTTGAACCTGTAAAATCTCGGCCAATTACATCAGAGGAAATTTAAATCGCCCTCCAAAAAAGTGCTAGCGGGAAAGCCGCAGGACCAGATGGGTACCCATTGATGTTTCTAAAAGTGATATGGAATTCTGGACCCCTATTTTACTAAAAGTTTTCAATGCTGCTATAGGAGGGGTCCTACCTGCATCATGGGCTCAAAGTATTATTGTACCCATTTTTAAAAAGGGAGACAGAGGGAAGGCAAACTGCTACCGCCCCATATCCCTTCTGTACTCAACCTCAAAGCTAATGGGAAGAATTCTCCTGGGGAGGTTAGAAGAATGGGTTAACGAGAATAATATTCTCTCAGAAGCCCAGTATGGGTTCAGACGAGGTATTGGAATGGTAGAACAGTGTTTAAATTTGGAGCTCCAAATAGGAAAATATACTTTAGCTAAGGAGGGGGTTCTACATCTCTGTTTTGTAGACCTCACAAGTGCGTTCGACCTCGTTAATCACGCCAAATTGTGGCAAACACTAAAAGAGCTAGGAGCACCAAATGACATTGTCATATATTTATCCCAGATCTATACCTTTTTAATTTCAAGAGTACAATTTGGAATGAAGGGCGAATTTACACAGGATTTTAGGGTTACAAGAGGAATACGCCAAGGTTGCGTACTGGCACCACTGTTGTTCTCTCTATATATCAATAATGTGGACCCATTTTTACAGAAGCAAAATGTAGATAGCCCAAAAGTAGGTAGACGTACTACCCCAGTATTACTCTATGCCGACTGACGCTGTCCTTTTATCAAGGACAGCGAACGGATTACAATGTCTAATTGAGAAATTTGCTCAGTACATGTCAGAAAAGGATTTACAGTTAAATCTCACCAAAACCTTTGTCATGACATGTGGAAACATCAAACTGAAGCATAGACAACATCATGTGGGAGGAGTAGTTTTAGGTAGAGTCCCAACCTTTTCTTATCTGGGTCTTCTTTTTAATAGAAAGGGCAGCTGGAAACCTCACATTGATTCATGTAATTTGAAATTTTTAAGAATCACTGAGGGAATCTTTAGATATTCAGCTAAAATGGGAAATAAACCCGTTAGGGAGATACTCGCTTTGTATAGAACTAAGTGTGTAACTGGTGCTTGTTATGGGGCTGCAATATGGGGGAGAGCAAACACCACGTCCCTACAAATACAAGAAAATACGTTTTTAAAAAGAGTGCTGGCGGTTCCAAAATCAACAGCCAATTATATTGTACAGAAAGAATTGTCTGTATCATACATAAGTGATACTATCAGTATAGCCGGACTCATATTCTGGCGAGGGCTGTGGGTGAAAGAAGAGACAAAATTCACCACGGATCTAATAAAGGATTGCCTGGCCCTTGACCATTGGAAAAAAATCCCATGGCTAGAGTATATCTACAACTTACTAATATATTGTATGATAGACTATGATAAAGGGGATCCGGTATCTATCCAAGACATTAGTAAAAATGATTTGAAGTTAAGATACATCTCTGCCAGGAACCGTGAGAGAACTGATGATGCTAGACAAAAACATAGTGTTACCACCTATTGTGAAATCCCCTCTGTGCTGGGTATACAGACATACCTTACAACGGTGAGAAATACCCAACACAGTTTTTATCTAACAAGGCTTAGATTTGGCACATTACACTACATAACCGCATTCCTTGATAAAGAAAAGTGGTCTTATAACTTACTAAATTGCCCATGTAATGGAAAAAAACCCCAGTCCACGCTACATTTTATGTTATTCTGCACCTTGTATAGCGATATTAGGAAATCCATCTTAAAACCACTTTTCCTAACTTATATGCTTTATAATTATAAAAATGCTTTTAACTTTCTATGTAGCTTGGATAACATGAAGACCATATACACTGTAATCCGCTTTATAGTAAGGGCGGTTAGGAAAAGAAAGGAGCTAGCACATTTAGACGCGTTATTATATGAGAAACCTGACGAGAGTAACTAGCTACGTTATTAACAAGTGCAGACACGAAAATTTGTAGAATGATTCTAGATACCTCTGTGAAGTGATTTTAATATGCAGCCTTGCACATTATGCATTTGTTTGTACATAGTCTACTCTGTCTTGAATTTATTGTATTTCGGCGTAAGTAAAGATGTCAAATCTGATGTAAATTATTTTAATGAATTGGTATAATATACAGCTTTGTATATCGTGCATTGATTTGCATATAGGATATACTATATTCATTGCTGTATTTAATTATGTTTTGTTGAATGTTTTGAAGCACTGATATTTTTATAAAATTATTGTGTGATATTTGGAAAACTTTTTAATTTGTATACTGCCCTCCCTGACTCTTAAATATGTTTACATTTAATAATGATCCCTTGATATCCCTATAAAAATTAATTGTATATGATCTGAAAATTTAAAAATTGTATATTGTGCTACTTTTTTTGTTATTATAATTATGCTTTTTTGGTTGTACATTTTACACCGAATAAAGCTGTTTTGACTTGACTTGACTTATTAATCAAAGTCTCCTCAGATTCACTGCGTATCATAGGTGGTAACTGGGGTACATTTGTCAAATATATAGTCCGCTTCTTCAGCAACGATTTATCTGTGCCGGGAAAAGTAGTATGCCCGGTTACCTGCAACTGCTGGGTACCTAGTGCAGGACCCAGTGCCTCTTTCGAGCTAGGAGAGCGGTGATAAGCCATTTGATTATGGTGTTCCCCTCCCAGGTTCACCAGGTCTTGGTGGACTCCCTTGGCATTCCCATGTCGAGCTCTTGTTGTCATTGGCACCTGTAATAGCACCCTGAGATTTCCATGATGTGTTGCGAGAGTTGGCCGATCCTCCCTTATCAATTTCCTCAAAGGTAGTCTGAAGGCATAAGGTATTTTTAAGGGATTGAACATCTTTTAACACCCTGCTTAGAGATTCAGAGAGGTTACCTACTGCTACCTTAAGCGTTCTGATTTCCTCAGCCAGGTTTGTTATTTGCGTTGGTAGCGTTTTTTGCAAAGACAATTTGTTGTGAACAGGATTAATAAAGGTGGCTATGCTTTCACTAACTTGAGAGGCTTCCTTACTAGCCTGTGGGACGGAACCTAGGAGGGCAAGTGCCTTCGTGTCTGGCTGTTTTGTTGTCTTAGCTCCCCCTGTCTGTGCCTCAGATCTCAGGTTGGCGGGATTATCTACTAAGTCTGCTAAGGCGCTATTATCTGCTAGAGGAGCAAAGCTGTTACTACAGGGAAAAGCTATATAGTCATCATCAGGCACTTGCTCCTCTGTCCCCTCATTATTTATCACGCTGGAACTAGGGTTAAGGACGACTGGGGAAAGTTTCTTACCCTTTGCTTGATTGAATATTGAAGGAATACGGCATTTCTTAGTATTAGTGGTAGAACTCCCATGGGGCTGTGTGCTCAGTGCTGTATTTAGTGATCTACTGGGACCTCGAAGTTCTTCACATTCTAACAGTAAGTTATCAATATGATCCAACACCCCTCCACCCCCGCCCGGCCCACCCCCTTCCGCAGTGCTCGTTTTTTTTTTGCCTTCTTTGCCCTTTTCTTTACAGTAGTCTTAACACTATCCTCAGTGATTTTACGCTTTCCCATTTTATGCTGCAATCACAGCTACGTGGTATTCAAATATGATCAGGTGCAGAGGGAATCTTGCATACAGGGCGGGATTTCAGCACTTAGTCGTTCATTTGTATTTGCGTGCGACAGTACCTTTTATCTTGTGGAGGGCATCCAATGCTGTAAAGGACGATGGTACCAAGAGGCATATGACAGGGGGGTGGCCCAGCCCAGCCTCTTTCCTGGCTCTGACGGGCCCTCCCTGGGCGCGGCCCGGGAACGCCCACGCGTGTCCCGTGCTGCGGGAGCCGCGCTGCTGTTTTAAGCGCCTCTGGGCGCGGGAGCAAGCATCAGCACCTCCTGGCGCAAGGCAGTCTGGGAGCTGGAGTCCCTGGTGACCCTTAGGGGCTGAGTGCAGACATTGTTGGGGGCTCGAGGGGATTTTGGTTATGTCAAGTGTGGGAGTCTTTTCTGCTGCTGTTTACCGGTAGCTTCGGGTTTTCTCCTCCTCCCCAGTCCACCGCATCACCTGCTTGCTGTTTGAGTGGTGGGAGGGGTCATCAGTTTCACTCCTTTCTGGTCTTCCTGACATCTTTGAAGGGCGGCGGTATAGTTGTTTTTTCCATTCCGCACCCTTCCGGCATAAAACGGGACAATGGCGCTGACGCACAGTGGACGTGGACGTGTGCAGCGGGCGCGCCGCTGGTGCGCCTTCAGCGCATCAAAGGCATGCCCATCCGTGCCTGGACCACGCCTAGTGCACGTCCCCCTGGTGGTTTCTCCACTCAACTCCATAGGGTTTATAGATACTCCAAAGACACTCTACAAGAACTTAATTCAGGTAGGACATGTAACGGTCTGGTTATATCTCCTGTGGACTGTGAAAATTTACTGTCCTGTCCAGAATGTAACATAAGCGATCTCAATTTGAAAGTAAAAACCCTTCGCTCACCAGACGAAAAGGTTGTTCCTGACATTAAACAGGTACGGTGTGCTCCTATTAATGTGCAGTCCCTGGTGAAGCCTGCCATGGATTTTGCTGACTATTTTGAGGCACAGCTCTTAGACTTGCCATTTATCACCGAATACTGGGCAGACGCAGCGGCCGGGCCTGACCAAGCCGCAGCGGTTCCTTCAGGCTTCCTCATCCACAGACTTGACAGGATAGGAAAAAAAGGAGGAGGCATCACCATAATATACCGCCAGTCCTTTATAGGCTCCTTTACGGAACTTACTAGCCCAAAATTCCTTTAATGGAATACGTTTATATCATCCTCCAGGGCCCTGTTTTGTCTTTTTTCCTACTTTCTCACAGTTTTTAGATTTAAAAATCGATTCACTCGACTTCACAATTTTAGGTGATTTTAATATGCACTTAGAAAACCCAGAGAACACGGATGCGGCATATCTTACAGACATATTGCTTAGTCTAGGACTAGACCAGCGGGTCAAAGAACCTACGCATCAAGCAGACCATCGACTTGATGGCATTTTCTTTGACTGCCCGTACTTGTCAACATCAGCAGCCCTAACCTTACTATGGTCTGATCATTGAGCAGTTATGTTTAACATCATATTAGCCCCGCCCCATTGCATCATACAATACACTTCGACCAGTAAGGCTCTCCCGCAATTGGCATTTGATAAAGGAGATAGAGCTCGACGCCATCCTATCTGAAACATGGCCTTCCATAATGTCAGATCCCGATAAAGCGGCTAGTCTATACCAGGGATGGTTGGACAAAGCCACAGAGAAAATAGCACCGGCTAAAGTCCACAGGAGGAACCGGGACACTCCCTCTGAACCCTGGTTCACAGAAAATGTAAGACTGCATAAACAAGCATGTCGTCGGCAGGAAAGAAAATGGAGGCGCCATTATGAGAACTCAGAAAAAGAGAAATACAAACTTATTTTAGCCACGTATAAAGACTTGATTTTAAAAGAAATATCCAAAGATTTCACCCAGAAAATAGAAGCAGTGAAAAACTCCACAAAAGAACTCTTTGCTACTGTCAAACAGTTATCTAAACCTCCAGAAAAGGGGAATCAGGGCATGGACCAAACCTTCTGCAATTCATTGGCTTCCTTTTTTCAAGACAAGGGTAAGTCCGTTTTTAATCTCATTTCCTCTAACTCCCCTAACCCCTTGATTGATCAAAATGGTTCCCATTTAAAAAAAAAATGAATGAAAGGTCCTTCTAACTGCTTTTTCTGAACTTTCTCAGGAGCAAATCAAAACTATCCTTTTGCAAACAAAATCAGGTTCCCCATTGGATCCATGCCCACCTAAAACAACTCATTTAGCAGCAGATACGATCTCAGGCTACCTAACGGAAATCTTTAGTCTAATGATTAAGTCAGAAACATTTCCCAGTGTCTGGAAGCTAGCATACATCCTTCCGTTACTTAAAACAGCTAATCTAGATACCACAGATCCTGGGAACTATCGTCTTATTTCCAGATTGACCCTTCCTGCCCAAAAAATTGAAAAAACTATCAATTCTCAGTTGACAGCTTACATTGAGGACCAGAGCCACCTAGACCCATGCCAATTCGGATTTATGAAAAATCACAGAACAGAATTGGCTCTGATAAGTGTCTCGGAACAGATCAGATTCATGCTAGATATGGGCGGTAGTGCAGTGCTGGTCCTGTTAGACCTTTCAGCAGCATTTGACACTGTAAACCACAAAAACCTGCTGAATAGGTTGGAGGACATTGGGGTAAAAGACAAAGGGGCATATTATCTAGGGTTGGCGATAATTATCGCCGAGCGCGCTTAGCGTGCTTTTCTTTATCGCCGGCTATCGCTGGAATATCTCGCCAAGCTAGCGCTGTATTACCAACGCTCAGCGCTATGGCGATAAATATTCCAGCGATAGCGAGCAAATGGCCAAACATCGCCTAAAAAACAGCGATGTCCCTCCCAAAACGGCGATGATCTTGGTGATAAGGCCCTGAGGCCTTAACCCCATAATCCACCTCCCATGTTAGGTATGCCTAACACAGGAATTTAGCAGACGTTAAATTCCTGCGTTAGGCCAGAAGGTAGCGCGATTATTATCATCGCTACCCCTCCTTGCTAATATCGCGAAGCTGCTTTCGCGATATTTTCCCATGTTGTTTCTGTCAGCCACGCCTACTTTGCATCTCATTATCGATGCGTAGCGAGTGGTGACAGAAACGGGAGTTAAATCAAGGATACACGCGCTAGCGTGTCCTTGTTAATAATGCGTTAGAATTATCGCCGCTTTTCGGTCGAAAACGGCCGCTAAAGCAGCGATAATTCTCTTGATAATATGCCCCAGAGTCCTTGCTTTGTTAAAATCATTTCTGTCAGACAGAATTCAGTTTGTTGCAGTTGACGATTTTAAATCTTCCTCCTTCTCTCTCCCTTGTGGTGTCCCCCAGGGCTCGTCTCTTAACCCGGCCCTTTTTAACATTTATGTAGCCCCATTGGCCAAACTTATTAGATATTTTGGGTTCTCTGCAGTTACTTACGCAGATGACACCCACTTAGTGATCTCAGTATCATCCAATTTTACAGAGACAGCAAACCGTTTTACAGCTGTATTAGGAGATCGGAAAATGGATGGCCCAAAATTGTTTAAAGTTGAATTCAGGCAAGACCAAAGTATTGCTCTTTGGAAACGATCCCTCTTTTTGGTCCCAAGATTGGTGGCCACCTGAACTTGGCCAACTTCCGTTGGCAGTCACAAAGGTAAAAAACCTAGGAGTTATCTTTGATAATCAACTGACCTTCGAAGGGCACGTTAATGCAATCACGTCTGCCTCCTTTTTTACTATGAAACTATTAAGAAAGATCCTCCCCTTTATTCCGAAAGACCTGCAAAAACAGTAATCTTTGCGCTGATACTCTCAAAAATAGACTACGCAAATGCTCTTTTCGCAAATATTAGAAAGAAAAGTCTCAATTAGCTGCAGATCTTACAGAACTCAGCTGCTCGCCTTCTATTTAGCATATCCAAAGGAGAATCAGTCTCAGCTGCCCTTCCGCTTCTCCATTGGCTATCCATTGAGAAGCGTATACAGTTTGAGGCCCATGCATTGCGTTCAGGGCTCTTCATGAGGAAGGCCCTCAATTTTTCAAGCTTAGGTTTCGTTGGTACATTCCGCCAAGATCCCTTCGCTCAGAATCATCATGTAATATCATTGTTCCTAAAGCAAAAAGATCACACTGGGGCAGGAGAAGTTTCATAGGCAGCACTTCCCCTCTCTAAAACAGCCTCCCCTTACTCCTAAAAATGGAAATGGACCTCCTTTTTTTTATGGAAATACTAAAAACTTGGCTCCTCAAACTATAGGGAGTTTCTTATCCTCGGCCATCCTCTTAGCCTTGGCCAGCCCTGTTAGCAAGCTTGCACGCCTAGACACCCCCGGGTAGTAGTGCGCGTTTATTATAAATTTCTATTTCATTTCATTGCTGTCTCCACCTCCTGTAGTGATGCTGCACCAGAGAGGACAGAACTGGTTTGGACTGGTCTCAGAGCCCCTTGCCACAAAGAGAACAGAGAGAAAATGGGGTATAAGTATTGGACCTTAAACTCCAGAGAATTAGATCACTTCTGGACTCAAGAGAAACCTTTGCCAAGGAGTAGAGCTGGAGAGCTGTAAGGAGGAGCACTGCCCTTCTGTTGTGTACTTTTCTGGGTTGGCCTGCAGTTGCTGCTTCTGCCAAGAAGAGGACACAAACTGGAACTTTGCTGTGAACCTGCTTGAAGAAGAATCTCCAAGGGCCTGTGTGTTCTGGCCTCCTGTTTTTAGGTCTCAGGGACACAAAGGCTTCATCTGCAACCCACTGACCAGCACCTGGACTTCACTGTGGACCCCTGTGTTCAAAAGGGTGCCAATTCCAGTTCCTGGACCCTGAGAATTGTGTGATTGGTGTTGCAAAGCACTTGTTGCGCATGTCAGTGTTCAATTATCAGGCACAGAATTGGGGTCCAGCAGGACTGACTCCTCAATAATCCTTTTAACAGATGAAGAAAGGGGTTCCACAGCCAACTGAAAATATCCATAACTTGGTGTGTTAGACTGTCCTTGCTTCTAAAAATAAAACCTTCAAATTACGTGAAAGTTCGGTTTCACAATTGAAGATTATAAAAGAAAAAGCCTTTCCACAGAAAACTTATTCTAGCCAGAGCATAGCATTAGTATTGCCATATTTTTAGAAAATGAACCGTAAAGACATTGTAGTGGAGTGGGAGGGAAAAAAAGAAATAGTACCTTAACCATAGTGCGAGCAGTGGATGGCCACAAATTAAGTTTAATTAATCGGTGCTTGGTCCATGCTCCACTTAAAGGAACAGAACTGACGCATGGCCGGTGTTGCCCCATTAAAAAGCAGCAAAGAAGAGTGAAGATGGAGTGAACCAATGGTAAGTAAGGGTGGGCTCCAGGGCCTTTACTGTATACAATACCCCTCAGAGCAACAGTGCATGTGTGGTGTTAGGCGAGATCTAAAAATGTCAAAATAATAAAGTAATACTATCACAAAATACATGGCATTAGGCCACATAATTTGCCTTTTCTTGCCACATAGTTTAATCAAAACTGCTGCATAATTTGGTTGTCCTCTGCTGCATAATTCTTGTTGCTCTGGCTATTAGTGAACCAAGAGATAAGTCAGTTGTCATGTGAACCTCGCTTAGATTTTTATGACATATGAGCAACATTAAAGTCTATTTAAACATAAAAGTGACGTTTTTGTAGAGAGCACATCTTAAATTGAGTGTTTTTTTCAGGTACTCTTAAAAGGGACCATAACAAATATGGAAGCACAGTGAAACAAGGTAATTGCCTAGGGTGAGACAAATTGTTTCGAGCAGGAAAAGCGAGTTTGAAACCATGTTTCCTGGTTTTACGGTACACAATTTAGCCACCAGATGAATGGGAGGGTGCTTGGTGACTGACTTAAGGGTGTGGGTGTCAGAAGCCACATGAAGTCTTGTCTTAAAGTTCCAAGAGGACTTTGCCCAGAGCCTCAGCTAAGCATCTGCCTCTGGTCTGCAATGGCTCTCTCACCTCTAGAAAAGTAATTATCCGCATGTCCAAAAGAATGACATTTTGGTGCAGGATAAGCTTCGATAATCATAGTTTAAATTACACCTGGATTGCCACTTGCCAACTGTTGGACTTGGCCCTTTTTGCAGGGTCATCCCTGAACTTTTTGCCTTCCTCCTAGCCTTTTTTCTGACATGGTGTTGGTGAGTTTAGGACTCTGCTCTGGGCACTTTAGCACTGCTGTCCAGTGTAAAGTGTGTGTGCTCTCTGTGGTAAATATGGTAAGATTGGTCTACACCTCTTTGGCGTATTTAATTTACCTGTCAGTCCCTTGTAAAGTGGTATCTCAGATATCCAGGGCCAGTAAATTAAATGCTACTGGTGGGCTTGCAGCGCTGATTGCGCCACCCACCAAAGTAGCCTTTCAAACCTGTCTCAGGCCTCTGCCATTGCAGGGCCTGTGCGCGCAGTGTTACTGCCGCTGTGACGTGACACCAAAAGTGTGTGCCACATCTGTGACCCCCCTTTTACTGCATGTCAGTCATCCCTAAGGTAGGCCCTAGCTAGCCCTATGGGCAGGGTGCATTGTAGGTAAAAGGTAGGACATGTACCTTAAGTGCGTGACATGTCCTGGTAGTGACAAACAGCCATTTTGGTTTCTCACTGCTGTGAGGCTGCCCTCTCATAGGAATGCATTGGGGATTCCCTGATAAGTGTTTCAGTGGTAATTCCTGATATGAGAGGAGCAGCGTGGTCAAGTTTGGTATGTTTGGAATAGTAATAATAAATGCTGCACAATGGTGTGCGTAGATTTATTATCACTATTTTAGAAATGCCACTTTTAGAAGTTGGCATTTCTGTGTGCTATGTGTCTGCCTGTCTGATGTGTATTGCATGTCTGGCTCTGGAGTGACAGGGGCTGGTGAGGTGTGTGGCTCCAGGGAGGGCAGGGTGAGTCAGCGCTAGGCTGAATGGAAGAGCTGCATTTGGAGTAGTGGGAGGAGTAGTCCCCTGACACTGAATAGGTCTGTGCCTGCCTAGGTGAATGCTAGCTCCGCCCCCCTGTGGTGTGTCTGAGGACCGAGCCCCATCTGACAAAGGAGGGTGGAAGCCTGGTAAACAGAGTGCTTCAACACCCCCCAGAACCAGTTGAGGCTGGTTCCCCAAGCCCTGTGCCAGGGCAGACCAAGGGAAAATGTGGTATAAATATTGGGGCTGTGACCCCATGTAAGGTGTGCTTTGTGGGTGCTTACTTGTGCCTGCTGGACTGCTGGGCCCCAGGAGGAACCGCCACGAGGGACTGCCCCTCTGCTGAGGGCCCTGTGAGCTGGCCTGCCTGGGCCCAGCTCTGCCCCTTAGGGTTTTGGACTACATGACCTGAAAAGCGCACTCGGCGTGAGGAGGGCCCTGCCAGGGGCAGAGAGGATGAGAGGAATGCCCCAAGAATCGTGAAGCCCGCAGCGTGCTGCTGCGCAAGCCTTTCCAGGGAAATCCCGGAGTAGGGATTCCCCCCATGCTGCAGGAACAGGAGCGGGAGCCCACCTGGCATTTGTGTGCATTTTTAAGAGGCCGCCGCACCACGAACGGCGACCCGGAAGTCAGGCGAATTGCCTGGTTGTAGGCGGAGCTCCCGTGGCCAGAGAGAGCCCCACGTTTTGCCAAGAAACGGAAGCGGGAGCCCACCCCGCATTTTTGTTTTGCCAGAGAAAGCGGAGCGGGAGCCCACCCTGCACTTTGGCATCGTCGGAGAGGCCGCTGCATTTCGAGCGGCGCCCCGGAAGTCAGGCAGCCATGCCTGGTTGTGGGCGTGCTGCACGGAGAAGATGCCACAAGAAGTCAGGCGAGGTGAGAGCCGGATCGTGGGCGGGACTCTGCCCAGGAGGTGGAGAGCCCTGTGTGTTGCTGCAGGGAGAGCGAGACCGGTGTCCCACGCAGGACGGTGTCTCGTGGATTCAGCCAGCAAAGGAGATCCCCGGTGAGTATCAGCAGCAAAGGAGATCCCCGGTGAGTGGGGGGCCTGCCGAGGCACATTGTCGGTGCCTTTCCCCCCTGGTAAAGCGCCTCCTTCCTAGTGGCGCGAGGACGAAGGCCCCGGTGAGTGGGGGCTCAAGTTGAGCATTGTTGGAGCCAGTGCTGAGCTCTTTGGGTCACAGCTGCACCGCCTGAGCGCGGGCAGCTGCAACGGCTGGCTGATTCCTTTCTGGCAGTATAAAAAACTTCCCCTGGAGGATTATTCTCACACTCACACAACACTCTAAATTAACACACCATACTCTCTACACATAGAAGTCCATACTAGTACAATTGGTATCCAAATATAAACCCCACGAAAATCAAGGTGTAGTGCTTAATCATATTTTATTTTTCCATAATCGTAGGAAGCACTCTTTCAAGATGTTTAAAAAAAGTTATTTCATTATAGCAAAAACATATATAATACTAAATTAGATATCATAAATTCCTTATGCTTCTAATACAAATACATAACACATTCATGATTAAAAACAGAATAAAAAAACATCGGCGATGAAATACATAAAAACAATACCATATAATCAAGCACATGAAAATATTTAAAAAAATGTTGAGACAAAAACAGAAGAAACCCTATAAGTACAGTTTCATTAGAGCTGTTACAGATAATGATCCACCATATGGTAAACAGAACGGCCGGTAGGATTATAACTCCTATCACAGAAGTTCGTATGGTTGGATTCGATATAGTTGGCGTCGACGCGTTTCGGTGGCATAAAGTTTAAATATTGCAACCACCTTCTTCAGGACTCACAGTTGAGGATTTCTTATTTGAATTACGAGTGAATTTTTATCACAATCTATATATCGATATTTTTAATGGGACTCTTCACTGGTCTCTATCCGGAAGGTGCCATCCTAATTATTTTGTATCTTGCGTAAATGATTGTACAATAATTCTCCCACAGTTAGGAATGTCCCTGGGATAGTGGGGCCACCTCTCTAGTTTCATTACTACTGATTCCTTTATGGGACAGTTTGGAGGCCTCTATTTGATAAGGGAGCATTTTGTTCATGGAGTCCCGGAGTGGAGCTCAAGAGGCACTGCGGTGCCAGGGGTGATTTCTCCGGCTGCACCGCGAGAGCGCGGGCAGCCGCAATGATGGGGACACTTCCCTTGCTATCAAGGAAGGGATGAGATGCACCCCACGCCCCCAGGCATTGCGCAAAGTGGTTTTGCTGCCAAGGCAGCCAGAGGGCCAGTGGAAGGCCCTACAGCTAAGAGCCCTGACATTTGGGACAAAGGGCATTTGAGCCCCACAGAAGGCCAGTTGGACGGGGGTCAGTGTTGGTAGGGCACAAGGCCCTAATATGATGTTTATGCATAATGTGTTTATGCCTACAGAGATTGCATAATGTGTTTATGCTTATGATGTGTATGCATAATGTCTTTTATGCCTAATGTGATGCAGACATAATGCGTGTATGTTGCTAGTGCTAATGCTAAGTACAGTATTTCTACCAGTAGTTACTGGTTGTGTTTTATATTTGCTACTTGTGCTTTGTGATGGTTCTGACCGTGGCCCCATTGGCCTGGTCATGTATATAATCCCCTGTAAATTATTACCTGTGTGATTATGATTCTAATGTGTTTTGGACAGTAGCGGCTCGTGGAGGGATGCTGTGGGGCGGTGGGGCAGGGCGGGGGAGGAGCAGGGTGGGGGTAGTAAACTACGGCATACGGCCGAACAGAGGTAAGTAAACAAATAAATAAATAAAACGAATTTCATTGCGCGCGCTGCATTGCCAAATGCGATGCAGCGCCCGCAACGAAATTCGTTTTATTTATTTATTTGTTTACTTACCTCAGTTCGGCCGTATGCCGTAGTTTACTACCCCCAACCCTGCTCCTCCCCCGCCCCGCCCACCGCCCTGCAGCACTCCCTCCACCAGCCGCTACTGATTTTGGGTAATACAAAGGCTATTTTTTATATAACCTTGTGTGGAGCTTCTTTTGTAGTGTGCCTAGTGTGTTGCTGCTGTGTGTGTGTGTTGCGCAAACGCTTTACACATTGCCTCTGGGATAAGCCTGACTGCTCGTGCCAAGCTACCAAGGGGGTGAGCAGGGGTTATCTTCAGCGTGTAACTCCCTTGCCCTGACTAGAGTGGTGGTTTCTGCCTGGCTTAGGCGCAAGCCCTAGCCAACCAGAAATCCCATTTCTAACACCAACTGCCAAGGACATGATGAATTACTTAGAGTGTATAAGAACAAATCATCCTGCATTCACACAGCTCACACTACACTCACACAGGTTCACTAGTCATCCTGCCCTCACAAGCGCTCACCTTTTACTCTCCCGACCCACTAACAAGAGCACCCTGGTCATTAGGTTCTCCCATTAGCACATCATTCACACCTCTCACCCTATACTTGAACAGGCATTCCTTTTACCCTATGTTTACAGTGCTCACCCTGCACTAACACCACTCACTGTCAATCAGCCCTTACACACCACATGTTTAACTACCCAATTCTTGTGAACACGCACATATGCCTACAAATGCACTCATAGAAAACCTGATCTTCCTGCGGTATGTAATGCCTATTCAGTTACATCTGTAACTACAGGTCCAGTGCAAGAGGGGAGAGTGCACGAAGACTGTGGGATGTTACTGGAAAGGAGATTCATCTGAGGCTGTGAGAGCTGGTTTGAGAGGCAGGATCAGTCTTATGTTGTGGGGATTAGCCAAGAGGGAGTAATGAAAGTACCCTAAGGCAGTAGGAGGGGGAGCAGCACAACAGGCTAAGGATGAAGCACTGCAATTGAGATTATGAGCTGGTGTGGGAGTTGTCTGGGACTGCAGGCTAAGGGTGTGGTGCAGGTCAGGGAAACAATCACAGCTCAAGGGGCACTTGTTGGACCTGCACTGAGCTCTATTGGCCTTCATAACAGCTGGTGTGAAGAAAGGTGGGTTGGGGTCACCTTTGGCAAAACATGCTATGTATGCTACTTCTGAAGCAATGATGTAGATTACAATTTGAGCCCTATGGTAAACTTGGTAAGATTGGTCTACACCTGTTTGGCATATTTAATTTACCTTTCAGGCCCTTGTACCGTGGGATCCCGTATACCCAGGGCCAGTAAATGAAATGCTACTGTTGAGCTTGCAGCGCTGCTTGCGCCACCCACCAAAGTAGCCTTTCAAACCTGACTCAGGCCTCTGCCACTGCAGGGCCTGCGCGCACAGTTTACTGCTTCTGTGATGTGGCACATAAAGTGGTTGCCACGTCTGTGACTCCCCTTTTTCTACATATCAATCACCCCTAGGTAGGCTCTAGCTAGCCCTATGGGCAGGGTGTGGTGTAGGTAAAAGGTAGGACATGTGCCTTAACTGTGTGGCATGTCCTGGTAGTGATAAACAGCCTATTCGGTTTCTCACTGCTGTGAGGCTGTCCTCTCATAGGGATGCATTGGGGATTCCCTGATATTTGCTTCTGTGGTAATTCCTGACATGAGAGGGGTAGCGTGATCAAGTTTGGTATGTTTGGAATAGTGGTGATAAATGCTGCTTACTGGTGAAAGCGATTTATTATTACTATTTTAGAAATTACACATTTAGAAGCAGGCATTTCTGTGTGCTATGTGTCTTTGTGCCTGTCTGTTGTGTATTGACCTTCTGGTTCTGACTGACAGAGGGAGAGGGGATGTGCATTCACTCCAGCCAGTCCCTGTGGGGGGTGAGGTGTGTCCTGCCCTGCCTGGGTGACTCAGCGCTAGGCTGAATAGACCTTGGCTGGATTTAGAGTAGCGGGAGGAGTTTCCCTTGTCACCCAAATAGGCCTGGTCTGCATTTGGAGTGATTGGAGGAGTAGCACCTACACCTGAAAAGGGATGTGCCTGCCTTCCACAATGATGGCTTTGCCCCCCTGTGGTGTGTCTGGAGCCAAGGCTCACACTAACAATGAAGGTTGTTGTGCACTTGCAAAGTGCCCCCCAGAACCTGTTTGGACTGGGCTCAGAGCCCTGTGCCAGGGGGCAGAACAAAGACTGTTAATAGTATAAGTACTGGGGCTGTGACCCCATGAAAGGTTGAGCTTGCTTGGAACTGGGGAAGAGACTACAGGGGACCAGAGGATTGCTGTGCTGGCAGGGAACTGCCACTGTGATTGTGCCTGGTGTGCTGGGCTGCTGAAGGGCCTGCATCTATGCCCAATGACCCTGTGGGCTGGCCTGCTGCCTGCTCTCCTGGAACTGCGTGCTCCAGTACTCTTCCACGAGCCTAGCACAAGGGTACTGCCCCTGTGCTGGAGAAGCCTGAGCGTGGGTGAAGCGCTTCACATTCCCCGCATGTGTCCCGGGGTTAAGTGCAGGCGGAGCGCTTTTGTTTTAACTTTATCACAGAGCGCTTTGAGAGCTCTGGAAAATCCGGTGCCCAAGGAGTAGGCTCAGGAAGGAGCTGCTTGTCCTAGCGCGGCCGTCTGTCACCGAGGTGTTGCCTGGCAACCATCCCCCAAGGCACAGGAGCCAGAAAGCCACGCAGGAGTGACGAGCCTCGAGGCCGAGCCTGGATGTAGGCAGGGCCGGAGGTCTGCCTACAGCAGTTCGGTGATGACAGTAGCCATTGAGAGCTCTGGACCCTGAGTGCCACGACACAAGGAGTCCCCGGGGGCGAGACTCGGAAGGAGGATGGAGGCCTTCAACGAGAGTGGGCCCGATGGAGACCTCGCTCCATGTTCTACGGCAGCTGTTCCCTTGCACAAAACAGAATGGCTGTACCGCATGGTTGCAAGTAGCCGCGGGCCAACGCGCCAGGGCGGAAGGCCCTGGCCCAAGGGGGACTTTTGCTCCGTGCCTCCCGGTCCAGAAGGGGGCCCATCCGGAGCGCGGAGTGTGGACTGGTGTCAGCCAAGGATTCGGCTGCGACCAGAGGCGGGTGAGTGTCGTCCTCCCCGCTTCCTACGGGAAAGCACACACTGCGGCGAGCCTGAACGCAGGGTGCTGGCCTCCTTTTGTCTCCCGTTGTGGAGAGATCTACTGGCATAGGTGGGCATGAAGCCCAGGAGCCTACCAGGAGGGGATCAGGGTAGGGAGCAGTAGCTCGGAAGATTGTACAGTGGAGGTTTCATTGTACGGTTGGTCAACTGACTAGTAATCACTATAGTGCACTGTGGATAATGTGTATCCCATGATCCTGCTTATGATTTATGTGCCGCACTGTGGCCAGTGTTTACTATGGTGCACTGCTGCTAATATTGTTTATGCATAATGCGTTATGCTGAAAGGTGATCCTACCAGTAGCTACTAGTCACTAATTACAATGATGGTGACAGTGGCCCGTTTGGCCCAGTGATTTACGTAATCCCTGTGAAGTCATGACAAGTGTCTGATGGCACAGTATAATATATGTGATTGTGTTCTTATGTGTTTATATGGATAATACAAAGGCTATTTTTATATAACCTTGTGTGGAGTTTCTTTTGTGGTGTGCCTAGTGTGTCACTGCTGTGTGAGTGTGTTGCGTAAATGCTTTACACATCGCCTCTGGGATAAGCCTGACTGCTCTGCCAAGCTACCAAGGTGGTGAGCAGGGGTTATCTTCAGTGTGTAACTCCCTTGCCCTGACTAGAGTGGTGGTTTCTGCCTGACTTAGGCGTACGTCCTAGCCAACCAGAAACCCCATTTCTAACAGCAGTACTAAAGGAAAACTAATAAGCAGCTCCACTCAGCAGGAGCTGCTTAAGTGAATTTCTAAAGAAGACTTGTCTTTTCCCTCCAATTTCAGGACTGACAGTAATACTCTTCCACTGTCTGTGAAGACAATCTCACCTACATCTTATGCACATGAGCAGGCAGGGAGCTTCCAAAATGGGACCCACAGGCCTCCATTACTCTGGCTCACTCATGCACATACTGCATGCACTACACAAGCCACAAACACACAAAATCCATTAGGAATGTTAGTACTAGGGTCTAGGGTACACATTGATCCTGAACTTTACACAAGTGGGGCTGGCAACACAGATAGAAGGTCTGGTCATGACTGTGGATTTACAAAACACGGTATATTGCTACCACCACTGTACTTGCTAAACTCATGACATTGGTGGTAGTCCACTCTCAGAAAAAATGAGGGCGCGCTTGATGCACTCCTCCAGGTTACAGTACAGTTCCAGGACTTTGTTTGTGTCAGGGACGGGGGAAGCCTCTGCACCTGTTATATTAACGTGAGCCTAGAGCCAAAAGCTAAAATCGGGACACAAAATTGTTGCAGTCGGGCACTCAGAGCATGGCACCATGACTGCACACCCCACATGGAACATTTCCAGTCCAACAGTATGTTCAGGCAAAAATATGTTTTTCCTAAATTAATATAGCTTATCTTATGGTCTTTTAATTACATATATGTTTAGTTGACTCCTGAAAACATGCTATTTTGTGGATACTAAACAAGTGCATATTTCTGTGTGATTGTATAATCATTGGTCTAAATATACATTATTTCCAATCATTGCCCACCCCTACACAGCGCACAGATACAGGAGTAGCCGCTCCTCACCCTCTAAATGGTGAGTAGCTTGTATGTTTTCTTTTCTTTTCTTAAAAAGACTGCTAAGGTGGTAGCAAGGACACCTCACAGGAGCCATAAATTGAACAGTCCTCTCGACTTGGTGTCTGCCTTGCTCAAGGGAGACCTGCCCTATGTCCTGGAGATCATACCTGGAGAGCTCAGAGTGGTCAAAAGCCCTTAACATGGGGCAGACAATTTGAATAGAGAGAGCTTTTGATGAGCTATCAGACCTGAAGAGAGGCCTCAAGGTCACAAACAGCAGCCTTGCTAGAAGATTTTAGAGGAATAATTATCCGTCATCCATAATATCTGAAGTGGTAGTACCATACGACATTCTGATTCCTTGGCAGTACAGCTGAAGGCCTCCTCATCACAGGCCCTTTATGTTTGGAGGGCACACCTGCCTTACTTCCCACCCACCAATTTCACTCTTCTGCATCCCTTCCCACCATTCAACTAAAATTCCAGAATCTCAGTATAGTTTCCCAATAATAAAACACAAAAACATCTACATTCACACACCTTTAATCTCATCAAAGCTTCATCAATCCTTCCTCAATTTTGCAAATGCCTACGGGCCAGAAGAATCACCTGCAGACCCATGCTCTCATGATTAGCGCTGTAGCCAATCAAACTCGAACACCCAACGAATCATTGAATATAGGTATTTTCCCAAATGAACTGTTAGGGGCATATTATCAAGGGCAGTATCGCCACTTTAGCTGCACTTTTTGCCGATAAAGCGGCGATATTTTTATCGCCCTATTAGCAAGCTGTCGCTAACAGCTGTTAGCGACAGCTTTATGGCGAACGCGACCGTTTTGTTGCCGCTTTCCATGTCAGCGATAATTATCGCTAATGACATGCAAAGTAGGCGTTCCCAACTAAAAGCGACTGGAAACAGTCGCTAACATAACTTCCCCCTATTAGCAATGCCCGCGAAGCGATAAAAAAAGTCGCGCTAACCGCGATTATCGCTGGAATTTAACACCTGAAAAAAACTTGACTTAACCATCTTGTCAATGGGAGGTGGATTGTAAGGTTAAGTCCTCACCTGCCTATTAGCAAGCTTTTCATTAGCGCAGTGAATTTATCGCTCCGCATACAAAACGCCTCCGCACGACTGATCCTCGACGTACCACGCCACAGCCACATCACCCCCCACTTGAGGAACCTGCACTGGCTCCCCGTCGACAGGAGGATCACCTTCAAACTCCTCACCCACGCACACAAGGCACTCCACAAAACTGGCCCAGCCTACCTCAACAGACGGCTCCTCTTCTACGTCCCCAACCGCCACCTCCGCTCCGCCGACCTCTCCCTCGCCACCGTCCCCCGCATTCGAAGAACAACCACCGGCGGCAGATCCTTCTCACACCTCGCCGCCAAGACCTGGAACACCCTTCCACTAAGCCTACGAAAGACCCAAGACCTGCTGACCTTCAGGAGGCTACTCAAGACCTGGCTGTTCGACCAGTAGCAGCATCCCCCCCTTCCCTCTCCCCAGCGCCTTGAGACCCTCGCGGGTAAGTAGTGCGCTCTACAAATTCTGTGATTGATTGATTGATTGATCGCTGGATTTCTCGCGCTATTGCTGGGTTTCGCCGCTATCGCTGGATTTTCTATCGCCTTGGAGATAAGCGTTGATAATAACGCGTTATCTCCGCGATGAAATCCAGCGATAAAAAAACAGCGCTGAGCGCGCTTTGCGATAATTATCGCAAATCCTTGGTAATATGCCCCTAAATGCCTTACATAAAACCCTCCCTAAACCAAACAGGCTTTAAGACAAGAGAATATTCTAACCGTTGGCTAATAACAGACTGTTTTTAGTCAAACAAATAGAATAATTGAAAGAACTACCTCAAAATATGTACCTAAGTTCAAAGAAAATAACCTGCTTTCAGACTACCAAAACCGATTCTGGTATGGCTGACGCACAGAAGCCGCAGTTATTTCCATGTGGGATGATTTTAAAACTGCAGTGGCTTAAAAATGGAGTACCATCACACCTATTACTTGAACTCTTCCTTGCTTTTGATACTGCCCATCATCCCAAGCTTCTACAGAGACTTGACAACTTCAGAGTGCAGAGCGTGTAACTGAAGCAGATTGCATCTTTTCTATCAGACAGATCATCATCTCACTCCTCTATTCAAGTCAACTCCAATAATTCACAACTAATGTACCAAACACCTTTACCCCCTTTAACATTTACCTTAGCTCTCTAATGCAACCAATGTAACTCAATGTAACTCAAGTGTTACTGTTAAGCAGATAATAAACAAATCATACTTAATTATGAAAACCCATCTGACTTTGACTCATACTCAGTCGGACAATGTGTCAAACAGTCAAATAATGGATGATATCTAACCACAGCAAAATAAGCATGTCACAAACCAAAATATACCTAGGCAGTAAATGGATCAAACACCACCCATCAACAATATAGCCTCAGCAAGAAGCCAGCCACCAAACAACTGAGCCCAAGTGAGGCACCTAGGGATAAATAAGTAAGTACTCCAGTCTGTCAATCATAATAGGATTGTGTTTGCCCAATACATTTAAACTGTAGCTTGGCACTTCTTTCCCTCATATTGGCTATAAAGATATCTCTGCCTGCATTGCTTGAAATGCTTGTCCCGCCCCATTGACTGGAAGTGTTAGGCCCCCTCTGAAAGTCGAGTCTAGATGCACCCCTGGTGCTAAGCCACTGGGAATTCACACTCAAGGACACAACAGCTCAAAGACAATCTTTAAGTCTGTTACATCCTGGTCCATGGTTCAGTCCACTCACACTATCACGTGTTTGTCATTTGCATAGCAGTATAGATTTACTCCAAAGAAGCATATGAGACCAGCCAAGGGTGTGACATATATATCTTTGAGCAGTGATGGGCTCAACAGGGGCGGTGCGTCCGTTGGGGCGTTGAGGCGTAGCCCCCCCGCCCGCAGCTCCCTCGGCGTCTTTGAACCTAAGTAAACTGAATCAGTTTACTTAAGTTCAAAGAGCCGAGGAGAACTGACTAATCATGTCAGTCAGCATGACGTCGGACCGCCCACCCCTTCAGAGTCTGAAGGGGGTGGGCGGTCCTGCGTCATGTTGACTGACATGATTGTTAGAGGGACCAGGGGCAGCAGGCAGCACTGCAGCACAAGTGCGCATGAGTGGGCAAGGGCACCGAATTCTCGCGCCGTGCCCAGTCATGCTCACTTGTGTGTGCACTGGCTTGCGCATGCCCATTAGGAGAGCGAGGGTTGAGCAAAGGCTCAAACCTCGGTCTCCTAATGGGCAGGCGGGCGAGGGGTAACCGTGCCCTAAACCAATCCTGGCGCTGCCAGCAGCGCCAGGATTGGCTGAGAGGGGCTGTAGGCAGGGCCAAACCGGAGTCGGACCCGAGGCGGCGCGGACGGCGGACCTCCTCAGTCAGGTAGGATTTTTGTTTTATTTGAAAACTTTCCGGGCCCCCGGCACCCCCCCGCGAGCCGCGTCTGCATAGGCATGTTAATTTGTTTAATTTCCAAAGTTCATCGGCGATAACCTACAGAAGAGCCCTCTAATGAAACCCCGCGCGAAGAAATTCATCTCCAAAAATAAGTTTTTCCAAGACAGAACAGGCCTTGAAAAGCTCTCGGCTTCATTAGTCGATTGGGCCATTATGACACCTAGTTCACTTCATTACTTTGCTAATGTGTTATTAGTTGCCAGTAAAAGACTTCTGCACCGGGCCCGGAGTCTTCCTCTTGTCTGCTGGCCATACACATGGCCTGGTCGACAGCTTACCTGTAGTGCGGAAGGAATGGAACACCAATTAGAAAGCTTTCAGCCCAGCACCCATTGAAAAGCCAAAAGCCGATAAAGGTCAGTGTGAAATTTGAATGACAGGGCTAAAGTCTTTTACTCATAATTCTGTGTTAGAATTCGGAGCAATTCACAGCCTTAAAGGCCTTAAGTGAGAACAGCAATTAATTGTAATGAATAATCTGACAAATCTGGATGACATATGGCTGCTAATGCCCTCCTTTCTAGTGGGAGCAGAGGAGGGATTAGATTCACTCAAATGAAATCTGGGAGCGCCATGCCATCTGCATGTTCAGAAAGAAATGGAACACGTTAAATGGTGAGTGGCTAGATATCTGTCTTGTCCCCGTCTCCCTCTCTGAGCCCCTGGCAGTGAGGGAATAGCGGTTTTATTATTTCACCAGCTGCCTGTCAATCTAAGATGCCGGGGAGGCATATCCAACAACTTCGAAAGCTAACATACCAAGAAGCTGTAAAATCAAATCCATGTCGTGTTTATGTTTCAATAATTATTTCCAGGTTCATGTTGATCATTTTAGATATGCTTTACTTAAAATTAACGGTAATGACAATGAGTTCAAGTGATATATTTCAAACGCGTCACAGATATTTCTACATTTTCAAAGCTGCACCTGCAAACTCGCTGTACCATGGAGTCTCGGGGGTGAGGATCGAGCCCCAGCTCTGTTTGCCCTGCCTCCCTTGTGTCCCTCCACCACAGCTGCTAAACCAGGAGAAGACACAGAATAAAAAGAGACATTGCACCCTGACGCACACATTCATTTGCCAAACCACCTTTCATTGCAAGTGCTATATACTTACAATCTTTAAACGTGACTTGTATGTATGTTCATATATATATCTATACCACCTGCTTTGGTACCAAGTCTGAGGCATGAAAGGAGCCGAGGCTTTCCCTGGCGTTGCCCTGCGAGGGCACTCAGTGTATCCTGTGAGTCAAGCACGAAAAAAACAGCATATGAAGAATAAACCTCGATAGCGCTCGAACTCGGAAACAGAGGGCGAGTCGCGCATTGAACAAACATAGCATTATACTTAACTTACCCAACTTTGAGGCAGCACTATGAATCCTAAAGCGAAGTGGTGATGCGTAGAACTGTGAAAAGAGCATGGCATATGAGCAGAATACAATACACATATTCACGCCGTCACACAAGAAGTGCGCAGCGGCATCTATACTGGATACATTACAACAACAACAAAAAAAAAGAAATAATAAAACGATACCGAATTGCCAAGGACAGCTCCTGCAAGCGCCCCACAAACCGTCTAATTGCCAAAGCACTAGCCCAGCAGTACGCACGCACTCTTGTATTCTACCCCAGAGATGTCACAGAAGGGCTGCTTTCCTCTCAGACTCCACTGACGAACACATACTTTTTTCCTACATATTTCATCTGTGGTGAGGGACCGTCTGCTTCTCATATTTTCTAGGTGGCCATCTCTCGCACAAACTAATGATAGTTTTCTCTTATCACACATTTAGTAAGGTTTACATTTATCTGCTTGCACTATGTCAATGAAGTTTCTAGTCACTATTTGATTAATGAAGGTTGGCAGATGTTAACATTCTGTAACGGCTTGGTGCAGTTGATTTTCTCATTTGAAAAGAGACATGTTCCATTTAGCCCACTATTATCAATATGGTGATTGCCCCCGAGTGTGTCCTCAACCCGGCCCTCCGTGAATCTGCTAGTTTACGGAAATATGCACTCCGCGATAGAGCCACTATTGGGTTGTGAGATGTGCATGTGATAAAGACTCGTGTTTTGTTAGGAAGTTAGTATGCTGCAGACGGTGGGTGAACTTTGAATGATCTGTTATTTTCCTGCATCAATTGTTGAAATTGATTTGCTTGATTTGACTTCAGAATCTGCTGGTACTGCAAATTCTGAAGTATTATACTGCTTCTGTGGGAGTCCATGGCTAGCTAGCTACTGCTCAAATTTGAGCCACCCTGCAGCTGTGCAGATATGCTTTTAGTCGTGGCTCTGCTGCAGAAGTTAAAGGTTCTGTTTATTGCTAATATAGATATACTCAGTCTTGATGCTGGGGCAAGAGTCACTAAAGTCTCCAACTGTTTAAGCGAGACTACAAGAAGCCTGCTGCTTGAGTAAACCTGCTGATTTCAAGGTGCATTCTACTGTTATAGTCGTAGATTCACGTGCCTCACTGATAATAGAGTTTGTAAGGCCCATGGACTGAAAAAACTAGCCTAATGCTAGACTGTGTAACTATATGTGCCAGATACAATACTGAGAAACTTTGTACTTGTAGGAGGGAGTCTGCAGTCCACAGATGAGTGGTGCAGGAGTGAGACCCTATCAGGCTTCAAGCTGCTGAAAAGAGTTTCTGAAGCCTTCTAGTGTAAGAGTCTGGGAGATCCTAAAATTAACTGTAGACTGCAGTACAGTGTCAGTGTGGAGCTCTACAGTGTCTGCAACAGCTGACGCGAGAGACTCCATGGCTTCCTACTGCTGAGTGAGTGAGAGACAGCTGCCCTTTCACAGTGAAAATACATGCTTGCATAGAGATACAGTGGACCTTTCTGTTCACATACCTCTACGGCTGCTTTGTTAAGTCTGTTTGCTGCTCTACACAAATAAGCGTGCGGGAGGGGGGGGGTGGGGGGAGGCGTACTGTATTCAAATCGTTCGACCGCGTTTCAACATTTTACACACAAAGGGCGCTACATGCACTTCATCTGCCTTCTATAACATACATTTTTTCCTACCCTTCACCCCCAAGCTACATTCCAGATGTTCTACGCAGTTACTGATATTTTCTACACACTTTAAATTACATTTACAGTTCTTGATCTTTGACACATTTGATCAAATATGTCTTATACCATGTAGCCTTGTTTTCCCTAAGTCCTCATAGCGCTATGGCTTCAACGCACTATGCTAGCTTGTCCGTACAATTCAAGTTAATCTCCATCTAGGTTGGCTCACCTCTATCAGGAGGAACTAAATCTTATCTCCCCTTTCTCAATGGGATTCCTCACCCTCGTTCTTTGGTATCTTTACAAAGTTTGTTGTACACTGGACATGTTTTCATATCTCTCTAGGAGCTGCTGGTACCGCCATTACCTTAAGGTACGTTTTCCTGTTTACTGTGCCAGCCACACTTATAAATAAATAATCATATTACACAGCGTGTAATGTGATTATTTCATTACTAATGTGGGTGACACATAAACAGTAAAGACATTAGTAGGTTATACTACTTCAGCCAGCATTTTAGCAATACTTACAGGGGTGGAATGTTACACTGGTGTAGATTTCAAAGATCTTCAAAATGACTCACATTTTAAACGTTATGTTTAATCCTGTACGTTTACAACTTATAAACTTCAAAGAGTGTGCCACCATTGAACATTTGTGCAGCTTCTTAAATTAGATTAAGGGCTCTTAGAAAATACTTTGCTGACAATTAGCATTTGTGTCATGTCTGGAGATTTTTGTTGGCAATTCCAAGTGGCTGTGCGAAAATGTTCGCGTATTTTTCATTTCTGCCGAGCACCGGATATATAGAGCTTTCATATAGCTGCTGATTTGTGTCAGTGCTGGTTGGTTTGTAGTAAACAGGTGTACTTGTTTGATTGTACGAGTGAGATTAGTTGAATGCCTCTTGCCCTTTCATTCAAGCATACACACCGGTAATTGACAAGTAGAAGATCACAGACTTTTTTCTGCGTTTTGCGGTGAAGCAGGTCCTGGTGCCGGTTCTTCATCCGACCTGAGGCTTTCTAAAGCTTGCTGTTTATATTGTTCTGTCTACAATGGGACTGTTGAAAACAATCCTCTAATTAGGCTCGACATAGCTGGTTCGTTTCAGACCATACCTAGATTGTTTATTTGTAAATTAGAAAAAGGCGAGTTGGTCTTCCCAATTTAAGTTTGTTTTACCTCGTTAAAGAATGGATACTTGGTTTTTTTAGGTTTAGATGGGAGGTAAAGAGGACAGAAATCTGGACAAACAAAAACATTAAAGAAGCGATAGTATAAAACAAATGATTTGCTTGTCATAACTTAGTTAAATTAAGAATTACAAGTTACGGGGGCGTGCCCTTCCGCAAAAGAAAATGGCTGCAAGCTAAGAGAGCTCCGCCGCGCTTACCCGGAGAGGACTGGATTGCTGCAAGCAAGAGACCCCGCAGGAGCTTACATGGAACGCTCCGGCTGGCAGTCCAAGGGACGAGGATCAAGGGCACCGGGCAGGGAAGCCAGCAGGCCACCAGCAGTGACACCAGACCATAATCGAGTCACTGCCACCACGCCCTTAGTACCCCTATAATATTCAAGTCACTACGATAATGTGTAGTGGTATCCCTCACTAGGTGTGTTAATGCAACTGTGTGCTCATTTCCCAAAATGACACCCAATATGCCATCATGTGCCTGGCCTGCCTTTATGACAATAAATGTCCTTGATGTGATCTCTTTTCACTGTATGCCAGTGATTGCCCATGATGTGCATAATTTAACCCCAGGTATGAAACAGGGCCTGTGACATGGCACAGTTTCGCATATTCCATCATTGCCTAGGATATGGGTGTAAACAAGGACAAATCATGGTATTGACTGGAATTTAGGGTGGAAGATGGCACACCATGGCTTTGCCAGGCACAGTAGTTATATGCCAGTCAGTGCCACAATGCGGCTATTTTTCCACCACATGCCAGTCAGTGTCATGTTGTAACTGATCTCCCATAGTTAGGTCAGTGCTCCTGATGTGCTCTTTGCATGTCCACAGGCCAGTCAATGCTCAAGAAGCGCTCTTTCTCCTCAAGTATGCCAGACAAGGTTACCATGCATAGGAGAAACCACCTCAAATTCACACTCACAGACGTGTGTGCATATCCACATACAAATGCACTTACAAACAAATACATTCAGAAAAGTAAGAGCACACTCACTCATAGAGAAATACACAAACACTAATATGGAAACACCCATACACAGAGAATTGCTAGCGCTCCCCAACAGAGAATCGCTTGTAAAACACCCCTCACCCTGCACGTACGTGTCAGGCTCAATATAAAAGAAAACATAGTTTTGGCAAGGATTTTTCCCCTTCTTCATGAAACAAAGTTTTTGCTGAGGCCGTTAAAACTGTTTATAGTAAATTGTGCTCCCTCTGTGCTCAACACCTGAATTCATCTGCTGCTCTGCAAGACATGGCATCTCCCATGATGCCTTGCACGAACTGCTAGTCTCAGCTGAAACGGTGCCTAGTAACTCCAGCACTGAACATCTGGCGCGGTGTTTATTTGTTCTATTGCCCCTGTTAAGTGGTTGTGAAATATCAGAAGCTTTTGTAAAATTGTTTTTTCAGCCATCAGAATTACCACTTGCTATTGTTTAATATGCTAAACTGAGGGAGACATTAAATGTACTGTGTTCTGCTATAGGTGATGAACTTGCCACATAGAGAATTTTATGGCGTTCCGGAGCATGAGTTGTGTTTGAGTGTTGCTCCCTTCTTTATTCCTTTTTGTTTCCTTTGGCTCTCATTCATAGTATATGTACAATTGCTAAGTGCTTGTATTCATAAACCTTCTACTCTATTTAAAGGTATTTTCTGTATTCCTGGTATGAATGGCTCCAAACTAAATGGCCAAGAATGAGTTCTGGTGTTGGAATATGCAGAAGGGTTCAGGTTTGTGCAGTAGAATGTGATGAGTTTTCAACTTCCAGAGAAAATATAGAGAGGACATGAGATGAGAGAACTCTCTTAATGGCATACTTTTTGAGGAGGCCCTCTGCTTTTGATTGCAGTGGCTCAGTTTATTTGGTGATTCACAATTCCAATCATGGGTAAAACATGGCTTGTTGAACATAGATGAGATGTACTTGCAAATTGTTTGATTGCATATTGCATTTCAGGTTTTCAATTTTACCAATCCTTTGACTTCTTACCAACAAAATATGAGTGTCTTCCTGGTCGAGGACCACACTGCTTTTCTCTTATCTGTCTTGTATCAAGACCCTGCTGGACTATGGGGTGAAAGAAAGCTTGAATAAGCAGCTACCTATGTTATATGACATCTCTTTATTAATGTAATAACTGCACTTTCACAATTGCTTTATTAACCTTCCTGCTTTCTCAAATTTGCTTGAAAATGCACCATTTGTCCACTCTTTTTTCAAAAAAATTTCGGGGGGAGAACCCCCCCGAAACCCCCTTAGGTTGTTCGGGCTCGCTCGCTACGCTCGCTCGCTGCGGTGCAGTATGCCAATAATTTTACGCCCCACCACTTTCAAACGTCACCAGCCACCACTGGGGCTCAATGGCAAACAATGTGGGACTCTGCAGAGAATGTTTTTAAATTCTAAAATAAACAGTACTAATGACACCACTGGATATCACTCCAATAGAGAAGAGGAGAATCAATTTAAGGCCTGGCTCTGGACATTCACAGTTTACGAGCGACAACGGTGTCAAAAACTGCTGACAATTCCAACGGAATCTGAATTTTTTTTCCATGTTCATCCCAGGACGAACGAATGGCACTTTCTGTTATAACCAGCGCTGTTTCAGTTCTGTACGCCTGATGGGGTCTAATATATTGTTCAATTTGACGAAATGTATAAGTTATGAGCTAACAATGCTTTCAACAAATTGTGCCTGCAAGAATTGCAGGGATATAGGTTAACCATTGGATAGTGTCGCCCAACCAGCATTGGCTTTTTCCAACAATTGTGCAACTATCACCCGCTTTCAGAATCTGGGAACGTGCCAGATTCAAGTGAGGGGTTGCAGAGAGCAGTTCATTTATGAATAATAATAATAATACAAAAACAACAATTGATGGACAGAATGCAGAACAATGTCATACATTCACCCCAGTACAGAGATCTGGGCCTAAATCCATCGTTTTTTTGCTCACCATGCCATTCCAGTTTGAACCCAGCAATATGCAAATCAGTCTTGACCCTGTGCCTCATGGGAACAGTCCAGCCCGAACTGCTAAGCCAGGTCCTCCCTGGACTGGAAACAAGCATCCTAGGACCGGTTTCGGGGTTTCACCCCTCTTCAGCCAGGATAGCTTGATTCCAGTGGCATGGAGAGCACGGGACCCACGTCTGGGCATACCCGTCCCACTCGGGGTGACAAATGCAAAAACAACAATTGATGGACAGAATGCAGAACAATGTCATACATTCACCCCAGTACAGAGATCTGGGCCTAAATCCATCGTTTTTTTGCTCACCATGCCATTCCAGTTTGAACCCAGCAATATGCAAATCAGTCTTGACCCTGTGCCTCATGGGAACAGTCCAGCCCGAACTGCTAAGCCAGGTCCTCCCTGGACTGGAAACAAGCATCCTAGGACCGGTTTCGGGGTTTCACCCCTCTTCAGCCAGGATAGCTTGATTCCAGTGGCATGGAGAGCACGGGACCCACGTCTGGGCATACCCGTCCCACTCGGGGTGACTGATTTGCATATGGCCATGTCTGGGGTGGCGGAGTGAGCTAATAATAATAATACACTTTTGATGGTGCAAGGATTCTAAGAAGATCCAGAAGGAAATGTATTTTTTATTTTAATTGCTCAGCTATTACTAGACAAAATGTCTAGATGATGTTAGTGTTTTGGAGCTTTCTCTAGGCAGGGCAAGCAAGATACAATTTTATAGGTGTTCACTGGGGAAGTGATATTTTGGTTTTCTTACTCATTCTCGAAAGAGGTCAAAATGTCAAACATTTGCTGATGAAAAATCAAAGAGAGTGTCTTTTAACTCATTGACTCGGTGTGTTTAACTTTTGACATTAGAAGAAGATTCTTTGGCAGGATTATGTTATTAGGGTATCTTATTACAATAGTATGTCCGTGCTTTTTTAAAGTGACTCTTGTAAATATTGAGTGACTTTTTGTAGTTCAATTTAGCTAAGTCAGAGTATGATTTTCCCCAGGCGCACTCTAGTTTCTTACCGTTTTGTTTAGCCATTGTACGCTCAGAAGTAAACCAGGGTTTAGCAGGTATAGTTTTATGGTTTGCGGGCAATTTTGAAAGACTGTAGCATATATTGCAGAGAGAATCCATTTGTGAACTGCTACAACAACACTTCCAATTGAGTTTCAAAAATCGGTAAGGAAGCCATCAAGAAGGTATGTGTTCCTTTGCTCTCGAGTTTGGCTCATGGCCTATTAAATGATATAGATTTACTAGATCTGTATTTTCATACTTGTGTAATGATAAAGATAAAAATACTACTCGGAGTTCATAAAAATCATATCAAGGGTGTGGACTGTTCACCAAGTCAGTCCCGTAGCACTGCGTGGTTCTATTAAGTTCTGAACTTCTTTCATTGAGTGGCCATCAACCTAGATATTAAAGTTTCCTATTAAAATGATTTTGACGGAGGAGAGTCAGTGGGATGATATTGTCAATCAGATGTTCAATATATATCAATATGGCTTTATAATTCTTTATTGGCAATAAACTTACTATTTAGTGCGATGGCAGGGGCGTTTTGAACCCCCCACTTTACCAGTTACTGCGGAGTGAGGCAATTAATGGGCCTTTTACTGCAACTTGGCAGATAATAGCGTATAATTATCGCCCCAAAAAAAGATAGGCTGACAGACCAGGGAAAGAAGGATCTGCGAGTAGATGCATGAGTAAGTGAAAGAATGGATGAGTGGGTGAAACGGTGGGTGGATGAAAGGATGGATGGATGAGTGGGTAAAAGGATGTTTGGATGAAAGGATGTATGAATGTGTGGGTGAAAGGAGGGCCGATTAAAGGAGGATCTGAGAGCATGGATGATGGATGGATGGATGAATGGCATCCTGACCTCCCACTTTACCAGCTACTGTGGGGGTGGAGTTCTTCATGGGCCTCTTATTTGAAAATTGGCAGATAAAAGCTTAGAATTATTGCTAAAAGAAAGCCAAAATGCTGATAGAGAAGGGAAAGGAGGATGGGTGAGTGGATGCATGAGTAAGTGAAAGGATGTATGATTGGGTGAAATCAGGGTGAAAGTATGGATGGATGAGTGGGTGAATGGATTAGTGGGTAACAGGATGGATGTGTGGGTGAAAGGATGGATGGATGAGTGGGTGAAAGGATGGGTGGATGAAAGGATGATGGATGTGTGGGTGAAAGGATGAAAGGATGAAAGGATGGGTGGATGGAAGGATGAATGTGTGAAAGAGTGGCTGGATGAAAGGACAGATGGATGTGGAATATAAGGGTGTGTGGGTAAAAGGATAGATGTGTGGGTGAAAGGATCTGTGGGTAAATGGATGGATGGATGGATAGACATCCTGAACTCCTGCTTTACCAGCTACTGAGGGGTTGGGGCTCTTTATGGGCCTGTTATCTTCAATTTGGCAGATAAAAGCTTAGAATTATTGCTAAAAGAAAGAAAGAAAGGCTGATAGAAAAGAGAAAGGAGGATGGGCGAGTTGATGCATAAGTAAGAGAAAGAATGGATAAGTGGGTGGATGAAAAGATGGATGAGTGGATAAAACGATGTTTGGATACAAGGATATATGGATGTGTGGGTGAAATGATGACAGATTGAATGGGGATCTGAGAGGAGGGATGGATGGATGGCATCCTGAACTCCCGCTTTACCAGTGACCACGGGGGTGGGGTTCTTTCAGGGCCTCTTATCTGCAATTTGGCAGATAAAAGCTTAGAATTATCCTAAAAGAAAGAAAGAAAAGCTGATAGAGAAGGGAAAGGAGGATGGGCGAGTGGATGCATGAGTAAGTGAAAGGATGGATGAGTGGGTGAAACGGGGTGAAAGTATGAATGGATGAGTGGGTGAATGGATCAGTGGGTAAAAGGATGGATGGGTGGGTAAAACGATGGATGGATGAGTGGGTGGAAGGATGGGAGAATGAATGGATGGATGGATGTGTGGGTGAAAGGATGGGTGGATGAAAGGATGGAAGGAACAGTGAGTGAAAGTGTGGCTGGATGAAAGGATAGATGAGTGGATGGAAAGGTGCATGGGTAAAAGGATGGATGTGTGGGTGAAAGGATCTGTGTGTAAAAGGATGGATGGACGGTTGGATGGATGGAAGTATGGAAGGGTGAAAGAATGAATGAATGGGTGACAGTATGATAGATGAGTGGTTGAAATGATACTTGGATGAGTGGGTGAGATGATGGCTAAATGGGTGGATGAAAGGATTGCAGAGTGAATGGATATCTGGGATGGATGGAAGGAGGGCAGAGTAAATTGAAATCTGAGAGCACGGATAGATGAATGATGGATGGGTGAAAGGATGGCAGAGTAAATGGAAATCTGAGCATGGGTGGGTGCATTGAAAGGATGGCAGAGTAAATGGGGAGCTGAGAGGATAGATGGATGGATGGAAAGAGAGCAGAATAAATTGAAATTTGAGAGGATGGATTGACGAATGATGGATGGGTGAAAGGATGGCAGAGTAAATGGAAATCTGAGCAAGGGTGGGTGTATTGAAAGGATGGCAGCGTAACTGGGGAGCTGAGAGGATGGATGCATGACAAAGTATATAGAAATCTGAGAGGGTGGGTGAGTGAAAGGATGGCAGAATAAACTGCAATTTGAGAAGATGGATGGATGGCATAGTAAATGGCAATCTGAGAGGGTAGATGGCAAAGTAAATGGAAATTTGCAAGGATGGATGAATGGATGGGCAAAAAGATCAATTGATGTATGAAAAGCTTCATTGAAGGATGGGCAAGTCAAATGATGGATGTATAGGTGGATTGATTTAGATGGATGCAGGCATAGATGATGAATGTCTGCATGGATGGATAGATGGATGGAATAACCAATGGTGGATGGAATAGTGGAAGATTGAATGATGGATGAAAGACTGAATGAATTAGTGAATGTAGAGGTGAAATGGTGGATATAAGCCAGTGGATGTAAGGGTGAAAGAATGAATAAAGTGATTATTGGATGGAAGAGATAAGGGATCTCTTCTAGGGAGGTTCAGGGTCCCACGCCTTGCTTGCTTGGTGCCATCAGAGCTTGGGTTCAAAGTGGGGGCATTGCAATATTCACACCAAAATAGCACTATTCCACGAAAAGTCAGATCCTAAAGTCGTACGTGAATGATTCTTTATCCTTCAGGCGTGGCTTCTTCCATTTCAGAGCAAGAGGAACCTCTAATGAAAGTTTTGTTATAAAAAAGAAAGTCTGTATTATATTTAGTAATGAAATAATGGACCTCAATCAAGTGTTTTATCATGAATTTGTAATTATTATTACACAGGAAATGTGTGGTAAAATCCTCCTAGATGATGTGAGTGCCGAATAAGAGGATTGGGGCCCTGGCAGTTCCTTAGCAATTTTAGGGGAAGCACAGTTGACCTCCAAGATAGCCACTGATTTCAAAACTTCGCTAGGGATTGAATTACATTTAGCTCAGTGTCCAAGTGAAGGAGTCAGAGCCCTTCTTACCTCAGATGTTTAGGGGACCAAACCTGAAGCATGGCCTGTCCTGTGCACAGACGAGTTGGCCTTTAGTGCACTGACAGCGCACCCTTTGAGAACATTCACTGCACGAACATATATAACATCACATTATATAGTGCTATGGAGATCTGTTTATGACCTAGCATGAGGCACTAGAATGCTAACTATTCACCCTATTGGCAAAGACAGATTGGTTCCTAAAAACAGAAACCTTGCAAAATACCGCGAGATTGATAAAGGGATGATCACCGTCAAAATATCTGGAACCTCCTCTTACATCCACCAAGCTGCAGGTAAGGTTGAAGGCAAGTTGATGTCGAATGTGAATTATAGATTAAAAAGTTTCCCACTGTTTGCTGCGTCAAGTAGAAATCAACACTAAAAACTGAAAAAGAATACAAGTAAAAAACATTCCGACATGCTGCAATCACATTCGCAAAGAGCAAGTGTCTGTCCATATCAATATATTTACTTTTTGTTGCTTTTGAAGTAGAATCTCAGTTAACATGGATGCGCACCTGGTCGCAATATATAGTTCGATGGAGCCTGGAGGTATACTCATGTCTTAAACTGAGGCACTAGAATGCTAACCTTCGACTGTAATAGCAATGGCAAAACGACACCTACAAGATGAAGCTCTGCAAAATACCACAAGTTTCATGGAGAGAAGATAACCAGCAAAATATCCAGGAGCATCACTTTCAAACACAATGTAGAATGTGAATTATAGTTTAAAAAGGCCTCCGTGATTTATAGTGTCAAGCAGACATGAATATTAACAACTAAAAATAAACTTTAAATAAAGGTAGAAAACACTTCATCATGCTGCGATTACTCTCCAATAGAGCAAGTGTCTGCACAGATTAATATACTCACCTTGTGCTCCTTAGGGAAGTAGGGGGCTGATGTACAAAGATTACATTTGGAAAAAGTGGTTTCAAGTTGGCAATGACTTCTGGACAAAGCAATCTGATTTTGTGAGCTGACCTCTGTACAAATAGGTCTTTCATAAAATACTGAATTGCAGGGAATTGCAGAACAACCTGCCTGATTAATATTACCCAGGTCACAACTTGCAACCCCATGTATCACAGTTTTGGATGTTATTTGGAAGGCTCAGCGGATTATTGGTATTTTCTTTTCATCACACAGATTTGTTTGTAAATTACAACCACAAGTTACATTCCTAATGTACCATAGTGAGCTGTAAAACAGTATTAAGGAGCTGCATGCAAACTGCAAAGCATAGGTTTAGAACCTTGTGTTTTTCCTCACTCTTTTTTATTCAAAGGTTGCTAAAAGGGGTTCCTTTTGGCAATTATAAGGTTTTATTTGTAAAGACTACCCCAACCACTGCATTGCATTTTTTAAATCCTGACTTTGTGTTTCTGCGGACCAAGCACTTTTCTCATAATGCTTTTGATTATGAATGATGTGACTCCTAAACTTTTCACGCCTCATTGTCTTATGTAAAGTTTCCTGAGTCACAGGGATGGAATATAACACAACGATAAATGTAGCTCACCCCAGGGTTTTCATACTGGCGATGCTGAGGTTGGGGTGCTAACTGGACCTGCGCGAAGTGCTGCAGAGCATTATGGTGGTACTTTACCCCTGTATGGCCTCTTGTTTTGATAAGATTTCTGTGTAGGGGTTGGTACAAGGGCGTAGGTGCACAGGACCCAGCAGGATGAGCAGATAATCTAATTCCCATTTTTGTTCTGCATTCTGGAACTTGCAGTTCAATTTGTACCATCATAAGAGACTACAAATCTGAGAATTCAAAGCAAAAAACCTGGACTGGATGTGCTATTCACATGTGGGCCTAGGAAAACTGAGCTCTTTCACTGACTTACATGACTTAAACTTTGTTGAACAATTAAGAATGTATTTAGCAGTTTTTAGTCTAGCTTATTGCCTCATGCAGTGTCGTGCAGAACTAAATTGCTGTTCAACAAAGTAGATTAGAGGCTTGAATATTATCTCTATATGACAGTGTGCTTGATTTTGAGGTTATAGTGTTTATTATAGGAGTTTGGGAGCAAGGTGGACTTACACCTAGAATGACCAAACGGAGTGAATGCCTTAATGTTGCTGGTGTAACACTGGTATTATTTCTACCCTTGAATGGAATATATATTTCTTTCCCTTCCATTTGCCAATTCCTCCAAATAATATACTCTGTGGTTTTTATTTTGTCCTTTTAATATGCAATTGTCATGTGTAGCTTGGATAATGTGAACTTCTCAAGATGTAATTTGTGCCTGCAACATTGTCTCCTTGTGCCAGCCTTCACATTGTCAAGTCAGTTTACCCCATCCATATCTATGTATTGTTACTGCAGATCAAGCCAACATATTTTTTTTCTTTCTCTCTATATGTTTCAGTTTCACTGCATCGTGCTTCATCAGACCTTGCAAACGGGAAGAGGTTGTACTTGTCAAATATTGTTAGAGTGTCATAATAGCAATATGGAAACATTATCTAATGAACCAGATAATGCTGAATAATTGCTTTTTCTAACGACATGATTTGGACGATCCAGCCACATTATTGTGGTCCTCTAGTGCCATATAGTTCCTGTGGCCCTGATGATAACTTCAACCAAACGATGTTTTTGAAAACCAACATTTACAATAATTTCCTAGTGTGTACCTATTTTCCAGCAGGAAGGAGAAAAACTCTTTTAGAGAAGTTGTGGGCCTATTTGTCACCCAGTACAGCTGGTAAGGTGGGTTAGACCTGAGCACAAGGCTTGTGAGGCACTTTGTGCTCACACATACTTCTGTAAAGGTCTCTTGCCCTCGAGCTCAGCTATACAGTGAAGTGACCTTCCTCAGAAATGCTGACACCACCAAAGGAGCAAGGTGAGTTTCACTTGCACCAAACAACAAGAGGTTTGCTAACCTACCAGCCAAGATTACTGCCGGGCCAAACACGATGTGCCTTTCCGTCGTGGAATCTGTGGCAGGAACACCTCCTACTTGGAGTTGGCAGAATCGTAGGAACTGAGGTAGAAACGTACCTTTTTTAATGTTTCACACTTCCATCTCCATCTTGAACCCCATTGTCCAGGTCCTTCCTTTGCTGAGTCTACTTGACCACGACGGTTATCAACTCTGTTGTCACTGGGATCTAAGGTAAGCATTTTTACACTTGTCCTACTATGAATCGTGTGTTGACAATCGCTTTGGCCTCGTGCATTTTACATTGCTCTTACATGCATTTTTTTTTTAATGTGTAATGCATTATTGTTCATTTTACAACTTATTGAGGTAAAATGAATACACTTGCATTGACACTTAAAAACAAATATATGTTTTGTGGTGGTTGTGCTTATGGTGCCTGTGGGTGTACATTCAATTTTGTGTGTGTGTGTGTTTTGTTTGTGTGCCATGCCATATGTAAAAAGCAAACATAAGGAGATGATGGACGGAGCGCTGAAACTTTTCAGACACTCACCCCCAGTCACAGTTCTGAGTTGAATCCATCATCGTTCTTTAGCTCACTTCGCCGCCCCGTTCAGACCCAGCCATATTCAAATCAGTCTTGAACCTGTTCCTCATGGGAACAGTCCAGCCCGAACTGCCACACCAGGTCTTTCCTGTACCCGAAACAAGCATCCTGGGACCGGTTTTGGGTAACACCCCTCATCAGCCATGCTAGCTTGAATCCAGTGGCAAAGTGAGCACGGGACCCACGTCTGGGCATACCCTGCCAACTTAGGGTGAACAAAGCAAACACAAGGAGACGATGGACGGAGCGCTGGTGATTCTTAAACTTCTAAAAAAGAAGCATAACATGTTACCTACATATATTTTAGAAGCAAACTCAGCATATATGGATAGGGAAACATTAATAAGTAGTACTTACCAGTCGCCACTCCACCAGGGACTGACTCCGTCAGGAATCTGCTGATAGGACAACGCCAGCACAGCAGGGAAATCTAAATGGGCTTGGCAAAAACCAGCCATCCTGATGGTGACAGAGTACTGTCAGCCAGCAGAGGAGCCTGCCGCGTCAACGGAGGCGCACTGCCTACACAACTGTAAATAGTCTGTTGATGTGGACGGCAGTTCAGCCAGCCCACATCTAAATGCGGAGGGCGGTACTCCATCTGCTCCATGGAGTACTTGTAACCGTTGCCAAGGAGGAACGACGGTTACAGGAATCCCGCCAAAATCAAAATCAGGCCCTATATTTTGTTAGATGTTGGTTCAGACTAGTGTGGGTGGAGTTATCATTTTTGTGGCCAAGTTTTGCAGTTTGTCACCTTAGCAGAAATATCCTTCTGGGAAAAATTGTAATCAAGAATTTCTTTCTGTGAGTGGATCTTCCTATAGATATTTTTGTTCAGTGCAAGAATACTCCTGCAAAAAGAGGTTTGTTTTTTTAGTGTTTGCCCCAGCATACCCTAGTCTTACACAATGTTTTACCAGCTGATTTTTTTTTTTTACTTGGCCCTCTTCGTGAAGTTGCTGTATTTCCATATTTAAAAAAAACATCTGAGGGTGGTGAAGCCCAACTGCACACACAAATCAACTTGGTGCAACCTCTTCTATGTTCCCACATAAGTATATGGATGGGGTGGCCAAGATTTAATGGCAAATCAAGACCAGATACAGTATAAAGTGGCCTTCTAGAAGGCACTCAAGGTACATTAATGTCAGAGGAAATATCAGCCTAAAAATGTGCTATTACAAATTCATTTGATAACAAAATGACCTAAATAGTATATAAGCAGATATGTTGAGTGCAATATGCTGAGGGGTCATGACCCCGGAGAGGCAAAACCTCAAGTGAAATATTATTCCCCTCTCATCTATCAACAATGGTATTAGATTGTATATTTCACTCTGCACATGCGCATGCATGGCTTCTGCCACACTTTAATGTGTAATTGTTTTAACAAAAGCTATTTAACAAAACCCAGGATGCAAGTGGGCTACATTTGTGCAGCAATATAAAATCACTCTGAAGAGATCACTCTGGGGAGAGAATGTGATCTTAAAGTCACAGCTCCTGACTTTGGAACTGGCGAACGAGGTTTGAGTCTCGGCTTCGGCTCAATATCCTATGATTCTGGGCAAATCACTTAAATCTCCCTGTGTCAAAAAAAAAATGAATGTGACCTTGTGTAATGTAACTGGTAAAGCGTTGTGGTTGAGTCCGCTCTATATAAAACTGCCAAAAACAAAAACAAAAAGAGATTTCTGACTGTTAGGAGATATGTTTCCCTTTGTAAAGTAATTGGTACATGCAATTGATGAAAAATGTGAATTAGTTGTACTGTAGCAATTAACTCAATTTTGACCTTGTGTGAAAGCATATATTAGTATATTAAAATAAATAATACTGTTCTGTTCACTGGGGGCTGTGTGTGTGTGTGCACCTATGTGTGCTTCTGCATGATGGCCATCTTGGAACGCTATTTCTTAAGCTTCTAGAAATAATATTTCATGATGGCAGCTCGCATGTGCACAGACGTGGCAGACATCGCAGTGGAAAAAAAGCATTGGCAAAGCCAATAGTCTGTGCCCCAGTGCCCCAAGCGAGACCTATTGGCTTTGCCAATTGTTGTTTTAAGCATGTTAACAATCCCACCGACACTAATCTATGTACCATCAATATTCTATGCAAACATTATAGTACATCGAATCTAAGATACAAATTGCACAGTAATAGAAAAAAGAAAAAATCTAGGTGCAAATTGTGCACTAATAGTACATACTTAAGAGCACATTTTGCACTAGGGCAATGGTTACATTTACCGCGTAAATCATGGGTGCAAATTTCAGACATGCTTATTACTGATGCTGCTAGGATACTGTGATCAGCACATGTACATTCTTTGCATCCGCTTCCAATTTGCATCCCCGAGAAGGGTTAATTACGACCGATTTTCAAGAAATCTGCTGGTACAAGGATTAAAAAACTAGAATTGCGTGCAATTTCCTCTAGTGGTTACAAGTAAATTTTACCTATGGGAAATCGCCTGGGTAAGCTGCTGCTTCACCAGGCTTTTAACCCAGTTTCGACCGCAAACAGGAGTTTAAAGAGGAAAATGGATTACCAACCCAAAACTATTGAAGGTCTAAAACTATACAAACCTAGTTGCAAAATTTGCTGTTGTGTTACAAGTTAAAAAGTGGCAATATAAGTACAGTTCTGTATTTAAAAGGCAAAAATGTATTTAGTGTTTAAAAAGTAAATTGATACAGTCTTATCAGTTTTCTTATCGAGCATTAGACCGTTGCCTAGCCCTTAATTGATTATAGTTCAGTTTCCTCGTGCTGAGGTATGATGTGTCTTTTATAGGTGTGTGAACCAAGGGATGGTCGAGCCTGCCTCTGGCCAAAGGTCTGGCGCTAGTCCACCTAAGCATATGGGGTGGAGATATGGTCTTGCTGGGGAGCCCAACATGAGGGATTCTGAACAAATTACATACAGTCCTCGTGCCTAGAAGGAGATGAAAAGTGAAACATAATCTGGTGCCCAATTACAGTGCTTAATTTGAGCCGGTGGGTGCAAATGGGGCCCACCGCTGACTTCTCTTCATCAGACTTTGACCCAGAGCAAGAGAGAGAAAACCATAAAAGGAAGAAAGAAGGAACAGCAACAAAGGGAGTATGAAAATTAACCTGCAAAAGTGAGATAAGGAGACAGGAAGAGTAGGTGCAGCAAATTGAGTTGCTGCAACACAGTGTGCGCGTGAATGCAATAAACATGTGCAAGTGTGTCCTACTGAACTTGTAGCATTTGCATTTTGTCGGGTCACCTCGTGTCATGCATATAATGGGTCTTTCTAGCTCGAGCTTTGGTTAGGGATTGGGTCTTCTTCTCTTGCCCTTCTCTGCCTATGAATTAAGCGTCTTAAGAAATCTATTGATGTCAAAGTAAGGTCATATAACTTAACAAGTGTGATTGTTCATTGCGATGAGCATCTAAGGCGGGGATCTTTAATTGCTCTTTTCACAGTCTCTGTGAGGTAAACAATATTGGGCTGTTTCTGAAAGAATATGCTGTGATTAACTTTTGTAATACTCTTGGTTTACTCCTGAGCCCAACTCTCTTTAATATATATGTGGTTCCCCTGGCTAGACTGATCAAATCCCATGGCTTTGCCATGGTGTCATATGCAGATGACACCCAGATCATAGTTTCCATCTCAAACAAAACTGGGGACACTGCTTACAACTTTCATCCTTACATGCGACAGGTGAGCAGCTGGATGTCGGAGAACTGCCTTAAGTTGAACTCTAATAAGACCGAGGTTCTCCTTTTTGGCAGAGATCCATCCATCTGGTCCTCGGATTGGTGGCCCTCGGAACTGTGCCCCCTCCCTACCCCTGCCACTAAGGCAAAGATTCTGGGAGTCATTTTTGACACCACCCTGTCCTTCTCCCATCATGTGAAAGCGATCACTTCATCCACCTGCTATACATTGAAGATTCTGAGGAAGATTTTTCCATACATACCGCCAGACCTTCAGAAAACAGTGGTTTCTGCATTAGTCTTGTCGAGGCTTGACTACTGGAACAGCCTTCTGATCGGTATAAATAAAGCACTTCTTGTGAAATTGCAGGTTTTACAGAATTCTGCTGCCCGTTTGCTCTTTGGTATCCCAAAATATTCCTCGGCCAAGCTGGCCCTCAAAGCTCTACATTGGCTTCCAGTGGAAAAGCGGATTAATTTTAAGGCCCTCTGCATCGCCTTTAACCCGTTCGATGCGTCAGACGGCCCCTGGCCGACCGACGTCACGGTGGGCGTGTGCGGAGGACGGCCGGGGGCCGTCCGAGACATGCCCACTCATTATTTAACCCGCACCGCGGCGGAATTCGCGCCGCGGTCAAGGTGTTAAGGCACTGCATAATCAGGGACCCGCTTACCTGACTGACCATTTCCACTGGTATACCGCGACCAGAAATTTGAGATCCTCTTCACACATGTTAGTGGAGGTTCCCAAACCTCGTTTATCAAGCTGGGGTGGTAAAAGCTTCTTAAACATCACAACCAGACTTTGGAATTGTCTGCCTTACAAGCTTAAAAACTCGTCGGACTTGATGTCTTTTAGGAAGGGCCTGAAGACCTGGTTATTTACTGCTTAATTTCTGAATTTTCAAGCTCTAGCCTTTAATTTAATCTCAGTGATGGCCTGATGTTGGTTGACAAGCGCCTAGACGCCCCAGGGTATTAGCTGTACTATATAAATAAATAAATAAATAAATTCCAGGATTATGACGAGATATTTCAGGCTTAATCCTGTTAATAAGGAATAAGACAAGAATACTACAACCAATCAATCAGTCAATCAGGGGTTTTTAAGCGCGCTACTCACCCATGAGGGTCCCAAGGTGCTGGGGGGGGGGGGTACAGCTCCGGATCAGTCCAAGAGCCAGGTCTTGAGGCTCTTCCTTAAGGTGTGGAGAGTGGGGGAGAGTCTGATGTTGACTGGGAGCTTGTTCCAGGCCTTTGCTGCGACATAGGAGAAGGCTCTTCCCCCTGCTCAAGTTCTGCGGATGTGTGGGGTCTCTGCCAGGGTGAGGTCGGCGGAGCGGAGGTTTCTTTTGGGTACGTGGAAGGAGACTCTTTCATTGAGGTATTTGGGTCCGATGTTGTGGAGGGATTTGTAGGCGTGGGTGAGTAGCTTGAAGGTTACTCTTTTCTCGATGGGTAGCCAGTGGAGGTCTTGTAGGTGCTGGGACATGTGCTCATGTCGTGGGGTTCTGAGGACGAGTCTGGCTGCGGTGTTCTGGATGGTTTGGAGCTTGTGTAGCAGGGACTTGTTGATTCCGGCATAGAGGGCGTTGCCATAGTCCAGTCTGCTGGTTATGAGTGCGTGGGTGACGGTCTTTCTGTATTTGGGGGGATCCACTTGAAGGTCTTGCGGAGGATGCGGAGGGAGTTGAAGCAGGTGGAGGCAACAGCGGTGATCTGGCGGGTCATGGTGAAGGAGGAGTCTAGAATGATGCAGAGTTTTTGGGCATGGTCTGTCGGAGTGGGTGGGTTTCCGAGGGCGGAGGGCCACCAGGTGTTGTCCCAGGCGGTGGAGGAAGGTCCAAGGACAAGGACCTCCATCTTCTCCGAGTTGAGCTTTAGACAACTGTTGCTCATCCAGGCCGCGCCGTCTTTCATTCCTTCCTGGAAGCTGAGTCTGGTGTCTTCGTGAGGGAGAGGATGAGCTGGGTGTTGTCGGCGTAGGATACTATGTTGAGCCCATGCTGTCTAATGATGGCAGCGAGGGGGACCATGTAGATGTTCAAGAGTGTGGGGCTGAGCGAGGATCCTTGGGGTACAAGGATACAAACAGTACTGTATGCTACACGAAAGGAGAAACAATATGATATTAACACTTTTTGAGCCACTGACATTGAACTGACATTATGTAAAAGGGTGGATGCCAAGCACTCATCCTTGATAGTGGATGCTGGCTCAATAGATAAAAATCAAGGAGAGAAGCAATTATCTTATTGCCGCTCCATTTTTGTAGTTTAAGGTACCAACGTTTTTGTTTTGTACTTGTTTGGAGGATGTACCGAAAGCTCTTACAATTATCCCTCTCCCTTCTCTTTGGTATTGTAAGTACTACAAGAGTAAGTTACAAATATTCCTAGCAAAATCTTTGAGAATTGGGACCATCCTGTTTTGCAATGAACAGTGGGCTTGTGGTCCAGCAGCTCAGCACACCAAGCTGCTCTTCTTTGGTTAGATCCATTATAAGGGTTATTTCCACAATATTTTATTGTCAAAACTGACTAAGAGGCTCTGTACCTTTAGTAAAACGAAAGCTATTTCTAAGACCTCAAGAATTTGCATAGTAAGGTTTGCTGGGTTTTGCTGCATGTCAGTAAGGTGATCTTCCTTAGTCGCTTAACCAAGTTCTATTATAGATATAGTTAAAAATGGGATGGCTAAACTTCTGCCAACTATTGTTATTATACATGCTCTTAGGACAAGGTTGATTCAGCCTATACAGTGCCTACTGGCACCGGGTTAGCCCAGTCTGACACTTGATTATTCAGTTAAATGTCTAGATGTGCAGATTAGTGTGGGAAATGCATTGCAAATGTTTGCGAATATCTACAAAGTTACGGCTGTATGGGTGATCATCTCACTGGCATGCAGTTTCCAGCATCTTTAATCTGGCACACCCTGCGAGTTGAAACACCTACATAACAGAGGGAATATTAAGAATGTGGAAGTTGGAGGGCGGGGCTAGGCCACCGAGAGAGATAGCTGCCTGAAACAGGAGACCCACTGCTGAGAGTGGCTGCCGCCTCAGGGGTGCCAACACATGCCTACTGTAGAGCACTGGTGGCTGCAGAATGGAGCAGCCCCCGGAACCACCTCTAATCTCTTCAGGGGCCTCATTGAGACCCGCACTCACTGTCTCCATCTGGAGCGGGCAGAGTGGATGCAGTGTGGGGCCTAGGGAGGGCGGCGCGGCACACCCACGGCACGATTTAGCTTTCCGAATCTGCTAGAGAGGAGAGTCGGCCTCTGGGTGGCCCTTCTAAGGTAGCCACCAGCCTCGCCAGATAACTCAGTGGCTTGCTGAGGGATCTGTTGTGCTGCCCTTCGCTACTGGCTCTTCGCCCCATCTCTTGATCTCACTCCCTTGGCTGGGGGGCCTACAGTGGGGAAGCCATCAGCGATCGGGCACTGAATGGGACAGTCGTGGGCAAACCCTAAGGATCATTGCTTGTATGCAGGACCACCTAGCTTGCCACAGGGGGCGCCACACTGACCCAGACCGCCCTCCGTCACCAAACAGTAGGATATCCAGTTCCTTCTGTTGAGCATGAGGCTCATCGTTGCTGACTCCGTTCCCTAAGTGGGAGTGCTAATCACTACGAGGGGCTCCTGCTCGTCTGGGACCCCTGCATCACGCCTTGTGTGTACCAGGCCGCATCACGCTACAAGAACCATTGGACTCCTTCTTCTCACTCTATCCCCTCCACCGAATCCTCCCAGAGTAGGGAGCCACAGGGGTCCATGCGAACTATAGGACACTGCAATGAGGGGCACACTTGAATGTGCAGAGGAGACTACTATGCAACTCTCTTCACCCAAAAGGAGAGGCACGCAGGTACCCCCTCACTTTGTGTCATTCTCATACACATGGGAATTTCGTGGGAGTGACAACTCATCACATGGAGCAGGATGGCATCTGGGAAATCATTGCAGCAACTACTTTTCATGGACAGTCGTGGCCGGCATGACTCGTGGGTGGAGGGGTCACGCTGGGAGGGGGTTGCGCGGGGGGAAAGGTTTAATTTAAAATAAAAACGTACCTTTGCCGTCCCGGTCCCGCGTCGTCGGTCCAGTGTCGTCGGTCCCGGGTCGCCTCTGCAACAGGAAGCAGGCAGATTCCCTCCCCTCCCCTTCCCTAAGCCAATCACAACGCTGCAATGGCAGCGTTGTGATTGGCTGGGATGCCGACCACATAGGCGTCTATGGGGAGGCCATTTTCTCCATGTAGGCTGCATGCAGCCTACATGGAGAAAATGGATAGTGCGCATGACTGGTTTGGTCGGCCCCAGAGGGCCGACCAAACAGTCAGGGCCCACAGCAATGGGCTAGCCACTCCTCCCCTGCCCTCGAGCAGGCCCGACCACCCGCCCGCTCCCAACCAAACCCTTCTGCTTTCTCGTAGTGTTAGAAGCAGAAACATAAAATGGTATTTATAATACCATTTTATGTTTCTGCTTCTCGCACTGCGAGAAAGCAGTGGAGCAACGCTCCTCTGCCCACACGGAGGAGTCGCCCCTGTTCATGAAAGCTGTCCACCAAGGCAAAATCGCACCTCCTCCTCCAGCAGGTAATCAGAACACACGATGGTCCTGATCCTGAAGGAAATTACAGCAGTGTTAGAAATGGGGGTCTCTAGTTGGCAATGGCTGGCCACTGTCCAAGTAGGGACCCTTCTTCCTAAGTCAGAGTGAGAGGGCTACCCTCTTTAATACCCCTGCTCAACCCTGTGGTAACGTAGCACGAGCAGGTAGGCTTATCTCAGAGGCAGGGTGTGAAGCATTTATAATCATACACAGTAACACAGTGAGGAACACTACAAAGGGACACTACACAAGTAGTTATTATAAAAAATAAGGATCTTTATATAAAGGCAGATTTATCACAAGACCAATAACTGTAAAGGCCACAATACTGTCAAAAATAGGATAGCTGTTGAAGGGCTGTCAAAAATAGTTCAAAGGTTGCAAAAATAAGGTTCAAGTTCAAAGCAGTGGTCTCTGCGACCCTTTCTTTCACAAAGTACCTGGGTTTAGTAGCAAAACCAACAAAGTGTCGCAAATAAGCTGTAGCGATGATTCTCGGCACGCGAGGCCGGCGATGCGTTGAAATCCTTGCCGCAAGGGAGGATGATGCACCGATCTGCGGGATGCATGCGGAGACGATACGACAAACTTCTGCACGCTGGACCGCCGATGCGATGACTTTCTTGCCGCGTGGGAGAAGTCGATGCGGTGATCCTGTTGCACTGTGCGATCGTGTTGCGATGCGAAGACAAGACGCTCCGCGAGGGAGCAACGAAATTCGGTGCGATGCGATCAAAGTGGCGGACGCATGGCGTCTGCACTGCGATGTCTCGAAGCGATGATTTCTTTAAGGGTTGCGAGTGCGCGGCGACAGCAGCGCGATGATCTTTTCAGCACGTCTCGGCTGCAGCGGCTCGCAAAGGGGCGTCAGCGATGGTTTCGTGTTGCGGGCCCTCGGCGGCAGTAGCGCGATGATTTTCCCAGCGCTCTCGACTGCAGCGGCCCGCAAAGATGCGTTAGCGTCGATTTCTCACCCTCTTTTCTCTGATGCAACTAGAGGCCCTGGAACTCACAGGAGCCTCCTCAGCAGATAACAGTCCTCGCAGGGAGGAAGCAGGAGGTTGGTGGTGGAGTCTGATGTGCCTGAGACTCCAGCAGGAGGCTAGCTCTTTTCCTAGCCCTTGGGTGATTGCTGTAACAAAAATAAAAGTTCTCTCAAGAGTTCCTTTTCCTCTTCTTCAAGGTCCAGTGGTCACTGCTGCAGGCCAGTGCAAGAAACAACACACAGCACAGGTACAGTCACTTCCTGCAGATTCCTCCAGTGGCACGGACAGAGTTTCCTCTCCAGATCCAAAAGCAATACAAAATGTAAGGGCTGAGCACAGATATTTATACCCCAAAAGCCTTTGATCCTTGAAGCTACCAGTCACTGAACCTAGCCAGAACCAGTTCTGCTCAAGCCTGGAGCACTTTGTTTACCAGGCTGCATCCTTCCTTTCAGAAAGAGGGGGTCTGCTAGCAGACACACAGTGGGAGGTGGAGCCAGCATTCACCTTGCCAGGCACAGCCCTATTCAGGTCAAGGAGCCACCCCTCCCCACACTCTAAATGCAGATCTCTCTATTCAACCTAGGTCTGACTCAGCCTGTCCTGCCCCTCTAAAACCAGACAGCCATTACACATAACGGCAGAGCACACTGGAAGGCTGAGGCAAGAAAATACCTACTTTCTAAAAGTGGTATTTTCAAACACAGAATATAAAAATCAACTTCACTAAAATATGTATTTTAATATTCTGAGCTCAGGCATACTAAATTCGTTTTTCTACCATGTTCCTGGGGTCAGTTAGGACTATAGAATGTAATAGTCAAACTGCCCATTCTAGCCTATGAGGAACAGGTAGCCTTACAGTAGTGAAAAACGAAATGGGGCATAATTCACTACCAGGACATGCTACACACACCAAGGCATGTCCTGCCTTACACATACAAGGCACCCTACCATAGGGGTGACTTACAGGATGCCAAGGGAAGGTTCAGGGGCTGGGAAGTGAGTGCACTTCACAGCCAAGATGGCAGTTCTGGACTGCACACAGACACTGCAGTGGCAGGTCTGAGACACACTTTACAGGCTGCTTCTGTGGGTGGCACACATCAGTGCTGCAGGCCCACCAGCAGCATTTGGTTTACCAGCCCTGGGCACACATAGGCCACACTACTAGGGACTAACAGGTAAACCAAATAAGCCAATCAGGGATATACCAATTCACATAGACATATTTATACAGGAGCATCTGCGCTGTGACACTGAATGGCAGTGGCACAGCGCCCAGAACATCTAACACCAGTAAAACAGAGGAGACAACAGCGAAAAATGGAAGGGAGACCCACGCCAATGGTGCCAGGTCTAACACACGTCCCCTCCAGCTGAAATGTGGGGAGAACTACCCATCCCCTTGGAAGTTCTCATCGCTAAGAGCGGAAAAATCTGGACAGACCATCAGCATTGGCGTGTTCTGTACCAGGCGGTGTTCCACCGTGAAGTCCATACCCTGTAGGGAAATGGACCACCTCAACAACTTCGGATTCTCACCCCTCATCTGCATCAACCATCTGAGGGGCCTGTGGTCTGTCTGAACCCGGAAGTGAGTCCCAAACAGGTATGGTCTCAGCTTCTTCAGTGCCCAGACCACAGCAAATGCCTCACGCTCAATTGCACTCCACCTCTGTTCCCGTGGAAGTAACCTCCTACTGATGAAGGCTACAGGTTGGTCTAGTCCCTCCTCATTTATCTGTGACAGAACGGCCCCCACCCCATGCTCTGAAGCGTCTGTCTGGACAACAAACTCCTTAGCAAAATTGGGCGCCTGGAGTACGGGTGCTGTACACATAGCAGTTTTGAGGGCATCAAAGGCTTTCTGACAGGTGTCAGTCCAGGTCACAATCTTTGGCCGCTTCTTGGAAGTCAGCTCAGTCAAGGGTGCAACAATGTTGCCATACCCCTTGACAAACCTCCTGTAATAACCCGTGAGTCCTAAGAAGGCCCTCACCTGGGTCTGGGTCCTTGGGGGCTCCCCCAGGATGGTTTCAATCTTGGGCTGCAGGGGCGCCACCTGGCCGCTCCCCACCTGGTGTCCCAAGTACACCACAGAACCCTGCCCAATCTGGCACTTACTGGCCTTGATTGTGAGGCCTGCTCTGCGCAGCGCCATCAACACTTCCCAGAGGTGGCGCAAGTGGTCCTCCCAGGAGGAACTAAACACTGCAATGTCATCCAGGTAGGCGGCACTGAAAGCCTCCAGCCCAACCAACACCTGGTTGACCAATCTCTGGAAGGTGGCAGGGGCATTCTTCATCCCAACGGGCATCACACGGAACTGGTAGTGCCCATCTGGTGTGGAGAATGCTGACCTCTCCTTTGCCCCATCAGTTAAGGCGATCTGCCAGTACCCAGACGTCAGATCAAACGTGCTGAGGTACCTGGCAGCCCCTAACCGGTCTATGAGCTCATCAGCTCTGGGGATGGGGTGCTCGTCGGTCTTGGTGACCGAATTGAGACCTCGGTAGTCCACACAGAACCTAAGTTCAGGAGTGGCACCAGGCGTCGCAGCTTTTGGTACCAAGACCACGGGGCTGGACCAGGGGCTGCTAGAGGACTCAACCACCCCTAGGGCGAACATTTTGGAGACCTCCTCCTTAATGCAAGCCCTGACCCTGTCAGTTACCCTGTAAGCCTTGTGCTTGACAGGAGAACTGTCCCCGGTATCCACCTCATGGACGCACCAATCAGTGACACCAGGTACCAGGGAGAACAAATCAGAAAATTGCCCCAGCAGGTGGTGACAATCTCTCTGCTGCTCAGGGGTCAGTGTGGTGGAGAGGATCACACCCTCCACTGACCCATCCTTCTCTTCTGCACACAGGAGGTCAGGGAGAGGCTCACTCTCCTCCTCAACCCCATCATCTGTGGCAAGAAGCATGCCCACTTCAGACCTCTCAAAGTGGGGCTTTAGGCGGTTCACATGCAGGACCCGCAAGGGGTTCCTGGGAGACTGAAAGTCCACCAAGTAGGTAACTGGACTTTTGCGCTCCACCACCTCAAATGGACCGGTCCACTTATCTTGGAGCACACAAGGCTCCACTGGGGCCAGTACCCAAACCTTCTGACCAGGTTGAAATTCGACCAGAGTGGCATTCTGGTCGTGCCAACGTTTCATTTCTTCCTGGCTGGCTGCCAGATTTGCCTCAGCAATTTTTCTGAAACGCCGAGTCTGGTTCCTGAAGGCCAACATGTAGCTAAATACATCTTGGGGAGGTTTCCTGGGAGATTGCTCCCAGCCTTCCTTGACCAGACTCAGAGGTCCTCTAACCGGGTGGCCATAGAGGAGTTCAAAGGGACTGGACCCTAAGGACTTCTGTGGCACCTCACGGTAGGCAAACAACAGGCATGGCAAGAGGACGTCCCACTTACGCCTCAGGGGCTCTTCTAGGCCCATGATCATGCCCTTCAAGGTCCGGTTGAACCTTTCAACCAGACCATTACCTTGGGGGTGGTAAGGAGTGGTGAACTTATACGTTACCCCACACTCCTTCCACAGAGACTTCATGTACTGGGAGATGAAGTTGGTCCCCCTGTCAGACACCACCTCTCTGGGGAATCCCACACGGGAGAAAATCCCCATCAGTGCACGTCCCACCACGGGGGCCGTCACTGTCCTGAGCGGGATGGCTTCAGGGTACCGGGTGGCATGGTCCACCAAGACCAGGATGAACCTGTTGCCCATGGCTGTCTTGGGGTCCAGAGGCCCCACAATGTCAATGCCCACTCGCTCGAATGGGGTACTCACAACTGGAAAGGGCTGGAGTGGGGCCTTGATCTTCCCCCACTCTTCCCACTTGCCTGGCAAGTCTCACAGGTCCTGCAATGAGAGTCTGAACTCTTGTGCATCTGGGGCCAATAAAAGTGGGCGGCCAGCCTCTCAAAGGTCTTGGTCTGCCCCAGATGTCCTGCCAATGGAATGTCATGAGCCAACCCCAGTAGGAAGGTTCTGAAGCACTCGGGTACCACCAGCACACGGGCTGACCCTGGCTCAGCAACCTTAGGCTCACTATACAGGAGACTGTTCTCCCAATAAATCAGATGTGAACCAGACATGTCACCTTCTGCCTGGGCTGCAGCCTGTCGCCGCATACCCTCAAGAGAGGGGCAAACTCTCTGCTGCTCACAAAATTCTTCCCTGGTGGGTCCCCCTTCCTGCTGCCAATGGGTCAGCTCAGGCAGGTCCCCCAGTTCGGTGATCTGCTCCCCAGTAGGCTCCAGGGCATCCCCCTCAGGGTCTGCTCCTTCCTGGGCCGTGGGAACCAAGGGGGCCGGCCTCCCGCGCCCCTGCCCCTTCTCTCTAAGGCAGGGATCTGGGCTCTACTCTCAGGCTCCAGATCCTTTTCAACACCCTCCTTGGCTGCCATGGACCGAGTGGTAGCACACGCCCACTCAGGCAGACCCAACATCTCTAAGTGAGCCTTCCTCTCCACCGTAGCCTACGGGGAGTCCTCTAAATCATTGCCCAGCAGACAGTCTACAGGCATGGCGGGCCTCACAGCTACCTGAAGAGTTCCTGAGACCCCCCACTCAAAGGGAACCTGAGCCACCTCACATTGGCTCTCTGAGTTGTCTGCGGACACTACTGGGTAGAATGCATGGGGGACAACCTGCTCTTTGGACACCAACCGGGAGCTGACAGCAGTTACACTGGCCCCTGTGTCTCTTAGAGCCTCCCCCCTATGGCCATTGATGGTCACCCGCTGCCTGTATTTTTTAGTGTTAGCAGGCAGTGCAGGCTTGGGGACCATCTCAAAGTCCCCTAATGAGACAAGGGTCAATTCTACGGGATCCCACCCCTCTTGGGCACCCATCTCCTCCTCTCCCAGGGCTACACTAGCAATCTGGCGGGGTGGTGCATGGGGGTGCACTGGCCCCCTTTGGGGGCACTGGGGATCAAAATATCTCTGGCCCACTTGACCACAGTTGTAACACGTGGGGGCCCCCTGGGAACAGGCCTACCTGTTGGGGGCCCTGTCCTCCTTTCTTGGGGGGGCTGGGACACCACTGCCTGGTTCCCTGGGGGATTACTTTGGGGCCCTCGGTGGAACTCCCTCTGTTGACCCTTGTCCCCCCACTCCTCTGCTGGGGACCCTGCCCACCTTTGGCGCCGTCTCCCACTGGACCCTTGCGGACCCAGGTGCTCACCCAGCGGTCCGCCTCCTCAGCAAGCTTTCTAGGGTTAGTCAGCTTGCAATCAATTAGGTGCTGGCGTAGCTCAGGAAAACAATTACTAGATAAATGCTCCCATGCAATCAAATCATAAAACTGTGCAAAAGTTTCTACTTTGCTACCTTTTACCCAGCGTTCCATGGCTCTGCAAAAAAAAGACACATATTCAACCCACGTGGTACCCTCTAGCTTCTTACAGACCCTAAACCTCTGCCTATACATCTCAGGGGTCAAACCATAGCGGGTCATCAACGCTTCCTTCATGTGGGCATAAACCATCCTACTTTCTGGGGGCAGGTCCAACAAGGTATCCCTCCCCTCACTCACAAAGCGTCCCCACAACCCCGCTCCCCAATCCTTCTCAGGGACCCGGTGGGACACCATGGCTAATTCATAAGCGGCAAACCATTGCCCAATATCTTCACTTTTGTGGAAATCTTTAATAACCTCCTTGGGTATATACACCCTACTCTCAGGGTGCACTACAGGTACGCTGCCACCAGAGGGGAGATTTCCATGCTCTTAGCTTTAATCTCCAACTCCCTCAATACTCTCTCATGCTCAAGCTTCATCCTCATAATCTCAATTTCTAACTTCTTGTTCTCTAGGTCCCGGTGACCATCCATTTTAAGCTTAGCCATCTCCATATTATGCCGCCTATCTCTCTCCCTGTCCTCCAGCTCTTCTGGGGACAGACCCTTAAGCGGACACACTAGAGCCCGGGTTGGAAAGGGCTGGATCTCCTACTAAGTCTACTACATCGCCCTGCTGCTCTCCTCCCTCCACAAGCTCTCCTATATCCTTAGGGGCATCCCTGGCTTCTAGCCAGGCCTTCAGTGCTGCTTGTAATACTCCTCCCTTCTAGTGAGACCTGTGATAGGGACTGTGAATTGCTTGCAAACATATTTGAGCTGCTTGGCATTGTAGGTTTCTATTTTCTCTTCTTCCCAGGAGAGATCCTCTGAGGCATTGGATCTGGGCTTGCCCATTGTAGAAATAACTGGCAATATCAATAAAGGACAGAAGAAAACTTCTCAAAAAAATGTAAGCGGGTGAAAAATCACCGGCAATATCAATCACAATATAGGATCCTAAAAACTCTCAGAAATGTGCGTGGGTGAAAAATCACCAGCAATATCAATCACAATAGGGGATCAAAAACTTTCAATAAATGGGCGCGGGTGAAAAATCACCGGCAATATCAATCACAATATAGGATCCCAAAAACTCTCAGAAATGTGCGCGGGTGAAAAATCACCGGCAATATCAATTACAATAGGGGATCAAAAACTTTCAATAAATGGGCGCGGGTGAAAAATCACCGGCAATATCAATCACAATATAGGATCCCAAAAAACTCTCAGAAAATGTGCGCGGGTGAAAAATCACCGGCAATATCAATTACAATATAGGATCCAAAGAAAACTCTCAAAAAATGTACGCGGTACGTTATGGTCTGCACTCACTAGTAGTGTACACTATAATTACTGTATGCGATCATAAATGCAAGTCCAGATCCTCACCGCTGACCACCAATGTTAGAAATGGGGGTCTCTAGTTGGCAATGGCTGGCCACTGTCCAAGTAGGGACCCTTCTTCCTAAGTCAGAGTGAGAGGGCTACCCTCTTTAATACCCCTGCTCAACCCTGTGGTAACGTAGCACGAGCAGGTAGGCTTATCTCAGAGGCAGGGTGTGAAGCATTTATGATCATACACAGTAACACAGTGAGGAACACTACAAAGGGACACCACACAAGTAGTTATTATAAAAAATAAGGGGCATATTAGCAAGACCGGCGATAAAATTATCGCCGTTTTAGCGGCAGGAAACTGCCGCTAAAGCGGCGATAATGGGCTTGCTAATGTGCTTATAGAATTCCAATAGAAGCCCAGGTTAGATGTGCAGGACATCTAACCTGGGCTTCTATTGGAATTCTATAACGCATATTAGCAAGCCCATTATCGCCGTTTTAGCGGCAGTTTCCTGCCGCTAAAGCGGCGATAATTTTATCGCCGGTCTTGCTAATATGCCCCAAGGATCTTTATATAAAGGCAGATTTATCACAAGACCAATAACTGTAAAGGCCACAATACTGTCAAAAATAGGATAGCTGTTGAAGGGCTGTCAAAAATAGTTCAAAGGTTGCAAAAATAAGGTTCAAGTTCAAAGCAGTGGTCTCTGCGACCCTTTCTTTCACAAAGTACCTGGGTTTAGTAGCAAAACCAACAAAGTGTCGCAAATAAGCTGTAGCGATGATTCTCGGCACGCGAGGCCGGCGATGCGTTGAAATCCTTGCTGCAAGGGAGGATGATGCGCCGATCTGCGGGATGCGTGCGGAAACGATACGACAAACTTCTGCACGCTGGACCGCCGATGCGATGACTTTCTTGCCGCGTGGGAGAAGCCGATGCGGTGATCCTGTTGCGCTGTGCGATCGTGTTGCGATGCGAAGACAAGACGCTCCGCGAGGGAGCGACGAAATTCGGTGCGATGCGATCAAAGTGGCAGACGCACGGCGTCTGCACTGCGATGTCTCGAAGCGATGATTTCTTTAAGGGTTGCGAGTGCGCGGCGACAGCAGCGCGATGATCTTTCCAGCGCGTCTCGGCTGCAGCGGCTCGCAAAGGGGCGTCAGCGATGGTTTCGTGTTGCGGGCCCTCGGCGGCAGTAGCGCGATGATTTTCCCAGCGCTCTCGACTGCAGCGGCCCGCAAAGATGCGTTAGCGTCGATTTCTCACCCTCTTTTCTCTGATGCAACTAGAGGCCCTGGAACTCACAGGAGCCTCCTCAGCAGATAACAGTCCTCGCAGGGAGGAAGCAGGAGGTTGGTGGTGGAGTCTGATGTGCCTGAGACTCCAGCAGGAGGCTAGCTCTTTTCCTAGCCCTTGGGTGATTGCTGTAACAAAAATAAAAGTTCTCTCAAGAGTTCCTTTTCCTCTTCTTCAAGGTCCAGTGGTCACTGCTGCAGGCCAGTGCAAGAAACAACACACAGCACAGGGACAGTCACTTCCTGCAGATTCCTCCAGTGGCACGGACAGAGTTTCCTCTCCAGATCCAAAAGCAATACAAAATGTAAGGGCTTGAGCACAGATATTTATACCCCAAAAGCCTTTGATCCTTGAAGCTACCAGTCACTGAACCTAGCCAGAACCAGTTCTGCTCAAGCCTGGAGCACTTTGTTTACCAGGCTGCATCCTTCCTTTCAGAAAGAGGGGGTCTGCTAGCAGACACACAGTGGGAGGTGGAGCCAGCATTCACCTTGCCAGGCACAGCCCTATTCAGGTCAAGGAGCCACCCTCCCCACACTCTAAATGCAGATCTCTCTATTCAACCTAGGTCTGACTCAGCCTGTCCTGCCCTCTAAAACCAGACAGCCAATACACATAACGGCACAGCACACTGGAAGGCTGAGGCAAGAAAATACCTACTTTCTAAAAGTGGTATTTTCAAACACAGAATATAAAAATCAACTTCACTAAAAGATGTATTTTAATATTCTGAGCTCAGGCATACTAAATTCGTTTTTCTACCATGTTCCTGGGGTCAGTTAGGACTATAGAATGTAATAGTCAAACTGCCCATTCTAGCCTATGAGGAACAGGTAGCCTTACAGTAGTGAAAAACGAAATGGGGCATAATTCACTACCAGGACATGCTACACACACCAAGGCATGTCCTGCCTTACACATACAAGGCACCCTACCATAGGGGTGACTTACAGGATGCCAAGGGAAGGTTCAGGGGCTGGGAAGTGAGTGCACTTCACAGCCAAGATGGCAGTTCTGGACTGCACACAGACACTGCAGTGGCAGGTCTGAGACACACTTTACAGGCTGCTTCTGTGGGTGGCACACATCAGTGCTGCAGGCCCACCAGCAGCATTTGGTTTACCAGCCCTGGGCACACATAGGCCACACTACTAGGGACTAACAGGTAAACCAAATAAGCCAATCAGGGATATACCAATTCACATAGACATATTTATACAGGGAGCATTCGCGCTGTGACACTGAATGGCAGTGGCACAGCGCCCAGAGCATCTAACACCAGTAAAACAGAGGAGACAACAGCGAAAAATGGAAGGGAGACCCACGCCAATTGTGCCAGGTCTAACAAGCAGTGAGTCACAGACTGTAGATTATGGATGCGAAAATTACGGACCTTACAGCAGAAATGAAGTCCATCCAAGAGGTTATCACTGGCTTTCATGACAAGGTGAAAGGACTGACCAACGCTTGACAGCGCTGAAAATGTGGATGGATCACATCCCCAACTGGGACCCCGAACTCTGGGGCCTGCGAAACAAGATCATAAATCTCGAACACCGAAGATGTAGGAACGTTGTGCATTTCTTTGCCATACCGGAAAAGACAGAGAGGAATGACACCCGTGACTTCCTCCGACCCCTGCTTCCTCATCTGCTGGGTCTTACCTTATGCCTGCTGCCACTGACAACTTAGCATGGACCCATATTGACGCCGCCACGGGCCTCTCAGGCTCAGTGGATGCCACAGGTTAAGACCTACTGACCAAAGTTCCTGATTAGTGCCAGGTACAAGACCAATTTAATGGACCTAGCTTCCCCTTATTTGTTTCTCCACCACCATGCATACTGCAAACTTCCCTCATCCCTTTACACCCCCTCCCCTGGGGACAACTCAGCTTTCTTACCCCCTCCTTATCCTTACTGACCTCTTAAAAATCCCGACCCCTGTCCTTTTCACCTCCCCTCCCCTCCTCTGTAGGGAGTGAGCACCCTCACCCAGGGTGCACCTTAAGTTTATGCTACCGAAAGCCCCCTCCTCCCTCACATTCAGCCCACGTGTTCGAACCCTGACGTTGAAATCGGTGACTTTCGGGCACACATATGCCCCAGAAAGGGGGAGCTACCTCCCTCTCTCCACCCTCCCTGCCCTCTTACCATCACCCACCGGAATGCCTGTTCTGCTCCTACCTTCCATACCATAGGATAGTCCATAGAGTACAACAGGGCAGGAAAACCCTCTTTCCCGACTCTGCACCCTACTGACAATGGACCCCCTCATCAGGATAACGCCACCGACATCTGTGAACGTCATATCATGAAACGTAAATGGCCTCACGCATTTTATTAAATACAAGAAGGTGCTCACCTACCTTAACTCCAAGCATTTAGAAATACCCTTCCTACAGGAAACCCATCTCACATGCACAGAAGCAGAGAATTGTCTGTGAGATTGGGTGGGCAAAGTTATCCAATACAGCCGTCCCCCATCGCTGGAGGATGGGACCACAGTTCCCCAGAAGTGCGAAGTGACCATCCTTTTGCTCAGACCACTCCCATACACAACACTTAAGATGTGGACTGACCTGAAACATCAGTTTGTGTTCACCAACTTTCGCATCAGTGACAAAGTGCTCTGTGTAAGCTCGATATTTCCACAGATTGGGCTGAAATGTCCATTCCTACTGCAGCGTAACCGTCTGCTAATGGAGATAGATTACACTCGCCTTCTCCTGGGGTGAATGGAATCTGGCACGGGACGCAGTATTGGATCGCACTGGCCCTATAGATGCATCCAATAATGTGGACCAGGCCCTTATTGCTGACATTCTTATGGACCATGGCCTTCTTGATGTTTGGTGTCTCAACCACCGTGCCAACAAGGAATACACTTATGTCTCACCAGTACACAGCACCCAATTGAGACTGGAGTATTGCCTCGTCTTCCAACCAATGATCACATTGGTATGTGCTCCCCTGATACTTGAGGGGGGCGATATCGGATCAAGCGGTGATCGTCTTTCAGTGAATATTTGACTCGCAACACCGACCCGCAAGCTCTACAGCCTTATCCTCACCCACTACAAACAACCCAAGGGTAATGAGCTGCTTAAATCCCATGTTACCACCTACTTAGATCAAAACAAAGGGTTGGCAGCCTCTGCAGAAACATTATAGGCAGCAGCCTCAGCAACTATCAGGGGGCATTTAATGAGATACCGCTTGAATCAATGGACAGAAGGTAGAATGGCAGGGCACTTTATAGAGAGACATAGCAGACCTAACACGTCAATATACATCCAGCTCTACCACTGCTACCGGATGTTAACTTGAGAAAGCGTGCATGGATCTCAATACACTTTTCACCTCTAAGGCAGAATATGCGCTGCAAAAATGTAAGGCCCATCACTATGAGCAGGGCAAAAAGACAGATAGATTACTTGCTGCGCAACTGAGGCAGATAGAGGCAGGAATGGCTATCCCCACCATTGCAACTGGGTTCAGCTGCATTGTTTGTCGCCCACAGGAAATAGCAAATGCTTTCACGGTCTATTACTAGAACCTCTATGCCTCTAAAGTGGTTATGGACCCAGCTTGGATAAAATCTTTCTTTGGTACAATCCACCTACCCAGATTTAACGAGGTGGGCGTGGAGCTGCTGCAGGATGAAATCACTAAAGATGAGATATCCCAAGCTATTGCGACCCTTCCCTATCGTACGGCTCCCAGGGATGATAGCTTTCCCATCTAGTTTTACAAGTGGACGTCTTCAAAATCCTTATAACAGTCCTCCCCAAGCCAGGAAAGGACCCTTTCCTCTGCTGTAGTTATCAGCCAATCTCCCTCTGTAACAAGATATTAAAATACTGGCTGGGATCCTGGTAGCCCACCTCAAACAGGTCATTCCCACACTTGTCTACCACACACAAATGTGGTTTGTTCTGGGGCGATCATCTCAGAATCACCTCTGCACATTCGCTCACTCCCTGTGGTTGGCCAAAGATCTACCGGAGGAAGCATTAATCCTGTTGATTGACGCCAAGAAGGTCTTCGACAGAAAAGAATTCAATATCGGGCCAACTTCATCGCCAAGGTCCACTGACTCTATGATTCGCCCTCAGCGCAGGTTAACTGCTTAGGTTTTCTGTCAGATCCCTTCCTGGTCAACAGGGAAACAAGATCAGAAAAGGGTATGCAGTTCCTTTGGAGAGGGGCCAAGAGGTCAGGTGGTGAAAGGTAAAGCGGGGACACAAGGCTAATCAGGGGGCTCCAGGTAAAGGGAGAAAGGCGGGAAAGGGAGAGCTCCTATAAGAAGCAAGGGCCCTCACACACTCCGAGAGGTGTCATGCTTCATCATAGGACAGCTCCTCATTGGGCCGGCGCTACAATGCCTAACAGGCCCTGCAGGGGGGCTCTTTGCTGGAGGTCTTCTGTGTAGTATGCCGACAGGCCATAGGCGATGGGGTGTGTGAGCGAATGTGTGATGAGTAAAGTGGGAGTGAGTGTGTGTCTAAAAATAGCTATGAGAGTCCAAAGTACCTTTTTTTCGCTGGACACTGATGCTATAATTAAAACCGACTACGTGAGTCATGGCTGGCAAGGAGAATTAAACCTGCTGCAGCTCAAGGTGAAAGGTGAAGTGTGGAAGTGGTCAATTGGTCGACATGTTTCATGCCTAAGTTCTCCAAACGGATGAGTGGCATTTCATCAGGACCGGGGGAAAAAAATCTCATCTACTCTGAAAAAGGTGAACGGTCAAGTAAGTGTACTGGGAGGTACCGTCCCTGAAATCAGAATTCGTGATAAAATACAAGGTGCAATGGAAGGGTGGGTGTAAAAAAAACGTCTACCTTCTGGAAATACCTGGAGAGGGGAAGAAAGGGGTACAAACAAGGATAAGTAATCACAATATAGCGTACTGGATGGGCCAATGGCCCAGCACATGTAAAAGTGTGAAGAGAACAATCGCTGAAATAAAAACATCAAGTTAATGGTGACACGGTGTCAAAAGTGTCATGCCAACCCTGTGATAGAGATAAAAACATGCAGGCACAAATGACGGCGAGCATGCACAGCCTGAGTCAGATACATGTCTTTATACTGTATAAGGGTATAAGGGGTCTGTCTGGGGGGGACGGTAGAGCGGTGCTGCCGCCACTATGACCCCTGGTCGGTCTGTGTTTAAAAATGAAGAAAACTGACTCACCTAGAAGGGGTTATGGGGAAACCCCAACCTGGACGTCCGGGACACTCGCAACACTGGTGAGAGCGAACAACCTATGTGTGGAAACACAACGGTGTGGTGAGTAGTGGCGCCAGAGTAAAGGGGGGAAGGGTATGGGTATGTGGCGGATGGGAGGAGCCTGGCAGAGTGAGTCCTAGGCCATACCGAGTTAAGAGAGGGGTGTGACCGTGGTGGGCCTGGTGGCAGGGATGGTCGAGAGGGGGGCACGAGGACTCGAGCACTAGCTCGGTCCAAGAGAGCACCCATGGGGAGCGGGCAGTGAAGGCAGCCAGCCCGTGCATGAGACTACCTGGACTGCTGGGCGGGGGGAGGTGCTGTGACATGCCGGAGGTACCGGGCAGGCAGTGCTGTATGTGGGGGCACCCTAGCCTAATGGAAGCTGACGTAGGGGGATGTTGAATGCCACGCTAAGGTACTGGGGGGTGTGGTGAGGAGTCGGAAGGGCTGGCCCTGACAACGTGGGAGGTGGGGGAGAAAAACCAGAGTCGGAGAAGTGGGGGCCACCCGGTGTAATGCCTAAATTGCCGGAGGCTGGCGGGATTGATCTCCCTATGGACTGCTGTAGCGGTCAGATAGCTCAGCTGCCGGAGGCGGGCGGGAAAGTGTCCCTGTGGTCTGCCGTAGAGGTGGGCGTCCTCCATGGTGAGTCAGCAAAGGTAAAGCCGTGGGGGATGGTCGGAAGGGAGGCAGAGCTCAGGGGTCCCAGCGTGGATAAGCAGGCCAGTGAGGGCAGGGGATGCTAGAGAAGACCATCGATATGCGTAAAGGCCAGGGTAATGCCGGCGGGGACAGTGAATGGATTGAAGATCCGTCTAGGCGCAAGGGCCCATGCCCAGGGTAGATGCCCGAATGGTGCAGCCAGTACTTGGGTGTAGGTGTTACTGCGCGAACAAGACAGGGGTACCCCTACTCTTCCTCTTGGCCATGGAACCCCTGTCTGCAGCACTGCACCAATCAGAAGAGATTGTGGGCATACCCACTGCCGGAGGCCCATCCACACTGTAGTTTTATGCAGATTACATTATTCTCATGCTCTCTACCCTCACCACTTCCCTCCTGGCACTGCTGGATATCATTTCCCCCTTTGCAGTGACAGCCAGATACAATGTTGATTGAGGAAAGAATGAAGCTCTGCCACTCTCAATGATAATGACCAGAGCAGCCATGAGAGGTCATCCATTTCAGGGGAGGCCATCACGTCTCAAGTATCTAGGAATCTATATCAATAAGGGATTAGAACACATGATGCTGGACAACCTTAAGCTGCTCATCAAGAGGGAAAAACTCAATTAAGCCAAGCGGTCAAAGTTAAACTTACCACTTTGTGGTAGGATGCAGGCAGTAAAAATGGTGGTTCACCTATGTGCTACGAATGCTCCACCTGTTAACATTCCTAAAGATGCTGAGGTCAGTGGACAAGTGAATTATGGACTTCATATGGGGGATGCGAAACCTTGATTGGTCTTTGCTAAACTCATCGCAATCAGGAAGTTTGGAGGCCTGGGGTTCCCCTACTTCGTAAAATGCTGCACTGCCCTACACTTGGTACAGCTACCTTATATGCAGCCCACGCCTATAATTCTCTGCTATGGGTCACAATCTACAGCAACATAATGGACAGCCCACCAGGGCTATACTTGCTTCACAAACATGGCACCACCGTACCTAGAATCTCATGGTTTAAGTCATGGACAAAGCATGGGTACAAGCTCATAGGCTCTTGTCAGTGGGTGCCAATCTCTCCGATAATTTTTTGCGAACAAGGGGTTTGGCCCTACTAGCGGTCAGGACGGGCCTATACAAATTTTTATACAAAGAAGTTCCTGACCCCTTACCTAATAAGGCTGTTTATTGATTAAACAGACTTAGACCATTTTGTGAATTCATTTGGTCTAAAGTAATTTATTTACTTCTGTTTTCATATTTTTAGCATATTCAAACATTATTGAAGCATGTCCTTCAAAAAGACAGACTACCTGCAACATTTAACATGTATACACTGAGTTACTCAATGAATTAGACTGAACATATATTACATACATTAAATACAAAATGCAACATAAAATAATTTGAATTCTCACTACAACCAGTCAAAAATGAACAACAGCCATATAGATGGTTATTTCCACACCATTAGTAATTGAACCCTGTGGAGGCTGTTGTCAACTGGGATACACATATTTAAAGGTCTAACAGGGCAAACGAAATTTTTCAACCAAATGCTCCAGATAGACAAATATTAATCATTAGGGTGTTATCCCAGGGAAAGTTAACGCCATTGTGTTTCGAGACCCTCAATAACTCTTGGGGTTCTCTTCAGGGCTTGTGACTGGATGAGATCTGGTGAGAGCACTAAACTACATTAAAATGTTTCTGGACTTTTTTCCAGATCTCATCCAGTCACAAGCCCTGAAGGGAACCCCAAGAGTTACTGAGGGGCTCAAAATGCTTTGGCAGTAACTTTCCCTGGGATAACACCCTAATGATTAATATTTGTCTATCTGGAGCATTTGGTTGAAAAATTTTGTTTGCCCTGTTACCCCTTTAAATATGTCTACCCAGTGGACAACAGCCTCCGCAGGTTTCAATTTCTAATGGTGTGGAAATAACCATCTATATGGCTGTTGTTGTTCATTTTTGACTGGTTGTAGTGAGAGTTGAAATTGTTTTATGTTGCATTTTGTGTTTAATGTATGTAATATATGTTCGGTCTAATTCATTGAGTAACTCAGTCTATACATGTTAAATGTTGCAGGTAGTCTGTCTTTTTGAAGGACATGCTTCAATAATGTTTGAATATGCTAAAAAATATGAAAACAGAAGTAAATAAATTACTTTAGACCAAATGAATTCACAAAATGGTCTAAGTCTGTTTAATCAATAAACAGCCTTATTAGGTTAGTGGTCAGGAACTTTTTGTATAAAAATCTCTCCGATAAACCATGGATATAGTTCAGTGCCAGCATCTGTATAGGAGGAAAGATGCTCAACTGGGATCTCTGGTTTAGGGTGGAGATCCTCTTCCTGAAACAGGTAATAACCCAAGGGGTCCTTAAATCCTTTGAGATGCTCTGTGAGGACTTCCCTCTCTCTCGCCATCAGCGGTGGAGATACACTCAGCTAAGTCACTGACTCTCCCCTAAACTGGGTACCCATCCATGGGTCATATCAACCTTCCCGGTGCTTACCTGTCTCAATAAAGGTGGAGAGATTATGCACCAAATGGCAACAAAGATTCCAGGTGGAATATGAAACAGAAGACTCAGCTGAGATACTGGACAATCTAAATCGTACAGCCAAAATGAAATTTGGCCTCTTTAATACGCTCCAAGATTGGCACAGGGCACTTGTGAAACTTAAGGCAGTATGGCTACTACACCACTCTAATTGTTGGCGTTGTGGTCATCCACATTGTGACACGTATTTTATGACTGCCCGATATGCACACCCTCTGGGATCCACACTGAGTAGAATGGTTGCAATCCCCACCCTGATACCACTACACTTGATAATGCTCCATGATACAGAGGACTCCCCTTCAGTGTCCCACTATGAACGCTGACTGCTTAACACAGCGCTAATGGTGACGAAGCTCTGTTTCCTTCACCACTAGTGTTCTCAGCATCTGCCTACGCATGAGGAACGGCTCATAGAGATGTACAAAATGGCTTCCTACAAGAGACTTATCTATAACCTGCAAGATAAGGCCTAGATTTTCCTTCTCATATGGTCGCCTTTCCTGCATGATGACCCGCCTTGAATTATGTGGGGGCAATAGATTAAGCCCTCTCCCCCTCACACTCTCCCCTAGTACCCCACCACAAACCCGTCCCTGACCCACCGCCTTTACACTGTAGTGCACCGGACCCTCCCCCGAAGGGTGTACTAATCTCCTCTACCCTGACAGTGCAACTCACATGGCACAGAATGTGGCAGAACATGACCACACAACACCCATACCACACGCAGGAACCATGCTCAGCCACTGGGGACACCCAAGGAGAAGCTCCTGAGAGTTGCTCCCCTGAGGCGCAGTACACATCCTCCCACCTCCAAACATTACCTGTCTTAGTGCTACCTCCTCTACTCTCCCTCTTTTACCACTGTTCCCCCTTCCCCAACCCAAGCAGACACTAACACAGAACTGTTGGAACTGGACCTGGGCACTGATGACTTTATTAGCCCTCCATGGTCCCTTGAATCTCATCTAACTCTGTGTCCATTCCCTGATTTGCCCAATGGTTGACCCACCTTTGCTGTGTATCTCTTGCAAATATTGATTACCCATGCCATGGAGGCCCTGGAGCCCAACACAAGCTGTGATTCATCCGACCCTTTCCCCTTTTCTATCCATTGAATGAGTGGGTGGTTTGGTGCACATCACCTGAAGCGGACATGTTGGGCAGACTAGGAGATGTCGGGGAATCCTCCCTCTACACATGTTACAAACCACACGTATTCATGACCCATGTATCGGTGGGCAGCCAGTACTGGCAACACAACTCCTGTATCCAACAACCCGTGACTTCCCAGAAAGCACGGATTGCATGATGACCCACTGACAACCAGTGGCCAACAATTTCACGGAAATTTAGGACTTGCCTGGAGGCGGCAGCCCAAGCAGGAGCCCTAGGGAATGCCAAGACTCCTTGCAGCATAACGTGGCATGTCATACGGAGGCTCTCTTAAGTGTGCACTCCTTAAAGTACACCTACTGTCAGACTTGTCAGCCTTAGGGTGGTCTATCCCCAAACTTTTTGCCTTTCTCCTCCATTTTGTTTGCAGATCTCGCTTTTTCTGGCCTTAGTGCTCTGTGCAATTTACCACTGCCTGCCAGTGCTGAAGTGCATGTGCACTCCTTAAAATATGGTAAGGCAACGCACATCTCTGAAACGCTCCAAAAACCAGGATTGAAGGTACTTTGTTCAGGTGGCCTAACTGGGTCCTTGTAGCAGGCCATGCTCTATCGAGATCAGCCTGAACTTGTGACTTTATCCCGGTCCCGCATGACCAGCTATCCACCGTTGTCACTTTATGCCTTTTGGCACTATTTTTACTAAAATCTTTCAAATTGAATATTTCCGGTTCTACTGATTGGAATTTTGTCATTTGGGTCATGTTTAATTTATTTGGAATTACTCTATTTTTCTAACTCTGTTGTGGGCTCCTTTTTTGGTGTGTTGTCCCTGTGTTACTGTTTGAAGTTCTGCACAAATACTTTTTAAGTTTCAAAAAGCAGGTTTATTGAAGAAAACTAAGTGAACATCAATGCTTCGTACAGTTAAACATCAAATATTACATAGGTAACAATACTAATAATACATATTCTATTTGAAAGCGATAGACAAAATACATTAAGAAATATAAAGATCTGGTTCTTGGAAGTCTTAATGTAATGAGGAATGAGAAGAAAAACTTAATATACTAAAAATATGCAATCATATAAAAATTACAGAAATAATATACTAAACAATGTCATTCGTAACATAAGGGAAGTCAGGGAGGCTGAGCAACATCTTGTAGTAAGGGGATGGAAGCAAAGGATTTTTTTGCGCTATTATCGAAAAATTGTGTGACAGGAGACCATAGTTCTAAACGTTTTTTAGCAAGAGATATAGGATACACAAAGGTTGTGTCTAATCTATGATTATGACAAATAGCATAACACCAAGTTAAATATGATAATTTAGATGTATCCTTCCAATTCTTTGTTATCTGCTGAAAAGCAACTGCTAGCAACAAGTCTATGATTTGTATTTATGATTGTCTCATATTCCAATCAATGGATAAGCTCCCCAAAAAAATGTTAATGGAAGAAACGGGAGCGGTGGTATTAAATATTGTGTTAATTTGAGTCCAAACCTGTTTCAAAATTTAAGTACGTATGGACATGTAAATAGCAGGTGTTTTAAATCAGCGTATTCATGAGAGCATGTCCAGCAAGTGCTAGGAATTTCATTGTGTATTTTGTGTAAGTATGTGGGTGTAAAGAGGAGTCTATTATAAATGAAAAAAAGAGTTTGGGCAGTGTTGGCCGTTCTGGATGATTTCCTGATTTTTGTCCATAACTTATTCCATAAGGAAATGGACCAATCTGTGCCAAAATCAGTTTCCCAAGAAAGTTCTGTTTTGGTTGTATCCCTATTAATGGAAGGTTGTGTTAAGTGAGAATAAGTATTAGAAGCTTTAGGATTTAAGCGGAGAAAATTATACCACGTAGTGTCGGTCAGGGAAGATGAAGGAGTTATAGATTGGAAGTGAGTACAAGCTTCAAGTATTCCAGATCGTAAAACTGAAAATTTATGTTGAAAGGAGAGAGGTAGATGAAAAAGAGAGTGCACCGTTGAAAATGTAAGAAGTCTGCCCTGTTCAAATAGCTGATGTACCCAGAGTAAACCTTTATTTCTTCACGTTTTCCAGTAAATGGGTTTGCTGTTGACAAGTATAAATTCGTTATGCCAAATTGTGGAGACGAAAAAGGTGTCAAGATCATGCAGGGCAGAATGGAGGAAAGCGTCTTATGCCTTACAGGAGTGTTTGGTTACTGGTGTGGAATTCTTTTGTGGTTTACGAGTGAAGGAAAGGTATTCATGAAATGAGAAGGGTGATATGAATGAAGCCTCAAGATCAACCCATAATGGGAAGTCTACTGATGGATCAGAAACCCACTTAGACAGCTGCTTCAGTTGGAAATCTTTATGATATTTAGAGAAATCGGGGAAGTTTACACCGCCTTCTGATTTTGGGTGTGTCAATTTTTGCATCGACATTCTTGATTTTTTAAAGTCCACAAGAAAGGAAGGTGCACTCTAATTAAAATCAGTCGGGAAGCATACAAAGTCCAAAAATTCTTCTTTTTATTAAAGTTGTTTGTTTCTTTTAAAAACCGGCACACAGCCAACGCGTTTCGTTCCCCAGTGCCACGGGAACTTTGTCAGGGCTTTCTCAAAAGGTCAGATGAGTGGATATAATTGCAGTTGTCCAAGAGTGTCCATAGAGGTGTATCGTCACCTACTTATATTGCCCAATTTCAATCAAGCTAAATTACTCTTAAGCGTAGACAGGTCTTCCAATAAAAGGGGATATGTTCGTATCACTTTGTTGCTGGTTATTATGCCGTGCGGTACCTGTGTGCTATTGTAAAGGATGCTATTTTGGGACTTATCGACAACTCTCTGCTCTAAATTTGAGGATTATTGTGTGTTCTGGGGCCTCATATTTTGTATGCCCATTTGATCTCCTTTTAAGATATCTTTGTTTGTTATTACCCATACTTGTTCTCTTAGAATCAAGGGGAGTGACTGCTTTTACCTTTGTGCTACACAACTTAGAGCATATCCCCTTTTATTGGAAGACCTGTCTACGCTTAAGAGTAATTTAGCTTGATTGAAATTGGGCAATCTAAGTAAGTGACGATACACCTCTATGGACACTCTTGGACAACTGCAATTATATCCACTCATCTGACCTTTTGAGAAAGCCCTGACGAAGTTCCCGTGGCACTGGGGAACGAAATGCATTGGCTGTGTGCCGGTTTTTAAAAGAAACAAACAACTTTAATAAAAAGAAGAATTTTTGGACTTTGTATGCTTCCCGACTGATTTTAATTAGAGTGCACCTTCCTTTCTTGTGGACTTTCTCTATTAATTGACATCCCTCAGCAGCGGATTCCGGGAGCAGTTGCACTCACGTGAGATATTTGAAACTGGTGGAATTCAAGTGCTTGACCTTGGTCAACTGCTGTGCGCTTTTTTTGTATTCTTGATTTTTTGTTATTCCATAAAAACAATAAGAGGGTAGAATTGATTTTATGAAAAAAATTAGCTGGTATGGATATTGGTATATTAGATATAATGTAAAGTATGATAGGGGTAAGCATCATTTTGATGGTGTCTAGGCGGCCCCACCAAGATAGATAAAGGGATGCCATTTCATAGTAAGTGTTTTTAATTTATCTTGGCACTTATCAAAATTTAGGGAAATGGATGTCTTAATAGATGGAGAAAACCATAAACCAAGGTATTTGATGTGTTGAGGATTCCATGTGAAATTAGAGGTTGTGAAATCTTCTTTAAAGGTATACTTGGTTAAGGGCAATACTTCACATTTCTCGTTATTTAGTTTATAACCAGATACCAACGTATAGGATTCAACCTCTTCCAAAAATGCTGTGAGTGAGGTCTGTGGTTGAGAAAGGAACATTAGTATATCATCAGCAAATGCTGCTAGTTTTATCTGTTGACTATTATAGATGAACCCTGTTATGGAATGATTTTGTCAGATTTCAAATAAAAATGGTTCTAGTGCTAAATTAAAAAGAAAAGGAGATAAAGGGCATCCCTGATGTACTCCTCTATTTAGAGTAAAATAAGGGGATATAAGACCGTTAGCAAAAATAGCAGCTTTGGGTGCAGAGTAAAGTAAAGCAATTAGGGAGACAATTTTTGAGCCAATTACAAACCATTTGAGGGTATGAAAAAGAAAAGATTACAGAACAACAGATTATCCGCGGGTCTAGCGAGCTTAGAGAAGCTCTATAGACATACAGCACAAGCAGAGACCCTCAGTCATACAGAGGGAAAATCCTTTAAAAAGGACGGAATCCCATCACCCACCGGAGTGGCATGCTTCATCATCTGGGATCTCCTCTTGGTTGCAATACCTAGTGCAGCCAAGGGCTACAACCCCCTCAATGTGAGGGAGGAGCTCAGGGATGTTTTTTATGATATTACTCAATTATCGGATTTCCAAAAATCCATCAGATGTAAAGTGTTGTAATTTGAGAGTGATGGGCGCAGTGCACTAGTGGAAAAAGTGATGTGTGATCTAAAATTGGATAGCAGGAGAGAAACAGACCTTTATTCATTATCTCCTGATGTCAAAATTAAAAACAGTGCAGATGCAGTTATGAAATATTGACTGCATTTGTCCAGAAAACAGGTCTACATGTTTCGGCCATGGTGATCTCAGTGGGATCGTGGCCTTCCTCAGGACCTAGATATTCTATGCTACTGCGTGTCTGTGAAATAAGTGGAGTGGTTATCAAAACCTATTGGTTGGAACATATACAACCTACAAAACCTGTTGTCTCGGTTTCAGTTGGTTACGGTATGTTGATAACACCTAGAAAGAAAAAAGTGTGACATAAGAATAATGATGACAGCAAAGAGATCAAATACTTGTGCTGAGTAGTCTGGCAAACACGTGAGTCATAAGTACCCATCGTGACTTGTAGCTTAAGAGTGTACTCAAAATATTAATTGCAACGTTCGCTTACCCGTTAGTTACGAGAAAACAGCTTCACCTCACCTGGCTACAGCTCAGGACGTGAGGCCCCGCTCTAAAAGGAAGAAAAAGTGTGGGTAATAATCAGACATAGGAACCAACGTGGGGTCTGTTATACCTACACTTCAAGTGATGTTATGAGTCAATTCAATTCAGTAAAAAACCAAAGTATAGGCTGACTAATAGAGTAGATTTGTATGTAAATCATTTTTAAAAAAATGAAAATTCTGATGAAAAGTGCAAACGTGCTCACAGAATGGAACTGTTGGTATGTAGAACCACTGAGTGGAGCACGAAAGCGTGTCTATCTTTCGACTGTCCTCAAAAGAGAGCAAAGAATTTCAGCAATCAACAACTCTCTCAAACCCTTCTTGATGGGGGCCAGATTTATCAGAACACCAACAAGCCTATTTCATCAAATATGTTAACAGTTTGTTATTCCTTTAAGTGTGTAGAGCCCCTGAGTAGAGCACAAAGCGTGTCACTCTAAGACTGTCCCCAAGGGAGACCAAGTTTATAGGAACACCATCCTGCCTCTAACATCCAATATGTGGACAGTTCGTTATTCCTCTAAGTAATCCTTAGAGTATACGTGCTCTCGTGATTTATAGAAACCATTGCTTTGAGAAAAAATCAAACTAATCGGACACCATTAAATCTATGCTAGTCCGGGCACGGCAAGCTAAGTGCGATGCCCGTGCTCGTCACTATAGGTCTGGAAGCAGTCTAATGAAAGACCAGAATACCTAAATTCCTTCAGAAATGATATATCTCGCTAACAGAGGTAGTTTGTTTCCTTACCTGTCCGTCGGTACCCCGGACCGTTCAGGAGATGCAACCGGAGGTAACCGCCGGCAGGCTGAGCTGTTGTCTTTATACCTGATTTCAACACCGGTGTGCCTCGTTAGCTTGCAAGGCGGCCCTTTTTGATTACGTCATTGAAAAAGAACTACATGACGACCCAGAGGATCATGGGATTTGTAGTTTTGAAAGTGGACAAATATATAAACAGTCCGCAAGGATATTTTAGAAAAGAGCTACCAATGTAGGGTTTGACCAGTTCAACCAATTTGCTATTGTTTATCTATTTTTGGAAGAAAACAGAAGAAAACGAACAAGGGTGAAAGGAATTAAATTTATAGATTCCGCTTGGCGTGTCTCATGTTAAAAACAATTAAGCATCGTTTTCTATGGTATTTAAGTTAGACACCACATCGCGTGTCACTCGATGTTTAATTCAACGTGTCGCGCATTGGACAGTAAAGCGCCGTCTTCAGTGTGCTTAAAATGCAACCCTGTTTCTCATGTCATTAGATTTTAGAAATGAAACGTGCTGTTTCTCAAGGTATGCTGTGAAGTACCAATTGACAATCACTCTTGCTCTTCCTACAAAGGAACTATTTAGATAAAAATATCTAGATAAAATTATCCATACAATTAGTGTATAGCCTGAAATGTATTGAAAGTCATTGTTGTTTGTAATGTCTATAGAGTTGGCCAGATGTTAGGTGCAGTGCAAAAGATCGATGAAAGATCAATGCACGCATGCTTACTTAGAGGAATATATGCTCTACACACTATGCAACCCTTGATGTACCATAAGAGTTGGCTCTATAACATAACATAACAGGTGTATTTGTAAAGCGCACGATTACCCGTAGGTGTCCTGGCGCTGAATAACAGATGTTTATTGTTACCCAACTCAATGGTACTCATTTTATCGACCTCAGATGGATGAAAGGCTGAGTGGACCCGCCGGGATTTGAACCTGTGACCATGAGATCAAACACAGGCCCCTGCAGTGGCTGCTTTAGTCCACTGAGCCAACAGACCCGGCTATGATGAAACTTGTAGCTTGTTATAAGGAAAAAATGTGTTGTCTCTGCTTAGTGTAGGCTTTTGGTAAAAGACAAAGCAATCAGAAATAATTCATAAAGTGTGGAGACTATAGTAAGGTCCAAGGTATATCATCATTCAGACCGTTACTGTCACTTTTCAATTTAAACACCCATCTCTGCTCTTTGGAAAATAAGAATTTAGATACATCTGTAATGTGAGCAGGGATGAAGGGTTGTTCCAAAACTGTCCATTTAAGTTCCTCTGCTTTGTGTTTGAAATCTAGAAAATGGTTTGGGAGCCTGGTGGCTTGTTTGTTACACCTGATCGTGCTCTTGTGTTCTAAGATCCTGAGCTTCACCTTGCGGGTGGTCATGCCCACATAGCGAAGTTTACAAGGACACGTGATCAGGTAAATTAACTTGTCGCTACTACAATTGATGTGTTTGACCTGTGCCCAAGGTCTGTCTGTGCCTATATCCACTGTTGTGGTATTTTCTGTCTGTGGACATGCTGCACATGACCCACAAGTGAAGTGCCCTTGGACAGCCGGCAGATTCCATAAAGTCTCTTGCGTGCGAAGTTGTTGTATTTTTGGTCTGGTATGAACCAGATTATCCCGTAGATTAGAACTCCTTTTGAAGGAGAACAAAGGTGGAGGAATTTCTTCATTACCAATGTTCAAGATCCGCCAGTGTTTACGCACGCTTTTTTGGATCCCTTTCGATAGTGTGCTGAATGTGTTAACCTAGGCCATTCAGAGGCTTTTCTGAGACTAAGGCTACCTCGATCTCGATCAAGTTGAGGCTTACAGGCTTTGCTCCATACAACAATGCCTCCTTTTCTTCCCACATTGGATTTGGAACCCTATTGGACATTGCCTTAAGAGGGGGTGGGCATATGAGCTCAGTGTAATACTTTAGCCAAAATCTGAACTTAACACTGCATGCACATACTGGCCATATACAGCCCCAGAATTGATGAGTGCAGCTGAAAACACTTTTCACCTGAGTTTGTGACACTCCAGCATTGAACACGCAAAATGTGACAGGTGGAATGCTTGCTATAAGTTTAACCACTGTCAATCGCTTCTGGTAGCATTCCAGCCTGTCATTCTTTTGTCCACCAAACCACCTCGGAGTAGACCCAACCATACACAATCAGTCTTCGTCCTGCTCCAATAAGAACAGCAGGGGTGGCTCCTCTACTAGGGCAGAGGAGTGTCGCCCCACTGCTTTCTCGCAGTGCGAGAAGCAGAATAATAAAATGGTAATAACTACCATTTTATGTTTCTGCTTCTTGCACTGCGAGAAAGCAGACGGGTTTGGTTGGGGGTGGGCGTTTCTGCTCTAGGTCAGGGGAGGAGTGGTGTGCCCACTGCTGAGGGTGCTGACTGTTTGGTCAGCCCTCTGGGGCCACCCAAACCAGTCATGCGCACTCTATAGTTCTCCATGCTGGCTGCAATGCAGCCTACATGGAGTACATGGGCTCGCCGTAAACCCCTTCCTGGGCTGCGTCCTGACCAATCACAATGCTCCACTGGAGCGTTGTGATTGGCTTAGGGGAGGGGAGGGAGGCTGCCTGCTTCCTGAAGACGTGGCACCCGGCCAGCGAAAAGGTAGGTTTAAATATTTTTTATTATTATTAATTAAATTAACACACCCCGCGTGACTCCTCCCCCATACCCAACCCACCCGCGAGACATGCCAGACGTGACTGAAGAACAGTCCAGCCCACCCTGCCTAGCCAGGTCCTCTCTGAACCAGAATACAAGCAACCCAAGTCCAGTTTCAGCTGTCGTGTAGTTCCTATATATAACCTATACAGAATCTGGGCGTTTGGATTACATGAACTGTGGGCTTGGTGGCAGACTGACTCTGAACACCCCCACCGAAAATGTTAGCCTGTTTGCATTAGCTAGCTCACAATGCCACTAGTGTCTCCTCTTATCGGGGCGAAAATAGTTTCTGGCAACCTTAGAACATGACAACCCTGATCCCTCAGGATCGTGGAAACAATGTACTACTTTTCGCTCAGTCACTCGTGCTCACTTGTTCGGTCTCAGAGAATTACACAGAAGAAACAGTCGGGCGTGTTACAATAAGTATTTATTGCACAGTTGTTCTTCTAGTGTAAAATAGATGTGCTGCAATAATTGTTAGACAGTAGCAGATATATATAATCAGCAGTATAGTGAATATAAATGGATAGTACAGCTCTACCATCTTACAATAATCATAAATGCATACATGGATATAAACTGCATGATAAAAGAGAGCGCGTACTCCTACAATGTCTATCTAGATGTACCTAAGTGTACCTAGCATGTGAGTAGGTGTGAAGCCAAGAATCCCTCTAGGATTTAGTCTAACCCCATTACCTGAAGAGAGAGAGTGTGGGACCCCGTCCTGGTCTCGAGTTGGACTCCCCGCAAGGGATGTGTTAGACCACTGTCAGCTGGAGCGTCTGCATGCAGGAGCCTCAGCGTCTCTGGTCAGTGTGTGGGCCTGGAAGTCTCGGTTCCCTCTAACTAACACTAGCAAGATATGTTGTATTTATGCAGAAAGTATCTAGGGTTCCTTTGTCTCTTGTTTCTTGTGTTAGCTATTGTTGGGTTTGAGGATGACTCTATGGGATGAACCTTGTACGTAGATATTATGCAGGTGGTGTAGCCCCAGCCTGGTTTCCAAGAACCCTTATGAATATTCATTCATACTGTGTGAGTCTATTGATGAAGTTATAGGTGTAAGATATTACCCGGGCCTATATTAGGGTACCTATATGAAACATAACACCCACTCCTCTTCCGAATAGTCAACAATGATAAAATGCCATCAAACTATTCTCTTTACAAGGTAAAAACGCATAAAAACTATAAAAACATTGTCGTAAAATCATTTAAAAAACAGTTTTAAGAAAAAAAATTTTACTTCAAAAATCTGTTTTTTGGGATTGGTACTTAAGCCGAAGTCCTAATTGAGTTTGTTTATATAGGTCGAACCATTACAAGCATCAGAAGGCCATGCTTTTCCAGCGAAAGTGTCAATTTAAAGGAAATGTTCCAAATTTAGTCGAGTTTTGGAGAAAAAGAAAAACTGAATTCTTTCCCAGCACGCGATGAGCCAATTATAGATTAAGTGTCCTGGCTGGGAGACGCAACATCGTCGTTGCTTGCCGCTGTGGGGGACGGTCCTTGCAACACCTCGCAGAGTACGTCAATGGAGCACAAATGATATTCAGAGCTGCCAATAGCTGGTGTAGAGGCAGCCGGTGCTGTTGTCGAAAACTGAGTGCTAGTGGAAGAGCTGATGCTCAACCCAGTTGTAAAAGGCACCTGCGGATTCTCGACGAATGCAGCCATCAATATGGGAATACGCTGGGGACATTGCCGAGCATGTGCCCTCAGGGGTTCCAGCCTGGTGTTCAAGTCCGCAGGCGTGTCCGATGCAAGTGTCAGACAGAGATTCAACATGCATTCTTCACCGCAAAACAGGCATCGAAGAACAGGTAAGATGCAGTTCATCCAGACTGGTCTAAACGATAGGAACCAAGAGGTACTTAGTTCCCGTAGGCGAGGTGTGCCCAGATGCTGTACCATGCGCTCACGGTATTTGCGCTCAGGAGCGCTTTTGCCATCTCGTTGGTAATTGGGCCGTCCATTGCGGAGGAGAAAAATGACAATCAGGATTCCTGCGATAGAAAGCAGGATCAGCGGAATACCTCCAAAAACGCTTCCCAATACGGAGTGCATAAAATTTGGAATAACTCCGAGGATTGTCTGAAAGGTGCTTAGAAATCCTGACCCTATGGTCTTAAATAGGTGTACAATGCCACTCGTATCAGACATGTTAAAGATACGACCCACCATTTCTGTGAAATGAAAGGGGCAGTTTGTACGTATAAGTGCCTGTATCTCAGTCGAGGTCCTTGCGATTTGAAGATCAAAGGTCTCTCGAGCGGAGGTTAAGGGTACGGTTTGCTGTAAAAGCATGGCTTTCAGTCTGCTCAAAGTATCAATCTGTATAAAGGAAACATTCAACGAAGGCCATAACGGCGCCTCCCTGACTGTATTGATTGGGGGAAACAATACTTGCATACAGCAAGTAACCCTGGAGTTCACAGTGACCAGATAGGCAATGCCCGGAAGCATCCCACAGCAACATTGATCGTTCAGCATCAAGTAACTCCCATTCGAGAGCAGCTTGAATACCGGTGTAATCACGGCTGCTGGAGTCCCTTTCATGTGGCAGGACAAGTTCGCCACTGAGCCATTACAAGCTCCATGCAGGGAAATATCCTGACACATGAGAGAATCGCTTAAAGCGTTCTTGCAATTTGTACCGCTTAAAAACACTTCTCGATCCCCACTCCGGCATCGAAATCTGTATGGTAACTCCCAAGATTCCTTAATGTATTCCTTACCCATTTTCTCATATTTGCATGCCTGCCTTTGCTCAAGGCAATATTGAAACTGAAAAGTAGTGACCGGTAGAGTTATGTGGCCATGGATTAGCTATTCCGTTGATGGTGATTCTGCTACCGTAAATGGTAATCTATCCAACTTTTCAATGCGCAACATTGTATATTTTACTCCCCTTTGTGCCATTTCTACCTGTTTATCTGTTAGATTGTATTCAGAAAACAGAGATGTACTGTTGATAAAACGCCAAGGCACATAGCCTTCAAGCAAAGATTGCAGTGTCCAGCTTAACAACATGATAGAACGTAACTGAGATTGCCCGTGTTGTAATATGGCTAAATCCTGTTCCAGTATGTCTATCGCAGAAGATACAATGTTGCCCAAGGAATATATCCTGGAGGTTAAAGTTGTTAACCCATTATTCACTACTGCTAATGCCTTTTCTAAGTTAATACGGTTTATTTCCTGTATTCTCTCTGCGGCCTCTTGTTGGGATATTTTCCAGTTTTCATTGTAGGCAGCATAAATGTCAGCATATATGAAACATTTCTGACGGGGTTTCCTGGGACCTAATAAAAAATCCCTAAGATCCATGTCTTGTGTGAGTAAGGATAAGTGTTGTTTCACTTCTGTGAGTGTTGAGGTCTCTAGCCAATCAAGGCACAACTTCCCAACACTGTAGGATGTCACTACCCCTGGATGTTCTCTTTGTACATAGCGTGGGTCTGGCCTATGGATATTAAACCCTTCGGTTATACCCCAGAATCTTTTCTGACATGTGTTTGTGTCTAAGGGCCAAACCACCCATTTCTTCCAATTAGGGTCTGATCTATTGTACTGTAAAATGTCATCTAGTGTTGCCCCTTCTTGTGAGGTTAAATTTTGCCACCCCTCCATCTGTGATGGTGTTGGAAACCGAGTTGTGTTCAGGTCCTTGTTTTTGGCTAGTCCAAGACAGGACGTCTGTTGCACAGTGTCATTTAGAAATATCATCTGCTGTGGAATGAGGCACGCTCTAAATAGCGCTTCTGTTCCCTGGACTTGCCAGTCTCTAGAACCCCAGACTGATTTTAAGTCTATTGTGTCCTTCCATAGGTCAAAACCCTGTTCAGACAATTGGGTGATAAAGGAAGCAGAGTATATCTATTTGGTGTTTGTCAACATAATTTTCAGTGCTGATGTCGGTGCAATCTTGTAATAATATGAGGTCGGGTAAGTGATGTTAAACCCTGAAAAATATGAAAATTTCTGTGCAAATGTTTGCAAACTACTTTTAGGTGGTGTAGGGCAATGTTCCCACTGGTGGTACTCAAAAACATTGCTAGGTGATATAGATTTGTGCAAGAAATGATGGCCATAATGTTGGTAACAGTACAATGTGTCGTAGTCTGAAGTACCTTCTAACATTTCAGTGTTCGGAAATGCAGCAGTTTTCTCTAAATCAGACAACATATCATTAACAGTTTCAGAGTCCCAATCATCAGAAAATGTACTTGAGGTAATGATATCACTCAATGAAATTTTAAATACATGGGAAATTTTTAAAAGTTCAGTAGGACCGAATATTTCGAAATCAACCTTGTCCCAAACTATGCCATCCGGAATAGGAACTGCTGTAATGTTCACTGATGACAAGTCTCTCTGCTCATGATGGGACGATTGATGTGGTTTCAGAATCAAATTAACTTTTTGTGTTGCGGAGCTTTGTTGAAGGTATCGTCCATTAATAACCATTCTAAAAGTTATAACTAAGCCTAGCCAGAAAAGAAAAAACAGTATCCCAGTAATTTCCCAGAGTTCTAACCAAGGTGATACCAAGTAAGTCTTTTTGAGAAAGTTCAGAAAGTCTTTAGCTTGCTGTTTGCGTGATTTTTGGGCTGGCGTCGTTTCAGGTTCACTTGGATCCAAAGAAAACGTATCAAAGTTCATGAAGTAGCCAGAAGCAGTTCGATCAATTGTAGGAATTGCATCGGGATTTGTTGAAATCGCATTTTGCTCTTGTCGAGGCATGTTGACGTAGACGTCTGTATTTGGTCTAATTGCAACTTGTGTGTTATTTTGAATTGGATTTTGAAGATGTACTTCCTGTTCAAGGGGAATGAGTTCCATAGCATTGTTGCATAGTCCTTCATTCCGTACAGGAGGCTCTTCGAACGTGATGAGTCTTTCTGTTTGAACTTCTTGGATTGTAGCTAGAGGAGTGCGTCTGCTACTGTGGAGTCCATGAGGCCTACTGTTCAGTATCGGCCACATAGTGTGGTTTGATTAAGTCGATTGAGACAAATCATTTCTCCTTTTTCCCGGCAAGAGGCGGCAAAAGTACAGTTCTTGTTCCTTAAACTGCTAGGTGTTAAGTCTTCACTCACCTGAAATCCAGGTTGTTCAACTTGAGAGATGAGACGACAGTTCTCTATGCCCCCGAAAACCTATGCCAGCCTAAACCGCATATGAAATTCAGTTTGGCTAAGATAGATCTTCAGGGGAAGGGGGAAAATGGGACAAAATAAAAAAAGAACAAAAAAGGAACACTCCACTGTTTGCAGCTCAAGTCGATCTGACTCTTTCTCTGCTTGAGGTTCTCTCTCTGCGTGACGTTCTCTTAATGACTTTGGTAAAATGCTGTCCTTCGATAGCTAGCCATCTATAAATAATATAAAAAATAAATAAAACAACATTTATCTAATTTACTATACTCTTCCTATTACCTCTATTTATTATTTACACTGCATTCACGAAATACCTTTTCTATAATCGTGCTTTTTCATAAAACATGAGCCTTTCCTTTTTTCACAGAAGAGTGATTTCCAAATTACTTTTCTTAATTCTGCTGTGGGAAATAAAATAACGTTATTCACCATCAAATAATATCACCGAGAAATTCTCAAGACTTCCCTCTATCATAGACTTACTAATAATTGCCTTAAAAAAGTCCTATAATTATAGTTCAAAAAATCTTGTGCAAAATGTTCACACTAGTCTTTAATGATGCAGTTCTTTCTTTGAAAGTCAAAGTCTTTTGTTTCCCTTTTTTCTTTATCTCTTGTATTTGTAGGCAAAGTCTCTGGTTTCCAATGGAGTCGATTTTCTATTCACAGTTTAGAAAACCGAAGGTAAGTAAACCTTTACATTGTACATCATTCAAAATATCTGACTTTTCCTTTATGCGCGCTTTTGTTTCTGTAAGCGTTAAAATTAGAAAGACCTTACTTGAGTGTGTGTCTTTTTCTTTTGCTGCAGGTCGGAAGATTTCAGGCGCCGGGACCGGAACGAGGAAGGAAGATTCACTGCGTCGAGGCGTCGCCGTGGGAACCAAGGATGAGATCGGAACTGGAAAGGAGACCGGAAAGGAATTCTCCCTGAAGGCGTGTTGCTGGAGAAACAGGATCCTCGCTGGAAGTCAGGTGAGAGAAAAACAATAACGAGCGCAAGCGCGTCTCGTTTTACTAAGGGGTCTTTTATAGCCACAGGTATGGGTGGGGTTCTTCAGTTAGGGTGGGGTGATGAAAACGTGCCACATATGACTCAGCGCTTGAAGCGGCAACGTGCTGCCTATGCAAATGAGCCCCTGAGCTCCAACACGTGTAAACTGCCCTAAGCTTGGTTTATTCTTTGCACCATGTTCTTTTATTAGTGTCCACAATAAAATTGTTAGAATTGTCTATATTCCTTCTGAACACAGGCTACCAAATAATAAGGAATGTACACCAAGAGGCAACAAGCATGCTTTTGCAACAATAAAATAGAGGGGCAATATTCGTGGCACAAACAATGTATGATATACAACAAAGGGGCTAGATACATAGTAAGGCTGATATTCAATGCACAGTATGAGGTTGAGCTACATTTATAGTAGAAGCCCTAACATAGGACAGGTGCAGGCTTTCTGTATGATGGTCCAAATTCTTTTTTGTCCGCTATTTTCTCTCTGACCAGATCCAGACAGGTCTTGCCGTGTCTGCCTTGACTTCCCCAATGGCGGTCTGTTTCTGGAGGACGTTACTTTGTTGTGTCCTGGATTCATTTAGATCCTGTAAAACAGCCAAACGATCATGGGTATCAAATGGTTTTCTCATCCGCCACTGTGCCTTCACAATCAAGATCAGGTACCCACATTCTTGTCCCAAATAGGACCTCATATGGAGTGACACCCCCTAGAGAATTTCTTGGCTGGTTATTGAGTGCTCATTGTACCCCATATAGATGATTGACCCAACTACCGCCCTTGCCTAATACCCTAGCTGTTAAAGATTGCTTTAGGTCCCTGTTTTTCCTTTCCACTACCAAATTTCCCTCAGGATGGTACGGAGAGGAGTACCGCAATGCTACGCCCATACTTTCCATGGCCTCTTTGTAAGCCTGAGAGCTAAACGCCAGGCCACGGTCAGAATGTAACGTGCCAACTGCGTATGTCCCGATAAAGACTTGCAAATCTTTCATAACAGTTTGAACGTCAGCCGAGCGCTGAGGCCAAACCCATAAGAATCTTGAGCATGAATCCACTGCAAACATGATATACTTGTAAGCCCCATCAGATTGAAAGGGGCCGCAGTGGTCCAGATACACACAAGCGAGAGGGTTGTCTGATTTTAGTAACGGTGTCTGTGCCGGGCGTGTTTTATGGTGGAGCCTTTCATCTGTTGGCAGATGTCACATTTCAAGACATAGTCCTTCGTTTGCTTTGTTAGACCTGGCCACCAGTAGCGCTGTTTCAACAATGAAATAGTCGCTGTAACGCCTGTATGCGCAGAGCCCAAACCCTCTTATGCTGCTAGGATTAAACCTTGCCTACGATCCATATTTGGTATCACTCTATCCCCCTTTCCAGGAATCTGAGCATATGGAATGTTGTTTGCATCTAGCTTGTAGGAGTACTTGAGTGGAAATTTCTTTGGTACTGCTCCGCTGTTTTTGCTTGAAGCAATGACAGAGACCATAATCTAACCGTCTATCCTCGTTTTTGAACGAGTGATTGCAGCTACGGAAGCCATTCGTACAGCCCCCTTCATGGCTTCATCAGCCAATGAATTCCCTTCAACGTGAACGCCATCACGTTGATGACTCAGTGTATGAATCACGTGAGCCCTCGGTAGTTCGTTCGTCAACTCAACTACCTGTTCCCATAGCATTTTATGCTTAATTGTACCATCTTTCGCGTCTTTGAACCCGTTTTGTTCCCAATGATGTAAATATTCATTGTATGATTGTACACAGTAAAAAGAATCACACACTATAAGTGTGGGGAATTCGTGATGCGTATTCACCAGTACTGGTATTAGTGCTTTTAACTCTGCCAACTGAGCCGTGCAGTCTCCTAGAGATTGCGTTTTGGTGCAACTTGGATGGAATTTTCCATCCCGCATGAGACCTTTAACGATTGCACATGCTGTGCTGTATTGTTGCTTACTTCCTATGGCCGGTTGAGCAGATCTGTCAGTGTAAATTATATATTCATACTGATCTAGAGGCAAAATTTCATTTGGTAGAGGATATTCTTGTTCGTATTGCAGGAATGCCTATGTTTTTAGACTTGGATCAAATCTGTAGTCAACATCCGTTGCAGTAAGGGATTTAGCCCATTGTATCCATCTCGGATGTAAGGCTTTAGCATTTGGAATGCTGGCCTTTGTAACAGCTTCTAAAGCTGGTACTGGGGTCACGACTATTATGCATTTTCCCTGAGCCAGGGCTCTTTCTCTTGCTACAGCGGTCTGAACTGCTGTCAGGATTTTTTCTGTTGAAGTGAAACGCATTTCTGCGTTTGTGTACAGGTGTGATTTGTAAGCGATTGGTACTGTTTCTCCTTCTTTGAAGGTTAAATAAGTGTACCCGCATTGACCCGCTATTACACGGATCACTAAGTTGCGTACGTTTACTCGCGTCTGTAGGTGTTTTGAAGCTATCATGCCTTCTTGTAGTGAACGTAGGATGTTTGTGTGTTCCTGTGTCTATTGTCTAACTGAAAAGTCACATTTTATTAAATCGTAGAAAGGTTTTACTCTTTCTGCGTAATCCAAAATGTATGGTCTGCCGAAATTTAGGAATGCCAGTATTGATTGTAATTTTTTTAATGATTTTGGAGGTTGGAGCAGCGCACACTTTTCTAAAAAGTTAGCTGCCAGACTTTTCCCTTCACTTGACAGCTCATGTCCTAAAAACAGGACATTGAGGTGGGCGATTTTTGATTTTTTTAAATTAAATTTGTAGCCCTCAGAGGTGAATCCCATAATTATGGTGCTCACCCTGGTCAAGTGCCTTTTTAAGTCATCGTCCATCAGATAAATATCATCCACATAGGACAATGCTTCCTCATCAAAATTTTGGAGTAACTCAGTTACTCTTGCTGAAAATACCCCCGGGCTATTCTTATACCCTTGAGGGAGACGACTAAATTGTCGCTGGGACCCCAGCGCTGAGAATGCAGTCAAATACCTGCTTTCAGGTGCTATATTTTGGCAGAACAATCCATTTGAGATATCAAGTGTCGTTTTGTATTTTTTCCGCACAATGTTATTCATTAATGCGGCACTGTGTGCGTTTTGGACAGCGAATGTCTTTGTGCATGTGTTTAAATGTCTGTAATCTAAAACTAGACAATATGAGTTGTCCGGTTTTGATACGGGAAACAACGGATTGTTCATTGGTGAGGTGCATGTTTCAATCACCCCTTGGTATTCAAGTTGATCTAAGATCTCCCTGACCTGTTTTTTAGCTTCTTGCTTTTTTGGATATTGTCTCTGTGCATTTGGTGGAACTTTTAACGGGATCACGTGGTGGGCTGAATCTTCATCCCATTCAGCATGATTTTTGTACAATGCTGGAGCTAGGGCAACTGCCCACTCCTGTGCATATGCATGTTTAATGTGTATGGGAACGAGGTCGGAAAATGCTGGAAAAATTACCGTTTCTCCCCTAGGGCACTCCATAACGAATGCTGGCGGCCAATCTTGTTCAGCTAATAGGATGTCATAACCAGATGATAGGTTTTTCCAAAAGAGACCTTTAACTTTCCTGGGCTTGTCCCCCTCCATTTGGAGTGTTATTTCGTGTAACTTATGTGGGACGCTCACCCTTGTATCTGGTGTTTCCGCCGTGATGTAATCATTCAGGTCCGCTGTCACCAGAAATTCCATCAGGTTCTGGCGAGCTATTGTTACTTCTGCCGCACTGTCTAGCATCGTTTGAGCCCATTCCCCGTTCAGAAGTTGAGTCCTCAGAATTCTGGGCATGTCTGATCTTTATGCCTGCAACTTTCTTCTTCTTAAACTGAGGTTTTGATTTTGGCTTTTCTTCTTTTTTGGAAATATAGTCTTGAGCGTGCTGCTTGTCTCTGGACTTTGTACGCTCTTCTTTGTGTTCTGACCGTCCTTCTCTCTCTGAGCTTTTTGTCGAGCCCTGAAAGGTTTCCTAATATTATCCCTATTCCTAAGGTTGTACCTCTTTTCAGAGGGCTCCTGTGGGGGAGATCTGCCTCGGGATTGAGATCTGTTTCCTTTAAAGTTTTGTTGTTTTTTATTATCTCACTTCTTTTTAGAAGAAGCAGGTGTCTGCTTTGAAGTGCCCTTTTCAGAACTGCCTATCAGTTGTGGTTTTAATGCTTTTCCACCTAAACTGTCTCTGCTTAATTCTGCATATGCAGTTTCAATTATTTTAGGTAGTTCGTGTTGTTGATCTAACGGACCAAACTCCCTTAGGCGTTGGCGGATTGCCACTGAAGCTGCTTCCCCTTTAATATTAGCTAGTATTATGGCGGATACCTGGTCATAGTTACCTAGTAACTTCATCCCTAAGTTTAGGGCAGGCTCTGCTCCGTACTCGTTTTGTATTTGTCTTAATACATCTGGTACTACAGCTAAAGAAGGAATACCATGAGTTCTGGTATATATGGCAGCAAAGACTATGCCCCAAGTGGTACAATCTTCTACTTGTGGTGTTATCCCCATGGGCAAGCAGATTGTTAGCATTCTGTGTTTTTCATATGGGGTAGTATTCAGGAATACTGCCTCGAGCTGAGTTATTTTCTGAGCTACCCAGAATGGCATTTGTTCACGTTTTGTGGGCATTTTACCCATTACCGCGTGTAATGTTTGTGGAGTGATTTAGTTGCTGTACCCTGAGACTGAGTACCATTTGTTGCAACTGTTGTTGGTTGGACTGTGAAAGTCCTCATGACGAATTGTGTCAAGTTTCTGTAGATTTTGATTAAATCTTTGTGTTGTATGAGTAAGTCTACCTGTGGCATTGTTTCAATGTCAGGATGTGGTGTGTAGGCTGCTAATATCGGCCATGTTGCCCCCTCTCCTCCGAGCGGGCCTAATCTTACTCTACTTCTTATGTGGGGTAGGGCGCCTTTAAACCAGAATAAATGTTCCTGGTACGTGAGTGGAACCTCTACGTCCTCGAATGGACCATATTCCACTGGTGCATCTCCTTCTGTATAGTAGTGAAATGTGTGCGTTCTTGCATCTGCTTCTGGGAATGTAACCCACAAGTAGAATACCTCTGTTTTGTTGGATTTGTATGCCTCAATCACGAAAGCTACTAAGCCCTAGTTTGCAAACCATTTTCTAATAGTTTCAGGGTGATTGTATGTCTGAATTTAGGTGCAATTTGAATTGCGTTTGTATCTGAGACGTGTAGATTTACTACTGGGTTATTTCCGCCCTCAGTCATTTTTAAAACAGAGAAGTTTGTTCAAGGGAACTAAGATAAGGTTTTATTTGCACAATTTAGGAACACTGTGTCCTTCAAGCTTGATTAACCAACAGCTAATAAATAGGATTTTTTCGCCTACTCAGCTGTGGCGGAATTTGTGCCCACCCACTCCAGACGTCTCTGATGTATGTGAGTAGGGGTCTCTGAGAATAGCACGACTGAACTACTCAGATTCTACTGTTAAATAAGTACCCAACCAACGTTGGGCGCCATGTCGTGTAGTTCCTATATATAACCTATACAGAATCTCTGCGTTCGGATAACATGAACTGTGGGCTTGGTGGCAGACTGACTCTGAACACCCCCACCGAAAATGTTAGCCTGTTGGCATTATCTAGCTCACAGTGCCACTAGAGCCTCCTCTTATCGGGGAGAGAATAGTTTCTGGCAACCTTAGAACATAACAACCCTGATCCCTCAGGATCGTGGAAACAATGTACTACTTTTCGCTCAGTCACTCGTGCTCACTTGTTCGGTCTCAGAGAATTACACAGAAGAAACAGTCGGGCGTGTTACAATAAGTATTTATTGCACAGTTGTTCTTCTAGTGTAAAATAGATGTGCTGCAATAATTGTTAGACAGTAGCAGATATATATAATCAGCAGTATAGTGAATATAAATGGATAGTACAGTTCTACCATTTTGCAATAATCATAAATGCATACATGGATATAAACTGCATGATAAAAGAGAGCGCGTACTCCTACGATGCCTATCTAGATGTACCTAAGTGTACCTAGCATGTGAGTAGGTATGAAGCCAAGAATCCCTCTAGGATTTAGTCTAACCCCATTACCTGAAGAGAGAGAGTGTGGGACCCCGTCCTGGTCTCGAGTTGGACACCCCGCAAGGGATGTGTTAGACCACTGTCAGCTGGAGCGTCTGCATGCAGGAGCCTCAGCGTCTCTGGTCAGTGTGTCGGCCTGGAAGTCTCGGTTCCCTCTAACTAACACTAGCAAGATGTGTTGTATTTATGCAGAAAGTATCTAGGGTTCCTTTGTCCCTTGTTTCTTGTGTTAGCCATTGTTGGGTTTGAGGATGACGTATGGGATGAACCTTGTACGTGGATATTATGCAGGTGGTGTAGCCCCAGCCTGGTTTCCAAGAACCCTTATGAATATTCATTCATACTGTGTGAGTCTATTGATGACGTTATAGGACACTATTGTTCAGGGAGAAACCCTCCTTCTGCGCCCAGGACTAGAACTAGGTAAAGGTTCAATCCTAAAAGGTCCGTTACTGTGTAGTGTAGGGGAGGAAATGTAGGTGAAGGTGTAAGATATTACCCAGGCCTATATTAGGGTACCTATATGAATCATAACACAGCCTGATTGGTCCTCTCCAGTCAGGTGTAATTTGCTTCCAGTGGCACAGTGAGCAAGGGACCTGCATCTGGGCACACCTTTCACCACTTAGAACATTACACACAAAAGGTAACACTAAAGGTGACAAGAGGAATGCTTTTAGTGAATCTCACCACTGGCAATCACTCGGGATATCATTCTAACTCATCGTTCTTTTGCTCACTAAGCCCCCTCAGATTAGAGCAGTTTTAGTGTTACCCAGCTTTATGTTATTCTATCATGTTGTGTTGTTTTTCATTTTGCTACTTTATGTTATGTTATGTTATCTGATCTGGCATTTGCGGAGCATCTGTATGTTAATCACATTGTTTCATGGCACTGATGCCATTCAACTAAAGTAGCCTTGGAAAAATTAAATACCAACTCAGCCACATAGGAAAACAAGTGCATATCTGACTCAAAATCCCATCGAAATACTGTCTTCAGAAGAAATCATTCCCATCAGAAAATCTGTTCCATAGTAAATGCTTCACATCAGGAATGAGGAACGGAAGTGAAACAATGCCTATTGGGGCTTGCCCCTTTATTGAATATTTTACCGTAGGAGATAATGAACATGATAACCAGTGATTGATACGAATACATGTACACTCAATCTAGTAGGGCAAACACTGAAGCAAATATAAAATAAGCTGAAATTAACATGACTTTATCAAAAAAGAACATGGCAAGTACTTAAATGAATTTGGTATCTAGCCACATAATCTGGCAACAAAATCATACATAGCAAAACCAAAGGAGATGATGGACGGAGTGTTGAACATTGCAAGCACTCACCCCCAGTCAACTGATCTGGGTTTAATCCATCATCATTCTTTAGCTCACTCCGCCACCCCAGTTCAGACATGGCCATATGCAAATCAGTCTGACCCTGTGCCTCATGGGAACAGTCCAGCCCGAACTGCCAAGCCATGTCTTCCCTGGACCGGAAACAAGCATCCTGGGAACGGTTTCTGGCTTACAGCCGTCATCAGCCAGGCTATCTTGAATCCAGTGGCAAAGTGAGCAAGGGACCCACGTCTGGGCATACCCTGCCAACTTAGGGCAAACATAGCAAAACCAAAGGAGATGATGGACGGAGTGTTGAACATTGCAAGCACTCATCCCCAGTCAACATGATCTGGGTTTAATCCATCATCATTCTTTAGCTCACTCCGCCACCCCAGACATGGCCATATGCAAATCAGTCACCCCGAGTGGGACGGGTATGCCCAGACGTGGGTCCCGTGCTCTCCATGCCACTGGAATCAAGCTAACCTGGCTGAAGAGGGGTGAAACCCCGAAACCGGTCCTAGGATGCTTGTTTCCAGTCCAGGGAGGACCTGGCTTGGCAGTTCGGGCTGGACTGTTCCCATGAGGCACAGGGTCAAGACTGATTTGCATATGGCTGGGTTCAAACTGGAATGGCACGGTGAGCAAAAAAACGATGGATTTAGGCCCAGATCTCTGTACTGGGGTGAATGTATGACATTGTTCTGCATTCTGTCCATCAACTGTTGTTTTTGCAACAAAATCATACACCCACAGCTCATTGAATGAAAGAGTGCCACCCAGCCCATACCTGGGTCAGAGCACAATATCTGACACATATCATCAACTCAGAGTCTGGTCTGCGACAGAAACCTCAGAAGCATGCCGAAGCCACCCATACTAGAGATTATTTTGAGGCAATACTAGTGGTAAATTATGCGCTTAGCAATAACAACAGCATAACCTAATTTAGATGATTATAGGAATCAACTAAAATGAATACGGTTCTCATGAAATTGATACTCAACATGGTGAAGTGAATATGACAAGCAACTAAACACATTTCATACAATTTCATAGGAATTTGACATGCTGAAATTCACATGAGAGAAACTGAAATAATATGACATCTAAGATCCAAGATGAAATTAATCTAACAAGCACTAAATTGACCATGACTCGATATGAATATAACTCATTGAATTAAATATGGCATACGCTTAAATCAATTACATTTTGAAATTAATAGGAAAATCGTTGAAATATAAATAGTTTGCTGAAAAGAATATGGCTCAGAAAATTAGGACACATGCTAAAAAAAAGGGAGTGCACTCAGAACAAGCATCAGCAAAGCTAATAACAAGCCACTACCTAAGTGTGCAATAAAAAAAATTCTCTGACCTGGCAGTTTTTCTAATGATAATAATTACAAACCTTTCAGTTGGGCCATGCATTTTAATTTTTGTAAAGGAGACATTAATAAATAACCACCCAACAAGCCATTCAAATCACAGGCAGCAAGTATCATTTAAAGAGTTTATAACAGAACTTCAAAAAAGAGACGGGAAATAGATCTCCATCTAACTGGACATCCGAAATGTAGACAAGGGTATTTAAAGTTAATATAAAATTTAAAAAGACATAAGTTGAACAACCTTTTTCACAGAAGAGAAATGAATTGTTATTAGGCAGGTGTGAACAATATGCACAAACTTTGAACAGTCACTCAAATTGAAAGGAATCATGTGAATAATTTAACTGACCAAGGGATGGTGCTCGCTGACCAAAAGCCCCTCTTTGTATGTATAACATATTTGTTTTTTTGAAAAACAGTAGTCTGGTGAGCTGTCTCAAAGGCCGGACCTAAGAATGGATGGGCAGGTGTTAGAAATGGGGGGCTCTAGTTGGCAATGGTTTGCACCTTTGTAGGGTCCCTTCTTCCTAGTCAGGGTAAGAGAGTTACACTCCTAAAATAACCCCTGCCACCCGCTTGGTAGCTTGGCACGAGCAGACAGGCTTATCTCAGAGGCAGTGAATAAAGTATTTGCACATAACCAACAGTAATACAGTGAAAACACTACAAAAGGACACCACACCAGTTTAGAAAAATATCCAATATTTTTATATATCCAAAACAAGACCCAAAACGATAAGAATCCAACATACAGTACTTAAAAATATATACTTTGCAAGATATCCTAAAAATTGCAGAAATATTTCAAAACACAGTTCTTACGAGGCGGTAGCTTCGTCCGAGGCTACCGCGATGCTGAAAACAACAGAGTCTAACAGTTCCAGCTGACCGCGTCGGTACGGGCCAGCGAAAGCGTGGACAGACTCGTGAACAGTACCTTTCTCGTTGCTGCTGGCAGGTTGGTGCGAGCCGGTCGTGGCAACCATTGCGGTTGCATTGCAAAACGGAAGCGGTGCAGGGTGTGGTGCCCTCACGATGCGGTGCAGGCAGCGGCTCAATGACGATCATCCAGACAGCATCAGTTAGACAAAGGCTTACGGTGCAGGGCGAGGCGGTGCTCGAATCAGTGCTGGTAGGTTGCGGTGCAAGCGACAAAGCCGGTTGGTGGGAGCTGGCGTCGGTCGGCCCAGACAGCTGTGTGTGATGAGGCGGTGTGTCGTGAAGCCTGCGAGCGGTGCCCCCAGCCACGATGTGGTCACGGGTGTTGAAGTCAGCAGCAGCGGAGGCATCGGTGAGACAAGGATGGCAAAGTGAAACGAGGCGGTGCGGAGTGCAGTGCCCACATGTTCCGGTGCAAGCAGCGGCTCGGTGGTGGCAGCGGCAGTCATCGTTGTTGGTGAGACCAGGGTTGCGGTGCGAGATGTGGACGGTGCCCTCTGCGGTGCCATCAGGACACAGAGCCAGTGACGGAGTCGGTTGTGTTTCCCTTCTCTGTGGCAACTGAAACAGCGGTTCCAGAATTGGTACCTTGAGGTTGGTGAAGTATTTGCAGTCCCTGAGACTTCAGAACAGGAGGCAAGGTCTACTTCAAGCCCTTGGAGATACTCAGCACAAGTAAAGAAAGTTCAGTCCAGTCCTTTCACTGCCCAAGGCAGAAGCAGCAACTGCAGACCAACCCAACAAAGCAACAACATAGCAAAGGGGCAGTACTCCTCCTGGCAGCTCTTCCAGCTCTTCTTCTTGACAGGTTCCTTGATTCCAGCGAGTTCTAAAGTTCTGGGGTCTGGGCCCCAATATTTATACTCAAAATTCCTTTGTTCTCTCAGTCAGAGAGTGTCTGAGCTTAGTTCAAACCCATTCTTTCCTCTATGGCCCAGCTTCCTGGCAGGAGGTGGAGACAGCATTGTTCAACGCAGACCAGGCCCATTCAGGTGCAAGGAAATCTCCTCCCACTACTCTAAATGCAGCCCAGGTATATTCAGCCAGCCCTGACTCATCCAGGAAAGGCAGGACACACCTCGACCCCCCAGTGGCTGTCTTAAGAGAATGCACATCCCCAGCCCCTGTCACTCCAAAGCCAGACAGTCAATCCAAAAACCCATCAGAGGCACACAAAATGGCTAAGCAAGAAAATACATACTTTCTAAAAGTGGTATTTACAAACACAGAACATAAAAATCATCTTTACTAAAAGATGCATTTTTACATTCTGAGTCCAGGCATACTAAACTCTATTTTCCTATCTGGTCCCAATGAGAAGTTATATTTATAAGATGTTATAAATAAACTCCCATTCTTTCCTATGGGACAGATAGCCACACCACCAGGACATGTCACCCACACCAGTCTGTCCTAACTTTAACATACACAGTACCCTGCCCACAGAGGTACCTTGGGCCTACCTTGGGGGTGACTTATATGTAAGAAAAGGGAAGGTTAGGGCCTAGACCCTGCGGTGGCAGGTCTGAGTTACCTTTACAGGGCTACTTCTGTGGGTGGCACAATCAGTGCTGCAAGCCCACTAGTAGCATTTGATTTACAGGCCCTGGCACTCTCAGTGTACTTTACTAGGGATTTACTAGTAGATCAAATATGCCAATCATGGAAACACCAATCCATAAGACAATTTACGACAGGAGCACTTGCACTTTAACACTGAACAGAAGTGAGAAAGTGCGCAGAGACACTAAACCAGCAAAAACAGAGTCAAAACCGGGAGGTCAGAAAGCAAAAAGACAGGGGAAACACGCCAAAAGATGCCAAGTCTAACACATGTCCCCTCCAGCTAAAAGTAGGGAGAACCACCCAACCTCCTGGGAGTTCTCTTCACTAAGGCGGAAGAACCTGGACAGACCATCAGCGTTGGCGTGTTCTGTGCCAGGGCGGTGTTCCACTGAAAGTCCATTCCCTGTAGGGAGATGGACCACCTCAACAGTTTCGGGTTCTCACCCCTCATTTGCATCAACCATCTGAGGGGCCTGTGGTCTGTCTGAACTTGTAAGTGAGTCCCAAACAGGTAGGGTCTTAGCTTCTTCAGTGCCCAGACCACAGCAAAAGCTTCTCTTTATATGGCACTCCACCTCTGTTCACTGGGGAGTAGTCTCCTGCTAGGAAGACTACAGGCTGGTCTAGGCCCTTTTTGTTCAGTTGTGAGAGAACCACTCCCACACCATGCTCTGAAGCATCAGTCTGCACTACGAATTCCTTGGAGAAGTCGGGTACCTTGAGCACGGGAGCCATGCACATGGCTGCCTTCAGGGCATCAAAAGGTCTCTGGCAGGACTCAGTCAGATCACCTTCTTGGGCTACTTCCTGGAAGTCAGCTCTGTTAAGGGGGCAACAATTGTGCCATAGCCCTTAACAAATCTCCTGTAGTAACCGGTGGGGTCTGAAAAAGGCTCTCACCTCTGTCTGGGTCTTGGGGGGCTCCCAAGTCAGAATGGTGTCAATCTTGGGCTGTAGGGGCGCCACCTGGCTGCTTCCTACCTGGTGTTTCAAGTTCACCACAGAGCCCTGCCCAATCTGGCACTTACTGCCCTTGACCATGAGGCCTGCCCTTTGCAGAGCCTTCAACACTTCCCAGAGGTGCTGCAAGTGTTCCTCCCAGCTGGAACTGAACACAGCAATGTCATCAAAGTAGGCAGCACTGAAATCTTCCAGTCCAGCCAACACCTGGTTCACCAACCTCTGAAAGGTGGCAGGGGCATTCTTCAATCCAAAGGGCATCACCCGGGATTGGTAATGCCCGTCTGGGGTTGAGAAAGCTGACCTCTCCTTGGCCCATCGGTTAAGGCAATCTGCCAGTACCCAGAAGTCAAATCAAACGTGCTGAGGAACTTGGCAGCTCCCAACCAATCAATGAGCTCATCAGCTCTGGGGATGGGGTGTGCGTCAGTCGTGGTGACGGCATTGAGCCCACTGTAGTCCACACAAAACCGCAGTTCTGGAGTGGCACCGGGTGCAGCAGCCTTTGGGAGAAAGACCACTGGACTGGCCCAAGGACTGTTAGAGGGCTTTATCGCCCCTAATGCCAACATCTTAGAGACCTCCTCTTTGATGCTGGCCCTGACCCGGTCAGTCAACCTGTAAATCTTGTGTTTTCACAGGAGGGCTGTCACCAGTGTCCACGTCATGGGTTCACCAGTGAGTAACACCTGGGGTCAGAGAGAACAGTGCGGCGTACTGTCCCAACAACTGGTGACAGTCACCCTGCTGCTCTGTGGTCAGTGTAGGGGAGAGGATCACACCTTCTACCGACCCATCATGCTCCTTGGTGGACAGGAGGTCAGGGAGAGGTTCACTCTCCTCTTCCACCCCATCATCTGTCGCCAAGAGCATGCTCACTTTGGACTTCTCAAAGTGAGGCTTGAGGCAGTTCACCTGGAGGACCCGTAAAGGGTTCCTGGGAGTCTGCAAATTCACCAGGTAGGTGACATCACTTTTGCACTCCACCACCTCAAAAGGCCCAGTCCACTTGTCCTGCAAGGCACAAGGTTCCCTTGGGCCATGACCCACACTTTCTGGCCAGGATGAAACTCTACCAGGGTGGCATTCTGGTTGTACCAGCATTTCATCTCCTTCTGGCTTGCTTCCAGGTTCGCCTGAGCGAGTTTCCTGAAGCAGGCAGTTTGGTTTCTGAAGGCCAGCATGTAGCTAGATACTTCCTGGGCAGTTTTCCTGGGAGCTGCCTCCCAGCCTTCCTTAACCAAACTAGGAGGTCCTCTCACAGGGTGCCCATACAGAAGCTCAAATGGACTGAACCCTAGATACTTCTGTGGTACCTCCCAGTATGCAAAGAGAAGGCATGGCAAGAGGACGTCCCACTTACACCTCATGGGTTCTGTTAGACCCTTGATCATGCCCTTCAAGGTTTGGTTAAATCTCTCCACCAAATCGTTACCTTGTGGATGGTAAGGAGTGGTGAACTTGTAGGTTACACCATACTCCTTCCACAGGGATGTCACATACTTAGATATGAAATTGGTCCCACGGTCAGAAACCACATCTCTGGGGAAACCCACGCAGGAAAAGATCCCCATTAATGCCTGGCCCACCACTGGTGCCATCGTTGTCCTGAGAGGGATTGCCTCAGGGTGGCATGGTCCACCAAGATCAGGATGTACCTGTTGCCCATGGCTATCTTGGGATCAAGTGGACCCACAATGTCCATCCCAACCCTTTTAAAAGGGGTTCCAACAACTGTAAAAGGTTGGAGAGGAGCTTTACACTTCCTCCCACTCTTACTACTTGCCTGGCAAGTTTGGCAAGACCTGCAATGTTCATCTGACTGCCTTCGCATTTGGTGCCAAAAAAAGTGGGTGACAAGCCTGTCAAATGACTTGTCCCACCCCAAAAGTCCTGCCAAAAGCACGTCATGAGCCAGACCCAGTAGGAAGGTCCTTAAACGTTGGGGTACCACCAGCACACGGGCTGACCCAGGCTCAGCGACCTTAGGCTCGCTGTACAGGACACCATTCTCCCAGTAGATCGAGTGTGATCCAGGCTGGTACCTTGAGCCTACCTTAGGGGTGACTTATATGTAAGAAAAGGGAAGGTTAGGGCCTGGCAAGTGGGTGCACTTGCCAGGTCGACATGGCAGTTACAAACTGCGTGCAGACTCTGCGGTGGCAGGTCTGAGTTACCTTTACAGGGCTACTTCTGTGTGTGGCACAATCAGTGCTGAAAGCCCCCTAGTAGCATTTGATTTACAGGCCCTGGCACTCTCAGTGCACTTTACTAGGGACTTACCAGTAAATCAGATATGCCAATCATGGAAACACCAATCCATAACACAATTTACAACAGGAGCACTTGCACTTTAACACTGAACAGCAGTGAGAAAATGTGCAGAGACACTAAACCAGCAAAAACAGAGTCAAAACCGGGAGGTCAGAAAGCAAAAAGACAGGAGAAACACGCCAAAAGATGGCAAGTCTAACAACAGGGTTAAAAACCAAATGTGTAGGCCTATATAGTGTACCACATGCTGGAGAAACCGTGGTGCAGGTTGCATCAAGCTGGTAGGAAGGCTCAAAGTACTGTCAGAAAGAAAATGAATATCGGACAGAGATATAGGGACGTATGCTCAGAAGAGAATGGAGATAGTTATACTTGGTGCCAGCTCAGAAAAACTGGTTTCAATATCTGTAAAATGAGATGCTGGCTAGGTAAAAAGAAATTAATGGTGAAAACAATTGTAAGATTAAAAATAGCAACCTCAAAATATCCGAGGTTAAAGCTTAGAGATAAATAGTTAAGGCTCGGAAAAAGTGTGGAGGAGGTAAAAAAAAGCAATAATAGACACAAAAAGCAAGGGTGCTCAACGAGAAAAACTGGCTTTTCAAAAAAAATAGAGGGGCTGGTTTAAAGAAATAGGGACGTTGACTTATGATACAAAAAAAGGAGGCGCGTTAGAAACAGCTCAGACAAGGCCAATATATCTCATCTCTCATCTCTCTTCTTCTCCCTCAAAGGAGCCATCTTTAAAAGGCCAGGCTATTGGTTTCGACATTGCTTTTTTATTGTCAGCTGCATGCAAATGTGTGCATCATGTTGCATGCACAAGCATGGTCGGCAATCTTGCAATGGCTCTCCTACAGAAGAAAACGAATTTCAAAATGTATATAAGTGCGTTGTGACGCATCCATATGTGATCGCTCGTGACCATTTTTAATTTACAGTTGTACATGAAAGGTAAATTGAAAGTTAAATAAAGTGAAAAAATATTGCACATCAGGTTAAAAAAAAAATAGGTAACTAGTAGCATGGTTAGACTTTTTACCTTCCAAGCCCTCCTAAAATTTTTAATAGGAAGTGGGACAGTGAGAGGTGGACTAAAATCAAAGGGGCATATTTACAAAACCCGTTGCATCGCTTTTGCACCACGCAACGTGTTGTAAGAGCGACGCAACTCAAAAATGAGATTTAGGTAGCCATGCAAGGCCACCATGGTGGCCCTGAGTGGCTTCATAAATCCAGAGTAAAGCAACACAGTGCAAATCACTGCATTGCCTTACTCTGCACCAGGAAGGCATTACATGGGTGTTGCGTGAGTGCCACTTCAATGGATTTTGATGCACTCCCAGATTTACTAGAAGTGGTAGACCTGGAAATGTGCCAAAAACCTATGCCTCCTCAGGGGAGGCGTAATGAGGAGAAATATCTTTATTTCTCCTCATTGTTTCCTCTTTCTATGTGTGCTGCATTCTGCTGCACACATAGAAAGAGAAAAATGCCTTCAGGGGATTGTTTTTCTGCAGGAAGGTGTTCCTTCCTGCACAAAAATAATCCATCTTACACTTCAGGCACCCTTGACCCATGGTGTAAGGGTAGCTCCGTTGGCACTAGGCAGCCAGATCGGGTGCCAACGCAGATGAAAAGGCAGGAATGCACCATATTCTTTTAAATTCAGCATATTCCTTCCCTTTCTTTGTCACACAGAGCAGCGCTACACTGTGTGACACTCACAGAAATCTGGCCCAAAGCATTTGGAGCCCTGGTGGCAATTTTCAGCTGCTGGACCCTCATAAAAAAATACTTTTAACAAAAATTAAAACAGGGCGGGGAGGTATGAAAAGAAAGCCTGCTGTGCGTGGGCAAGGAAACACATGCCCTCCCATGGAGCGCTACTAGTAAAGAAAAAAGAGAGACCCTCAAAGCAGCAGTGAAAGGTTACAACTCATCCAATCAGAATGCTGCGAGACTGAAATGCTCTTGGGTAGGACAAACACAAGAATAGGGAGGAAAGGCATCAAATCAAGAGCAGACTTCAAAAGATAGATAACAAAGCCATCCAATTATGAGGAAAGGGCTACCCCAAAGCCCCCCATAATATATATTCATTGGAAACATTGTTTTTGGACACCTTATAGCGCAGGGCTGCAGGTGGCTTGTTTTTGCTCTTTGAAGCAAGCTTGAAGGTGGCATGCTTCTTGGGTCTTAGTTCCGTGTTGGGTTCCGTCCTCGCCATCTAATGCTTGGATGGTGGCATTTGGCAAGGCCTTTCATTGATTGCAGGTGGGTTACCAAAACTAATGCCAACTGCAGGTGGTTCAGCGCGCCATTTTGCAGCAGGCTTTAACTTGGTTTCTATTCTGGGTTATATACTTTAGCTAGATCCTTTCACTTTTTACCAGTTAGTTAGGAAACATGGAATTTGTTGCGATGATGTGACTGCACCTGTACTATGAAATGTATAAATATGCCCACCATCCAAAAGTCTTTGTGGGCTGGCCTTTTTGTAGACAAATGCTTGTGCACCTCTGAAAATACAGTAACAACCTGTTGGATTTCTTAGCATGCAGAAGAACATTCGAAAACTTGCCTAAAAATTGCAAAAACAATTGAAAAAAAGAGTTCTAATTGATCATCGATTATTTTTAACAAAACTATTCCAGTACTACCATTTTCCTAATTCCTGGTTGAATGTAATTTATTGCCACTTCTTCACCAAACTTCGACGCTTTTCCATTTTATATGACATTAATATATTATGATTTCTTTTTGGGTTTCGTTGGGTTTGCACATTTTATTAATACACTCAACAATTTATACTGAACGGCTTCATATTCAATCTGTCTCAGTAATCCAAATGAAAAAGGAATGATAACAATTAACTGTGAATGGCAGGGATTTTTTTAATTCCACATGTGGATACTCCGCGAATGAACGTGGGTTACAGATATATACATGTATATAGTGTGTTTGTATTCAGTTTTCCTTGTGGATAAAATACACATTGCAACAAGAATGCCTGAGAGCAAGATAATTAGCATCATATGCTGGAGTTTATTGTTATGTTATGTGTATTTGTAGAGCACACTATCACCCTCGTGGATACCAGGGTCCTGATCAAATGTGTGTGCCTAGTCTAGCTTTTAATCAAAAAGCCAGGACTTCAGCTTCTTGCAGGACTCAAGAAGAAAGGAGGAGGCTTTGATGTGTATTGGAAGGTTGTTCCATGCTTTAGGAGTGATGTACGAAAAGACCCTGCCTCCATATCTGTTTATGTGTATTTGTGGGCTTTATGTGAGTCGGATTCCGGCAGAGCGGAGGTGTCCGGGAGTTGGTAAAAAGAGATGCGATTGTGCAGGTAGGTGGGGCCTGTGTTGTGTTGAGCTTGAACTGTGTGTGTTTGTGTATCGGCAGCTGCGAAGTTCCCTGAGATGTGGTGTGATGTATGCTCTGTGTGAGAGATTGAGGATAAGTCTGGGTGCCGAGTCCCGGATTGTTTGTAGTCTTCTGTGAGTTGCTTGGTGATTCCGGTGTAGGTGTTCCTGTAATCCAGATTGCTGGTGATGAGGGTGTGGGTGATAGTTTTTCTGTGGCTGCTTGGGAGCCATTTGAAGCATTTCTTCAGTATCTTCAGGGAGTGGAAGAAGGTTGCTTTGATGACATTGTCTTGTGCAGTCACGCCAAAATTGCTGTCAATGATGATCCCTGGCGTGGGTGCAGGGGATGGGTGTGAGTCCAAGGTCGGCCGGCCACTGGGTGGAGTCCAATGACAAGGTGTTCTTGCAGAAAATCACTACTTCTGTCTTGTTGGTTGTGAACCTGAGACAGTTGAACTTCATTCAATTGGCCACTTCGGTCATTAAGGAGGTGATCTTGGTCTTTGTGTTTGTGGTCTTGTCAGAGAGGGAGAGTATGAGTATCATGGTGTCAGCATAGGAGAGGATGTTGCATGTCTGTGCATGACACTGGCCAGAGGGATCATGTATGCGTTCTAAAGGGTAGGGCTGAGGGATGAGCCTTGAGACACTCCACAGATGCAGGTTTCCAAGGAGTATGGTGCCAGGCTGACAGTGTGAGTTCTATCTATCAAGAAAGAGCAGATCCAGAGGAGAACGCACATTGGAGGCCATTCTTGTGTAGGCATCTCATGAGAATGGAATGGGAGACCGCATTGAATGCTGCTGAGAGATCCAAGAGGATGAGGTTCACCGCATTACTTCTGTCTCGGGTCATACAGATGTCATCTTTGGTGGCGATGAATGCTCTTTCTGTACTTTGGTTGGTCTGAAGGTGGATGTCCAGAAACTGGTGGTTGCTGAGGTGGTCAGTAAGGCATCCGTTGTTGAGTTTTTCTAAGACCTTGGCAGGGTACCGTAGGAGAGAGCTTGGTCTGTAGTTTGAGAGCATGGCAGGGTCCGCGGAGGGTTTCATGAGCCAGGCAATGACAGAGGTGTGTTTCCAAGTGTCTGGTAATGGGGTACAGGTGATGAAGACATTGAGAATGTGTGGTAGAGCTTCCTTGATAGATAGGAGTTCTTTGGTGAAGACATGGTGGAGACTGGGGTCTGATGGGGCCCTAGAGTGGTTGGGCATCAAGCTAGTGATGGTCTCATTCATGATGATAACTGGCCACAAGGTCAGGGTTATTGTGGATTTGATTACAGGTTCCTCAAACCCCTAACTGGTCCCACAATACCAAGTGATCTGATTGGCTGGCCACAACATAAAGAAAAATGTTGCAGCTGCCATTACAAGACAGAGGGACCGCGTCCCCATGTCCTGGGATTATTTAAAAAAAATATACAGAGCACTCCCGCTGGACCCAGCACAGCCTTCCTCGAGGTACCGCAGGACTCCCTTGGAAGTAATTGTACTGCAAGACCGCACAAGCTTTAATCCGTAAAGCTTGCACTATTTTGCAGTACCAATGGTGGCACTTAAGCTGCTGTACCAAAGTGCCATGATACCACAATTGTTTTTTAAACTGTGGGATGTGGGTCAATGATGCGATTTAACTTGTCTTGATTGATATTATATGTGAGGTCATAAGCAGTGCTTGGCGGGTGCCCAAGTTATAGCTATCTCAGTAAATTATAAATGGTGAATTCAGTATTTTTTTCTTCTTAACGTCAGTTTTTGTGGTCTTTCAACCCCTAATTTTAATGTCACGTTGACCTTTTGTTTTTGTTTTGATGAATTTCAGGTTTTTAAAAATTATATTCAGCCAAATCTCCTGGTGAGCATGGCTTGTGGTCATGCACAGCATGGGGTTTGAAAAAATGGCCTAGCCTAAGCCTATACTTCCTGTGGATGGCCAACTCTCCACTGCAAATGCCCTTCAGCTGTGCATAACCGGAGGGTTGGCCGCAGTGTCAGGCTTCTGACAAGACCCAGCATACAACAACAACATGGTGTGGACAGCCAACCCCCTACTGTGCACACCCTTTGCCGAAGGCCCTGGGGCCATCTCCCTGTGGATTATCCACAGGACCGAGACTCCATCAAGGCTCTGTGCCCAAACCCCTGTGAACCGCTAACCTCCTGCCTTTCATGACCAAAGGCCGTGTGCTGCAAGGGATTGGATGCAGGGCATGGCCTCCAGCCAGTCCCTGCACCCAACCCACCACTGTAGGCAGTCAACTCCCATACTGTGTGCATTCTTCAGCCATGCAGCGAGGGGATTTGGCTTCAGGAATTGGCCTGCAACCAAACCTTGGGTCCAACCCCCATGCTAGAGGCAGCCAATCCCTCACGGTGCTCAACTTTTGGCCTTGTGGAAACTCTGACCTAACTATAACTACACATTGGCGACCACCACTGTATTTATAGTTATATCTGCAGTTCCGTAGGAAATGCCTTTTGGTTTGCTAATAACGCTGTCACCCTTTGAAGAATCTTCACAAAACTTTCTAAATAAGTGCTCTTTTTTGTCTAGTTTCTTCATGGAAATTTTCAAAGCGGCTTGTCAAGTGGGGCTGAGAAAAAGGGGGGTTCAAATGAAAAATCCCCATTCATTTTCCATGGACTTTTTTGGAACAGGATATCGAAACAACAGCTGAACGAATTCCACCAAATTTGACAGTAAGCTAGTTCCTTGTCCAGAAAGTGTGCTTTTTGTGATTTGGTGTAAATCTATTTAGTAGGTTTTGAGGAATTAAGGTAGAAAAATATTTGTATATCTGGACTGTTTGGTTTGAGGGACTCTACGTAAGCATCCTACAAGCTCAACTTAAATAAATAGAGCATTCTGATTGGCTTAGGGGGCTTTTTCCCCCTTGGTCCTCCTCACGGTAACGATAGCACTGATTGACTGACCACAACATAAAAAAGAACATGTTGCTACAGCCATTATAGGATTCAGGAAATTAGATATAAAGGGCCAGGGTTGGTAGTTTTTGCTGCATACCGACGTTGTTTTATTTATTATTATTATTATTATTATTATTATTATTATTATTATTAGGATCCCAGTTTGGACCAGGGCCAAGAGGTCATTATTTTTAAATATTTGGGGAGGAGGACCTGTGTGGCCCCCTCATCCCAAGCCACTCTTGGGCTCCTAGGATCCCATCCCCCAGCGGAATACAAATTAAAGGGGAGAGGCCTGCAGCCCCCATCCAGTGGCTCAATGAGGCCCGGGGACCCCAATCCCCTGTGGCTAAATAATAAATAAAGGGGAGGGGTGCATAGCCCCCCTCCCTGAGACACTGTTGAACTGTGGTGACCCAATCCCCTGAGGCCAATTTTTTAAATAAAGGGGAGGGGGGCACGTGCCTCCCTCCCCTGTGCCCCTGGGACACTGTGGTTCACTTCCTGGGAGAGAGCCAGTATACGTTACCCTCACTCTCCCAGGCAGGGAACTCAAAATTGCTCCCACCCGGCAGGAGTAGTTGCAAACTTTTGTCCGGCCCTGGCGGGAGCAAAGGAAAGTTGCCGGCTCCTGCCAGCATCCAGTATGCTGCAGGCAGCAGAGCCACCTGGCGCCATGGGAGCCTCCTTGGGCCTCCCACATAGCCCCAAAGAGCCCTGTCATGTGGGTGTCCCTGGTGCATACCAGGGCACCCACCTGCAAAAAAGAATGTCCAGCTCCTGCAAGGGGAGCTAGCTGAGGATGTGGTGGCCCAGGGACTCTCTCCCGGCCCCCAACGGCCCCTGAAGTGTGTGTGCCCTGAGTGGGCACCAGAGCACAAATAAAATAAAGAATATGATGGTTCCCACTGGCACATTCCATGTGTGCTGGCTTGGGAGTCGGCTGAGACCAAGAGGCCCTGAGTCTCCCCCCATAGACCCCAAATAAAATTAACCATATGGGTGTCCCCGGAGGGCACTGGGATAGCCACAAAAATATATAGTTTTTTTTAAAGAATAATAAATATCTGGCAGGTGACACTCATTTAATACAGTAGTCTCCTAGGTCATTAAATCCATGACCACAGGAGAACTTACCATACTTTTTAAATCACTCCTAGTTGGAGCTCTATATTTTCAGCTGGAGTGCAAGGCCCTCTTGTGGTTGTTTTTATGAGTGCATTTTGAGGGCTGAAAATAAATGTTTTCAAAAAGAAGACTCCAAAGCATGTTGGTTTTATTTAATTTGTTTAAATGTCTGAGTCTTTCTTTTAACATGTTGCAAAACACAAAATGCAATCATAAGAACTATGTTTAAAAGAAAGACTCAAAGACATGTTGATTTTTATAAAAACATTAGTAAACATTTTTATCATAATCAATGTTATTAACTCCTTCGCTGCTAGGCCTTTCCCCCCTGTGCTAAGCCTTTTTTGGCTATTTGGGGTAGTTCGCGCTTAGGCCCCTGTAACTTTTTGACCACATAAGGTATCCACGCCAAATTTGTGTCCTTTTCTTCCAACATTATGGGGATTCTGAAGGTACCCAGGGTTTGTGGATTCCCCTAGAGGAGACTCAGAAATTAGCCAAAATACAGCAAAATGTTGTTTTGTTCTGGAAAAATTGGAAAAAAGTGCTGCAAATGAAAGCGTCTGGTTTTTTCTCTTCAAATGGTATCAACAAAGGGTTTGTGGGGCTGAAATCACCATTTTCCCAGCTTTTAGGGACTCACAGACTTTTGTCAGAAAACCAACAGTTTTTTACACAGTTTTGGCATTTTACTGGGACATAGCCTATTTTTGGTGCTTTCAACCTTCTTCCAGTTAACGGTAGAAATGGGTATGAAAGCAATAATGGATCCTGAAAAGCTATACATTTTAGAAAAGTAGACAAAATTCTGAATTTAGCAAGGGGTCATTTGTGTAGATTCTTCAGGGTTTCTTTATAGAAACTAACAGTTGAATATCGGAAAAATAGAAAATTAGTTGAAAAAAACAGCCATTTGTGCCAACATTTTCACCTGTAACTTCTTCTAATTATGACAGCTGTTTGAAAGCAATATACCGTTACATCCGCTGGACCTTTCTGGTTGTGGGGATATATAGGACTTGTAGGTTCACCAAGAACCCGACGAACCCAGAGCCAATAATTGAGCAGCGTCTTGCAATGGTTTTTTATTATGTACCGGGTATATAGCAATTAATTTGGGAAGATATATACATGGAAAAATCGGTATGAAAGACACCTATGTATTTCTGAAATTGGAACAAAATATAGAGTTTAGAAACAGTAGATATTTGCACATTTCCGAAATTGTGAGTACCCATACTAGCATGAGAATTATAGGACATTTTTAAAAGTGACTTCTTTTTACACATTGTCTTTCATTTGGAAGGCAGAAATGCATCGAAAGTCAATAGGTGATAACAGTTGCTCTACAATTCAAAGTTACCCTAAGTCTCCCGATAAAAATGGTACCTCACTTGTGTGGGTAGGCCTAGTGCCCGCGACAGGAAACGGCTCAAAACGCAACGTGGACACACTTTATTTTTACAGTGAAAATTGACCCTTTTTTTGCAAAGTGCCTAGATGTAGATTTTGAACCCTAGCTCTGCCGGCACCTAGGGAAACCTAGCAAACCTACAATAGGGTAAAGAAATATGCTAAATACAAGAACTGTGCTATATCATCATGTCACAAATTGCAACAACAGGCCTAATTGTATACGGGGTTGCTTATAAGATAGACATGAACATAGCACTCAATACAATTTGTTCTGATACAAAACTGTATTTTATTTTTAAACATTTAAATATTTCTTATTTTTCTTTTTTGCTGTTTAAATATTTTCAGTGATTCTTTTAGTTCATGATTTCAATTCACAACCTCATATGTACATGACATATACACAAAATTATATACATCACAAACAATACATTACAGTGCTGTACAAAACTCAAATATAAAACTAGGAGAGGGAGTTCCTATATTAACAGATCTTTTCAATGGCTGGCGGTCGGATAACATACGACGCGCGTTTCGGTGTTTTGAGCATTCTTCAGGGGAACCGTCTCAACTTTTCTTCTACAATAAAGTGCACAATAGATACAAAAAGAACACATGTAACAACACTAAAGGCCTGAAAAATTCATTGTCGATACATTTATGAACACTTAGTGCTTCATTATTTATAAAGTCTGTGCCCATGTTTATGAAGAAACATTTAATGGCGCTGTTTATTGATTAGTAACATATATTTATTACCTAAAAAGGTGAAAGTTTATATATTGTGCAGAAAGGAGATAGAGGTACTTGTAGAAAATATATCCAGATGTACCAAAGAAATCACTCTAAGTGTTAGATCTATTAGATTGTATTGGCTCAAAAGAGTGAAAATAAAGTAAAAGATGAAAAGGAACAGGAACCTATTGACCCAAGTATCATGGGGGTAAAGTATACATAAGAATTCATTGTATTGTCCCAAGCTGTACCTGTAGTTTTGGGGCACGATTATGGTCTACAATATTTGACAGGTGAAGATAGTTTTCTTTAGACAAGTGAGATTTCCATGGGAGTCCGATCTCTTGTACATTTAGGTAGGTAAGTTCCTTTTCGCAAATGTGACCATCTTTGAGAGCTTTATTTGTGATGCGCTGTATTTTAGATTTTATTTTTTCTATGGGATTTCTACTGATTTTAGTATAGAAATTAGTGTCCCTTAACATTGTCTCGATCTTTAATACGTAATCAACAGTATTTAGCATGGCAATTCCCCTCCTTTATTGCAGCTTTTTATGGTGATAGCTGTGTTGTTTTTAGGTCAGACAATGCCTGATGTTCCTCCATTTGAATGTTAAATGGGGTTCTTTGGACATATTTAGTTGCTGCAATCATTTTCTGATGCACCACCTGTTCAAATACAATGACTTCTGGTGGTATTTGTTCATTGGAGGGAGTGAAGTTTGATTTAGGCATTAAGCCCGATTTGTTTGTTTGTATCATGGGTATTGTTTGTGCTGCAAAGATCAATTTCAATCTTACTTTGCGAAAAAATGCGGTCAAGTCACTGAATAATTCAAATTTATTGAGTCCTGAATGTGGGACAAATGTCAAACCTTTACATAACAAAGAGTAGGTAGCAGGAGTTAAATCAGTGGTGCTTAAATTGAACACCGGGATTTCTTCTACTCTCTCCAGTATTGCGCATTGCGCGTTACTAGGAATTGGTTCTGATTTGTCTGTTGATTTCCCCGGTAACGGGGTTGATATTGTGGTCGCCAGTTGCTCCTGCGTAGATTGCGCCTCCCTAAAAAAGGCTGTGCGGTTTTGTAGGGTCTAGATGTAAATCTACAGTTTCTACTCTCAAACTGGTTAGGTGCACTTTCACTGTCTGAATCAGATGTTTCAGAAAACGTTGTGACTTTTCTGTTATATTGTTTGTGTTCTTGTTGGTCATATGGTGCACTTTCCTGTTGTGTGTAGTAGTGATCCGATAGATACGGATATGTATTTTCTTTATTAGAGAAGCGGATATCTTTTTTTAATTTATCAGATTTTCTCTTATGTAAATATTCCGTATATGAATTTAATTCCTGATCTAATTCCTCCAGCCTTTTTTTTTGCATCCTCTACAGCTGTATTAGTTTTATTTTATTCTCTAATTCTAGGATTTCTGAGATCAGGGTTTGTAACATTTCTTTTGCTGTCTCCACGATTAACATCAATAGGTCGCGAGAGCAACGATTTGCAATCATCGACCATTTTTCTAGAAATGCTTTTATTTGGACAAATAGTCCCGGAATATTTTTAACTCCTAATCCTTGTGGGATTACTCCTGCTCTGAGGTATTCCAGCATGTATTGGCCATGTAGTTCTATTCTTTTGGTCTTTTTTTTGAGGGCCAAGAGTTTTTGAAAATCTTCATTTTTGTCAGGATTGGCCGTTGGTTGTTGGCCAAAAGACCCTGTACCTCCCACCATAGAGGCAAAATCGTCATCAGTGAACCCAAAAGTCATGAGGTTTGCCATAACCAATTATTGGTCTATTTTTTGGTAAAGGATACGAAATTTATAGGGTCATGAAAAAAGGTTTATGTAAGTATAATGTGAATTAAGCATCAAATCAAGAAGTGAGCCGAGTGTCTGAGAAAAAGATTATACTAAGTAAATGAAAAAAGAAACAGAATTTGTTAACAGCGACAGAAGTGGTAAATACTATTAGATATAGTTCCCAGAATCATAGGCTCAGAGCTTTAGATCAAAGGTTGGACACGCCTAAAATGACTATCCCCTCACAGACCTGCTGCGAGAATTATGATTTTGAAAAAGGGGGCCCCTACTGAAAACAATATGTCTTGCTAGCTGTAGGGAAAAATTACAATGGGGTAAAGAAATATGCTAAATACAAGAACTGTGTTATATCATCATGTCACAAATTGCAACAACAGGCCTAATTGTATACGGGGTTGCTTATAAGATAGACATGAACATAGCACTCAATACAATTTGTTCTGATACAAAACTGTATTTTATTTTTAATCATTTAAATATTTCCTATTTTTCTTTTTTTGCTGTTTAAATATTTTCGTGATTCTTTTAGTTCATGATTTCAATTCACAAACTCATATGTACATGACATATACACAAAATTATATACATCACAAACAATACATTACAGTGCTGTACAAAACTCAAATATAAAACTAGGAGAGGGAGTTGCTATATTAACAGATCTTTTCAATGGCTGGCGGTCGGATAACATACGACGAGCGTTTCGGCGTTTTGAGCCTTCTTCAGGAGCACCGTCTCAACTTTTCTTCTACAATAAAGTGCACAATAGATACAATAAGAACACATGTAACAACACTAAAGGCCTGAAAAATTCATTGTCGATACATTTATGAACACTTAGTGCTTCATTATTTATAAAGTCTGGGCCCATGTTTATGAAGGAACATTTAATGGCGCTGTTTATTGATTAGTAACATATATTTATTACCTAAAAAGGTGAAAGTTTATATATTGTGCAGAAAGGAAATAGAGGCACTTGTAGAAAATATATCCAGATGTACCAAAGAAATCACCCTAAGTGTTAGATCTATTAGATTGTATTGGCTCAAAAGAGTGAAAATAAAGTAAGAGATGAAAAGGAACAGTAACATATTGACCCAAGTATCATGGGGGTAAAGTATACATAAGAATTCATTGTACTGTCCCAAGCTGTACCTGTAGTTTTGGGGCACGATTATGGTCTACAATATTTGACAGGTGAAGATAGTTTTCTTTAGACAAGTGAGATTTCCATGGGGGTCCGATCTCTTGTACATTTAGGTAGGTATGTTCCTTTTCGCAAATGTGACCATGTTTGAGAGCTTTATTTGTGATGCGCTGTATTTTAGATTTTATTTTTTCTATGGGATTTCTACTGATTGTAGTATAGAAATTAGTGTCCCTTAACATTGTCTCCATCTTTAATACGTAATCAACAGTATTTATCATGGCAATTCCCCCTCCTTTATCGCAGCTTTTTATGGTGATAGCTGTGTTGTTTTTTAGGTCAGCCAATGCCTGATGTTCCTCCATTTGAATGTTAAATGGGGTACTTTGGACATATTTAGTTGCTGCAATCATTTTCTGATGTACCACCTGTTCAAATACAATGACTTCTGGTGGTATTTGTTCATTGGAGGCAGTGAAGTTTGATTTAGGCATTAAGCCCGATTTGTTTGTTTGTATCATGGGTATTGTTTGTGCTGCAAAGAACAATTTCAATCTTACTTTGCGAAAAAATGCGGTCAAGTCACTGAATAATTCAAATTTATTGAGTCCCGAATGTGGGACAAATGTCAAACCTTTACATAACAAAGAGTAGGTAGCAGGAGTTAAATCAGTGGTGCTTAAATTGAACACCGGGATTTCTTCTACTCTCTCCAGTATTGCGCATTGCGCGTTACTAGGAATTGGTTCTCATTTGTCTGTTGATTTCCCGAGTAGCAGGGTTGATATTGTGGTCGCCAGTTGCTCCTGCGTAGATTGCGCCTCCCTAAAAAGGCTGTGGGGTTTGGTAGGGTCTAGATGTAAATCTACTGTTTCTACTCTCAAACTGGTTAGGTGCACTTTCACTGTCCGAATCAGATGTTTCAGAAAACGTTGTGACTTTTCTGTTATATCGTTTGTGTTCTTGTTGGTCATATGGTGCACTTTCCTGTTGTGTGTAGTAGTGTTCCGATACATACGGTTATGTATTTTCTTTATTAGAGAAGCAGATATCTTTTTTAATTTATCAGATTTTCTCTCATGTAAATATTCCGTATATGAATTTAATTCCTGATCTAATTCCTCCAGCGTTTTTTTGCATCCTCTACAGCTGTATTAGTTTTTATTTTATTCTCTAATTCTAGGATTTCTGAGATCAGGGTTTGTAACATTTCTTTTGCTGTCTCCACGATTTACATCATTAGGTCGCGAGAGCAATGATTTGCAATCATCCACCATTTTTCTAGAAATGCTTTTATTTGGACAAATAGTCCCGGAATATTTTTAACTCTTAATCCTTGTGGGATTACTCCTGCTCTGAGGTATTCCAGCATGTATTGGCCATGTAGTTCTATTCTTTTGGTCTTTTTTTTGAGGGCCAAGAGTTTTTGAAAATCTTCATTTTTGTCAGGATTGGCATCACAAATAAAGCTCTCAAAGATGGTCACATTTGCGAAAAGGAACATACCTACCTAAATGTACAAGAGATCGGACCCCCATGGAAATCTCAGTTGTCTAAAGAAAACTATCTTCACCTGTCAAATATTGTAGACCATAATCGTGCCCCAAAACTACAGGTGCAGCTTGGGACAATACAATGAATTCTTATGTATACTTTACCCCCATGATACTTGGGTCAATAGGTTCCTGTTCCTTTTCATCTTTTACTTTATTTTCACACTTTTGAGCCAATTCAATCTAATAGATCTAACACTTAGGGTGATTTATTTGGTACATCTGGATATATTTTCTACAAGTACCTCTATCTCCTTTCTGCACAATATATAAACTTTCACCTTTTTAGGTAATAAATATATGTTACTAATCAATAAACAGCGCCATTAAATGTTCCTTCATAAACATGGGCACATACTTTATAAATAATGAAGCACTAAGTGTTCATAAATGTATCGACAATGAATTTTTCAGGCCTTTAGTGTTGTTACATGTGTTCTTATTGTATCTATTGTGCACTTTATTGTAGAAGAAAAGATGAGACGGTGCCCCTGAAGAAGGCTCAAAACGCCGAAACGTGCGTCGTATGTTATCCGACCGCCAGCCATTGAAAAGATCTGTTAATATAGGAACTCCCTCTCCTAGTTTTATATTTGAGTTTTGTACAGCACTGTAATGTATTGTTTGTGATGTATATAATTTTGTGTATATGTCATGTACATATGAGGTTGTGAATTGAAATCATGAACTAAAAGAATCACGATAATATTTAAACAGCAAAAAAGAAAAATAAGAAATATTTAAATGATTAAAAATAAAATACAGTTTTGTATCAGAACAAATTGTATTGAGTGCTATGTTCATGTCTATCTTATAAGCAACCCCGTATACAATTAGGCCTGTTGTTGCAATTTGTGACATGATGATATAACACAGTTCTTGTATTTAGCATATTTCTTTACCCCATTGTAATTTTTCCCTACAGCTAGCAAGACATATTGTATTCAGTAGGGGCCCCCTTTTTTCAAAATCGTAATTCTCGCAGCAGGTCTGTGAGGGGATAGTCATTTTAGGCGTGTCCAACCTTTGATCTAAAGCTCTGAGCCTATGATTCTGGGAACTATATCTAATAGTATTTACCACTTCTGTCGCTGTTAACAGATTCTGTTTCTTTTTTCATTTACTTAGAATAATCTTTTTCTCATACAATCGGCTCACTTCTTGATTTGATGCTTAATTCACATTATACTTATATAAACCTTTTTTCATGACCCTATAAATTTCGTATCCTTTACCAAAAAATAGACCAATAATTGGTTATGGCAAACCTCATGACTTTTGGGTTCACTGATGATGATTTTGCCTCTATTGTGGGAGGTACAGGGTCTTTTGGTCAACAACCAACGGCCAATCCTGACAAAAATGAAGATTTTCAAAAACTCTTGGCCCTCAAAAAAGACCAAAAGAATAGAACTACATGGCCAATACATGCTGGAATACCTCAGAGCAGGAGTAATCCCACAAGGATTAAGAGTTAAAAATATTCCGGGACTATTTGTCCAAATAAAAGCATTTCTAGAAAATGGTCGATGATTGCAAATCGTTGCTCTCGCGACCTAATGATGTTAATCGTGGAGACAGCAAAAGAAATGTTACAAACCCTGATCTCAGAAATCCTAGAATTAGAGAATAAAATAAAAACTAATACAGCTGTAGAGGATGCAAAAAACGCTGGAGGAATTAGATCAGGAATTAAATTCATATACGGAATATTTACATAAGAGAAAATCTGATAAATTAAAAAAAGATATCCGCTTCTCTAATAAAGAAAATACATATCCGTATCTATCGGAACACTACTACACACAACAGGAAAGTGCACCATATGACCAACAAGAACACAAATGACATAACAGAAAAGTCACAACGTTTTCTGAAACATCTATTTCGGACAGTGAAAGTGCACCTAACCAGTTTGAGAGTAGAAACAGTAGATTTACATCTAGACCCTACCAACACCCACAGCCTTTTTTAGGGAGGCGCAATCTATGCAGGAGCAACTGGCGACCACAATATCAACCCCGTTACCGGGGAAATCAACAGACAAATCAGAACCAATTCCTACTAACGCGCAATGTGCAATACTGGAGAGAGTAGAAGAAATCCCGGTCTTCAATTTAAGCACCACTGATTTAACTCCTGCTACCTACTCTTTGTTATGTAAAGGTTTGACATTTGTCCCACATTCGGGACTCAATAAATTTGAATTATTCAGTGACTTGACCGCATTTTTTTGCAAAGTAAGATTGAAATTGTTCTTTGCAGCACAAACAATACCCATGATACAAACAAACAAATCGGGCTTAATGCCTAAATCAAACTTCACTCCTCCAATGAACAAATACCACCAGAAGTCATTGTATTTGAACAGGTGGTACATCAGAAAATGATTGCAGCAACTAAATATGTCCAAAGAACCCCATTTAACATTCAAATGGAGGAACATCAGGCATTGTCTGACCTAAAAACAACACAGCTATCACCATAAAAAGCTGCGATAAAGGAGGGGGAATTGCCATGATAAATACTGTTGATTACGTATTAAAGATCGAGACAATGTTAAGGGACACTAATTTCTATACTAAAATCAGTAGAAATCCCATAGAAAAATATAATCTAAAATACAGCGCATCACAAATAAAGCTCTCAAAGATGTTCACATTTGCAAAAGGAACATACCTACCTAAATGTACAAGAGATCGAACTCCCCTGGAAATCTCACTTGTCTAAAGAAAACTATCTTCACCTGTCAAATATTGTAGACCATAATCGCGCCCCAAAACTACAGGTACAGCTTGGGACAATACAATGAATTCTTATGTATACTTTACCCCCATGATACTTGGGTCAATAGGTTCCTGTTCCTTTTCATCTTTTACTTTATTTTCACTCTTTTGAGCCAATACAATCTAATAGATCTAACACTTAGGGTGATTTCTTTGGTACATCTGGATATATTTTCTACAAGTACCTCTATCTCCTTTCTGCACAATATATAAACTTTCACCTTTTTAGGTAATAAATATATGTTACTAATCAATAAACAGCGCCATTAAATGTTTGGGGTAAAGGGAATCCCTCTGGTGCCCGCACCAGAGGGATTCCCTGTGCCATGGCGTCGGACGCGCGGGAGCCATCCGACGCACATGAGCACTTATGCGTCGGACGGCTCCTGCGCGTCCGACACATAGAAGGGGTTAAACATTGAGATTGTGTGAATTACTAAAATATATATTTGATAAAAAATATTGGTGATTTTTGGACCTGGATGATAGATTTCCTTTATATATAATGATAGTCTCACTCCTTGATAAAGTCAAAAGGCCCACTTTTTATATTTTGGTGTTGTGACTCTTTGACAAAGTCAATAAGTCCGCCTGAGTGCCGTCAGGACCTGCGAGACCAACCACATGCTGCGCATACCAGAAGGCCTTGTTTTGCATGAGGTAGTGCAGTTGTGGTGGTTAGACGCAGGGCCTGACCACAGGCCAGACCTTGTGCCTAATCCCATACTGCTCACAGCTGAAGGTCGCTCACTGTGGGTGGCAGGGTGTTCGAAGGGGGTTGGACGCAGGGCCTGGCCTTCAGCGCTGCACAGTGTGGGGTTGCTTGACTGTGAGGGGTTGGACGCAGGGCATTGCCAACAAGCCAGACCCTTTGCCCAATCCCCTATGAGTGCCCCAACCCCTAATACTCATGGCCTTTGCCTACCTTCGTAACTATAACTTACTCCATCGCCATGCACAGCTAATTACCCCACAAATTACATCACTAATGACATGATCTATAAAACTGTGCATGGCAGGGGTGCAAGTTATGGTTACTTTAGGGCATGAGTTATAGTTACAAGAGACAACTATAACTGGTGAATTTCAGTAGGTACAGTAAGGACCACATTTACATAGGGAAAGCATTTTTTGATTTGCTAATGACATTAACACCACTTGAAGAAACTTTTTTTAAAAAGGTCATCCACCTCAGCTCTTTCGTGGAAAGTTTCACTTTGATCCATCAAAAGGAGGCTGAGAAAATGAGCTTTCCCCATGCAATTTTACATTGGAAATCGAACAGTGATACTGAAGAAATGGTTCTACAACAGATTTGGCAGAAAGCTAGATTTTGGTCCAGAAAACATGCTTTTTGTGATTTGGAGAAAGTCCGTATTTTTCAAGAAATTAAGGTTAAAAATGTATGAGGCATATTCTCAAGGAACTATCGCCGAGTTAACGGCACTTTATTTCAGCCAAAGTCACGATAAAATCATCGCCCCATTCACAAGCTGGTGCAAACAGCCGATATCACCAATTTACCTGCGATAGCACCCGCAAAAAACATCGCCACAGATGAGCCCGGCAACTAACGCTAATGATATGCAGAGTAGGCGTTCCCGTGCAAAAAGCCGCGACAACACCACTCCACAACATTCTCAACAACCAGCCCGATCAGCGAAAAGATCAGAAAACATGCGCTAAGGCGCGTTAGCAGCAGGAAATTAACACCTGCTCTTACCTGGTGTAAAGTCGGACGCCAACCTGCACCAGACAAGGGAGCACAGCCCATAGCCACACATGAAGAACAACAGATGCCGTGGAGCCACTCACCATGCATCCCGGAGCACCAAGAGGGCAACAACACCCACCGCCACCACACCCAGGACCCCCGGGGCCCCACTCCGGACACCCCCACCCACACCCGGACAAAGATATGTCACATCAACGTCACGAAATCATAAACAAAACAATGTGCCTGATGTCGCACAATTACAACACCTAACATACATGTGTCGTCAGAAAAATGAGAATCATACATTCATCTTAGACTTAGCAAATAATTAGTTTCATTCAGAATAAACACAAAATAACTATTTTGAAGAATCATGACGGGTCCTCTCAGGACAACCTGTAAGTCACAGCCTGCAAAACAAAATTCCAGATAAGAAGGTTTGTCATGCGCTCATCAAAGGACAGAGAGAGCGAGCGAAAGTGAGAGAGAGAGAGAGATAGAGATAGAGAGAGTGAGAGTGAGAGTGAGAGAGAGAGAGTGAGAGTGAGAGTGAGAGAAAGAGAGGGAGAGGGAGAGGGAGAGGGAGAGGGAGTGAGAGAGAAAGAGAGAGATTTTACAAGGAGCGCAAGACCAATCGGGCTCTTGGCTCATACATGCCAACTGGTGTGTGTTTATCGCTATTGGTGCACACTAAGTCAAAGGCCTGGCATCAATAGCAACGCGAAGGCCACATCACATTTCAAAAATGCAAGCAGTAGTCAGACCAACATCAGTAATGAAAGCTCCTTTGTCTCAATACACAAGGCTGAAGGACATCTGAACCCCCGACCTTGGTCCTGAATGTGGCTGGCACTCCCTGCGAGAGATACCATACCAGATCGTGACGACTCCCACACCACGAACTGTGCGAATGAAAGACCAACATGTCCACACCCCACACACACTTGTCCCTGCTTGAGGCACACCTGCTTGGGATGCCCCTGACACATAAGTAAAAACAGCCCATACGCCCAAGCGTTGCACACAATACGACTCATTGCTCCGAGTAGTGGCATATCATCCACATAACTGCCACCTGTCAGAAGAGTGCCGGTGCTACGAGACCAACAAAGGCAATGGCTGGCAATCCCGGGCACATGCACAACCCCTGTCACGTGGAACTGTATTGTGCACGAATGCTGCATCTGTTGGGATCACTGCCACTGGCAGTGTTGCGCATCAGTTACCGTCTGAGTTTCCGTCTTGCGTACGTCACCTGCGTTCAGCCCTGGTTCCACTGTCGATCATGCACATTCGAGTGGCACATGGATGTCTGCCTATCCAACACAACGGTAGCTGAACTGGATTATGACACGTGTGTGCGCCCCTATTGGCCCACGAACAGGAGTGTAACCGTGATACCCGTGCATGGGATGCCTTGATATTTGGCGTATGTGCAGGCAGTTGGGCATGGGAGATTGTTACTAACACTAAAGACCTCTTTCTTGACCTATATTGCTTTTTATATGACCTAAACAGGTTCCACTATGTCAGTAACCCACCAATATTATGCAGTACCTCAAAATTTAAGACAGACAGTATTTTATTACTATATTTTATTATATTTTTAACATGTTTTCTTTGTGCAATAAAAATAATTTTTTCAATTTGCATTACATTATTTTATCTTTTAGTATACATTTTAAATAGCAAAAGTCACAAAAACATGCATATATACAAAACAATACTCATCTCTTCAGACAATTGAATCAAAATTCATGGCTTATTACAACTAGATTTACTAATGGTATCAAGATACTTAAAACAGCAGCAACCTATAATTCGTTCATTCGTACAACACATTCACACTCATTCTGTCTACAATCATACTATAAATACACATCACTAGAGATTCAGCCCTCTGGGAGGTACCACGTTGTATTGGAGAGATCTGTATTAGTAGTTGCCTACAGACACAGCTTTGTGATGGAATTGTCTCTCCCGGGCCACTTCTCAGGGGCAAACTTGGTCAGGTCTACGCGCGTTTCAGTGGCAACGCCACCTTCTTCAGGACCAAAGATTGTGAAGAAAGAATCTCACACTCATAAAGGTTGTCTGCGGGATAATCAAAACAAAAAATTCATATAAATGGTGGGTTACGGCTAAACTTAGTCTGACATAATATAAATTAAACTGTATAGAGTCTTCATAATCCTCCCGTGAGGGCAAAGTCCCTCTTGCCTACAACGTTCGTGATTGAAAACAAAATAACCATGTAATCATTTCCAGTGCGCGAACCCGTGAAGGTGATCTAACATGGAAATTATTCAAAGAAGTGCAAAGAAAGAAGACCTACACCTTTGCATGCCAAATCATGCAGCACTGTAACTCAATTATTTACAAAAAAGAACCAACAATAGAAAAGTTCCACCACCACGAGAAGAAGAAATTAGAGGAAGAGTTGAAATCCGGCAATGATGATTCTAATATGCCTGCAGCAAAGAAGTCCGTTTCTTAAAGAAACCTTCTATTAGCACAAAGGCCAATGTACACCTAAAAACTGGCAATCAATCCTATAGATAAAGGATATTAAGAAGTGGCTTAGTATGACAACCATGTGACGATTATCGTCTATTTAATCATATGTGAAACAGAGCTAACTTACTCTCTGTATCGCGTATTAGTGGCCTGTACTTAATTCCTTGTTATTTAGACCATCTCTTCTGTCGCCCATGTTTTGTAGCGATGTCTAATCCTGCATTACAGTTATCACTTGTAATATCTTCTTTAAAATTGTTTCTTTTACTGGAGGAAAGAAAGGGGAAGAAATGACAAAAAGACCCCGTCTATTATGAATGAACTCTAATTTTTGGCATATTTTATTAAAAACGTTAAATGATAAAACTAAAATGGATATACCTTATCTCTATCTCTACGTAGCTGTTTTTACAAGATCCAATCAAATGACACAGTTATCCAAATGTTAAATCAGTTGATAAACGATAGATAAATACAGTGGAGCAACGTATGTCAAACAAAACCTATTCCACTGCTTTAATCGACTGAATTGCCGCTGACTCTGGATTTAAAGTACAAATGGGCGTGCACACATGTCTCTACTAAGAGATCCGCCGCTAACACTCTCAGTGCTCGAAGCAACCGGGAATGTTAAAATTAAAAGACACCCGTTGTACTCACATGATCCTAGTCTGGTGCTGTCAAAGTGCCAAAGTAAGTGTCTCTACTACGAGATCCGCCGCAGGCACTCTCAGTGCTCGAAACAAACGGGCATGATAAAATTAAAAACACCCGTTGTACTCATATAATCCTCGTCTGGTGCTATACAAGTGTGTAGGATTTATCTACCTATTGCCCAAAACAGTGCACCTAGGTTTCTGAGCCACTATGATTAATTAAAACAATTACGTAAAAATAGTAGCACCTTTAGTCCATCCATTAATTATGAATAGTGAGCGAATATTACAGACTAAGACTCAATCATCGACCTCCTTACCTCTATGATAGTTTTCTGGGGCGAGTATACCGGGCATCTGTACTGGGCAACAAAGTGCAGAAGAAAAAGTCCTAGGAGCAATTTTTAAATCTGTACGGCTGCCACGTGATATCGCGAGAATCTCGTGATAGGACGCTTCTTCTATGGGATCTCGCGGTCTAAGTGACATCTTCTATTTCTATTGTGTGCTTGGTCGCCATATTAGAATGGAGTACTTGGTATGCGAAAAATGCATCTGTTTACTAATTACATACCTCGCATTCCAAGCAAAAACAGAAAGCTTGTGTTCTTATATGAGGAACAGCCACAATTCTTAGCACAAGTTTGTCCAAATTTGCTCGAAAAAAAGGAAATAAAATATATATAATGTTGCCATCTATTGCCCAATCATAGTCATTGTAACAAAATTATACACTCTCAGGGCCGTTATGAAACATATTATCTCGCTTCAAAGGCAGACTGTAGTACTAAAATCTGTCCAATATCGGATGCCAATGTTAAAGCTAGCACCCACAGCTAGCAGATAGTGACCGTCATCCATTGCTGGGATTATAGCTTCAGGCTGTACTAGTGCTAACCTCGCATTCCTGATTGCTGTTATTTGTGTACAGCTAAATTGATTCACAAAAAAGATTATTATATATTGTACTAAAAGTTGCATAGAGGAGCTATCAGTGTGTTTCTGTTCTATGTGGATATACTTAAGTGAATCGCTACACTAGAGCCATTTTTCTATGGTACGCTGTCTCACAGACTCCAAGGACCCACTTAAAAAGGGCAATCATTCTTGGAGAAGCATTCATGTAAACCATCCATATAATCTCCTCATTAAGACGTCTCTGCACTGTATCACAGTGAAAAATCCAGAAAGTTTCCCTGTCTTTCCTGACTTTCTCAACATCATGTCCTGGTTTAGTTATAATTTTTTCCAGAATAAGCCAGGTAAGCTCGCTCTCATTATGGTTGTAATCAATGTAATGTCTTACCATCGGGGCTTGCGTCTTCTTAGTCCTGATGGCTGACTTGTGTTCTGACAGCCTAGTGCGGAATTCTCTGCCTGTCTCTCCTATGTATCCAAGTCCACACGGGCAGACAATCAGATACACTATATTGCTGCTCCTGCAATTAGTTTGGCTTTTTAGTTTTCCTGACTTAGTGCCATAAGACCATGTTTGAGTGGTGATTGCTGTCGGGCAAGCATGACAATTCCCACACCTATGATTTCCTAAAATAGGAGGGAGTCCATCAATTGTTTTCTGCTCCCCACTCTTTTTAGGTTTGGATCTGCTATGTACTAACTTATCTCTCAGATTGGGGTTCCTTCTATATGCCACAATCGGTTTCATCAGTGCCATGTCTTCTTCATTGATGTTCAAAATCTTCCAGTTTCTATAAAGAATTTGTTGAATTCTATTATTGAGACTGGAGTGGTTGACTACACAGACTAATCTTTCGAGTTGAGGATTTTCTCTACCACTGATCAGACTGTCTCTGTTGTAGTATTTGGCACGTTCCATCGATTGTCTGATCAGGCGTTAGGGTACCCTCTAAGGAGTAATCTCTTTTGAAGTTGTTCTGCATGTAACGTAAAGACTTGGATATTGGTACAGTTTCGTCTAATTCTCAAAAATTCCCAAAGGGAATTGAGTCTTTTGACAAGGGGATGGAAGCTACTGTGTTGTAGAATGGTATTTTTTGATGTATGTTTTCTATATAAGCTTACCTCAATCCTACCTTCTCCACTCTTGATCCAAATATCGAGAAACTCCACTTTTTCAGCTGAAACTTTCGCATTGAATTTAAGATTACTGTCACTTAAGTTGAGCCACTCGATAAACTGCACCAAGTCTGACTCTAATCCTGACCAAATAAAAAAATGTCATCAATAAATCTATGCCAAACATCTATATTCTCAAAAAATGGGGCTACCTCATTAAAAATGTGTTTCAGTTCGAATTCACCCATATTGACATTCACTACACTAGGAGCACACGAAGCTCCCATACTGGTGCCCTTTATTTGTTGATAAAGGTTATCTTTAAATTAAAAAAAGTTGTTGTGTAACACTATGTCCAAACACTCCAAAATGAAGTTGTTTGGTCTCTCCCCAGGAACTCTAGCCAGTAGGGTTGCCACTGCCTCTATGGCTAGAACCTGGGGGATGTTGGTGTATAAGGATTCTATGTCTAGTGTTACTAGAAGTTGTGTCTCACAATTGAAGGGTTTATGTTCTATGGTCGCTATCATGTGTCCGGTATCTTTTATGCATGAGGCATCGAGTTTAGTCAAAGGACATAGGAACGCGTCCACATATTGTGAGAGCGGTTCAGTACAAGAGTTAATAGATGAAACTATAGGTCGCAGGGGTGGGTCCGCTGTGTTTCTATGCGTTTTCGGGACTCCATAGAGAGCAGGAATAACTGTGTTGGTTTTGTTAAGGAATTCTAGTTCCTTTTGACAGATGTAACCATCAGTAAAAGCTTTCGCTGTGCTGGTCTCTATTCTTATTTTAAGATCTGTCAGAACCGTCCTATATGTACGCTGGTAATGTTCAGGTACTGACAACATGGCTTCCATTTTGTCAGAGTATTTGTCACTATCCATCACCACTATGCCGCCTGCTTTATCACACGGCTTGATGGTGATGTCTGTGTTGTTCTGCAGGTCTCTAAGTGCTTGACTTTCAGGATTAGTTAGATTAGGGGTTGCCTTTGGAACATATTTGGTAATTTTTTCAATTTCCTTTATAACTGTCTTTTCAAAAACCACAACTTCTGGCCCTATCATCTCTAGAGATGGTGTGGATCTGGATGAAAGCTTGCAGCCCGAATAATTTATGTCTTGCTCTGAAGGAATATTGTTAGACATAAATTTTTGTAATCGGATTTTGCGGAAAAACGTGTAGAGGTCTTTGTTCAGTTTAAAAATATCCGGCTGTGTACTAGGAACAAATGACAAACCTTTGCTCAGTATGTTAGTTTCTTCAATAGAGAGTTGATGGTTTGATAAGTTGAAAATAGGAATGGTGTCTACATTTGAGGTTTGCTTATCTAAGACTTCCAATACTGCTCGTTCCGCGTCCGCATATAAGGTTGCGGATGTACTGGCTCTGTCAGAGGATAATGATTCCTTTCCTGTCTCTGAAATTTTGCACGGCCTCTGCCCCTGCCTTGCTATAAAAAAGGCGACTGTCCGTGTTGGTATTGATTATATGATTGCCCTCTCTGATTTCGGGGGTTATAAGATGGTCCCTCATACATTGCAGGGCCTTCATAATCTGAATCTGACGAGTTGGTGTCAGAGAATGTCAGAGTTTTCTGTCTCTTATTAGTGCGTGTGTTATATTGTCCACCTTCATAGCGATCTACTTGATAAAAATTGCCCTGAAGGTAAGGATATACCTTTTCTTGCGTGAACCAGCGTATATCTTTTTTTAATTTATCTGTTTTTTTCTTAATAAGGTAGTCCTCAAATTCCTCAAGTTCTTGATTAATGCTAAGTAATTTGTTCTTTGCCTCTTCTACACTGTTGTTAGCTTTCAGTTTTTCTTCTAGCTCTAGAATCTCTTTATTTAAGATCTGTATCATTTCTTTCACTGTTTCTATGATGAGGATCATCCAGTCCCTGGATCAACGGTTCGCAATCTGTGACCATCACTCCAGGAACTGGCGTACCTCGACAAAGAGAGCTGGAACATTTCTGACTCTCAAACCAGAAGGTATTGCTCCTGCCTTCAAATACTCCAGCATAAAGTGAGCATGAGACTCCATTCTTTTTGCTTTTTTCTTATTCCATTCACTATTAACGCTGTTTGTATCTCTACTCTCTCCATTGGTACCGGCTATTTGTCCAATGAGTGCCGAAAATACATCATCCGTGAAACCAAAGATCTTAAAACCTTCCATCTCAATCTGTGGCTGTTCAGTGTGTACCTGTCAGAAGATTGTGTACATAAAACCTCCACCAAAAATACCTCTATCTGTGAGGAAATGATACCTATTTCACCCAACATGCACTGATTGGTTCAAAAGTTGACCAAAGGTGATAAGGAAAAAAATGCCTGTAGGTACCTTATACTAGCCAGGAAGCGTATGAAGGCTCAATAACAAAGCCCTAGGGCTAATGCACCTGCGGTAAATACCGAAGAAACCAACTGTAAGGAAGAAAGGCCCCCCAAAAATACTTTCAGGTCCAAGAGGAGGGGGGAAACAAAAGCTACTAACACTAAAGACCTCTTTCTTGACCTATATTGCTTTTTATATGACCTAAACAGGTTCCACTATGTCAGTAACCCACCAATATTATGTAGTACCTCAAAATTTAAGGCAGACAGTATTTTATTACTATATTCTATTATATTTTTAACATGTTTTCTTTGAGCAATAAAAATAATTTTTTCAATTTGCATTACATTATTTTATCTTTTAGTATACATTTTAAATAGCAAAAGTCACAAAAATATGCATATATACAAAAAAATACTCATCTCTTCAGACAATTGAATCAAAATTCATGGCTTATTACAACTAGATTTACTAAAAGTATCAAGATACTTAAACCAGCAGCAACCTATAATTCGTTCATTCATACCACACATTCACACTCATTCTGTCTACAATCATACTATAAATACACATCACTAGAGATTCAGCCCTCTGGGACGTACCACGTTGGATTGGAGAGATCTGTATTAGTAGTTGCCTACAGACACAGCTTTGTGTTGGAATTGTCTCTCCCGGACCACTTCTCAGGGGCAAACTTGGTCAGGTCTATGCTCGTTTCAGTGGCAACGCCACCTTCTTCAGGACCAAAGATTGTGAAGAAAGAATCTCACACTCATAAAGGTTGTCTGCGGGGTAATCAAAACATAAAATTCATATAAATGGTGGGTTACGGCTATACTTAGTATGACATAATATAAATTAAACTGTATAGAGTCTTCATAATCCTCCCGTGAGGGCAAAGTCCCTCTTGCCTACAACATTCGTGATTGAAAACAAAATAACCATGTAATCATTTCCAGTGCGCGAACCCGTGAAGGTGATCTAACTTGGAAATTATTAAAAGAAGTGCAAAGAAAGAAGACCTACACCTTTGCATGCCAAATCATGCAGCACTGTAACTCAATAACTGCGAAATTTTCATCTGAAAAAGTGGAGTTTCTCGATATTTGGATCAAGAGTGGAGAAGGTAGGATTGAGGTAAGCTTATATAGAAAACCTACATAAAAAAATACCATTCTACAACACAGTAGCTTCCATCCCCCTTGTCAAAAAGACTCAATTTACTTTGGGGAATTTTTGAGAATTAGACGAAACTGTACCAATATCCAAGACTTTACGTTACATGCAGAACAACTTCAAAAGAGATTACTCCTTAGAGGGTACCCTAAACGCCTGATCAGACAATCGATGAAACGTGCCAAATACTACAACAGAGACAGTCTGATCAGTGGTAGAGAAAAACATCAACTCGAAAGATTAGTCTGTGTAGTCAACCACTCCAGTCTCAATAATAGAATTCAGCAAATTCTTTATAGAAACTGGAAGATTTTGAACATCAATGAAGAAGACATGGCACTGATGAAACCGATTGTGGCATATAGAAGGAACCCCAATCTGAGAGATAAGTTAGTACATAGCAGATCCAAACCTAAAAAGAGTGGGGAGCAGAAAACAATTGATGGACTTCCTCCTATTTTAGGAAATCATAAGTGTGGGAATTGTCATGCTTGCCCGACAGCAATCACCACTCAAACGTGGTCTTATGGCACTAAGTCAGGAAAAATAAAAAGCCACACTAATTGCAGGAGCAGCAACATAGTGTATCTGATTGTCTGCCCGTGTGGACTTGGATACATAGGAGAGACAGGCAGAGAATTCCGCACTAGGCTGTCAGAACACAAGTCAGCCATCAGGACTAAGAAGACGCAAGCCCCAATGGTAAGACATTACATTGATTACAGCCATAATGAGAGCGAAGCTTACCTGGCTTATTCTGGAAAAAAATTATAACTAAACCAGGACATGTTGTTGAGAAAGTCAGGAAAGACAGGGAAACTTTCTGGATTTTTCACTGTGATACAGTGCGGAGAGGTCTTAATGAGGAGATTATATGGATGGTTACATGAATGCTCCTCCAAGAATGATTGCCCTTTTTTAAGTGGGTCCTTGGATTCTGTGAGACAGCGTACCATAGAAAAATGGCTCTAGTGTAGCAATCCACATAAGTATATCCACATAGAACAGAAACACACTGATAGCACCTCTATGCAACTTTTAGTACAATATATAATAATCTTTATTGTGAATCAATTTAGCTGTACACAAATAACAGCAATCAGGAATGCGAGGTTAGCACTAGTAAAGCCTGAAGCTATAATCCCAGCAATGGATGACGGTCACTATCTGCTAGCTGTGAGTGCTAGCTTTAACATTGGCATCCGATATTGGACAGATTTTAGAACTACAGTCTGCCTTTGAAGCGAGATAATATGTTTCATAACGGCCCTGAGATTGAATAATTTAGTTACAATGACTATGATTGGGCAATAGATGGCAACATTATATATATTTTATTTCCTTTTTTTCGCGCAAATTTGGACAAACTTGTGCTAAGAATTGTGGCCGTTCCTCCTATAAGAACACAAGCTTTCTGTTTTTGCTTGGAATGCGAGATATGTAATTAGTAAACAGATGCATTTTTCGCATACCAAGAACTCCATTCTAATATGGCGACCAAGCACACAATAGAAATAGAAGATGTCACTTAGACCACGAGATCCCATAGAAGAAGCGTCCTATTGCGAGATTCTCGCGATATCACGTGGCAGCCGTACAGATTTAAAAATTGAGCCTAGGACTTTTTCTTCTGCACTTTGTCGCCCAGTACAGATGCCCGGTATACTCGCCCCAGAAAACTATCATAGAGGTAAGGAGGTCGATGATTGAGTCTTAATCTGTAATATTCAGCTTACTATTCATAATTAATGGATGGACTAAAGGTGCTACTATTTTTATGTAATTGTTTGAATTAATCATAGTGGCTCAGAAACCTAGGTGCACTGTTTTGGGCAATATGTAGATAAATCCTACACACTTGTATAGCTCCAGACGAGGATTATATGAGTACAACGGGTAAACCCCAAGGATGGATGGACAATAATATGATTTTGTCCTCAGTCCAGGCGGGATTCCGCGCGAAAATTAGCACGTGCGATCAAGTTTTTAGATTTTCCCTGCTAACATGGAAGTATGTGCTACTCAGGAAACAGCGGCTCTATGTAGCCTTTGTGGATATGCGGGCTGCATTTGACCTGGTACCGCGTGATTTGCTGTGGAAGACCATGCTTGCCCGGGGCGCCCCTGAGGATCTTGTGTCCGTGATTGCTAGACTGCATAAGGATAATTATGCTCAGGTCAGGTGGGGGAAAAATGGGGAATTAACAGAGAAGATACCGATACAACGTGGAGTGCGCCAAGGGTGTGTTCTTGCCCCAACGCTGTTTTCCCTGTTTATTAATGATGTGGTGAGCTGTCTAACGGGTTGTAAGAATGATGCCCCCACATTGAATAATGCAAAAGTCCCCATCCTGCTTTTCGCAGATGACTCTTTATTAATATCTACAACACCTATGGGCTTGCAGGTCTTATTGGATAAATTCCTGGGTTTTTGCAAGAAGAGGAGATTGGAACTGAACTCCTCAAAGACAAAATATATGGTATTCGGTAAAGTACGGGGTGGCCTACGGGAGATTAAGATCTTACAAGAACCCATGGAACGGGTAAATAATTTTGATTATCTAGGCATAGGCTTGAATGATACACTTAGTTGGGATTACCAATTGAGGAAGAGTTTCCTAATCCTATGCCAAAGATCTAAATCTATATTAAGATTTTTAAACAATCTTATACCCAACCCCTTTCTCCGGCTCTAGAAATTTATCGTGCAAAAGCCCAAAGTGGAGCCCTGTATGGAGCAGAGATTTGGGGGTACACCTCTGTTAGTAAATTAACGATCTGTGAAAATACTTTTGCTAGGGCTCTCATTTCGCTACCAATTACAACACCACTCAACCCACTTTTTTGTGACCTTGGGTTAAAGAGAATTGGCGACCTGGCTGCTTTGAGACCCCTAATTTATTGGTTGCACCTATGGACCACTCCTCAATTAACTGATTATCGCAATTCTCTACGGGAGGTCCTGGCGATTAACGGCACAAAACATCTACCCTGGTTTAAACACATTGCTAATTGGTGTAAACTACTGAATCTGACAGGTCTGTGGGAGCATCCAGATAGGGCCACTAGACGTGATACTCTGACCCTTAAAACTATGTACTGGAAGGTAGTGGGGGAGCATTTGACTAATAATCAATCATGTGGCCAGTTAACTTCTAACTTCCTAAATATAAAATCATGCTCACTATTTGAACCCTTCTTTGATCTAATTTCGCCCCCCCTCGCAAAAAGTTTGTATACTAGGTTTAGATATGGCAATTTGCTCCTGAAATTTCCTGGGAAAGAGGCGGTTGGTCTAGTCTTAGATTTTTGTCCTGCCTGCATTGAAGTTAATGAAACTGAAGAACATATTCTGTTTTTCTGCCCCAAGTATCAGCAGATACGCAGGAGATGGATTAGACCAATATGTCTCAACATGGGTGCAAGGCAGTACCAGATTGCGCTTAGAATTTTCAAAACAGACACTTCTGGGCCAATAGTCTTTGCTCTTAGTCGTTTTTATTCTCCTTCTGGATAATTCGCCAAAAATTTTATTGCCGTGTTGTCACATTTAACTTTTTTATATTGTATATGTATTTTAAATATTAAGTCTTATAATCATGGTTTTGTATTTTTTAACGCACTAGCTCTTGCTTTTGCATTTTTTTATGTATGATTAGGTCATTCATATCTATGCATTTATGTTATTTTTAAACTATGACCTGGGATTGTCATTTGTACTTGAGATAGTAATGGTTTAATACTTTTTTAATTGTAAATACATTTATGTTTTATCTCTGCATACTTTGATGGCTTTTTGTACAATGACCAAATAAAGTTACATGATGATGATGATGATGATGATGAGTACAACGGGTGTTTTTAATTTTATCATGCCTGTTTGTTTCGAGCACTGAGAGTGCCTGCGGCGGATCTCGTAGTAGAGACACTTACTTTGGCACTTTGATAGCACCAGACTAGGATCATTGAGTACAACGGGTGTCTTTTAATTTTAACATGCCCGGTTGCTTCGAGCACTGGGAGTGTTAGCGGCGGATCTCTTAGTAGAGACATGTGTGCACGCCCATTTGTACTTTAAATCCAGAGTCAGCGGCAATTCAGTCGATAAAAGCAGTGGAATAGGTTTTGTTTGACATAAGTTGCTCCACTGTATTTATCTATCGTTTATCAACTGATTTAACATTTGGATAACTGTGTCATTTGATTGGATCTTGTAAAAACAGCTACGGAGAGATAGAGATAAGGTATATCCGTTTTAGTTTTATCATTTAACGTTTTTAATAAAATATGCCAAAAATTAGAGTTCATTCATAATAGACAGGGGTCTTTCATCATTTCTTCCCTTTCTTGCCTCCAGTGAAAAGGAACAATTTTAAAGAAGATATTACAAGTGATAACTGTAATGCCAGATTAGACATCGCTACAAAACATGGGCGACAGAAGAGATGGTCTAAATAACAAGGAATTAAGTACAGGCCACTAATACGCGATACAGAGAGTAAGTTAGCTCTGTTTCACATATGATTAAATAGACGATAATCATCACATGGTTGTCATACTAAGCCACTTCTTAATATCCTTTATCTATAGGATTGATTGCCAGTTTTTAGGTGGACATTGGCCTTTGTGCTAAAAGAAGGTTTCTTTAAGAAACTGACTTCTTTGCTGCAGGTATATTAGAATCATCATTGCCGGATTTCAACTCTTCCTCTAATTTCTTCTTCTCGTGGTGGTGGAACTTTTCTATTGTTGGTTCTTTTTTGTAAATAATTGAGTTACAGTGCTGCATGATTTGGCATGCAAAGGTGTAGGTCTTCTTTCTATTAATAATTTCCATGTTAGATCACCTTCACGGGTTCGCGCACTGGAAATGATTACATGGTTATTTTGTTTTCAATCACGAACGTTGCAGGGAAGAGGGACATTGCCCTCACGGGAGGATTATGAAGACTCTATACAGTTTAATTTATATTATGTCAGACTAAGTATAGCCGTAACCCACCATTTATATGAATTTTATGTTTTGATTATCCCGCAGACAACCTTTATGAGTGTGAGATTCTTTCTTCACAATCTTTGGTCCTGAAGAAGGTGGCGTTGCCACTGAAACGTGCGTAGACCTGACCAAGTTTGCCCCTGAAAAGTGGTCCGGGAGAGACAATTCCATCACAAAGCTGTGTCTGTAGGCAAGTACTAATACAGATCTCTCCAATACAACGTGGTACCTCCCAGAGGGCTGAATCTCTAGTGATGTGTATTTATAGTATGATTGTAGACAGAATGAGTGTGAATGTGTGGTACGAATGAACAAATTATAGGTTGCTGCTGGTTTAAGTATCTTGATACTTTTAGTAAATCTAGTTGTAATAAGCCATGAATTTTGATTCAATTGTCTGAAGAGATGAGTATTGTTTTGTATGTATGCATGTTTTTGTGACTTTTGCTATTTAAAATGTATACTAAAAGATAAAATAATGTAATGCAAATTGAAAAAATTATTTTTATTGCACAAAGAAAACATGTTAAAAATATAATAAAATATAGTAATAAAATACTGTCTGTAAAATGTTGAGGTACTGCATAATATTGGTGGGTTACTGACATAGTGGAACCTGTTTAGGTCATATAAAAAGCAATATAGGTCAATAAAGAGGTCTTTAGTGTTAGTAGCTTTTGTTTCCCCCCTCCTCTTGGACCTTAAAGTATTTTAGGGGGGGCCTTTCTTCCTTACAGTTGGTTTCTTCGTTATTTACCGCAGGTGCATTAGCCCTAGGGCTTTGTTATTGAGCCTTCATACGCTTCCTGGCTAGTATAAGGTACCTACAGGCGTTTTTTTCCTTATCCCCTTTGGTCAACTTTTGAACCTTTCAGTGCATGTTGGGTGAAATAGGTATCATTTCCTCACAGATAGAGGTATTTTTGGTGGAGGTTTTATGTACACTATCTTCTGACAGGTACACGCAGAACAGCCACAGATAGAGATGGAAGGTTTTAAGACCTTCGGTTTCACGGATGATGTATTTTCGGCACTCATTGGACAAATAGCCGGTACCAATGGAGAGAGTAGAGATACAAACAGCGATAATAGTGAATGGAATAAACTTATGAATTTAAAGAAAAAAGCAAAAAGAATGGTGTCTCATGCTCACTTTATGCTGGAGTATTTGAAGGCAGGAGCAATACCTTCTGGTTTAAGAGTCAGAAATGTTCCAGCTCTCTTTGTCGAGGTACGCCAGTTCCTGGAGCGATGGTCACAGATTGCGAACCGTTGCTCCAGGGACTGGATGATCCTCATCATAGAAAGAGTGAAAGAAATGATACAGATCTTAAATAAAGAGATTCTAGAGCTAGAAGAAAAACTGAAAGCTAACAACAGTGTAGAAGAGGCAAAGAACAAATTACTTAACATTAATCAAGAACTTGAGGAATTTGAGGACTACCTTATTAAGAAAAAACTGATAAATTAAGAAAAGATATACGCTGGTTCACGCAAGAAAAGGTATATCCTTACCTTCAGGGCAATTTTTATCAAGTAGATCGCCATGAAGGTGGACAATATAACACACGCACTAATAAGAGACAGAAAACTCTGACATTCTCTGACACCAACTCATCAGATTCAGATTATGAAGGCCCTGCAATGTATGAGGGACCATCTTATAACCCCCGAAATCAGAGAGGGCAATCATATAATCAATACCAACAAGGACAGTCGCCTTTTTTACAGCAAGGCAGGGGCAGAGGCTGTGCAAAATTTCAGAGACAGGAAAGGAATCATTATCCTCAGACAGAGCCAGTACATCCGCAACCTTATATGCGGACACGGAACGAGCAGTATTGGAAGTCTTAGATAAGCAAACCTCAAATGTAGACACCATTCCTATTTTCAACTTATCAAACCATCAACTCTCTATTGAAGAAACTAACATACTGAGCAAAGGTTTGTCATTTGTTCCTAGTACACAGCCGGATATTTTTAAACTGAACAAAGACCTCTACACGTTTTTCCGCAAAATCCGATTACAAAATTTTATGTCTAACAATATTCCTTCAGAGCAAGACATAAATTATTCGGGCTGGAAGCCTTCATCCAGATTCACACCATCTCTAGAGATGATAGGGCCAGAAGTTGTAGTTTTTGAAAAGACAGTTATAAAGGAAATTGAAAAAATTACCAAATATGTTCGAAAGGCAACCCCTAATCTAACTAATCCTGAAAGTCAAGCACTTAGAGACCTGCAGAACAACACAGACATCACCATCAAGCTGTGTGATAAAGCAGGTGGCATAGTGGTGATGGATAGTGACAAATACTCTGACAAAATGGAAGCCATGTTGTCAGTACCTGAACATTACCAGCGTACATATAGGATGGTTCTGACAGATCTTAAAACAAGAATAGAGACCAACACAAGCGAAAGCTTTTACTGATGGATACATCTCTCAAAAGGAACTAGAATTCCTTAACAAAACCAACACAGTTATTCCTGCTCTCTATGGAGTCCCGAAAACGCATAAAAACACAGCGGACCCACCCATGCGACCTATAGTTTCATCTATTAACTCTTGTACTGAACCGCTCTCACAAAATGTGGACGCGTTCCTATGTCCTTTGACTAAACTCTATGCCTGATACATAAAAGATACCAGACACATGATAGCGACCATAGAACATAAACCCTTCAATTGTGAGACACAACTTCTAGTAACACTAGACATAGAATCCTTATACACCAACATCCCCCAGGCCCTAGCCATAGAGGCAGTGGCAACCCTATTGGCTAGAGTTCCTGGGGAGAGACCAAACAACTTCATTTTGGAGTGTTTGGACATAGTGTTACACAACAACTTTTTTGAATTTAAAGATAACCTTTATCAACAAATAAAGGGCACCAGTATGGGAGCTTAGTGTGCTCCTAGTGTAGCCAATGTCTGTATGGGTGAATTCGAACTGAAACACATTTTTAATGAGGTAGCCCCATTTTTTGAGAATATAGATGTTTAGCATAGATTTATTGATGACATTTTTTTTATTTGGTCAGGAGAAGAGTCAGACTTGGTGCAGTTTATCGAGTGGCTCAACTTAAGTGACAGTAATCTTAAATTCACTGCGAAATTTTCATCTGAAAAAGTGGAGTTTCTCGATATTTGGATCAAGAGTGGAGAAGGTAGGATTGAGGTAAGCTTATATAGAAAACCTACATCAAAAAATACCATTCTACAACACAGTAGCTTCCATCCCCCTTGTCAAAAAGACTCAATTCCCTTTGGGGAATTTTTGAGAAGTAGACGAAACTGTACCAATATCCAAGACTTTACGTTACATGCAGAACAACTTCAAAAGAGATTACTCCTTAGAGGGTACCCTAAACGCCTGATCAACAATCGATGGAACGTGCCAAATACTACAACAGAGACAGTCTGATCAGTGGCAGAGAAAAACATCAACTCGAAAGATTAGACTGTGTAGTCAACCACTCCAGTCTTAATAATAGAATTTAACAAATTCTTTATAGAAACTGGAAGATTTTGAACATCAATGAAGAAGACATGGCACTGATGAAACCGATTGTGGCATATAGAAGGAACCCCAATCTGAGAGATAAGTTAGTACATAGCAGATCCAAACCTAAAAAGAGTGGGGAGCAGAAAACAATTGATGGACTCCCTCCTATTTTAGGAAATCATAGGTGTGGGAATTGTCATGCTTGCCCGACAGCAATCACCACTCAAACGTGGTCTTATGGCACTATGTCAGGAAAACTAAAAAGCCACACTAATTGCAGGAGCAGCAACATAGTGTATCTGATTGTCTGCCCGTGTGGACTTGGATACATAGGAGAGACAGGCAGAGAATTCCGAACTAGGCTGTCAGAACACAAGTCAGCCATCAGGACTAAGAAGACGCAAGCCCCGATGGTAAGACATTACATTGATTACAACCATAATGAGAGCGAGCTTACCTGGCTTTTTCTGGAAAAAATTATAACTAACCAGGACATGATGTTGAGAAAGTCAGGAAAGACAGGGAAACTTTTTGGATTTTTCACTGTGATACAGTGCGGAGAGGTCTTAATGAGGAGATTATATAGATGGTTACATGAATGCTCCTCCAAGAATGATTGCCCTTTTTTAAGTGGGTCCTTGGAGTCTGTGAGACAGCGTACCATAGAAAAATGGCTCTAGTGTAGCGATCCACTTAAGTATATCCACATAGAACAGAAACACACTGATAGCACCTCTATGCAACTTTTAGTACAATATATAATAATCTTTTTTGTGAATCAATTTAGCTGTACACAAATAACAGCAATCAGGAATGCGAGGTTAGCACTAGTACAGCCTGAAGTTATAATCCCAGCAATGGATGACGGTCACAATCTGCTAGCTGTGGGTGCTAGCTTTAACATTGGCATCCGATATTGGACAGATTTTAGAACTACAGTCTGCCTTTGAAGCGAGATAATATGTTTCATAACGGCCCTGAGATTGAATAATTTAGTTACAATGACAATGATTGGGCAATAGATGGCAACATTATATATATTTTATTTCCTTTTTTTCGCGCAAATTTGGACAAACTTGTGCTAAGAATTGTGGCCGTTCCTCCTATAAGAACACAAGCTTTCTGTTTTTGCTTGGAATGCGAGGTATGTAATTAGTAAACAGATGCATTTTTCGCATACCAAGTACTCCATTCTAATATGACGACCAAGCACACAATAGAAATAGAAGATGTCACTTAGACCGCGAGATCCCATAGAAGAAGCGTCCTATCGCGAGATTCTCGCGATATCACGTGGCAGCCGTACAGATTTAAAAATTGCGCCTAGGACTTTTTCTTCTGCACTTTGTCGCCCAGTACAGATGCCCGGTATACTCGCCCCAGAAAGCTATCATAGAGGTAAGGAGGTCGATGATTGAGTCTTAGTCTGTAATATTCTCTCACTATTCATAATTAATGGATGGACTAAAGGTGCTACTATTTTTACGTAATTGTTTGAATTAATCATAGTGGCTCAGAAACCTAGGTGCACTGTTTTGGACAATAGGTAGATAAATCCTACACACTTGTATAGCACCAGACGAGGATTATATGAGTACAACGGGTGTTTTTAATTTTATCATGCCCGTTTGTTTCGAGCACAGAGAGTGCCTGTGGCGGATCTCGTAGTAGAGACACTTACTTTGGCACTTTGATAGCACCAGACTAGGATCATGTGAGTACAACGGGTGTCTTTTAATTTTAACATGCCCGGTTGCTTCGAGCACTGAGAGTGTTAGCGGCGGATCTCTTAGTAGAGACATGTGTGCACGCCCATTTGTACTTTAAATCCAGAGTCAGCGGCAATTCAGTCGATAAAAGCAGTGGAATAGGTTTTGTTTGACATAAGTTGCTCCACTGTATTTATCTATCGTTTATCAACTGATTTAACATTTGGATAACTGTGTCATTTGATTGGATCTTGTAAAAACAGCTACGGAGAGATAGAGATAAGGTATATCCATTTTAGTTTTATCATTTAACGTTTTTAATAAAATATGCCAAAAATTAGAGTTCATTCATAATAGACGGGGGTCTTTCGTCATTTCTTCCCCTTTCTTGCCTCCACTGAAAAGGAGCAATTTTAAAGAAGATATTACAAGTGATAACTGTAATGCCGGATTAGACATCGCTACAAAACATGGGCGACAGAAGAGATGGTCTAAATAACAAGGAATTAAGTACAGGCAACTAATACGCGATACAGAGAGTAAGTTAGCTCTGTTTCACATATGATTAAATAGACGATAATCGTCACATGGTTGTCATACTAAGCCACTTCTTAATATCCTTTATCTATAGGATTGATTGCCAGTTTTTAGGTGTACATTGGCCTTTGTGCTAAAAGAAGGTTTCTTTAAGAAACGGACTTCTTTGCTGCAGGTATATTAGAATCATCATTGCCGGATTTCAACTCTTCCTCTAATTTCTTCTTCTCGTGGTGGTGGAACTTTTCTATTGTTGGTTCTTTTTTGTAAGTAATTGAGTTACAGTGCTGCATGATTTGGCATGCAAAGGTGTAGGTCTTCTTTCTTTGCACTTCTTTGAATAATTTCTATGTTAGATCACCTTCACGGGTTCGCGCACTTGAAATGATTACATGGTTATTTTGTTTTCAATCACGAACGTTGTAGGCAAGAGGGACTTTGCCCTCACGGGAGGATTATGAAGACTCTATACAGTTTAATTTATATTATGTCAGACTAAGTATAGCCGTAACCCACCATTTATATGAATTTTATGTTTTGATTATCCCGCAGACAACCTTTATGAGTGTGAGATTGTTTCTTCACAATCTTCGGTCCTGAAGAAGGTGGCGTTGCCACTGAAACGCACGTAGACCTGACCAAGTTTGCCCCTGAGAAGTGGTCCGGGAGAAACAATTCCATCACAAAGCTGTGTCTGTAGGCAAGTACTAATACAGATCTCTCCAATACAATGTGGTACCTCCCAGAGGGCTGAATCTCTAGTGATGTGTATTTATAGTATGATTGTAGACAGAATGAGTGTGAATGTGTTGTACGAATGAACGAATTATAGGTTGCTGCTGTTTTAAGTATCTTGATACTTTTAGTAAATCTAGTTGTAATAAGCCATGAATTTTGATTCAATTGTCTGAAGAGATGAGTATTGTTTTGCATATATGCATGTTTTTGTGACTTTTGCTATTTAAAATGTATACTAAAAGATAAAATAATGTAATGCAAATTGAAAAAAATATTTTTATTGCACAAAGAAAACATGTTAAAAATATAATAGAATATAGTAATAAAATACTGTCTGTCTTAAATTTTGAGGTACTGCATAATATTGGTTGGTTACTGACATAGTGGAACCTGTTTAGGTCATATAAAAAGCAATATAGGTCAAGAAAGAGGTGTTTAGTGTTAGTAGCTTTTGTTTCCCCCCTCCTCTTGGACCTGAAAGTATTTTAGGGGGGGCCTTTCTTCCTTACAGTTGGGCATGGGAGATTGCACAACTCCTCGTGTGCAGTGACCACATCGAGGGGCTCCCCTATTGGGCTGTGTTGCGGATTGGTGAAACGGCGTGGACGGAGCACAGCTGCCCGGAGCAGGTAATGGATTGGCTCGCCCTCGTGTACCTTGACCTCGACAACGATGTACTCTTGGAACAGATTGCCCATGAAGCAGGGCTTGCATACATGGACGAGTAACTATGTTCCTGCAGGCAAAACTGATTGTCACCCACAGCACAGGTCCCCACACCTTGTAGCATCTTGGAGGAATGGTCACATATCCCACCACAACAGTGGACATGTCTGCCTTCGCCTGGACTCAGAATGCATGTGCGTGGACCTACGCGTGTGTACACACACCTGTGCAAGGTGATGCAGTTCCATGGGCGGAGCTGCACAGCGTCGCCTGGCAATGTTCCAAAATCGGAGAAACTGCTGGGGGGAGAGTACACACATGTTAATGTAGTACGACATGTGACCTTGTAGGATCCTTTCACCTGCTCACTGTCAGCAGAGCACACAGTCAGCGCAGTCCGGTGCTACAGCACTATGCAGATCCCATGGGCTGTGAGTCGTGTCCCCTGACACGGGCCAATGAGCAGACGCAAAACATCACATGACTCGGCCAGCAAGGCAAGGTGGGTTGAGACCGTTGACATCCGTGATGATTGGTGTACATTTCTGCCACCCCATTAGTTGCACCTCGACATGTTCCTAAGCTGACTGTAAGTGTCTTAAACATTGGTCTGCATGTTGTGGCCCTTGCCTTGCACGTACTGACACACACATGCTAATAAAGTCTACGCAACTTCACCTGTGTACAACTGTGATGAGTGTTGATTATAATGACAGATCTTGGGCCTACATGTGCATTGTCCGTACACAGGGAGGGATTGACTGACGCTTGTGAATTGGCGGTGAGTCCCTATTGACAGCTCCACCTCTGTGAGCCAGACATTGTGGCTGGGATAGTTGCTGGCAGACCTGTGCTCCTACGTGTCCCCAGCAATGTGTGTATGGTGTCCAACTTCTTGCCATGTATATCAAGGTCATCCATCAAAACAGACTGTGTCCACACAGATGTGTGTGAGTAGGCATGCGAAGAGAAGTTCTGTTGTCACATGTGATGGGGGACACCACTTCAGGACTGCTACCGAATTTGACATTTCCACACACAGCCCTATTTAATACATGGACGTGGGGCTACGTTGGGGGGCAACGAGATTGTTGTTACTGTGCAATGAGGCCACAGCTAGTTCACACCTTCACAGTCATCTAAGTGGCCATGTGGGTCAGGGTCAAACATGCGCATTGATGACATTTACCAGGGTGTACCTTTTAGTGCAATCAATGTCCCTACATTCATCCAAACATTTATACGTGAGTGAACATAGACATGACACATCTATGTGATTTGGAATGTTTTATTCACATTCTGGGGTGTGTCGGAGCTGGAGCAGTACATGGCCACTTCAAGCCCACATGCCATGGTTGCCCAGTGGTGGGCCAACCAGAGTCCTTGCGGCAAGGCAAAGTTAATCTGAAGAGGAAGAGTTCAGTCCGCCGCCGGATTGCTGTGTCATTGGTACCAGAGCAGATATGGCAGTCCATGTCGGGGTCCATGTGAAGGCCTCAGAGTGTTTCGGGGGACAGTGGGAGGTGTTGTTCCAGGGCATGATGCAGAGAGCACAACCAGGCAGGGACAGGCCATATGGCGGGGACGGATGCTACTACCTCCTTCCTCACACAGTCATTACCCTCCACATCTTTCTCCTCTGAGACGTCTTCTGTGTCCGGTGTGTCAGGTGTGTGTGGTGGTATTATGGCTGCGTCACTGTGTGCCACTGACACATCAGGGTGCGAAGGGGATAGGGCTGCCTCACTGTGTGCCACTGACACGTCAGGGGCGGAGATGTGTGTGTCGAGGTTCCTGCAGCAGTCATCTGGAACAGGCTCAGTGGCAGCAATGGCAAGATGAGGATCTGCAAGGCATGGAAGATCGCAGCTACATCTCGCTGGTGTTCAGCAGTGGCAGCCATACTTCCAGCCTGCATCGGCTCCATGGTCTCCATTGTCCTCCGCATCTGTGCCAACTCTGTGCTGTCATCGCTGGAGCCTGTCTGGCTAGACAGTTCTTGTATCCGAGTAATGGACCCAACGATGTCAGAAAAGGATTGTTGGTGAGCATGGTGCAGACAGTGGGTATCCGTTAGGGACTGTAGGTGCTCCCTGATGGGACTCAGGCACCCACGTATGGCATCGAGTTTGGCTGCCATGAGCTCGAAACCCAGCCGCAGCTGATCTGCCATCTTCTCCTGGCACCCTAACACACGGCATTTGAAATCCATGTGTTGGTCGTGGGGGTCCTGGGAGGCAGCCGTGGTGGTGTGTGCTTCCTGCTGTGTGGTCTGTGCAGGGTGTGGGCTCACCGCGATGCAGCTGGGCTGCCCTACTCCTGGAGGTGGGGTGCGGAGGCTGACACGAGCCGTTGGAGTGTGTCTGGGCAAATGGGCAGGGTGTCCTCTTCATCATCACTGAAGAGATGTGTGGTCTGCTCTGCAGGAGGTGTTGATTGTCCCTCTGCAATGTAAAGGGGAGATGCAGGTTAACAGTGTGTTCCATGTATGTTGGAGCATTGTAGATGTTTACATTCAGACTGCATGACGATGTACATTGTGACTGTTTTGGTGAAGCTGGCTATTTGATGGGAGTCAGTGGACATTTCGACTACATGACGGATGTGTGGTTGTACTCGTACATTATCATCTCACAGTGTCATGCATTGCCAGATGTGATTGGCCAGTTTCTACGCACGAGCGGCACCAGTTGTGTCCTCTGTCCTGTGGTGTAGGGGTTGCACTCTGTCCCACATTGTCATCAATGTTGATGTACTGTGATTGCTATGTGTGTGTGCTGCATTGTTGGCAATTCGCCCCTGCAGCTCTGCATTGGCAGACCCTTATCCCTTTGAGTCGGTGTGCATTTGACTTGTGTGCTTTTCGGGTGCTGGGATGTTTGCGACTTGGGTCATTTGTGCTACTGGAGATATTTGGTACTCTTGTGCATTGTTTGTCTGCAGATGTGTTTTTGACGTCATGGGTCGTAGGTGCACGTGGATGTGTCAGAGTGTGACCTGCTCCTTTACGGATGTGGTCCACACTCAGCCACCTCAGTGTCGTCTCATGCACCATGTCATGTATTGTGACTTCAGCCATGCTATCTGTCATGCAGTGTCACTTGCATTGTCAGTGTGGCTCACAGAGCAGCTGCTTTTCTGGATTCAGCACGTGTGCATGGGTAGGTTGTGGCATTGGTGATATGGAGGGGGGCCCATTTGTGCACATTGTGGACGGGGGCCTACTTGGTGTTTCTATGTGTGCTGCAGTGTGCCAAGGGTATCAGGGACATGTTCCACACTCATTGTGGGTATGCAGTGTGCTGCACATGATTGTGCATGTGTGCCATTGTGCCCATCTGCCCCCGTCCCCCCAGTCCCTGGTCGTTACTCACCCTGTTGCTGTTGGGTCAGGTCATATCGGGCTGTGTCCATACCCCCAACTCCTTGCACCATCTCCACACTGATGACTGTGGCCACCATTTCCTCCAGCTCATCCAGCTCCTCCTGTGGCGCAGGACTCCCACCTCCAGTCGCCTTTGCTGCCTTCATGTTGGCAGCAAGTTTCTGTTTGGTTTGGCTGTGCACTTCATGCCAGCGCCTCTTGACCTCCTCCATTGACCCCCTCGACACTCCGACTGCATTCACTTTGGTGACGATGGACTGCCATATTTCCGTTTGTGTTGCCAATGACGCAGTGGAGGTGATGAACAGTTGTTGGTAGTGTTCTATCACCTCCGTGACGGTGATCCGGTCTTCCTGCGGACTGAACCCCATCTTCCTCTTCCTCTTCTCCTTGCCCTTCCCCGAACACGGGGTTCCTGGCTGGTCCTCCGTGGGGCTTGTGGGGTTTGGGTTGTCCTCTGCACTCGGTCCGGGTGCATCTATGGTGCTACGCCGTTTGATATGGTTTTGGTGTGTTTTTTTGGTTGCTTTTATAGTGCATTTTCCCGCATGACGCGTGGGAATTGCAGGCCTGTGGCTGGTTGTCGCTGATTTTTGTATCGCAATTTGGGGCATCGCAGGTTTTTTCACGTTCTTGTTTCGCATTTCTTCGGCGTCGCGTTAGTTTTTGGGCGGTCATTTGGCGCGTTATCCTGCTAATATCAAATGGTGCAGCCGGGTTGGGAATGCCACGTTAACACGGTGTTATTTTCCCACGATAGACTGCAATATGAAGGGTTGCGTTAAGCAACTTTTGCGGTAGTTATCACACGTTCTTGAGAATATGCCCCTATGGATTTTGCAGAGGACCCCCATAGCAGACAGATCTAGAGATACGATATGATTGGCTGCCACCACATTAACATCCATTTTAGGACTCGGGATTCAGTCCATTGTCCTCAAAATAAGTATAAAAAACACATGGAGGGCAGGGTAGGACTAGCCTGCCCCCCTAGGGTTGGTGGTGGGGGTTCCAGAGGGACCCCTTCTGTGACCAAAAATATATATTTTTTTGTTTTACCTTGAATTTGTTGAGGATCCGTAGATACACTGAAAAAAAAAAAAGACAGAGAGCACCCATAATTTAAAAAAACAACTGGATGGGACAGGACCCAGGAGGATGCTGTTACATCATTTTTAGGGAAGGATGGCCCTCCACCCCCTTTCGCAAGGCTTCTAGAGGCCCAAGGGACCACAGACTCTGGGCCGCATTCATTTTAAGGGGAGGCGGGCATGTGGCCATGTGAACCCCACCCTGGCACCTATAAAACAATTAAAGATTGCTGTGGGTGTCCTGGTGCCCACTGGGACACCCACAGCAATTGCTGGCAATGGGGCTGAGGGGGGAGCCAAGGGCCCCCGTGGCCCCTAGCAGCTTCCCAGCCTGCAGCCTTCGTGGTGCAGTGGGAGCTTGCTTCATCAGTTTGCTCCCACCCAGTGGGAGCATCTTTTTTCTGCCCCCGATGGATGAGCGCAAACCTGTATTCCCATACAGCAAGAGCACAGACAGGGAGTTTAAGGGGCATATTAACAAGGGCCATATCGCCGCTTTTCTGGCTTTAAACGCCAGAAAAGCGGCAAAAATGTCATCGCCCTATCAACAATGCGGTGCTAACATGCATTAGCGCATGTTAGCAGCCGTTCTCCACACCTAGCCTCGCATCTCTAATGAGATGCAAAGAAGGCGTTCCCAAAGAAAACAACAGGGAAAAAGTCGGTAACCGCACATTGCGGTATTTACAAGCCGTGCCCTGACACCCATAGTGTTATTAAAAGCCGCGCTAACCGCGGTTATCGCCGGTATCTAACGTCTGATAAATTTCAGGCTTGTCTATCTGTTCAGTGGGAGGTGGATTGAATGGCTGAGTCCACATCTCCCTATTAACAACATTTCCTTTAGCGCCGTCCTGTTGTCGCTGGTTTTCGCACGGTAATGTGGAATATCGCCGTCAATCGCCGGATTTCACATCGCCTGTTAGCCAAGCGTTGTAAATACGCCGCTAACACGGCGATGTGAACCGGCGATAGACGGCGATAATGACAAATGCGATAAACGCGTTCAGCGATTATTATCGCCTTTTGTTGTTGATATGCCCCTAAGTTCTCTCTGAACGTGCTCTTGCATGCAGGGAACTGGAGTGTCCCCAGTTGTTGAGTTTCCCAAGACACTACTGTCATCGGCCCAGGGCCATGCTCTCCTAGCAATTCTTTGGCATCGGGCTCCTTCTCAAAAAAGACAAATCAGACCCAGGGGATGGGGTCACCGGGCCCATACGTGGTCAGGGAGGGAGGTCCCACATCCCCTCCTCAAAAAGAGACATTGGCCCTGTGGGATGTGGTCCCCATAGCCGATAGAAGGCTTGGGAAGGGGGTCCGCCCACCTCTCCCCAACAGAAGACAGATTAGCCCCCAGGGATTGGGTCCCCAGGACCTAAAGAAGGCTCGGGGAGGGAGGGTCCACTCCCCATCAAAAAAAAGCAATCACCCCAGAGGATGGGGTACTGGGGGCCATGAACAGACTAGGGGAGGGAGAGCCACATGCCCCACTCCCTAAATATTTTTTTTTTTAAAGTGAATGTGAGATGAACGTACTAGAAACCCATTTCACACTCACTGATCTAGCTTCAGAGCACCCCCATAATGCCCTGCAAGGGTTTTAAAAAATATATTTTTGGGATCCTGGTGGCGCCCCAAAAATGGGCAGGGGTGCCACCAAGTATTTATTTAATGTTGTGGAGGGCTGCAGGGGGTGCAGCAGCCCCCTAGCAACATTAAAAAATACACAGTTAGTCTTGCGGGTCATTGAATGCATGACCCCAGGAGAGCTTGCTATATTTTTCAAAAGCACTCTGAGCTGGAGCTCTATGTTCTTCAGCTGTAGTGTGAGGACCTCTTGTGGTTGGTTCTAAAGCTGCACTTTGTGGCCAGAAAAATGTTTTAAAAAGACTCAAAGTCATTTTAATGTTTTATTTTTAAGGGCTTTATTAAAAAAAGATTTTATTGCAATTACTTTTATTAAGCATTGCAATGTGTGAATTTACAAAATTTTCCATTTGATTAAGGTTATTGGCGACTATTTGGCAAAGACAAGTGGTATTTAAATATTTTGGTATGCTGACCCCTTTATTAAGCCAATGGGCCCCACTTTTTATATTTTAGTGTTGTGAGCCTTTGACAATGTCAGTAGGTCTATCTAGCTTAAAATGACACCTTTTATATTGTTGTATTTTAGAGCCAACTGTGCGTGACCAACCCCACATCGCTCACCATAAAAATGCTCAGCATGGGTGAGGGCTCCTGGGTGGTTGTTAGGCACAGGGCCTGGCTGCAGGCCATGCCTTGTGTCCCACTCCACATTAAGCATGGCTAAAGTCCATGTGTGGAGGGGGTTCGGAGCCCACTAGTGGTCAGGTGCTGGCCCTGTACCCAACCCCATGCTACGCATGGCAATGGACACTATACTTTACATTTAAAAAAAAACATAGAAATTCACTGGAAAAAATGTGAAAGTGGCATTCTATTTCAAAATTGTAATATGTTACTTTCCATTAAAAAAAAAATCCTTAGTGTTAGAAATTGGGTTTCTGGTTTGCACAGGCATGCACCAAGTCCAAGCAGGAACCACAATCCTAGTCAGGGTAAGTCAGATACACACTCTAAATTAACCTGTACTCACCTTCTGGTATCTTGGCTTGACAAAGAGCAGTCAGGCTTAATTTAAGAGGCAATGTATAAAGTATTTGTGCAACACTTCAAACAGTAAGCAGTGAAACACCACACAAAACGATAACACACCTGGTTAGCAAACTAGAGCTTAATTTAATGAACAAAACACTCTTTAAGGAACATGGATTTGATGTATTGAGATGATGAGGAGGTCATAGATGCTTTTGATGAAACCCTTGTTGGGTACAGGTGGTCTGTAGATCAATTGTCATGAGGTTGTCTTGAGTCCTGAGAGGGGCAAGATACAGGTGAGGAGCTTAAATGACTTGGGCGCTGTCAGTTGACATAAAGTGCAGGACCAGGCAGACTTTTAGGTGACAACGAGTTCTCCTCCTAACTTATGCATGTGGACTATGCATTTGATGGTGCAGCCTTTGGGGGTTTAGGACATCTCTGATGTGTGCAGAGATGTTTTTCAGCCATGTCACTGTGATCTGTGATGAAGAGTACACCTAGGTTGTTTTGTGTCATGATGTCAGCTGTTTTAGGTGAGTAGATGATTGCAGAGTGTGCGCAAATGTGTTGGATCACCTATACTGTTGATGGCATATTTGTGATCCTGAATTGGACATTGATGATGTTTTGACATTTGATGTAGATATCGGGGCTTGTGTGGGAGCATAGCTGTTGGTTATTTGGTGTAGTACAAGGTGAGCCTGCTACCCACTAATACTTCCCAAGTTTCCATTCAGGTCTAGGCCTACCATGGCACAACAATGAAACCAATGATTCTCCAATATTTGAGTGATATTTGTTTTCTGTATCAACATGTACAAGCAGACCTCAACCTAGGTGAAAATCTACTCTTATTTTAATTGTAAATCTCAGGACTCTCAAAACAATAAATCTCTGTTGGTATTTTTAAATTTTATTCACTGTGTGAAAAAACACAATAAAATATTGATTAACTTTGGAAAAGAAAGAAATTAAAAGTATTCTTCATATTTCCATTTAAAAGATAGCTGGAGCATGCAAAAAGTTACCTGCTCGGACCTTGAAAACTGCTTTGTGGTAGAAATCTTTGCGAAGGATATTTGGGTGAGCTACAAGGCAATTACTGAAAATACATAGAAATTAATCCACAGCATTTTTAAAGCATTTGACAGATGTAGTTAAATCCACTCTGACAGGCTCTTTTTTCACTCCCACTATGGTTGCTATTTAGAGTTAGTGGATACATGCAATGAAGTTGGCCCTAGTACTGATTTCAACAACTGCACAGTAAGGGTTATTATTCACCATTGAGACTTTGAGGATTGGCTAATACTCATGCCATATTACTTGTAATTTTATAGCACTTTATCACCATTTGTATGGTCTCATACTACTTTCAGAATCTCAGTGCATGTTACCGTTTTGGGGTATCCAGGACCCAAGTCAAAGTGGCCTGTTGACAATGTATTTGACTGTGTTTTATACTGTTTGCCCATTGGACAAGGAAAGGAAGGTTTCATTCAACTAAAACATGCGAATCACCATTTCAATTATTTTGAGTACACCTCATCCACCATGTTTAATTTTATATTCTTACCCATAGTCCCCTCCTTCATTAGTAGTGGGACGATTCTCCCAGTTTGGAGGGGAATAGACTAACCTTGCATTGCAAAGATCTATGTCTCTAAATGTTTGTAGCCCGGGTGCATGTTGGGCTACACATGAAAGACACCCCATTGCATATGGTGGCTTTGAGAACTACTGTTCTTTATCTCAATCCCAGGGTGCTAGATGCCTCTGCACAATGGATATAAAGTATGGTCACCAGCCACTAGTCCAAGAAAAAGTTCTGCCTTCAGGATTATCATTATTTATTGGGGAGGATGCATTCTGGTGAGGATGCATTGTAACCAAGACAAGTCACAATACAAGCCATCACAGATTACAATCTGATGTTATCAGTCAGACCATCTAAAACCTTGTGGTTTTGAGCATCTTTCATCTAGAATCCACCAGACGTTTAATGTCATCATAATATTTACTCTGACTCTCCTCTAACATCTTCTGCTCTCTTCCTCTTCACTCACCTTCTAACCTGTGCATACTTGTATCCCATAAAGATCATGAATTGGAATATTGAATAAAGAGCAATTGTCAAAAGGGGTTTCAGGATGGCACCCAGAATTCCACTTCCCAGGTTCCCAATCCATTTGCCTACAGTAGAAAATCCATTCCCAATGACTTCCCAAGCTCCTGCCGCTTCTATCTCTTTCAAATGTTTTGTCAATTCAGATATGTTCTGATTATATTTTCATCAGGGATGTAGCATTGCAGAACTTTTAACTTCCTGCGGACTCCGCCCTCTTTTGCGAGTAAAGGTCTCACGCAAGTCAGTTTTGTAAAACCATAGACCTTATTTACACGCAATAAAGAATTTACAGTACTAGTAGCCAATTTACCCACTATTGTAGACAGCTTTGTAATTTTCAAATCATTCAGAATTACACCTTCAGGCAGGATTATAGTTCCAAAGCTATATCCAACTACTTCCGCTTCACTAACACCTCGTCTAACTCTAGTTTTTGTTTCCCATACAGAATTACTACAATGTTCCACATGGTAAATCTTTGGGAAAACTATACCAAGATAACATGTACCATGCCATCCATGGGGCAATTTAAAATATGCATACTATCCACAAATGAAGTACACTCCAGGAATCACAGGATCCTGTCCCTCCAAGTAAAGGTCATTATTCCCCCTCACATCGAAAACATGTTCACATTCTCTCTGTCCCAGAAACAACAGGTCTATATAACTCTGATCAATGTGTATACACAGCTTTCCCTTATGTTGGCAATCTAAAACCAAGACGGGCACATTTCCCTTCACCTGATTTTTTGTTTAAATTTGTTTTTATTATTGTTATTATTATAATTTTATGATCAATACATGACAGCCAATATTCATGTTATACATCACTATTTGCATAATATCATTGTACAATTCAAAGCTTTTAACGTGTTATTCAGCTTGGCCATTGGCGCTATATTGCAAATCCAGTATGCAATGAAATGGCGTAATGTCGTAATACTCATTAATAAGAGGAAAACAAGGTAAAAAAAAAAAGAAAACATAAAAGGGGTTAAAGAAAAGAAGAACTGAACTGCGATCAACATGAACAATTATGTTGAATAACAAGCACTGCATCGTCTATGGACCACGCACAATGTTAATATGCACCACCTCACCCAGCACAGTGAATACAGTTACACGTCATGGAATTGTTCCAGCCATATATGTTGTGCGTTTGTGAATGCCAGGGTCTGCCAGTGATCAGGTTTGTTGTAAGTATGCCCTATAGGACTTAGATGCGTGCCAGCTGTGTTGCTGTCTGCTCCTCATTGCTCGCAGTTGTGTCTGCTTCCGACTCCGAGTGCCCCTGCCCTGCTGTGCGAAAATCTAATAGGATTACATCCCATGCCGGTGCCAGTGGCTGCTTGCGTAGTCCAATCGCATCTTCACAACGGAGTGTTATGCTTTCCGCTTGCGCCCAACATAATAGGGAGTGATACCAGGCTTTTGTTGCTGGGGGAATGGGGGATTTCCAGCGACACGTAAGTAATCGCTTAGCCACTATGAGACCTAGATCGATATACCTAGACGTCACTTTATGTTTCTTAGGTCTATGGTAGAGGCCCAGAATGCACACTTCCCACGTCTAGTGCAATGTTCGCTCTGTACACTGGACCAGACACCTAGTGACCTCTTCCCAATATGCTCGAATAGCTGTGCATGTCCACAGCATATGTAAGATGTCTACTCCTGGCTCGTGGCATCTCGTGCATTTGGCGTCTGCATGGGCAAAGAATTTGTTTATTTTTGCCGGCGTTAGGTAGGCTCTGTGTATTATATACTACTGGATGAGCCAGAACCTCATATTACGGGGGATCCGTGTGGGATTTTCAAGTATTTGACCCCACTCGTGGTCTGTAGTGGGCCTCTGTAGGTCCGCATCCCAGTGGGCTCGTAGAGGGAGTAATTGCGGCACCATGTGTACTCTAAGGGGCATATTCTCAAGGAACTATCGCCGAGTTAACGGCACTTTATCGCAGCCAAAGTCGTGATAAAATTATCGCCCCATGCACAAGCTGGTGCTAACAGCCGATACCACCAGTTTACTTGCGAAAGCATCCGCAAAAAACATTGCCACAGATGACCCCGGCAACTATCGCTAATGAGATGCAGAGTAGGCGTTCCGAGCAAAAAGCCGCGACAACACCACACCTCAACATTCTCAATGACCAGCCACATCAGCAGTAAGACCACAAAACAGGCGATAAGACGCGTTAGCAGCAGGAAATTAACACCTGCTCCGACCTGGTGTAAAGTCGGACGACAACCTGCACCATCAAAGGGAGCCCAGCCCAGAGCCACACATGAAGAACAACAGATGCCATGGAGCCACTCACCATGCATCCCGGAGCCCCGAGAGGGCAACAACACCCACCGCCACCACCCCCAGGACCGCCACCCCCCTTGGACCCCCCCCGGACCACCACAGAGGCAGTGCAGACAAAGACAGCGGACCTTCAGGAAATGCACCAGCCTCACAGACCTAACACCAGACAACGTCAATGCCCACTACAGGCTCAAAAGGGCAACCATCCTCCACATCCTGAACATCATTGCCCACAGGCTGATGGTACCAGCACAGCGGCCAACCAACATCCCTCCACAGACAAAGCTGCTGGCTGTGCTGCACCTGTTGGCCTCTGGTACCTCCCAACCAACAACCGCCAGAGTCGGAGGAGTCGCACAGCCAGCCCCATCCAAGTTCCCCACACCTGTCCTGGATGACATCATCAGCTAGGTATCCCAGTACCTATACGTCCCCCACAATGCGCAGGGGCAGCTGGAGACCAAGCAAGGACTATACGCCATAGCTGGATTTCCGCATGTGTTGGGGGCAATCGACTGCACACATGTCCTACTTGTGCCCCCTGCCGACACCGCACACAAGTACCGCAACAGAAAGCACACGCATCCCATCAACGTGCAGGCAATAGTGGACCACAGGGGACTCTTCACCAATGTCGTAGCCAACTACCCAGGCAGTGTGCATGATCCCTTCATCTTCCGACAGTCCAACATCAACCAGCGCTTCCAGGATGGCACCTATGGAAATGCACTGCACGTTGGCAAGTACCAAATGAACACACCACACCACTCAACTCCACAATCACGCAACTCACAACTCTGGCACTGCACACGTCACAAAATCACATACAACATGCCAAACAACATGCCCACCCACCAGACATGACAGCACAACTTACTGTGGCAACCTTGGTTAGCCATGTACATGAGCCATCAACGGCATGGCACCCCAGCCACACAATACTGGAATGTGGGGAGAGGTGGGAACCAGGCATGTGCGAAGGAGGCAAGTCACCCATGAATGAGAATGTACACAATGCCAAGTGTGGCGGAGATGTGCTGGGCAGACTGCAGTATGCAGACCACAGACATATCCATGTCTACATGCACTGCTGGTGTCTGTAGTGTAGTGGACAGTGGACGCAACCATGTCACTCCAGCCAGTGGGGAAGCCCAAGGAAATGTAGCTTGTGACGTCCCCCCCTGTAAGCGTGTGCGGAGTGGGCTGGCCCAGCGTACGCCAGGCCAGCGTAGGGGTGTGAATAAAAAGCACGTAGCTCTGGGTGTGGTTCTCTTCCGGAATGCCCAATGTGTCTGCCAGGGCAGCACCTCCCACCCCGCCACGAGGCCGATGCCGTCGCCTTGAGCGGTGTGGCCTGCGATCCTGTGCACCTGCTGCACCCCGGGCCCCCGAACCCGTCATCCCCGCCCCTGCGCAGCCAGGCCTCACTGCTCACCTGCTCACACCGGCGTGTGTCAAAAATGGCCCACCACGTGCCGGCGCAAGCTCCAAGCCCGAAGCCCGCAACCTTGGCAGCCTCCTCAGACCATCACGGCCTCCACAACACAGGCCCGCTTTACTCTTTTTTCGTTGGCGTACTTCACTGCTGCCTCGGGCCTACACTACGGTCGAGTAGGTCACACATGTGGAACTGAGTCTTGATTTCTGCATGGCGGAGTTCATATCATTGTATGCAAGGAGACGAGTAAGAGGAAGACACGGTTCAGTTCGGAGGAGAAAAGGATTATCGTTACGGAGGTGATCGAACACTGCCGACAACTGCTCTGGTGTCACTAACTCTGTGCATCGCGGGCCAACGACACGTGGCTGTGGGCCCCTGCTGACCGCTGCCTTGGGCCTACACTGCAGTCAAGTAGGTCACACATTTGGAACTGAGTCTTGATTACACAATGGCCGTGTACACACTTTATGGCTGAGTTTATATTACTATACTCCCTTCGATGTGGTGACACAAAGTATGTGCATGGCATCCCAACCACACGTGTCTGTGGGCCCTTTATGACTACGCATTCGGCCTACACTGCGGTCGAGTAGGTCACACATTTGGAATTCAGTCCTGAATCATTTATGGCAGACTTGACATCATTGTACTGGCCTCATCGCAGACTGCATCCCCTTTCAGCTCCGGTGCCACTAAGTCCATGGACACTTTCTGGTTGAACTTTGGTGGCGACTGAGTCTATGGACTGGGGCTGTCTTCATCATCATGTCGGTGATACTGACTTTGTGGCAAAAACGAGGCTGTAGCATTCCACTCCTCCATTTGCCGCTTCCGGCCGGCTTCTGCCCTCTGCATCATGCCCTAAAGGACACCTTCCACTGTCCCCCACAAACCTCCCCTACATTCACCTTCGACATCGACCCGCTCACCTCGCGTGGCCCTATCTCACTGCACCGCAAGTCACCATCCCTTGGCGGTGTGCCTGTGCCGGCCGCAGTGCATCCGGGGCCACTAACTCTGTTCAGCTCAAGTCATGGCCCCTGTCTGATAGCATATTGGATGGCCTCTAGGTCGATGGACTGGGGGTCATCAAGGCCATGTGTCTGTGGCCCTGCGCTGTCCGCTACCTCTGGCCTCAACTGCGGCCCACCTGGGCTCACACATCAAATCGAGTCCTGGCCTGCCCGGACGTCACATCACTGCAGGATGCACACGCCACCACCGCCAGGACCAACTCCAAACAACAGGTGCCAGAGTCGTAAGTGTCTTACTGCCAGACTATCAGAGTTGCTCACACCAGTCGTGGGTGCCATCATCAGCTTGTTCCCTGCTCAGCTCTTCAGGTGCCACTAACTCAGTGCACCACAAATTATGGACCATTCTGCTTGCATGTTGGGTGAACACTGTACTTTCTTCGGCTACCACCATGATGCTTCACAGTTGTTTCTGTTATGCTGGTGTTTTCTGTTTCCGCTTTAATTGTGATCACTGTTCAAGTTGTTGCCAGCACCAACGACTCCATGAGGGCTGTCTTACACTCACCCCACACACATCCAGCACATGCGTCACTGTACATGTGACCATGCCAATAAAGGTGTCGAGCGCACGTGCCCGTAGCCAGTTCAACGAACTATCTGAGTGTGTCCATGTGCTCATGATGTATGCATTTGTGCCCCGGGCACTACAACATTGCATTGTGCCGTGTAGAGAGGACGCAGCCATGTCACCGCAGGCAGCGGGTGGGACATTGCACATGTAGCTTTGTCGTCCCCCACTCAATACGTAAGAGGAGTGAACTGGGCCAGCGTACGCCAGTCCAGCGTGGGGGTGAGGATGATCATCCCGTGGCTCTGGGTGTGGTTCAGTACTGGAAATGTGCAAAGGCATGTGTCTCTGTCGCAGTGTGGGTCTCCGTTGGGGAGTGTAGGTGGGCCGTGATGGGACTTAGACACCCACGTATGTGATCTAGTTCGGCTTCCATGAGGTAGTACCCCACCCGCACATGTTCGGCCACCCCCTTCCGGCAGTCTGACACCTGGCCTTGGAATGCGATGTGTGCTTCGGTGGGCTGCTGGGAGCCAGCTGGGGTGGTGGGTGCGTCCAGCTGTGTTGTCCGTGCAGGGGGTGGGGTATCCTCGATGCAGCGGTGCTGCGCTGCTCCTGGAGGTCGATTGCCTAAGATGTCCATGGACTGTTGTGGGGCATAGGTGTCGGAAGTGTGGTGGTCCTCTTCAGCATCACTGTAGAGTTGTCTGGTCTGCTCTGCTGGAGGTGTTGTTTGTCCCTCTGCAATGGGAAGGGGAGATGCTTGTTGACATTGTGTTGGCATGTATGTTGCCGCATTGTTCAAGTTTACATACCGACTTCATGACAATGTACATTATGACAGTTTGGGAGGGGCGGACTATTTGATGCGGGAAAGTGGACATTTGGACTACATGACGTAGGTGAGGTTGTACACGTAAATTTGCATCTCACAGTTTCCTGCTATATCAGATGTGATTGGCCATTTTCTACGCACAGGCGGACCCAGTTGTGTCCTCTGTTCTGCAGTGTAGGTGTTGGACTGTGTACCACATTGTCGTCCATGTGGGTGTGCTGTCAGTGCTATGTGTGTGTGCTGCATTGTGTGGGAGTCGCACCTGCAGCTGTGATTTTGCTGCCCCTTATCCCTTGGAGGCGGTGTGCCTTTGGCTTTTGAGGTGCTGTGATGTTGGCGACTTGGGTCATTTGTGCTCTTGGACGGTTTTTGTACTCTTGTGCATTGTTTGTCTGCAGATGTGTTGTTGACGTCAGTGGTTGTTTGTGCAGGTGGATGTGTCAGAGTGTGACCTGCTCCTTTCCGGATGTGGTCCCAGTGTGGCTCTCACATATGCATCTTTGCTGTGTTTTGCACGGGTTCATGTGTGTGTTGTGTAATTGGTGATGTGTGGGGTGGGACCCCTTTGGGCACATGGTGAATGGGGGCCTACTTGATGTTTGTATGTGTGCTGCAGTGTGCCACGGGGATCAGGGACATGACCCAGGGTCATTGTGGGTGTGCGGTGTGCTACACGTCGTTGTGCATGTGTGCCATTGTGCCCACCCCCCCGTCCCCACAGTCCCTGTTCGTTACTCACCCTGTTGCTGTTGTGTCAGGTCATGTCGAGCAGTGTCCGGACTCCTGACTCCTTGCACCATCTCCACACTGATGACTGTGGCCGCCATTTGCTCCAGCTCCTCCTGTGGCACAGGACTCCCACCTCCATTCGCCGTTGCTGCCTTCCTGTTGGCAGCGGGTTTCTGCTTGGTTTGGCTTTTCACATCATGCCAGCGTATCTTGGCCTCCTCGACACTCCGGCTGCATTCACGATGGAATGCCATTTTTCCGTCTGTGTTGCCAATGACACAGTGGAGGTGACGGACAGTTGTTGTTGGTGCTCTGTCACCTCCGTGACGACGATCCGGTTGTCATGCGGACTGTACCCCGTCTTCCTCTTCCTTTTCTCCTTGGCCTTCCCCGACCCCGAGGTTTCTTGCTGGTGGTCTGTGGGGCTTGTGGGGTTCGCGTTGACCTGGGCACTCGTTCCGGGTGCCTCCATGTTGCTGCACAGTTTATTTTGTTTATGGTGTGTTTTTCTTGTTCAGCCCTTATTGTGCATTTTCCCGCATGACGCATGGGGATTGCAGGCCTGTCGCTGGTTATCGCTGATTTTTGTATCGCGGCTGGCCTCATCGCAACTTTATTCGCATTCGTGTTTCGCATTTTTGCGGCGTCACGTTAATTTTAACGCGGTCATTTGACGCGTTATCATGGGGCTATCGCATGGTGCCGCCAGGTTGGGAATAATATGTTAACACAGCGTTGTTTTCCCGTGATAGACTGTGATGTGCAAAGTTGCGTTAAGCTAAACCTGCGGTGGTTATCACACGTTCTTGAGAATATGCCCCTAAGAGATTCTGCAAACCACTTGGTAAGGTGACGACCAGTGCCTAGCTCATGTAAATATTGTATGGTTAGATGAGTTGCGGGCTCCTGCGCTATATTTCCCCACTGCATGCCAAGCGCACTGACCATCGCGGCGTGAAGGAGGAACTGACCGTGTGGTAGACCCGAGCTTTCTGCCAGTTCCTCGAAGGGGACGAGCTGTCCATCACTATATAGGTCCCCCACTGTTAGAATGCCCACTTCCTCCCACTGCATGAGTTCCGCGCCGGATATCGCACAATGCCTCCTGGGAGTGCCTAGTATAGGGAGAGACGGTGCGTATGGTGTAATCTGGCACATGAGGCGAAGGCAGCGGCGATAACACTGATACGCCACTCGCAGCAGCAACTGTGTGGGTGCACCACCTTTCCTGTTGGGGTGGAAAAGCGCCACTAGCTTGGGCTGGGTGTAACCAGGTGCCTGCCTTGCTGTGTCCTCGAGATGCCGCACGCTGAGCCAGCGTGCTACCCACTGGAGCTGCGCTGCCAAATAGTAATGCTCCATGTTGGGCAGTGATAGACCTCCCTGAGCGGTTGATGGGTACATTTTAGCCATCGCCACTCTGCTCCGTGATCCATGCCAAATAAACTGTTGCATGTCTGACTCCAGGTCTCTGAACAGCGGTGGTCTAAGGTGCAGTGGCAAGTTTGTGAAGTGATAGAGTAAACGCGGTAGTACCACCATTTTTAATAGTGCAATTTTGCCCATGACAGCCAATGGCAGGGTTTTCCAGAAGTTCATCTGTGCCCGCACTGCTGTGATAGCACGCGTCAGGTTGCCTTCAAGGAGATCCTGCTGGTTTCGATATATATGAACCCCGAGATATCAGAACGCCGTGAGTTGCCAGCACACCGATTTGCCGCTGATGGTTAAGTGCGGGTCCAGGGTAGTCTCTGCAAAGGGGTATAGTCATGACTTGTCCCAGTTCACTTTTAGTCCAGACACTAAGGCAAATTGGACCAATGTATTCTCAATTGTTGTGCAGGATTGCCCAACATATCTGAGATATATGAGCAGGTCATCAGCATAAAGCTAGACCGCCTGTGTGCCGTCCCCTAAGGGGATTCCCCATGCACCTTGAGTGCTGCGCAGCGCCTCTGCCAGTGGCTCGACGGCCAGCACGAACAGCAGAGGGGAGAGCGGGCAACCCTGCCTTGTGCCACGCTCGATAGGGACCTGCTCCGATACAAAAAGACCAGTCTTGATTTTGGCTGTTGGACACGTATATAACAACTTAACAAGGCCCAGGAACACATCTCCCAGGTCGTATTTATGCAACACGGCAAATAGGAACCCCCACTCGAGGGTGTCAAATGACTTCTCTAGGTCTAAGACCAGACACCCAGCATGCGGCCAATTGTCTCCCGAGTAATGCGCCACTCGAAAGAACCGGCGCATGTTCAATGACGTGCTACGGGCCGGCACAAAACCATTCTGGTCTGCATGTACCAGCTGAGGTACCAATGGGGCCAGTCTATTCGCCAATATTTTCGCCAGTACTTTGTAATCAGTGTTAAGTAATGCAAGCGGCCGGTAAGATCCGATCAGTTCTGCATCTCTGTGAGGCTTGAGCAGAGACACCAGCAAGGACTCGCGTAGAGTGTCTGGCAACATGCCTGCCTCCTGTGCGTTTTTTTACACCTTAAGGAGACGCGGCGCCAAGGTTCGCTGGTATGCTTTATGAAATTCGGCCAGGTATCCATCCGGTCCCGGCGCTTTGCCTGTGGCAAGCGAGTAGATGGCAGCCCGCACTTCCAGCAATGTAAGCGGATCATTCAGCTCTGCTTGCTGCTCTGCTGTGATGCAATGCACGGTCAGGGGAGTAAGAAATGAGTCCATGTCTACAGGTGTTGCACGGTGTGCTGACCGTTAGACTCTGGTGTAATGTGTGGTGAACTCATTGTGAATGTTGTGCTGTGCTTTAAGCACCGGACCGTACGCAGGCCGCAGTCTCAATATTGGGGCATGCGCTTGTTCCTGCTGAATCATGCATGCCAACAACCTGCTCGCCCTGTCTGCCGCCGCATGAGTGCACGCAGCATGGGATGCATAATTTAAACAGCGCAGGTGCTCTAGTACAACAGCGTGCTGTAGGCGGCGCTCGTCTATATCCGGCTGTACTGCGCTACCTTGTGCCAGGTCGGCTTCAAATCTAGTCAGGTCATCTTCTATGTGTTTAAGCTCGTCATCTAGTTGTTTCTAAGCCTGGGCGGTGAACTACGCTCTGCTCGCGGAGTTTGCGGAGTTTTCTGCACTCCGCGTTACGCGGATCTCGTGGAGTGCAGAAAAAATCTGCTACGCGTAGTGTAGCAGACATTTTTGCTCACTCGCGTTCCTCAACGTCAAGTTGGTGACCGCGAGCGAGCAAAATCAACATCCCGGCGAGATTTTTCCTCGTTCGCGATCAGCAACATCAAGTTGGCGAGCGCAAGCGTGGAAAATAAACCTCCCGGCGAGATTTCTCAATGCAGGGGGGGGGTCAGGTTTCTCATTGCGAGTGGTCGCGTATGCTCGCGATGAGAAACTGCCCGTTCGCGTTGAGAAAGCTGCCGCTCGAGTAAAAATCTACTTGAGCGGCAGAAAACGACTGCTTGCACTGTGCATGATGCCGTTTGCAATGATTGCACAGTGCGACAAGCATCCGGCACTGTGCAATCACCATGAACAGCATTTTCCTATCGCACTACGCTGCTCGCGTAGCGCAGCAGAGTTTTTTTTCCGCTTCGCGTAGCGTCGCGTAGCATCACGTAGCGCAACTCTGTGAACTACGCCCAGGGTTAGTTGTTTCCTCATACTCCAGCTCAGTCCCATACATTGCCCCCTGACTACTGCCTTGCCGGCATCCCATAGGACGCCCTTGTCTGTGACTGATCCCTCATTATTCACAAAGTACTCCTCTAACGCTGTGCCTACTGCTGTTTGGAATGGGGGATCCTCCAGTGCCAGAGGTTGAAGCCTCCATATGCAGCAGATGGGACTGTCATCCTCCCCCCTCAATGTCATGATGTGTGGGTTATGGTCCAAATGTGTTTTGCCTAAGTAATCCGCTTTCACGCATTTCTCAAGAATTGTCGCGCTTGCAACAAAGCGGTCGATACGGACGTGTAGCCTGTGTGGATGTGAGTAATATGAGTATAGCCGCACTTGCGGGTTGAGGGTTCTCCATACATCTGCCAGGCCCCAATGGCATAGCCATTTCCCTAGATGTCTAGCGTTAGTAGTCGCCGCTGTTTGTGGGAGTGGTGGGAATGATCTATCATGTGCTGTGTCTAAGACTGAGTTGAAATCACCCCCCAGCAACCAAGGAACGTCACATTAGCGCGACAGAAGGTTCATGAGTGTGTGCCAGAATGTACTCTGGTCCGTGTTCGGGGCATATATGGAGCCTAACACTACACGCTGACCATTAAGGAGGCCTTTAGCGAACACATATCTACCATATGTATCTACCACCATCTCCTCTGATTCAAAATGAGTACCGGGTCGCACCCATATCAGAGCCCCCCTTGCGTAGGCCGAATAACCTGTGGCCAGTATGTGACCTCTCCATCTCTGCTGTAGTTTGCGGATTTCCGATTGCGAGATGTGCGTTTCAATGCTACATGTGCAGCATGACACTTAGGATATGCAAATATTGCATACCTGCGGGCTGGCGTGTGGATACCCCTGACATTCCAAGTGACTACGTTGGTGGGCAGCATGTGGTATGATTAGAAGGCAGCACGGCAGGCAGCCGATGTGCTGCGCAAGGTGTGAGATGATAACACGTTGAGTGTTGTGTACATGTTGAGTATGAATGCAAGTTCTGTAGATGTGTGAGTGCATTAACTGCAACCAAGGATGCGAACAACATGTTCTGGGGGTACAACTGGGAAAGAGCAGAGAGACAACGTGTGCCTGCCCAAACAATTAGCAGCACTATACAGTGATTCACGGCTACGCAAGCCGCTTCAATCCTATTGGGGAGAGATGGGGATGGGTCGGGTGTAAGTCGTGCGGATGTCAGACCTCGCGAGTCCAGACCTGCGGTGTACGCTGATGTGTGTGCACTCATGCCGTGTCTCATGTTTTTCACTCGGTTCTTGTAGTGTGGGTTGCAGGTTCATCTGTGCCAGGCCTTTTATGATGCGGGGTCGCAGTTGCGCAGTGTGAGGGTACATGTGTGTCCAACATGTGTATCATAGGTGCTAACATTGTGACATTCTTATTCTTGCATATCCACGAGCCAAATTTAACTTCTACATCAAATCGTCCGCAGTCTGTGGAGTCACAACAGGGAGCGACGGCAGGTCTTCATTGATTGGCCACCTGGCCTGCGAGTTATCCTCACTTAGTGACTGTCCAGAGGAAGCATCTGCATCTCTGCTGTTTTGCCGGTTTCTCAAGTCCGCTACTGCTTGCAGCGCATCTCTCCTTTCTCGCAGCACTTGTTCGTTTGTGGGGGGCACCGCCGAGTGTATTGGTGAGACAGTTGTGCGTGCCTGGTGCCAATTGCAGCGATTCCTGCGGGCTTTCACTTGTGACTCCGCGTTGCTATGCCTCTGGTTTGGGGAGGTGTGATGTCCCTTAGTTTCAAGCCCGTCCCATGCATCCTCTGCCCTGTTGAAGAAGTGCGTAGCTCCACCAGCCACTACGCGTAGCCGGGCCGGGAATATGAGAGAGTATTTCAAATTTAAGTCTTGCATGTGTCTTTTGACTGTAAGGAAGGTGCTTGTTTGCCTTTGTACTCCCAAGGCGTAGTCCGGGAAAAAGAGAACCTGCAAGTTGTCCACTGTGATCGCCTCCATTTTTCTGGCTTCCCGGAGCACTGTATCTCTATCCTTGAAATTCATGAGGCGAAACAGGAAAGGTCTCGGTCCTGCTCACGGTGGTGGACGCTTCGACGGTACCCTGTGCGCTCTCTCCACAGCAAAGAAAGCAGAAAGCGTACCCTCCGGCATCAGCGACTGCAACCAGGACTCTGTATACGCCACTGCGTCTCCGCCTTCCGTGCCTTCTGGCAGCCCTACTACACATACATTGTTCCTGCGAGAGCAGCCTTCCGCGTCGTCCATCTGCCGTTCTAAGAACTGTGATACAAAAGGGGATGATGGACGGAACGTTTGAGCCAATCAAACACTCACCCCCAGTCAACTGATCTGGGTTTAATCCATCATCATTCTTTAGCTCACTCCACCACCCCAGTTCAGACATGGCCATATGCAAATCAGTCTGACCCTCTGCCTCATGGGAACAGTCCAGCCCGAACTGCCAAGCCATGTCTTCCCTGGACCGGAAACAAGCATCCTAGGACCGGTTTCTGGCATTTCAGCCGTCATCAGCCAGGCTTGCTTGAATCCAGTGGCAAAGTGAGCAAGGGACCCACGTCTGGGCATACCCCGCCAACTTAGGGCGACCAAAGCGATACAAAAGGGGATGATGGACGGAACGTTTGAGCCAATCAAACACTCACCCCCAGTCAACTGATCTGGGTTTAATCCATCATCATTCTTTAGCTCACTCCACCACCCCAGTTCAGACATGGCCATATGCAAATCAGTCTGACCCTGTGCCTCATGGGAACAGTCCAGCCCGAACTGCCAAGCCATGTCTTCCCTGGACCGGAAACAAGCATCCTAGGACCGGTTTCTGGCATTTCAGCCATCATCAGCCAGGCTTGCTTGAATCCAGTGGCAAAGTGAGCAAGGGACCCACGTCTGGGCATACCCCCGCCAACTTAGGGCGACCAAAGCGATACAAAAGGGGATGATGGACGGAACGTTTGAGCCAATCAAACACTCACCCCCAGTCAACTGATCTGGGTTTAATCCATCTTCATTCTTTAGCTCACTCCACCACCCCAGTTCAGACATGGCCATATGCAAATCAGTCTGACCCTGTGCCTCATGGGAACAGTCCAGCCCGAACTGCCAAGCCATGTCTTCCCTGGACCGGAAACAAGCATCCTAGGACCGGTTTCTGGCATTTCAGCCGTCATCAGCCAGGCTTGCTTGAATCCAGTGGCAAAGTGAGCAAGGGACCCACGTCTGGGCATACCCCCGCCAACTTAGGGCGACCAAAGCGATACAAAAGGGGATGATGGACGGAACGTTTGAGCCAATCAAACACTCACCCCCAGTCAACTGATCTGGGTTTAATCCATCATCATTCTTTAGCTCACTCCACCACCCCAGTTTAGACATGGCCATATGCAAATCAGTCTGACCCTGTGCCTCATGGGAACAGTCCAGCCCGAACTGCCAAGCCATGTCTTCCCTGGACCGGAAACAAGCATCCTAGGACCGGTTTCTGGCATTTCAGCCGTCATCAGCCAGGCTTGCTTGAATCCAGTGGCAAAGTGAGCAAGGGACCCACGTCTGGGCATACCCCCGCCAACTTAGGAGAAGAACTGTAGCCTGGAGGTGAGATGACGAACCTCCGTGGTCACTTCTTTGGCTATTGGGGCAATTTCCTTCACCTCTGCAGCTAGTTCGTTGACTCTCCCTGAAGGTTGCCGGTGATCAGCGTGAAGAAGCGTGAAGTCTGCGGTGACCTACAAGTGATGTGCGAGTCTGCGTCAGCGCCTCGCTGATCTGCATCACCGCTTGGAGTACGGTGTCTAGCTTTGATTCCAGGCTGGAAGTCTTGGAAGTGCCTGATGCTTCCGATTCCTGATCATATTGAGCCGGGCCCGTCACCGGTCGTGAGGTTGCCGGTCCCATGTTTGTGCGCTGTCTACCCATCTTACTGAATTGTTGATGCCACTGCGTGGGAGGGCAGGATAGTGCGTTGTGAACTTCAACACGCGTCAATACCTCTGGGAGCTTCGCCCACAGGACTGCGGCTGCTGCTTGAAGGCTGAGGCCATCATTAACTGCACATAGAGGTCAAATGCTTGCTGCGTGTGAATACTGTGGCAGGACTCCACGGTACAACTCTATGGCGCCTGGGGTCGATATTCATACATTGTCACATTACATCGCGGCGTCTTGCAGTATCAGCGGAGGCTTGTATATGCGTGTGTCCACATTGGAGATGTGTACTTTCAGGCGCCCATTCGTGTACTCTAAGCCGTTGACAATCGGAACCTCACCCAGAGCTGCGAACCTATGAATATTCATGGTACCGGTTAGGGGTAGAGTCTGCAGTACCATCAGCGCCTTGATACCAGCAGCCAGAGCATGAGGAGCTCATCAAGTTCACCTGAGGGCACCGTCTCTATGTTCTTCGTGACAGCAGGCCCGCTCAGTAGTTCTGTGCTCCATGTGCGTAGGGCCCTCCCGGCTGCTCTCAGCGTAATGGCAGCCTGTGTAGAGTGTACACCTTCATGTTGCGCGAGCATATGTCCACTAGGCACCCAGGACCGGTAGAGTGCCGCACGCCTACTGCAGCCAAATGCGGGTGGTCAGGCAGCACGCAGTTACTTTCTCGGGTGGGTACTACCGCAGACAGGGTTCGCGGTGCAGCTACAGGGCCTTGCTCGCCGCATGTGACCTCAGCGTCCTCCGCTCAAGCCACCACTCGGCCCACGGCGGCGTCTACCCAGCGGATTTCGGGCAAAGGGTCCCTCCGCACTGCTCACGGCTGGGTCTCCACAGAGGAGGGAGGAGGAGAAATGAGAGCAGGGAAGGGCAGGGGAGGGTCGGCACCTCCGTTCGCGTCCTCCCAGATCCGAACAGCGACAGCAGGAGTGAGTCAGCTCCGCAGTTGGGCATGGCAGTCACTGCCCAGATGAGCCTTACCCTGTCTCCGCCATCCACCGCGGGTGTGGGAGGTCCACTTCGATGTTGCCAGCTTCTGTGTTACACTGGCAGCTCTTCACGCCACCGCCCGGAGCTGTGTCTGCTCGGCCGCAGCCTGGCGATATGCGGCTTGCCCGTCCGGCCCCAGGCCCGAGTCTATGGTGCCCTCACTACGCACCTGACTGCAGCTCTGCTTGCGTAGCTCCTACCGCCTCCAAACTTATGGTGAGTGCATGCGCCCGTGTCCTAAGCTTGTCAGGCCACATCAGGTAGCACGATGGCACTACTGTGCACAGGAAAAATGACAGATTAGCGGGCCTTGAGAAGGAGCCTCGCTGATGCGCGTCCGCCATCTTGGCTGGCTACCCACGCCCCCCCACATTTCCCTTCGCCTGATGTTCAATTTCTTCACTAATCCACCAATTATTATTATTTTTATTTTTTTATTTTTTTTGTCCTCATTAAAGAAATAAAGTGAGTGGTCATACCGCGGAACCGAGGCACTCTCCTGGACCCAGTGGAGGGGATGTGTGGCCCTCCAATATTCTTTCCACCTCCAAGGATTCTAGAGACACCAACCGCATGACACTTAGGGATGTCAAAGATAGTATCCGGCCCATGGTTTATACCTAAACCATTATCCCAGAAACTCACTTGCTTCATAATCATTGGACTATTTCTACATACTAGGAAGTTGTGGAACCCAGAGTATTAGCCCTCTTATCCCAAACCCCCAAAATCTAGTTCTCCTCTTCCCTTCACAGCCATATCCAACTTGCGAATTCTTTTAACAGAAGACACCCAATTTAGCATACTTGGAGCATTAGATACTATCCAATTTAGACAGATCTCTCCAATCCCCAGCTCATGGAACGAGGCTGCGGTTTCCCTGATTTTAAAACCTAACAAAGACAAAAATAAATGTGAGTCGTATAGACCCATTTCCCTGCTTAATTGCGACTATAAAATCTTTGCGCAAATTATAGCTAATCCACCAATTATGTCTCTTAAAATCTTTATCAGTTTCAGATTTGGACTCTAGATATTTCCTTCTATCTTCCACTAGATTCAAGAATTTCTTCTCCACATTTGTCTTTGAACTATTCAAATTATGTCTTGTGTGCATCTGCAGTGCCTAATGACCTAAGGGGCACAAAATGTTTACCTGCAATCTCTGCACCTTTAAAATAAGGATTCTTATTCAAATGTTTGAGTACAGGAATTTCTGAAAGGACTAAATCATAACTTGAAAAATATTGGAAACTCCCCTGTCTATAGCATAAGCTCAGTAAACTACTGCAAGAAATTCCATATGTCAAACAAATATGGAGATAGGTTATATATATATCTGCAATAGAAGCAGGCAACTGAGTGCAAAAGTAACAATCTCTCGCATTCATAGTGTCAATATATTCAGAAAGTAATCTAAAATAAGTGTTAGAAGAATAATCTCCCCTTGATAGATCTGTGTAAAACTTCTGAACCCCCATCAACTGTAGCCGCATGGTGTGGTGTAGCAGAAGCGCCAGTAGGCTTGACATCCACTGACCTATATGTAACTGGATATAACCCTGTAAGCACTATGATTAATACTACAATTACAGCTAATAATGTGCCTGTTATGATGCAACTACACCTATTAATATCAGATTGGCTTCCATTTCTCTGTTGGAACCAAAACCTTTGGGTGGAACGTAGCAGTTGCAGAGTTTCCTCTGTCAGTTTCCACCTGTGAAAGCAGCAAAACCAAATTTAAAATGATATGCAACTAGAATATGTACAAAGGTCTTTGTGAGTCTTCCTTAGACCTACTCCGTGATCTTCTAAAAGACAACCTTAGGCTTCTTCAGCTCTTTAGGCCTCAGTACTCTTCTTTCTTCCCTACAAAGTTTATTTACATGTCTCTAATGAGAAACCATTCAATTTCATTGACAATCATTTCCAGAATGAAGTGTTTCAATTCATCAACTAGCACAGGAAACTCATTGGCATCCAGAAAAGAAAACTTGCAGCATCTAGGATGAGATGTCTCACGACACTCAATCTTACTAACAAAGGAAGTTCAAAAGTAAGATCAAACTAAGGATCATGTTCCTGAAGTTTCCACTGAATTTTCACAATGATCCTAGAATTTGTTCTTTCTGTCATTTGCAAAGAAGTAAGTCAATTTAGGGGACCTCGGGCAGGGCATTCTTGCTCACTTTGACCTTCCAAGTGTAGTCCTTTCTCCTTTGTCACTTAGCTCAGAATCCTCAGTGTCTTCAGGGATGACTGGGAGGTCACCTTCTCCCTGTGTGACCAGTCTTCCCCTCCCCTGCCTTCTCGGCCAACGTTCTCCCGCAGCCACTCATGATTCTACAGCACTAGGCCCTTTGTCGGGGTCCGAATCTGGCTCAGTCACACCTACAGGACTAGCCTTTCCTTCAGCTTAGACAACTGACTCTCCAGGACCCTCCACACACCAAACAAGCACAGTTTCAGGTTCCTGCTGGTCTCCTACAGCTTGACTAACCAGCTCCCGTGGCTTCTTGACCACCATTGGCGCTTCTGGGAGAGGTGCTGTTATATAATCAAAGGGACACAGAACTCTGCAAGTGTGGGCAGCATGCACCCAGTTGGGGAGACCTCTGCACTTCACAGCAGTTGTGGTGACAAGGATCACCTGGAATGGCCTACACCAGCAAGGCTCCAGACAACTCTTTTGTACTTGTTTTTCACCAGGATCCAGTCACAGGGGCTGAGGCCATGGCACTGTTCCTGGCAAAGCGGGGCTGTGGCTGCTTTAAGCTGATGAGACACAGAACATGCCACTTCAGCCAGTCCTTTGCAATAATCAAGTATAAGATCATCAGTAATGTTCACACCTGCATTTGCAGGCACAGCTGGCAATCTCATTGCCCTGCCCAAGATGATCTTATGAAGGGACAATCCTGTCCTATGATCAGGTATGGTGTGGAGACTCATCAACACAAGCAGCAAAGCATCAGGCCATTTTAAGGATGCTGAAGCACACACTTTTGAAGGCCTGGATCTCAAAGTCCCATTGGCCTGCTCCACCAGACCCCAAGCCTCATGTCTGTAGCAACAATCACTGTTCAACTTGTAAAGCAGAGCACATCATCCTCAGAATTTCATTGTTAAAGTGCGTGCCTCGATTCCAAAGAAGTTGGAAAGCCAAATCTGGGTATTAACTCCCTCAACAGCAATTTTGCTACTGTGACTATCATTCCTTCTTGAGGGGTATGCCTCAACCCATCATGAAGCGATAATACAACAACCAACACATACCTCAGTCCATTGCACACAGGCACATCAATGAAATCCAACTGTATCCTGTTGAAAGGACCACCTGACCTTCCTATGTGACTCAGTGTTACTGCAGTTCTCATTCCCACTTTATGTTGTTGACACACAACCCATTTGTGGCACAATGCTTCAGCCATCAACCTGAACCTTGGATTGTACCAAGTCTGCCTAAACAACCGGACCATCGCGTCCCTTTCCACATGAGTAGGACTATGATAATGCCTGCCAATCGGGGGTAAAAGACTGTTAGGTACCTGAAACCAAAATCTCATCCTCATCTATCTTGACACAACCTGCTTTGACCCAACTCTGCTGTTCTGTCTCTGACACTTCATCCTGAAATCTATTGACTTTCTCCCAAGTATCTGCTGTAATTAACAAAAGGTTGTAGTTGGTCTTGTCTGTTTCCTCATTTGTATACTTTCCATTAAAGGTACAAGCATTGTAAGCACAGTATCTGCCAACTTAATCTGCATATCTGTTGCCAACAGTAACATAATCACCGCCCTTACAATGTGCCACACACTTAACACAACAATTTGTGTGGGCATCTGTAAGGCTTCAAGGAGTTTTCGGTCCTGCTCCCTATTCCGAATAGGCGAGCCCGAGGAGGTCATAAACCCCCTCTGGGGCCATAACTGTCTCAAATCATGAGTGACGCCAAAGCCATTCTGACTGTCAGTGAAAATTGTCACTTTCTGCTGGTTTGAGACACAGCATGCTCTAGTAAGAGCAATCAATTCAGCCACTGGGCTGAAAACACTCCCTGGAGCCACAAAGCTTCTACTACTCTTGAAACTGCACAAACTGCATAAGCAGCTCGTAAATATCCTTCGTGGTCTCGCAAACACGAGCTATCCACAAGCAATGCAAAATCAGATTCAGGCAGTGGTTCATCTTGTATATCTGGTTTTGGCTTGGTGCACAATTCAGTGACATCAAGACAGTCATACTCCTCTTCAGTTTCATCATTGTCAATTTCTGCAAGAGGCAACAGGATGGCAGGGTTCAAAACAGAATATCTTTTCAAAGTTAGATTTTAAGCTGCCAGTATGATTTGCTCATACCTGGTCAGGTGACTGTTTATCAAATGCTGTGTGCGAGTATGAGTCAACAGTATTTCCACAAAGTGAGGCACATACACCATTAAAGGATGACCCATGACAATGTGGGATCTGAAAATAAGAATAAGAAATAATACCACAAATACGAATTTCTGTCAGCACAAAAGATGGCACAATTTATTGGAGATCAACAATAACGCAACTACGTGCAGCACGGAGGCAGACAGCAAAGTCACTGAATGTCCAACGATATGACGTTTCTGACAACTTTTATAGGTCCAAACCACAAATATTGTTGCTGCGTTTGGAACCACTGGGAAGGAAGGTACCACTATCTTCTTTAATTCTCTTAGGTCTTGTGTGAAACGATATACAGGGGCCCCATCCGGGCCCTTAGATGCTTTCTTTACGGGGAGTATTGGTGTGCTGCATGGGCTAGAGCATATCTCCTTTATTATTCCCTGCTTCAGAAGGTCTTGTATTACTGGTGCTATGCCTTCCTCCCCCTCCTTGGAAATCTTATATTGTGGTACTCTTGGGAGGCGGGCCCCTGGCTTCAATTTGATCTGTACTGGTGGATAATTTAGCACCTGTCCTACATCATTAGCACTGGTAGCCCAGACTTGAGGTGGCACACAGTTGAGCAGTTCTGAGGGTATGCCAGGGTCTGTGCATGTCATGAAAGCCTGCAACATCAGACCATTTGGGCTGCTTTCTAGAAAAACCCCTGTGGGTGAGCAGTGTATGGTGCATTGTAATTTACAGAGCAAGTCTTTGCCTAGTATGTTCACAGGGCAGAATCTGCTAAGGATAAACTGATGACTTACTGTTATGGTGCCTACGACTAGTTGCAGTGGCTGTGTGAGATATTCATCTATTGGTTGTCCTGTCATTCCAACTGCCATCACCTGTGTTCCCGAAAGTGGCGCCTCAGGCATCAAAGACGCCTTTAGCATTGATCTTTGAGCTCCTGTGTCATTCAAGAATAGTACTATTTTGCCCAAAACTGTTCCCTCTACCTATGGGCCAGATTGATCCACTGCTATTGCTGGAGCTATTAGGCAGTCTTCCACGTTCAGCATTCCTAGAATAAATCTTGGGGCGGCGGGTGGAAGTCATTGTCCTGCTGCCCCCACCCATCCCTCCCTGTCCAGTCCTGCTGTGCTGGAGGCATGTCATTTGACATATATCCTTGCTGGTCATTATCTCTATACCCTGTACGCTGGGTGTTATGCTGGTATTGTTGTTGGCCTTGTCCCCTATTCTGTGTGGGCCTGTTTCCCGCATTTTTCTTTTTTAATATTGGGCAGTCTGCCTTCCAGTAGTTGGGGTCCTTGCAGTAGAAGCAAGCTGTTCCTGGTGGAGGTAGGGAAGCTGACCTGCCATTCTGTCGTCTTCCTGTACCCTTCCCTCTCCCCCGGCCTATCCCTCTTCCTTGCTGACTTGTGTAGAATCTTTCTTGTGCTACCATCAGTCTTACTTTTTCTTTCTTTATTTTCTCTTCTTCCATTGTCTGCGCATTGGACTGATAATCAGAGCAGTATCTGGCTGCTGCCAGCACCTTTTCTATGCGTTCTTGTTGCCAGCAAACAAATGATGTTTGTAGATGTGCTTTAATGGGTGGTCTCAGACCTTGGACAAAAGTGGTGACAAATGCTGGTATAGCCTCTCCCATCGCATTCTTTAGCCCTCTGTTCTGCTGATTGACTTGCAGTAGGCGGTCAAAGTAGGAGTTCACGCTCTCATCTTTTTCTTGTTTGATATGTGTAATCTTGTTCCAATCTACCATGTCTTCTGGTATTTTCTCTTTTAAATATTTTACTACTTCTCTGTATTTCTCATCAACCTCATCTCCTGGTGCTCCACCCTTCCCCCTATGTGGCTCCTTCGTCGGCCACTCAACCTTTCTTTTGCACTCTTCCCATAGGTCCCTTGGGACAATGATATTGAATAATGTATCAAAATCCCTCCATAACAGCCCTCCCAACGCTGCCATTCTTTCTAACTCCGCATACCACTTCCTTTGTTCTTCCCTTAACTCTGGGAAGTCTTTGGTGAAGCACATAATGACTTGTCTGGACCAGGGGACATAGACATATGCTAATTCATTGTCTTTACTTCCTAGTGGAGGTGGCATCTCCCGCAGGGGCATAATCAATGTGGGTGGTGCTGTTGCTGCCGGGACTAGCGTCCCCGTGCAAGGTGTGAGGGTCTGAACTACTTCTAACACTGCAAATGTGTGCGCCAACTTCTTCCATTGTTGCAATTTTTCTACAGCATAATTTAGTGCGTCTTTTATTTTGTCCTCATCGTGTGTTTGTAGGTCCGAGTCTGTGAAGCTGAACCTTGCAATGTCCCAGCCATACAGCGCAGGTAGTGGTGGAGGTACACCTGTAGGGTCTGGGCATTTGTTCTTTGCTTGCTGGACATATGCGTTGTGTGCTTGTGGACCTTTTTCCATTAACTGCGCTCATGCCAGTGACAGTACTTTTTCTAAGTGTTGTCTGCTCTGGTGTTCTGTGAAGGCGTCTACTGATAGCGTTCCTTCCACCATCTGTTATAATATATTTTGGCATTTAATTGTGTCTGATTTCAGTAATCTCCTTGGTACTGTGGGCGAGCCGTGTGGGGATTAGGCCTGGGCGGTAAATTCCGTTCCGCTTGCAGAATCTGCGGAATTTGGGTAATTTGGCGTTCCGCGGAGAACGCGAAATTGCCAAAAATTCTGCGATCCATGGCTTCGCGGAATTTTTTGCTTGTTTGCGCTTTCAAAATGCGTGTTTGCAAGATATTTCTCCCCGAGCACGCAAACAGCGTTCGCGAACAGGAAAAAAGCACTGCGAACGGGCGGAACATGCAATTCCGCGTGTTCGCAGAACTTTTGCGTGCTTGCGGAGATTTTTTACCGTTTCGCGGAGCTTTTCGTAGCGCGACTACGAAAATTCCGCCCACCCCTAGTGGGGATGAAGTAGCACTATTTGTTTTACTGAGACTGTCTCGCCTAGGCTGCTGTGTCCCTTCTAAAACTTGCTCTATGGTGGTGATGTCGTGGGCTGTGTGTAGTGCATATGTGCAAGCGTCCCAGATTAAGTCCTGCCACTGCGTAATTGTTAGGCTGTCATCTGCTGTGTCGTCATCGAATAGTTGCGTCCATTCACGCCCTATTAATCTTGGGGCTGTCGTCTTTTTCTGCGCGCATTTTGCTAATAGCTGCTCTTTCTTATCACTATATTTTGATGCGGCCTGGACAGCCTCCTTCGTTAGTTGCAAGACGGCAATGTCTCGGACTGTGCCCAAGTCCATTTTGGTGGCGTCTTCGTTGAGAACTCTACGTATTAAAGCTATAGCAGCTGTCTGCTGTTCTTGAGATAGCTCAGTGTTTTTTTCCCCGGGAGCGGAGGGTGAGACTGCGGTGCCTCTTATTCGCCCCATTAAAAGGTCCTCTAGTACTGAATCCTCTTCTCCTTCTCCCTGCTTTTTAGCTTGCTTTTCACTATCAACTGGAATGCATGGGTATACTCCCACTACATCCAATTGCGTCTTTCTCCAATTTTCATTCATCTTCTGTTTTGCCATCTCATTTAGCATTCTGTTTTTAACCTTTAACAATTCCTTGTGGACCTTCTATTTCACGTCATTAGTTGCGCGCATGTCGCGCCGGACCAAATCCCACTGAAAAAACGATTCCCACTCGGCCGGCCTTATCTTCTTGCCTTTTAATGTCAACATTTGTCTCAAATATGACAACTTATTTATGTTGTACGTCCCCTGACACGGAAATTGTAAGTCCTGTCTCCTAGCTGTCAGGTCATGCCATTTATGTATAAATAGTATGGAACTTAGTCCTTGGTGTAAGGCCACATTGTATGCTGGGGAGTCTTTTGGTGGAGCTGGCTGACTGCTGTCTAAATTATTTTTACACAGAAGGTTCCCCATGGTGAAAGAGAGAGTGTTGGAAATGTGTTTGCAAAGTGCAAGCGCTAACCTTCCTTGCCTCGCAATGACAGTTCAGATATACCAGACAGATGGAGGGTGGGATGTCACGCTATGGTGCAAACAAACAATACAATGGGTGGACGAACGTTATCATGTGCTTTTCAGTCAGGCTTCAGCATTTAGCAGTTGCAGAGGAAGCCATTCGTTAGGCAATCAGACAGTTCAATTGGTACGAGTTCACCAAAGCATCCACAAGTAGGAAGGAGAAAAACGTCCCGGGTGCTTTGTAGCATTCTACTGGCACTCCATGGACAGAAATGAAGAGGACAGGAAAGTATGTAGAAGAAAGATTAGTGTTTCCGTCTCCTTGCGATCTCCCGTGATCCCCTAATGGGGCGGGAGGGGCGGCTAGACGGAATTGAAGACCCTATAGATGGTGCCAAAAGGTCCAGATATTCAAATAAACAGTGCAGAATGGTGAACTCTTCATGCAGTTCAGGCAAACACAGAAAACATAAAGCAATCACTTGCGTCCCTGCGCCGCAGCGCTGTATGGTAACCTGCGTGCTGTGAATGTGTGCGGTGTGATTACACTAATCCCAGAAGAGTAAGAGGGAAAATAGGAACAATATTATTGGTATTTGAAAGGACATAAGGAACAAAACGCAAATAGGAGGTATTGTGCAGTATAGGACAAATATTAACAAGTCTGTCAGCCAGTTCATTTTAGGGGGGGGCGGCAATAGTAAGGGACATCATATACGTTAATAAGCAGTATTTGAGGGGTACCAAGTACGTTGTCAGGAAGTCTAGCAGCGTCGAATGTCAGTCATGTAGCGTCACAATACCCAAAAGAAAAAAATGACAACCTGACAAGTACCGACAGCGCCCTTTAACCCTAACCGTATATGAGAGGCATATGACAAGAATACAATAGAAAAAATGCAATGAAACCAACAATTATGGACAATAGAACAACTGATACTCCCTCCTGTTTGTGCCTAGGTATATCCCTAGGCACAGCCGGATACCGCCTGTGGCATCCGGCAGGAGGAAGCAAACCACTGGGAACCCGGGGCCAGTGGCGCTGAGGAGAGTTAGCAGCACTCAAACCTGAGTGCATGGAATCTGAGAAACTGGCGCCCTGAGATCTCGTTGCAACAAAAAGAGGAGCAGCCCACTTGGGCACTACCCCCACGATATCGTTCCTGCACAGGAATAATGTGCAACCACAGGGGTGCTACTACCGCCACCACCTGCACCTGGGGAGCAAAACTGCCACAACTCAAAAACGAGGGGCTACCTGCTACAAGAGGATGGCAACCTCAATAAAAACTCACCGATTGACGTTGAGTCTGGCAAAGCGTACCGACCTCATCTACAGTCAATGGGAAGCAGCTGTCACTGTCCTCCACCCCCATCGGCCGGGGACTCTCCGCAGGCAAGACAGAGGGGTGCAGAAGTTCGCCCTCCTTGGTACGCCGTCAGCCAGGTGCTGCTTAGCACCAGGGAGTCACTGCGTGCAGGGAACGTGCAGAGGTGCGCCGTCACCGGCCAGGAGGGGTGGACACCAGGACCAGACACTAAAATGTAGAGCAAAAATGCATATCAGAATATTCTGGCAGAGTTTGGCAGCAAATGTCAGCAGTCAAGAGCCACAAACGGTGCAGGAGAGAAGGCACGGCCAGCACCAAGGAGCGTGCGACAGCCTTAAGCAGACGCACAGTCCTCAACAGAATGGTGGCAGGCAAAGAAATACACAATCAGAGCCACGGTAAGGGCACAGAAAAAAGCTAGAAGAACGGCCGACACGACAGCCATTGCAGCTGGAAATGTGCAAGAGATGTAGACATCGCCTGGACACAAGCCCCGTGTTCTTGGCACCAGAAAAGCAAAGAAGGAAACAAAGCCATACAAATGTGCTGAAAGACGGGAAAATAGGAGCCAGGGATATGACAAGATAAACTTACGGGCGGACAGTCCCCCAGCATCCAAGGGAGCGGAGAGAGAAGACAAATGTAAAAGTTATCGAACCTCAGATCTCCGAACCCCCGATGGAAGCCGGAGGCCAGCAGCCAGCTTGTGAAGTTGTCAGCGATCCTGGAGCCGCATTCTCACACCAAATGTGGGATCTGAAAATAAGAATAAGAAATAATACCACAAATACGAATTTCTGTCAGCACAAAAGATGGCACAATTTATTGGAGATCAACAATAACGCAACTACGTGCAGCACGGAGACAGACAGCAAAGTCACTGAATGTCCAATGATGTGACGTTTCTGACAACTTTTATGGGTCCAAACCACAAAGGATGCAGCATCACAACATACGTAGCATAAGTAAGCAGGGTTTATTGGACCAATTAGCAACTGCCTAAGCTGCGCAATGCCATCTGTGGTCCGAAATACATTGTTGCTGACCACGTGCCTTAAGGAGGCAGCTTTGGGGACTTTCCATTATAATGTAATGTATTAGCTTTTGGTACTTTTCCATGTAACGATTTGCAATATCAGCATAAACCAGAAATAATGCTAAATGTGATATGAGGAAATGAGCACACGTCTACCTCTGTTCTAGTATCTGTGCTGAGCAAGCCTTGCATTACAAAAGCAGTTTTACAGGCAAAAGGAAAACATGCAAGCACAATGTGCAGTGACCCTTATGTGAACTTAACAGGGCCTGAAAGCATACAGCATTTGGTATCATATATAAAAGATGGCTTCAACAACAATACCTTCACACCTCTTAATGCTGACACAGATTTCAATCATCTGGGCAACGCTGCCACTACTGGATCTAAGGAGACTGAAAAGTAAGCCACAGGTCTACGAGCAATGCCATGTGTTTGTGTAAGGACTGGGAGAGCACAGTCCTCCTTCTCACTGAAAAAAGCGAAAACACTTTATTGTAATCAGGCATTCCTAGTGCCGAGGCGCAGCAGAGACTTTCTCTTAACTCTAGGAAGGCAATCAAAGAATCATTTTCCCAGGGCACTGGATCTGGCACATCCTTGTGTGTCAGCCTCTGTAAAGGCTTGTCCACTCTGGAAAATTTGGGTATCCACTGGCGACAGTAGCCCACCATTCCCAAAAACATCCTGACCCCTTTCTGGGTTGTTGGAGGTTTAATTTGGAAAATCACAGAGATTCTCTCCTGCGACATCTTTCTGACTCCTTTCTCAATATGATGACCAAGATGCAAGACTTCTTTCAAACAGTACTGCAGCTTATTGGGTAACACTTTATGTCTATTCTCAGCCAAGTGGTTCAGCAAAGCAATAGTGTCATTTTTTAAACCTTCCCGTGTATTTGATGCAACCAGCAGGTCGTCAATATACTGTACCAGGACAGAGTTACAGGGCATAACCAAGAACTCTAGATTCTTCTTAAGGATCTGGTTGAAAATGGATGGGCTCTCCATATACCCTTGTGGGACTTGGCATCATGCCAAAACATGACTGCTGAGCCAAAATGGAAAGAGGAACTGACTGTCTTCATCCAAGGGTCTGGAGAAGAAAGCTTGACACAAATTTATGTCAGAGAACCACTCAGCCTCAAATGGAGTTTGAACCAATATCACAGCAGGATTCAGTACCATCGAAGAACAAGAAATCACAATATTGTTTATCTTGTGACGGTCTTGCACTATGAAGTACTTACTGTTAGGCTTCTGCAGGCCCAGAATGGGTGAGTTACATGGACTTCCCATAATCTCTTTCAAATGCCATGCTGAATCATTGTCTCAATTACTGGAGTTATCCCAGCAATCATTTCAGGGGTCAAATTATACTGTGGTGTTCTTGGATATTCTGCTTTTGGCTTTATCTGTATATGGACAGGCTCAACTCCTTTAATGAGTCCAATGCCCTTTCCTGAAAAATCCCAAACTTCTGACCTTACAGTATCTCTGAGATCTAAGGGCAATTCTTCTCCTGTTGTCACAGGGTACAGTGCAACAGCTAGATTTTGATTAACCATTTTAAAGGCCACATGCTCATCGGGGGATTGTAACTCCACCCTCTCAGTGTACAATAAATGGTACAATTCAGCTTGCACAACAAGTCGTGTTCTAACAAACTCACAGGACTTGAATCACAGACTATAAATGGGTGATTATCCTCAATGTCTCCTATTTTTACAGGCACGTCCTCAGTAATGGGATTCCTCATCTGTTGATTAGCAACTCCAGCCACTTGGATACTTCTTCCCGAAAGGGGTAGGTTTGGAACTTCCATTGTTCTCACAGTAGAACAGATAACACCTGTATCAACCAAAAATGATATGGTGTGGCCATTTACCTCACCATCTACATATGGTCTACTCTGGTCTACCTCGAAGACTGAGCCAAGCCTGTAAAATTCCTCCCCCCTCAGGTATACTGTTGGTAAGGATTGTTATTCTGAAATGCATTCTGGTTCACATTCAGGACTTGATTTGAAGCAAATCTAGGGCCATTAGCAGCTTGCTGTGGCATCGGAGGTTGCAGAACCTGCATCACTGGGGCTGGTGGTACATTAAAATTCTGAGATCTCAGTCTCGGCACATTTTGCGACTGCATGGGATTATTATTCAGAGATTGTGTAAACCCTGAATTCTGAACCTGATTTGCAGCATTAAGACAAAATTCTCGCTTCCGATGCCCCACCCTATTAGAGTAGTGGCACGGGTTAGACTTTTTCAATGTGGCTACATCAATTCTAGTATTCAGATCACTTGGGACACCCCGACCTCTACCTTGTGGCCAAAAATCACCTCCACCTTGCATTGTGGGAGCTCTCTGTGGGTACACTCCTGCTTTACGGGTGCATTCCCCACAAAGGACGCAGCCTTCATTTGCGCCACCATGAGCTTCTCCTTCAATTTCTTCTGCCTCATATTGGCGTATGGCAAGATCTCATCAACTGACTTATTCTGCCAACAAATCAAATGCTGTTGAATCATCATGCAAATCTCAGGTCTCAATCCTGTCACAAACCTAGACACAAAATGGCCCACGTCCTTGGGCTCCAAGGTTTCCATTCCACTGTACTGTTTAAAAGCCTATAACAACCTCTCATAATATGCATGGACCATCTCTTTAGGTTCCTGGGTCGTACGGTCAATCTTGACCCAGTCAATATCTTGGGGCGACACTTTAGACTTCAACCACATCATCACCTGATTGTACTTTCTCATTACTATGGGTGACGGATCATTAGTCAAAGGATCCCTTGCTGGTTCTCTCTCAGGCCATTCTGTAGCTGTCTTACAAGCTGTCCACAAATCACTTGGAACCACAATGTCAAACAAAGTATTCAAATCAGTCCACAAAACATTCAAAGTTTTCACAAACCGCTAAGACTGTTCGTACAATTCCACAGATTTTTTGTCTTAACCTAGGGAACTCATTAGTGAATTACGCGAGATCACTCCTACTCCAAAGGTACATGAACATAACACCCACTGGGTGCCTCCCATAAAGGGAAACTTACAGCTCCTGCCCCTCCCTCCCCAGGAGGAGGCGGTTCCCCAAATTGATCTTTTGGGGCTTTTCCTTTTCGACCATTTAATTTCCCACTTATCGAGAGCACTCCAAATTCGGATGCTTTGAATTAATTTACAAATGTGCAATTTTAGCCCTGGTATTCTCATATTCTCTAAGTCCAGATTGCAAAAGCAGAGCCAGTGGCTCTTCTATAAAGCCTTTGTCCACTCCAAATCTACTTCATATTTCTGAGCTATTTCAAATAATTTACTATGAGCTTGCCTCGCTCTCCTAGTAACATCCTTAGTCATAAACAGAAGCTCATGTTCTTGATAAGTAGCTATTCGAGCCAATTCAAGACTTCCACTTATCATGTCATCCAATTCAACTTTTAATTTAGTTACATCCACCAAATGTACTCTCAAGGGTGACTTGATTGTACCTTGACTTATTTCTGTGCTTCCACTTTCATTGGAGGTGGCATTGAGAGAATCCAGCCAGCGTCTACCTCATTAGCATCAAGTTAATGTGGCACCTCAGAAGTCTTTGGTGCTGATCCTTCTCTGGGGGTGCCACTACGTGCATTAAGGGGTGCCTCCCAGGTAAGTGAATTCAAATCTGGCAACCCCTGAAAGGATTTCAAAGGTCTTCATATCTGGTCTGGTTCGCTGTTGCGTCTGTACTTGCACCACAAGGGGAACTCCCATTCATTGGAACCAAGGGAATAAACCTCACATTCGAGCTTGTAGCAGCCTTCTCTGGGGCTCTTGACTCGGTTGGAAAAGCCAAATTATGAGTATCACTCCTTGTGGAGCTGGGATTAGATATATAGGAACTACAGGGCCAATGGTGATGGAACAGTGAGAGCGTATGGAACATTTGAAGCTGCGAAGGGGTACGCATCCCCAAAATACCCCACGCCATCAAGTTTTGGTTGATATTCACAGGGTTGGCCCCATTGCATTAGAACTCGCATTCACTGGTGCAGTAGCAATTTCAGAATTTCCGCTAGCATTAACACTTCCATCTCCCCTTGTTTGGGTCTCATTGTATGGAGGCAGATGCTTCAACAACAGCAAATCTTAAAGACTATCACTTGTGTCGCTATCATAGCTTTCACCTCAACTGATTCCGTTGTCTCATTTCCTCCCTCTCTTTTTCTTCTCCTGTCTGCCCTTCTCAAATGACAACTTAGCTCCCTCTATTATATCTGTTCTCCACTTCTTCTGTTCTACATCCCACCTTGCATCAACATATGTGCGCACTACCTTTCTAGCTCTTCCCAGATATCTTTTCTTCTCTCTGGCATGAGCTGCACACTCCCAAGCATGGAGCACTTCAAACTGTGTAGATCTAGGCTATGTTTTCATCTCATATAAATCCTCCTCAAATTTTCAATAATTCTCACATTAAATGTACCATAGCGTGGAAACACCAGTGCAACTTCTTTCTGAGTGATCTTGTGCCATTGTTTAAGCCAGATATAAGTGTGTAGCCACAGGACAATCACTCTAAACACACTTATTTTAGTTGAAAAAGTGATAATTCACATCCAACAGTCATTTACAGTCAAAAGATTAAACATTAAAAAATCACCATTACTGTCCGGGGTCATCGTTTTTCATTAGAAAATTGATATTTTAGACTGTGTAAAAAATGATTCAAAATGTCAATTGGATCGTGCCTCATGTTGAATAACCACTTTTTAAAGCCTCACAGTCACCAAAATTGCCATTTTTACAGACTTTTCCTCCTACTCAGAAGCTTCTATTTTGACCAATTTCAGGCAGGAAAATGACTTTAAACACACTTATTTTAGTTCCAAAAGTGATAATTCACATGCAATAGTCATTTACAGTCAAAAGATTAAACATTCAAAAATCACAATTACTGACTATCTGGAGAAAGTTCGACAGGTCTGGGGTCATCGTTTTTCATCTGAAAATTGCTTTTTTGGACTTTACAAAAAATGATTCAAAATGTCAATTGGATTGTGCCTCATGTTGAATAACCTGAACTGAACTCAGACAAGACGGAAGTCCTCATCCTGGGCTCATCACCCTCCGCCTGGGACGACTCTTGGTGGCCCCCGGCCCTGGGCACCGCGCCCAAGCCAACGGACCACGCACGCAACCTGGGCTTCATCCTGGACTCCTCCCTGTCGATGACCAGACAAGTCAACGCCGTCTCATCTTCGTGCTTCAACACCCTGCGCATGCTCCGCAAGATCTTCAGATGGATCCCCACTGAAACCAGGAAGACCGTCACCCAGGCACTCGTCACCAGCCGACTGGACTATGGGAACACCCTCTACGCCGGAACCACAGCCAAACTTCAAAAAGACTCCAGCGCATCCAGAACGCCTCCGCACGACTCATCCTGGACATCCCCCGACACAGCCACATCACCGGACACCTGAAAGACCTGCACTGGCTCCCCGTCAGCAAGAGAATCACGTTCAGACTCCTCACCCACGCACACAAGGCCCTCCACGACCTGGGCCCCAAGTACCTCAATGACCGCATGACCTTCTACACGCCCACCCGCCAGCTACGATCAACCAGCCACGCCCTCGCCACCGTACCACGCATCCGCAGAGCCACCGCCGGAGGAAGATCCTTCTCCTACCTGGCAGCCAAGACCTGGAACTCCCTCCCCACTCACCTTCGGCGAACCCAGGACCATCTCTCCTTCAGGAAGCAGCTCAAGACCTGGCTGTTCGAGCAGTAACTTACCCCCTCCCCCAGCGCCTTGAGACCCTCCCGGGTGAGTAGCGCGCTCTATAAATGCCGTGATTGATTGATTGATTGAACCTCTTTTTAAAGCCTCCTAGTGACCAAAATTGTAACCCTGGGCAAAGCACTACGCTACGCTCGCGTAGTTTGCGAAGTTTGCGCTACTTCGCAAAACGCAAATTGCACGTAGCACAGTGCAAACACGCGTAGCGTAGCGTAGTGCAGCGGTCATTTTTGCTTGCTCGCGGTCCTCAACGTCAAGTTGGCGACCGCGAGCAAGCAAAATGACATCCCGGCGAGACTTTTCCTCGTTCGCGATCAGCAACATCAAGTTGCCGATCGCGAGCGTGGAAAATAAACCTGCCGGCGAGATTCTCAACGCGGGGAGGTCAGGTTTCTCATTGCGAGTGGTCGCGTATGCTCGCGACCGCTCGCGATGAGAAACTACCAGTCCGCGTTGAGAAGCTGCCGCTCGAGTAAAAATCTACTCGAGCGGCAGTAAAAGACAGCTCGCACTGTGCAAGATGCCCTTTTCAATGATTGCACAGTGCGGACAAGCATTCGGCGCTGTGCAATCATCGCGAACAGCGCACTACGCAGTTCGCGTAGTGTACGCGTAGCTCGCGTAGTGCGAACTGCACTTCACGTAGCTTCGCGTAGCGCTACTTCGCGAACTACGCCCAGCCTTACAAAATTGCCATTTTTACAGTTGTTTTCTACTACTCAGAAGCTCCTCTTTTGACCGATTTGGGCAGGAAAATGACTCTAAACACACTTATTTTAGTTGAAAAAGTGATAATTCACATCCAACAGTCATTTACATTCAAAATATTAAACATTAAAAAAAATCACCATTACTGATCATCTGGAGAAAATTCGACAGGTCCGGGGTCATCGTTTTTAATCAGAAAATTGATTTTTTGGACTGTACAAAAAATTATTCAACATGTCATTTTGATCGTGCCTCATGTTAAATAACCACTTTTTAAAGCCTCACAGTGACCAAAATTTCCGTTTCTACAGACTTTTCCTCTTACTCAGAAGCTTCTACTTTGACCTATTTCGGGCAGGAAAATGACTCTAAACACACTTATTTTAGTTCCAAAAGTGATAATTCACATGCATTAGTAATTTACACTGAAAAGATTAAACTTTAAAAAAATCACCATTACTGACCATCTGTAGAAAGATCAACAGGTCCGGGGTCATCGTTTTTCATCAGAAAATTGATTTTTTGTAGAGAGGCAAGATGGCGGCCGATCTCTTGGCCGAGTGAGCTCTCGTAAGCCTGTCTCCCCGACACCTTCCAAAAAGAAGAGCGCGTACGAACATGGAAGACGGGGAAAAATAGAAAAAGAGATAGCGGGAAATGCTGTGGGATCTACTCACCTCACAGTGCTTTACGGCGTGCGGCTCCTGACTCACACATCTGTGCTCCCGTCTGGTCTGGCGCCCTGCCCGAGGAACTTTGCAGCGATCGGCTGAGGGTTGGGATCGGCTTGAAGCCCAGGAAAGGATGCCGCCGAAGAACACCAGGAGCGGAAAGACGCGCGGTTCAAGAAGCAATACCGCTCCGATCAAGCCCCTGGAAACCGCCCAGGAAAAACAACGACGTGGAGCAGCTGGGGACAGTTGCAGTCCGTAAAGCGCTGTCGGCATTGGGAAAAAAGTTACTCCCGCAATATTCTGGGCGGCCAAGAAGGGCAGGATTTTGGACCAAGAAAGAGAGTCCATAGAGAAGGTAGCTTCAGAAGAGGTGAGCCAGGGGAAGACGGGGGCTCCGGGACTGAGTATGGAGAATGTGGAGCAAGGGGGGCAGGATGACGCTCTGGGCAATCCCCCGCCAAATATTTCAGGGGCTGAAGGGCTGAGGGGGCAAGAATCACAAGCTCTGGCACAGGATATAATGAATGGGACTATATCAGAGGCAGTGTCCTTAGCCTCGGCATGTAAAAGGCAAGAATCGGTGGCTTTAAGTATACCAGGCGACAAGTTGCCAATACCAGGAGGTAATGCTGGTTTAAATCTGCCTGAGACGGATATTGGTGATATCGGTGATCCCTTTTTCTCACTCTCGGACCATTCTAATTCGTCAGGGGATGAATCGCTGCAGGTATCTGATGGCCCTCCCGGTTCTACAAGTAGGCGATGGAGTGAAACCAGCAGCATATGTCAGGAAGAGGAGTCCCCGGGAAGACATAGCAGGGTATCTGGTTCCGGGACAGTTCATAAAAAAGTATTACCCTCTATATCATCTTTACCACACGTACCTGGAAGGCCTGCTGATTCTGTTCGATCTCCGTGGGCAGAGCAGGTTAACACAGCTAATTCTGGGAGCGTATCAGGTGGGGGGGTCTGAGACAAGACCAGAGTACTTCAGTAGAACGTCCAGGTGATATCTCACTGGCTGTTATATATGAGACAATGATGTCGCACAGAGAAGAAAGCCGGGTTGAAAGTAAAAAAACTCAAGGCGCTTGTCGAAAACTGCAAAATTCAATCCGGCGGGTGGCCAAATCCTGCTCTGAGATCGCAGAAAGGATCTTTGAAGCCGAAAATAGAATCTCCACACTTGAAGACGAGAAGACTGTGCAGAAAGCAGCTACGGATGCACTGATGACGCAAAATAGCGATATCTCCTGGAAGCTCGAGGACATGGAAATATTTTAAGAATTCTTGGCGTGCCTGAAGGGGCTGAAGGTTCAGAACCCCGGAAGTTTGTTGCGAAACTTTTTACAGAAGCCTTTCCGGAATTGACACAATGGATTTGGGATACGGAGATACAACGCGCCCATTGGTTCCCTTTCCGGCTAAAGAATCAGGCGGGATCAAATCAATCCATTATAAGACCTAGAGCAATATTGATATGTCTATCAAACTTTCTATCTAGACAGGCTCTATATGACTTGGCAAGGCCAGATAGACAGAGAAGGGGGGCTGGTTTTGAGTTTTTTGTTCGCCCCGATTACTATCATGCTAATGTGGAAAAAAGGTGGCAGCTCAGGCAGCTAATTAATCCTTTTCAGGGCAAAGGCGCACACGCATTTTTGTTAAATCCAGCTAAACTAAAAATAATATATAAGGATAAGACGAGATTTTTTACATCTGAGTTAAAGGCAAAAGAGTATCTACAAGAAATTAAACCCTAGGGGAAGGATAGCTTAAATGGCTGGTAATTTTGGTAATGTTTGCAGAAAATCAATGTTTTTCTTAAAGTAAAGTAAAGGTGACGATGTTTTGGGAGAGAGGGTGCGTCTGCAGCAGTGTTGAACCAGGGTAAAGATGGCTGCTCTATCTGTATGTACGTTTAATGTGCGGAGACTTAATGATAGGGGTAAATGGCAAAGAGTGGCTCGAGAAATTAGAAATATGTCCCCTGATGTAATTTGTCTCCAAGAGACACATATCCCTTGGAGTAAACATAATATACTAAAGGAGATGGGGTATGAGCTTTTGGTCCGTACGTCGCAAGGTACTACCACCAGAGGTGTGGCTATTCTCTCTAAGAATAATATACTAACAGTAATTAAAAGCTTAGCAGATAAGTATGGCCGCTGGGCTATGATCGAGTGTGTAGCTGCTAATGAGAAATTTACAATATGCTCCGTATATGGATCGAATAATGATGAAACACAGACTATTGAATACCTGAATACAGAACTGGCTTCTTGGGCGTCGCCCTTGATACTGGCGGGGGATTTTAATATACAATTGGGGGAAGTGACCCTGGGGTTGGGGGGAGATAAATACTATGGTAGGAAACCAAAGGTCTATAAGGCTTTAAAACAGCTTATTTATGAACATGGTTTAGTTGATGTATGGCCTAGGCTGAGACATCTAGATCCAGGATATACACATTATTCTTGCCCACATCAAAAGTTAGCCATATTGGATTACTTTTTGTCACTAAAACTTATTTAGTAGATGCACATATACAGATCTTTCCTCGAATAACTTCGGATCATAACCCGGTGCTTTTAAAACTTACAATGCATGGTCTGGTACGTTCTCGAGGGACATTTTCCTTTGATAGGAAGCTATTATTAAATGAGGAATTTATTTGTCATATACCACAATGGTTAATGCAATTTATGGCCATAAACCGGAATTCTACTAAATGTGGCATAGTCTGGGATGCTTTGAAAGCAGGGCTTAGGGGAGAGATACTGAGCTTCGGGCTACATGTCCAAAAACAACTTAGTCAGCGCCAACTGGGGTTATATGATAATCTGCAACATGCTGAATATGCCCTGATAGAGGCGGTCCAGGGGAAACTAGATACTGCACATGCACAGACGGAGGTTGCTCGCTGTAAAGCCAGGATTAATGAGGAGTGGGCTAAAGACATAGCAAAGAAATATCATCTCTTCAGGAAAGAGTGCTATGAGTTTGGGGAGGCAACTGGTAGATGTTTGGCCAAGAAAATTAGATGTAAGGAGATTAAAAATACTATCACGGCAATTGAAGACTCGACAGGCAAAATAGTTGAAACACCAGAGGAGATCATGGAGGTATTTCGGGTTTTTTATGAGGGGCTATATTCTGAGAATATTAACACCCATGAGAGACTGGAAGAGCTCTATAAGGATCCGTACAGGAAAATATTAAATGAAGAGGATCAGAGAGCTCTAGAGGAACCGATTACTCTGGAAGAGCTTGTTGAAGCTGTGGGTTCATTAGCAACAGGGAAAGCTACTGGTCCCGATAGGCTCCTGCTGGAACTATACAAAATGTTATTAGCAGAGATACAATCAGATATGCTGACAATATTCTAGGAAGCACAGAAGGGGGACGCCCCTGCATCGTGGGATGCAGCCAGTATCATTATCTTCCTAAAAAAAGATAAACCACCCACTTTACCAGGGTCGTTTAGACCAATCTCACTATTAAATTGCGATGGGAAGATCTACGCAAAAATACTGGCCACATGACTCTCTCGAGTGGTTACGCCCTTAGTCTCGGTCCACCAGCATGGATTTATACCAGGGAGAGGCACGGTCAACCACATAGGCAGAGTTACTGCATTGTTAGACTCTGCCAATGTACGGAAAGCGCCATGTGGTGTGATTTTATTGGATGCAGAGAAAGCGTTTGACCGTGTCTCCTGGGAATTCTTATGGGCAACAATGCAGTGGCAAGGCTTTGGACCTGGTTTTATCCAGGCAGTTAGAACCATGTATAGATCCCCAATTGCTAGGGTTTGTGCACTGGGGCGTGAATCGAGCCTTGTACCTATATCAAGGGGTACCCGACAGGGCTGTCCCTGTTCCTCTCTGTTATTTGCTTTATATATCAACCCGTTCCTGAACCTGCTGGAATACAGCTTAAATACACTTCCCCCGAGTCCTGGGTGGGAACGGGTTGATATATTAGCATATGCAGATGATATAGCGATAGTATCGTCGGATCCAGCCATGACCCTGGTAGAGACGGAACAACTAGCATCAATATATGGGAGGAGTTCAGGCTATAAGCTAAATCTGGCCAAGACACAGGTTATATGCACAGATCAAGTATCTTTTAATGATCCCAGAGTTACGAAGGAGGCAACGTATTTGGGGGTGCGTCTAAATGCAAGCCTGGATACGATGGTTCTGTCCAATTGGGATCCCATGTTACGCAAGATTAAAAAGGAATTAGACAAAATGGAAGGCCTACACTTGTCGATGCTGGGAAGATGTAACGTCTTAAAAATGAATATTTTGCCAAGGGTCCTATATTTTTTTCGGGCGATCCCTTTAGAATTTGCAGTGAAACAGATCCAGAAATTACAATCTATATGTAGCAGCTTTTTGTGGGCCCAGGGCAAACCCCGTCGAGCTATGAAATTTATGACCCTTCCACGATCACGAAGGGGCTGGGCAGTTCCCAACTTCCAGTTCTTTTACTGGGCATGTATGCTACAACGTATGGGAATTCTATTAGTTGGGGAAGTCGAGGATAGTGCAGATGAAACCCCGCATATTTTTCAGATATTATTGGGCCCTAAAACAGAGAGGGTTTTTTTAAGATCCTGGAGCCCAGCTACTACAAAAAGACCCGCTTCAAGGTGGTCCAGGCTGCCTATAGGGCTTGGCTCCAGATTCGGAGATATCTGTAGATTGGCAGGGTCAATTTTTACACCCCCACTGATGCTCCAGCACTACTTCCCTCCATCTTCTCTGATGCTATTATGGGCAGATGGAGAAGCAAGGGTATTCAGACTATAGGTGATTTAGTAGGTAATAGTGATGTTAGGACATATTCTTCGTTGATGTCTAAGTATGATCTTCCTAAAGCTGATTTTTTTAAATACCTGCAGATTCGTGATTACTTGCTAAAAAGAGGGGATATTTCATGCCTGGCACAGAAAAATAACTTGCTAGAAGTAGTGAGGGTCTGGGAAGGATTGGTAATCTATATCAAACACTTACTGCTATACAAAAGGATGATCTAGAGGCACAGAATGCTAAATGGAACATCAGGCTATCCCTTGGAGGAAATATCCTACAAGAGTCTATCGCTCTAGCTGATAAATTTTTAATCTCCTCCAGTCTTAAAACACAACAATTTAAGACCATGTAAAATTTATATTATACTCCTGCAAAAATTGCACGTTGGGGTGGCTTAAATGAAGATAAATGTACTCGGTGTGGGATGGATCAGGCAGATATAGTCCACATGTTTTCAACATGTCCAGAGTTGAAACAATTAATTAATATGATGCAGACCTTCCTGACGGAAGTGACAGGGGCACAGATTGTGATAACCCCTACAGTTATGCTGCTGGGAGTTTTAGAAGATGGTATGCTAGCATAGGGAATGTATGCATTTAGATATTTAATTTATATCGCGGTTGCAGTGGCTAGATTATGCATAGCATCATTGTGGCGGCAGAAAGAACCCCCTACCTTCGAAATGTGGAGAGGAAGGTTATATGCTATATGTAAACTTGAAACTAGTTTATATGCTATCAAAGGGCTACAGAGATGGAGACTGGGTATTAAGATTTGGGGGGCTCTTATAGAGCATCTCTAACACCAAATACAGATTAAAGATGATCTCTAGGAAGTTTTTATGTGATACAACTAACATATTCACTCACCCTGTGAAACAATTTGTATGTATATAATTTTAATAGAAATTGGAGGAAGCATCTGACCCTCACGCTTTAACTACTGAGATATTATGTTTATTTTATGTCTGGACTGATCTTACTGGTGTATGCTCTTCTTTCTTGCATTTTGTTTTTTTTGTTTTTTGTCTATGTATTTTGTTTTTTAGCTATTGGCTAATGAATAAAAAGAAAAACAAAAAAGAAAATTGATTTTTTGGACTGTACAAAAAATGATTTAAAATGTCAATTGGATCGTGCCTCATGTTGAATAACCTCTTTTTAAAGCCTCACAGTGAACAAAATTCCAATTTTTTCTAACTTTTCCTCCTACCCAGAAGCTTCTATTTTGACATTTTTAGGGCAGGAAAATGATTCTAAACACACTTATTTTAGTTCCAAAAGTGATAATTCACATGCAATAGTCATTTACAGTCAAAAGATTAAACATTCAAAAATCACCATTACTGACTATATGGAGAAAGTTCGACAGGTCCGAGGTCATCATTTTTCATCAGAAAATTGATATTTGGGACTGTGCAAAAACAGATCCTAAATGTCAATTGGATCGTGCCTCATGTTGAATAACCACTTTTTAAAGCCTCACTGTGACCAAAATTGCCATTTTTACAGACTGTTCCTCCTACACGGAAGCTTCTAGTTTGACCAATGTCAGGCAGTAAAATCACTCTAAAAACACTTATTTTAGTTCTAAAAGTGATAATTCACATGCAATATTCATTTACGGTAAAAAGATTGAACATTAAAAAATCACCATTAGTGACGATCTGGAGAAAGTTCAACAGGTCCGGGGTCATCGTTTTTCATCAGAAAATTGATTTTTGGACTGTAAAAAAATCATTCAAAATGTCATTTGGATCGAGCTTCATTTTGAATAACCACTTTTAAAATCTCACAGTGATCAAAATTGCCACTTTTACAGACTTTTACTCCTACACAAAAGCTTATATTTTGACCAATTTCAGGCAGGAAAATGACTCTAAACACACTTATTTTAGTTCCAAAAGTGATAATTCACATGCAATAGTCATTTACAGTCAAAAGATTAAACTTTAAAAAATCACCATTACTGACCATCTGGAGAAAGTTCAATAGTCCGAGGTCCTAATTTTTCATCGGAAAATAGATTTTTTGGACTGTACAAAAAATGATTCAAAATGTCAACTGGATCATGCCTCATATTGAACAACCACTTTTTAAAGCCTCTCAGTGACCAAAGTTACCATTTTGACAGACTTTTCCTCCTACTCAGAAGCTTCTGTTTTGACCAATTTCAGTTAGGAAAATGATTCTAAACACACTAATTTTAGTTCCAAAAGTGATAATTCACATGAAATAGTCATTTACAGTCAGAAGATTAAACATTCAAAAATCACCATTACTGACCATCTGGAGAAAGTTCGACAGGTCCGAGGTCATCGTTTTTGATCAGAAAATAGATTTTTGGACTGTACAAAAATGATTCAAAATGTCAATTGGATCATGCCTTATGTTGAATAACCTCTTTTTAAAGCCTAACAGTGACCAAAAGTGCCTCTTTTACAGCTGTTTCCTCCTACTCAGAAGCTTCTATTTTGACCAATTTCGGGCAGGAAAATTACTCTAAACACACTTGTTTTAGTTCCAAAAGTGATAATTCAGATGCAATATTCATTTACAGTCAAAAGATTAAACATTAAAAAATCACCATTACTGACCATCTGGAGGAAATTCAACAGGTCTGGGGTCATCGTTTATCATCCGAAAATTGATTTTTGGACTGTACAAAAAATGATTCAAAATGTCAACTGGATCGTGCCTCATGTTGAATAACCACTTTTAACGCCTCACAGTGACCAAAATTGCCATCTTTACAGACTTTTCCTCCTACTCATAAGCTTCTATTTTGACCAATTTCAGGCAGGAAAATGACTTTAAACACACTTATTTTAGTTCCAAAAGTAATAGTTCACATGCAATAGTCATTTACAGTCAAAAGATTAAGCATTCAAAAGTCACCTTTACTGACCATCTGGAGAAAGTTCAACAGGTCCGGGGTCATCGTTTTTCATCAGAAAAGAGATTTTTTGGACTGTACAAAAAATGATTCAAAATGTCAATTGGATCATGCCTCATGTTGAACAACCACTTTTTGAAGCCTCTCAGTGACCAAAGTAACCATTTTGACAGACTTTTCCTCCTACTCAGAAGCTTCTGTTTTGACCGACTTCGGGTAGGAGAATGATTCTAAACCCACTTATTTTAGTTCCAAAAGTGATAATTCACATGCAATAGTCATTTACGTTCAAAAGATTAAACATTAAAAAATCAGCATTACTGACCATCTGGAGAAAGTTCGACAGGTCCGAGGTCATCATTTTTCATTAGAAAATAGATTTTTGGACTGTACAAAAAATGATTCAAAATGTCATTTGGATCATGCATCATGTTGAATAACCTCTTTTTAAAGCCTCACAGTGACCAAAATTGCCATTTTTACAGACTTTTCCTCCTACTAGCTTCTATTTTGACCAATTTCAGGCAGGAAAATTACTCTAAACACACTTATTTTAGTTCCAAAAGTGATAATTCAGATGCAATATTCATTTACAGTCAAAAGATTAAACATTCAAAAATCACCTTTACTGACCATCTGGAGAAAGTTCGACAGGTCCGGGGTCAACGTTTTTCATTCGAAAATAGAGTTTTTGGACTGTACAAAAAATGATCCTAAATGTCAATTGGATCGTGCCTCATGTTGAATAACCACTTTTTAAAGCCTCACAGTGACCCAAATTGCCATTTTTACAGACTTTTGCTCCTACTCTGAAGCTTCTATTTTCACCAATTTCAGGCAGGAAAATGACTCTAAACAAACGTATTTTAGTTGAAAAATTAATAATTCACATCCAATAGTCATTTACAGTCAAAAGATTAAACATTAAAAAATCACCATTACTGACCATCTGGGGAATGTTCGACAGGTCCGGGGTCATCTTTTTCATCAGCAAATTGATTTTTTGGACTGTACAAAAAATGATTCAAAATGTCATTTGGATCGTGCCTCATGTTGAATAACCAGTTTTAAAGCATCACAGTGACCAAAATTGCCATTTTTACAGACTTTTCCTCCTACTCAGAAGCTTCTATTTTGACCAATTTCAGGCAGGAAAATGACTCTAAACACACTTATTTTAGTTCCAAAAGTTATAATTCACATGCAATAGTTATTTACAGTCAAAAGATTAAGGGGCCGATTCCGATTCGGGCCGGAAATCTCTCCGACCGAGCCGGACCCGGAGAGATTTCCGACCGAATCGGACCCGTGCAGTCCGACCGAACGAGTACGATGCGCACATATGCCATCGGACTCGAGTCGATCGGACTCCCAGTGAAGTCAATGGGAGCCTGTCGTACAACGCGTACGCGGGCTCCCATTGACTCAATGGGTGGGATGCGGACAAGTGCGCCCCCTACAGCGTGTACGCGGCAAAGCGATTCGTGCCGTACACGCACAGGTAGGGGGGTGTGCGACTCGTGCGGCTACGCGTACAGGGGGGTCCGACACGGACCCCAAAGTACGGCTCCGACAGCTCTTTGGAGCCAGAGTGCGCGGCTCGGTCGGACTGCTCGCGGCACGCATCGTATTTACCCGGCCGGGAACGTCTCCATTGCGCGGTGCGAGTCGTGTCCGTGCGAGTCGGTCGGTGCGGTTCGACCCGGGATCGAGTCAGTCGAAGCGGTCGGGCCACCCGGACGAGTCGGTCTGCGAATACGCATCATACTCGCTCGCCCGGACGCGCGTACGGATCGGTCGGGAAATAGGGCTCCGAATCGGATCCGGTTAAGCGAATCCGATTCCGAGCCCTACCGGCCGAGATCGGAATCGGCCCCTAAACGTTAAAAATCACCATTCCTGACCATCTGGAGAAAGTTCGACAGGTCCGAGGTCATCGTTTTTCATCAGAAAATTGATTTTTAGACTGTACAAAAAGATTCAAAATGTCAATGGATCGTGCCTTGTGTTGAATAACCACTTTTTAAAGCCTCACAGTGAGCAAAATTTCCATTTTTACAGACTTTTCCTCCTACTCAAAAGCTTCTATTTTGACCAATTTCAGGCAGGAAAATGACTCTAAACAAACTTATTTTATTTGAAAGATTAATAATTCATCCAACAGTCATTTACAGTCAAAAGATTAAACATTAAAAATCACCATTACTTGCCATCTAGGGAAAGTTCGACATGTCCGGGCTCATCGTTTTTGATCAGAAAATAGATTTTTGGACTGTACAAAAATTATTCAAAATGTCATTTGGACCGTGCCTCATGTTGAATAACCACTTTTAAAGCCTCACAGTGACCAAAATTGCCATTTTTATAGACTTTTCCTCCTACTCAGAAGCTTCCATTTGATCTATTTCGGGCAGGAAAATGACTCTAAACACACTGATTTTAGTTTCAAAAGTGATAATTCACATGCAATAGTCATTTACAGTCAAAAGATTAAACACTAAAAAATACCCATTAGTGACCATCTGGGGAAAGTTTGACAGGTCCGGGTCATCGTTTTTCATCAGAAAATTTATTTTTGGACTGTACAAAAAAGATTCAAAATGTCAATTGGATCGTGCCTCATGTTTGAATAACCACTTTTTAAAGCCTCACAGTGACCAAAATTGCCATTTGTACAGGCTTTTCCTCCTAATCAGAAGCTTCTATTGTGACCTATTTCGGGCAGGAGAATGACCTTAAACACACTTATTTTAGTTGAAAGATGAATAATTCACATCCAACAGTCATTTACAGTCAAAAAATTAAACATTAAAAAATCACCATTACTGACCATCTGGGGAAAATTCAACAGGTCCGGGGTTATCGTTTTCATCAGCAAGTTGATTTTTTTGACTGTACAAAAAATGATTCAAAATGTCATTTGGATCATGCCTCATGTTGAATAACCACTTTTTAAAGCCTCACAGTGACCAAAATTGCCATTTTTACTGGCTATTCCTTCTACTCAGAAGCTTCTATTTTGATCTATTTCGGGCAGGAAAATGACTCTAAACACACTTATTTTAGTTCCAAAAGTGATAATTCACATGAAATAGTCATTTACAGACAAAAGATTAAACATTAAAAAATCCCCATTAGTGACCATCTGGAGAAAGTTCAACATGTCCTGGGTCATCGTTTGTCATCAGAAAATTTATTTTTATAGACTGTACAAAAACTGATTCAAAATGTCAATTGGATCATGCCTCGTGTTGAATAACCACTTTTTAAAGCCTCACAGTGACCAAAATTGCCATTTGTACAGGCTTTTCCTCCTAATCAGAAGCTTCTATTGTGACCTATTTCGTTCAGGAGAATGACTCTAAACACACTTATTTTAGTTCCAAAAGTGATAATTCACATGCAATAGTCATTTACAGACAAAAGATTAAACATTAAAAAATCATCATTAGTGACCTTCTGGAGAAAGTTCGATAGGTCCAGGGTCATCTTTTTCATCAGAAAATTGATTTTTGGACTGTACATAAAATGATTCAAAATATCAATTGGATCGTGCCTCATGTTGAATAACCACTTTTTAAAGCCTCACAGTGAGCAAAATTGCCATTTTTACAGACTTTTCCTCCTACTCAGAAGCTGCTATTTTGACCTATTTCGGGCAGGAGAATGACTCTAAACACACTTATTTTAGTTCCAAAAGAGATAATTCACATGCAATAGTCATTTACAGACAAAAGATTAAACATTAAAAAATCCCCTTTAGTGACCATCTGGGGAAAGTTCGACAGGTCCAGGTCATCGTTTTTCATCAGAAAATTGATTTTTGGCCTGTACAAAAAATGATTCAAAATGTCAATTGGATCGTGCCTCGTGTTGAATAACCACTTTTTAAAGCCTCACAGTGACCAAAATTGCCATTTTTACAGACGTTTACTCCTACTGACCAGCTTCTATTTTGACAAATTTCAGGCAGGAAAATGACTCTAAACAAACTTTTTTTTGTTGAAAGATTAATAATTTACATCCAACAGTCATTTAGAGTCAGAAGATTAAACATTAAAAATCACCATTACTGACCATCTGGGGAAAGTTCAACAGGTCCGGGGTCATCGTTTTCATCAGCAAATTGATTTTTGGACTGCACAAAAAATATTTCAAAATGTTATTTGGATCGTGCCTCATGTTGAATAACCACTTCTTAAAGCCTCACAGTGACCAAAATTGCCATTTTTACAGACTTTTCCTCCTACTAAGAAGTTTCTATTTTGATCTATTTCGGGAAAGAAAATGACTCTAAACACACTTATTTTAGTTTCAAAAGTGATAATTCACATGCAATAGTCATTTACAGACAAAAGATTAAACATTAAAAATCCCCATTAGTGACCATCTGGAGAAAGTTCAACAGGTCCGGGTCATCATTTTTCATCAGAAAATTGATTTTTGGACAGTACAAAAAATGATTCAAAATGTCAATTGGATCGTGCTTCATGTTGAATAACCACTTTTAAAGCCTCACAGTGACCAAAATTGCCATTTTAACAGACATTTACTCCTACTGTGAAGCTTCTATTGTGACCTATTTCAGGCGGGAGAATGACTCTAAACACACTTATTTTAGTTCCAAAAGTGATAATTCACATGCAATAGTCATTTACAGACAAAAGATTAAACATTAAAAAATCATCATTAGTGACCTGGAGAAAGTTTGACAGGTCCGGGGTCATCGTTTTTCATCAGAAAATTGATTTTTGGACTGTACAAAAAATGATTCAAAATGTCAATTGGATCATGCCTCATGTTGAACAACCACTTTTGAAGCCTCTCAGTGACCAAAGTAACCATTTTGACAGACTTTTCCTCCTACTCAGAAGCTTCTGTTTTGACCGACTTCGGGTAGGAGAATGATTCTAAACCCACTTATTTTAGTTCCAAAAGTGATAATTCACATGCAATAGTCATTTACGTTCAAAAGATTAAACATTAAAAAATCAGCATTACTGACCATCTGGAGAAAGTTCGACAGGTCCGAGGTCATCATTTTTCATTAGAAAATAGATTTTTGGACTGTACAAAAAATGATTCAAAATGTCATTTGGATCATGCATCATGTTGAATAACCTCTTTTTAAAGCCTCACAGTGACCAAAATTGCCATTTTTACAGACTTTTCCTCCTACTAGCTTCTATTTTGACCAATTTCAGGCAGGAAAATTACTCTAAACACACTTATTTTAGTTCCAAAAGTGATAATTCAGATGCAATATTCATTTACAGTCAAAAGATTAAACATTCAAAAATCACCTTTACTGACCATCTGGAGAAAGTTCGACAGGTCCGGGAGTCAACGTTTTCATTCGAAAATAGAGTTTTTGGACTGTACAAAAAATGATCCTAAATGTCAATTGGATCGTGCCTCATGTTGAATAACCACTTTTTAAAGCCTCACAGTGACCCAAATTGCCATTTTTACAGACTTTTGCTCCTACTCTGAAGCTTCTATTTTCACCAATTTCAGGCAGGAAAATGACTCTAAACAAACGTATTTTAGTTGAAAAATTAATAATTCACATCCAATAGTCATTTACAGTCAAAAGATTAAACATTAAAAAATCACCATTACTGACCATCTGGGGAATGTTCGACAGGTCCGGGGTCATCTTTTTCATCAGCAAATTGATTTTTTGGACTGTACAAAAAATGATTCAAAATGTCATTTGGATCGTGCCTCATGTTGAATAACCAGTTTTAAAGCATCACAGTGACCAAAATTGCCATTTTTACAGACTTTTCCTCCTACTCAGAAGCTTCTATTTTGACCAATTTCAGGCAGGAAAATGACTCTAAACACAGTTATTTTAGTTCCAAAAGTTATAATTCACATGCAATAGTTATTTACAGTCAAAAGATTAAGGGGCCGATTCCGATTCGGGCCGGAAATCTCTCCGACCGAGCCGGACCCGGAGAGATTTCCGACCGAATCGGACCCGTGCAGTCCGACCGAACGAGTACGATGCGCACATATGCCATCGGACTCGAGTCGGTCGGACTCCCATTGAAGTCAATGGGAGCCTGTCGTACAACGCGTACGCGGGCTCCCATTGACTCAATGGGTGGGATGCGGACAAGTGCGCCCCCTACAGCGTGTACGCGGCAAAGCGATTCGTGCCGTACACGCACAGGTAGGGGGGTGTGCGACTCGTGCGGCTACGCGTACAGGGGGGTCCGACACGGACCCCCAAAGTACGGCTCCGACAGCTCTTTGGAGCCAGAGTGCGCGGCTCGGTCGGACTGCTCGCGGCACGCATCGTATTTACCCGGCCGGGGAACGTCTCCATTGCGCGGTGCGAGTCGTGTCCGTGCGAGTCGGTCGGTGCGGTTCGACCCGGGATCGAGTCAGTCGAAGCGGTCGGGCCACCCGGACGAGTCGGTCTGCGAATACGCATCATACTCGCTCGCCCGGACGCGCGTACGGATCGGTCGGGAAATAGGGCTCCGAATCGGATCCGGTTAAGCCGAATCCGATTCCGAGCCCTACCGGCCGAGATCGGAATCGGCCCCTAAACGTTAAAAAATCACCATTCCTGACCATCTGGAGAAAGTTCGACAGGTCCGGGGTCATCGTTTTTCATCAGAAAATTGATTTTTTTAGACTGTACAAAAAAGATTCAAAATGTCAATGGATCGTGCCTTGTGTTGAATAACCACTTTTTAAAGCCTCACAGTGAGCAAAATTTCCATTTTTACAGACTTTTCCTCCTACTCAAAAGCTTCTATTTTGACCAATTTCAGGCAGGAAAATGACTCTAAACAAACTTATTTTATTTGAAAGATTAATAATTCATCCAACAGTCATTTACAGTCAAAAGATTAAACATTAAAAATCACCATTACTTGCCATCTAGGGAAAGTTCGACATGTCCGGGCTCATCGTTTTTGATCAGAAAATAGATTTTTTGGACTGTACAAAAAATTATTCAAAATGTCATTTGGACCGTGCCTCATGTTGAATAACCACTTTTTAAAGCCTCACAGTGACCAAAATTGCCATTTTTATAGACTTTTCCTCCTACTCAGAAGCTTCCATTTGATCTATTTCGGGCAGGAAAATGACTCTAAACACACTGATTTTAGTTCCAAAAGTGATAATTCACATGCAATAGTCATTTACAGACAAAAGATTAAACATTAAAAAATCATCATTAGTGACCTTCTGGAGAAAGTTCGATAGGTCCAGGGTCATCTTTTTCATCAGAAAATTGATTTTTGGACTGTACATAAAATGATTCAAAATATCAATTGGATCGTGCCTCATGTTGAATAACCACTTTTTAAAGCCTCACAGTGAGCAAAATTGCCATTTTTACAGACTTTTCCTCCTACTCAGAAGCTGCTATTTTGACCTATTTCGGGCAGGAGAATGACTCTAAACACACTTATTTTAGTTCCAAAAGAGATAATTCACATGCAATAGTCATTTACAGACAAAAGATTAAACATTAAAAATCCCCTTTAGTGACCATCTGGGGAAAGTTCGACAGGTCCAGGTCATCGTTTTTCATCAGAAAATTGATTTTTGGCCTGTACAAAAAATGATTCAAAATGTCAATTGGATCGTGCCTCGTGTTGAATAACCACTTTTTAAAGCCTCACAGTGACCAAAATTGCCATTTGTACAGGCTTTTCCTCCTAATCAGAAGCTTCCATTTGATCTATTTCGTTCAGGAGAATGACTCTAAACACACTTATTTTAGTTCCAAAAGTGATAATTCACATGCAATAGTCATTTACAGACAAAAGATTAAACATTAAAAAATCATCATTAGTGACCTTCTGGAGAAAGTTCGATAGGTCCAGGGTCATCTTTTTCATCAGAAAATTGATTTTTGGACTGTACATAAAATGATTCAAAATATCAATTGGATCGTGCCTCATGTTGAATAACCACTTTTTAAAGCCTCACAGTGAGCAAAATTGCCATTTTTACAGACTTTTCCTCCTACTCAGAAGCTGCTATTTTGACCTATTTCGGGCAGGAGAATGACTCTAAACACACTTATTTTAGTTCCAAAAGAGATAATTCACATGCAATAGTCATTTACAGACAAAAGATTAAACATTAAAAAATCCCCTTTAGTGACCATCTGGGGAAAGTTCGACAGGTCCAGGTCATCGTTTTTCATCAGAAAATTGATTTTTGGCCTGTACAAAAAATGATTCAAAATGTCAATTGGATCGTGCCTCGTGTTGAATAACCACTTTTTAAAGCCTCACAGTGACCAAAATTGCCATTTTTACAGACGTTTACTCCTACTGACCAGCTTCTATTTTGACAAATTTCAGGCAGGAAAATGACTCTAAACAAACTTTTTTTTGTTGAAAGATTAATAATTTACATCCAACAGTCATTTAGAGTCAGAAGATTAAACATTAAAAAATCACCATTACTGACCATCTGGGGAAAGTTCAACAGGTCCGGGGTCATCGTTTTCATCAGCAAATTGATTTTTGGACTGCACAAAAAATATTTCAAAATGTTATTTGGATCGTGCCTCATGTTGAATAACCACTTCTTAAAGCCTCACAGTGACCAAAATTGCCATTTTTACAGACTTTTCCTCCTACTAAGAAGTTTCTATTTTGATCTATTTCGGGAAAGAAAATGACTCTAAACACACTTATTTTAGTTTCAAAAGTGATAATTCACATGCAATAGTCATTTACAGACAAAAGATTAAACATTAAAAATCCCCATTAGTGACCATCTGGAGAAAGTTCAACAGGTCCGGGTCATCATTTTTCATCAGAAAATTGATTTTTGGACAGTACAAAAAATGATTCAAAATGTCAATTGGATCGTGCTTCATGTTGAATAACCACTTTTAAAGCCTCACAGTGACCAAAATTGCCATTTTAACAGACATTTACTCCTACTGTGAAGCTTCTATTGTGACCTATTTCAGGCGGGAGAATGACTCTAAACACACTTATTTTAGTTCCAAAAGTGATAATTCACATGCAATAGTCATTTACAGACAAAAGATTAAACATTAAAAAATCATCATTAGTGACCTGGAGAAAGTTTGACAGGTCCGGGGTCATCGTTTTTCATCAGAAAATTGATTTTTGGACTGTACAAAAATGATTCAAAATGTCAATTGGATCATGCCTCATGTTGAACAACCACTTTTGAAGCCTCTCAGTGACCAAAGTAACCATTTTGACAGACTTTTCCTCCTACTCAGAAGCTTCTGTTTTGACCGACTTCGGGTAGGAGAATGATTCTAAACCCACTTATTTTAGTTCCAAAAGTGATAATTCACATGCAATAGTCATTTACGTTCAAAAGATTAAACATTAAAAAATCAGCATTACTGACCATCTGGAGAAAGTTCGACAGGTCCGAGGTCATCATTTTTCATTAGAAAATAGATTTTTGGACTGTACAAAAATGATTCAAAATGTCATTTGGATCATGCATCATGTTGAATAACCTCTTTTTAAAGCCTCACAGTGACCAAAATTGCCATTTTTACAGACTTTTCCTCCTACTAGCTTCTATTTTGACCAATTTCAGGCAGGAAAATTACTCTAAACACACTTATTTTAGTTCCAAAAGTGATAATTCAGATGCAATATTCATTTACAGTCAAAAGATTAAACATTCAAAAATCACCTTTACTGACCATCTGGAGAAAGTTCGACAGGTCCGGGGTCAACGTTTTCATTCGAAAATAGAGTTTTTGGACTGTACAAAAAATGATCCTAAATGTCAATTGGATCGTGCCTCATGTTGAATAACCACTTTTAAAAGCCTCACAGTGACCCAAATTGCCATTTTTACAGACTTTTGCTCCTACTCTGAAGCTTCTATTTTCACCAATTTCAGGCAGGAAAATGACTCTAAACAAACGTATTTTAGTTGAAAAATTAATAATTCACATCCAATAGTCATTTACAGTCAAAAGATTAAACATTAAAAAATCACCATTACTGACCATCTGGGGAATGTTCGACAGGTCCGGGGTCATCTTTTTCATCAGCAAATTGATTTTTGGACTGTACAAAAAATGATTCAAAATGTCATTTGGATCGTGCCTCATGTTGAATAACCAGTTTTAAAGCATCACAGTGACCAAAATTGCCATTTTTACAGACTTTTCCTCCTACTCAGAAGCTTCTATTTTGACCAATTTCAGGCAGGAAAATGACTCTAAACACACTTATTTTAGTTCCAAAAGTTATAATTCACATGCAATAGTTATTTACAGTCAAAAGATTAAAGGGCCGATTCCGATTCGGGCCGGAAATCTCTCGACCGAGCCGGACCCGGAGAGATTTCCGACCGAATCGGACCCGTGCAGATCCGACCGAGCAAGTACGATGCGCACATATGCCATCGGACTCGAGTCAGTCGGACTCCCATTGAAGTCAATGGGAGCCTGTCGTACAACGCGTACGCGGGCTCCCATTGACTCAATGGGTGGGATGCGGACAAGTGCGCCCCCTACAGCGTGTACGCGGCAAAGCGATCGTGCCGTACACGCACAGGTAGAGGGTGTGCGACTCGTGCGGCTACAGCGTACAGGGAGTCCGACACGGACCCCCAAAGTACGGCTCCGACAGCTCTTTGGAGCCAGAGTGCGCGGCTCGGTCGGACTGCTCGCGGCACGCATCGTATTTACCCGGCCGGGGAACGTCTCCATTGCGCGGTGCGAGTCGTGTCCGTGCGGAGTCGGTCGGTGCGGTTCGACCCGGGATCGAAGTCAGTCGAGCGGTCGGGCCACCCGGACGGAGTCGGTCTGCGAATACGCATCATACTCGCTCGCCCGGACGCGCATACGGATCGGTCGGGAAATAGGGCTCCGAATCGGATCCGGTTAAGTCGAATCCGATTCCGAGCCCTACCGGCCGAGATCGGAATCGGCCCTAAACGTTAAAAAATCACCATTCCTGACCATCTGGAGAAAGTTCGACAGGTCCGGGGTCATCGTTTTTCATCAGAAAATTGATTTTTAGACTGTACAAAAAGATTCAAAATGTCAATGGATCGTGCCTTGTGTTGAATAACCACTTTTTAAAGCCTCACAGTGAGCAAAATTTCCATTTTTACAGACTTTTCCTCCTACTCAAAAGCTTCTATTTTGACCAATTTCAGGCAGGAAAATGACTCTAAACAAACTTATTTTATTTGAAAGATTAATAATTCATCCAACAGTCATTTACAGTCAAAAGATTAAACATTAAAAATCACCATTACTTGCCATCTAGGGAAAGTTCGACATGTCCGGGCTCATCGTTTTTGATCAGAAAATAGATTTTTTGGACTGTACAAAAAATTATTCAAAATGTCATTTGGACCGTGCCTCATGTTGAATAACCACTTTTTAAAGCCTCACAGTGACCAAAATTGCCATTTTTATAGACTTTTCCTCCTACTCAGAAGCTTCCATTTGATCTATTTCGGGCAGGAAAATGACTCTAAACACACTGATTTTAGTTTCAAAAGTGATAATTCACATGCAATAGTCATTTACAGTCAAAAGATTAAACACTAAAAAATACCCATTAGTGACCATCTGGGGAAAGTTCGACAGGTCCGGGTCATCGTTTTTCATCAGAAAATTTATTTTTTGGACTGTACAAAAAAAGATTCAAAATGTCAATTGGATCGTGCCTCATGTTTGAATAACCACTTTTTAAAGCCTCACAGTGACCAAAATTGCCATTTGTACAGGCTTTTCCTCCTAATCAGAAGCTTCTATTGTGACCTATTTCGGGCAGGAGAATGACCTTAAACACACTTATTTTAGTTGAAAGATGAATAATTCACATCCAACAGTCATTTACAGTCAAAAAATTAAACATTAAAAAATCACCATTACTGACCATCTGGGGAAAATTCAACAGGTCCGGGGTTATCGTTTTCATCAGCAAGTTGATTTTTTTGACTGTACAAAAAATGATTCAAAATGTCATTTGGATCATGCCTCATGTTGAATAACCACTTTTTAAAGCCTCACAGTGACCAAAATTGCCATTTTTACTGGCTATTCCTTCTACTCAGAAGCTTCTATTTTGATCTATTTCGGGCAGGAAAATGACTCTAAACACACTTATTTTAGTTCCAAAAGTGATAATTCACATGAAATAGTCATTTACAGACAAAAGATTAAACATTAAAAAATCCCCATTAGTGACCATCTGGAGAAAGTTCAACATGTCCTGGGTCATCGTTTGTCATCAGAAAATTTATTTTTATAGACTGTACAAAAACTGATTCAAAATGTCAATTGGATCATGCCTTGTGTTGAATAACCACTTTTTAAAGCCTCACAGTGACCAAAATTGCCATTTGTACAGGCTTTTCCTCCTAATCAGAAGCTTCTATTGTGACCTATTTCGTTCAGGAGAATGACTCTAAACACACTTATTTTAGTTCCAAAAGTGATAATTCACATGCAATAGTCATTTACAGACAAAAGATTAAACATTAAAAAATCATCATTAGTGACCTTCTGGAGAAAGTTCGATAGGTCCAGGGTCATCTTTTTCATCAGAAAATTGATTTTTTGGACTGTACATAAAATGATTCAAAATATCAATTGGATCGTGCCTCATGTTGAATAACCACTTTTTAAAGCCTCACAGTGAGCAAAATTGCCATTTTTACAGACTTTTCCTCCTACTCAGAAGCTGCTATTTTGACCTATTTCGGGCAGGAGAATGACTCTAAACACACTTATTTTAGTTCCAAAAGAGATAATTCACATGCAATAGTCATTTACAGACAAAAGATTAAACATTAAAAAATCCCCTTTAGTGACCATCTGGGGAAAGTTCGACAGGTCCAGGTCATCGTTTTTCATCAGAAAATTGATTTTTTGGCCTGTACAAAAAATGATTCAAAATGTCAATTGGATCGTGCCTCGTGTTGAATAACCACTTTTAAAGCCTCACAGTGACCAAAATTGCCATTTTTACAGACGTTTACTCCTACTGACCAGCTTCTATTTTGACAAATTTCAGGCAGGAAAATGACTCTAAACAAACTTTTTTTTGTTGAAAGATTAATAATTTACATCCAACAGTCATTTAGAGTCAGAAGATTAAACATTAAAAAATCACCATTACTGACCATCTGGGGAAAGTTCAACAGGTCCGGGGTCATCGTTTTCATCAGCAAATTGATTTTTGGACTGCACAAAAATATTTCAAAATGTTATTTGGATCGTGCCTCATGTTGAATAACCACTTCTTAAAGCCTCACAGTGACCAAAATTGCCATTTTTACAGACTTTTCCTCCTACTAAGAAGTTTCTATTTTGATCTATTTCGGGAAAGAAAATGACTCTAAACACACTTATTTTAGTTTCAAAAGTGATAATTCACATGCAATAGTCATTTACAGACAAAAGATTAAACATTAAAAAATCCCCATTAGTGACCATCTGGAGAAAGTTCAACAGGTCCGGGTCATCATTTTTCATCAGAAAATTGATTTTTTGGACAGTACAAAAAATGATTCAAAATGTCAATTGGATCGTGCTTCATGTTGAATAACCACTTTTTAAAGCCTCACAGTGACCAAAATTGCCATTTTAACAGACATTTACTCCTACTGTGAAGCTTCTATTGTGACCTATTTCAGGCGGGAGAATGACTCTAAACACACTTATTTTAGTTCCAAAAGTGATAATTCACATGCAATAGTCATTTACAGACAAAAGATTAAACATTAAAAAATCATCATTAGTGACCTGGAGAAAGTTTGACAGGTCCGGGGTCATCGTTTTTCATCAGAAAATTGATTTTTGGACAGTACAAAAAATGATTCAAAATATCAATTGGATCATGCCTCATGTTGAATAACCACTTTTTAAAGCCTCACAGTGACCAAAATTGACATTTTTATAGACTTTTCCTCCTACACATTAGCTTCTATTTTGACCTATTTCGGGCAGGAGAATGACCTTAAACACACTTATTTTAGTTGAAAGATTAATAATTCACATCCAACAGTCATTTAGAGTCAAAAGATTAAACATTAAAAAATCACCATTACTGACCATCTGGGGAAAGTTCAACAGGTCCGGGGTTATCGTTTTCATCAGCAAGTTGATTTTTTGACTGTACAAAAATGATTCAAAATGTCATTTGGATCGTGCCTCATGTTGAATAACCACTTTTTAAAGTCTCACAGTGACCAAAATTGCCATTTTTACTGGCTATTCCTTCTACTCAGAAGCTTCTATTTTGATCTATTTCGGGCAGGAAAATGACTCTAAACACACTTATTTTAGTTCCAAAAGTGATAATTCACATGCAATAGTCATTTACAGACAAAAGATTAAACATTAAAAAATCCCCATTAGTGACCATCTGGAGAAAGTTCGACATGTCCTGTGTCATCGTTTGTCATCAGAAAATTTATTTTTATAGACTGTACAAAAACTGATTCAAAATGTCAATTGGATCATGCCTCGTGTTGAATAACCACTTTTAAAGCCTCACAGTGACCAAAATTGCCATTTGTACAGGCTTTTCCTCCTACTCAGAAGCTTCTATTGTGACCTATTTCGTTCAGGAGAATGACTCTAAACACACTTATTTTAGTTCCAAAAGTGATAATTCACATGCAATAGTCATTTACAGACAAAAGATTAAACATTAAAAAATCATCATTAGTGACCTTCTGGAGAAAGTTCGATAGGTCCGGGGTCATCTTTTTCATCAGAAAATTGATTTTTTGGACTGTACATAAAATGATTCAAAATATCAATTGGATCGTGCCTCATGTTGAATAACCACTTTTTAAAGCCTCACAGTGACCAAAATTGACATTTTTATAGACTTTTCCTCCTACTAAGAAGTTTCTATTTTGACCGATTTCGGGAAGGAAAATGACTCTAAACACACTTATTTTAGTTTCAAAAGTGATAATTCACATGCAATAGTCATTTACAGACAAAAGATTAAACATTAAAAAATCCCCATTAGTGACCATCTGGAGAAAGTTCAACAGGTCCGGGTCATCATTTTTCATCAGAAAATTGATTTTTTGGACAGTACAAAAAATGATTCAAAATGTCAATTGGATCGTGCCTCATGTTGAATAACCACTTTTTAAAGCCTCACAGTGACCAAAATTGCCATTTTAACCCGACATTTACTCCTACTGTGAAGCTTCTATTGTGACCTATTTCAGGCGGGAGAATGACTCTAAACACACTTATTTTAGTTCCAAAAGTGATAATTCACATGCAATAGTCATTTACAGACAAAAGATTAAACATTAAAAAATCATCATTAGTGACCTGGAGAAAGTTTGACAGGTCCGGGGTCATCGTTTTTCATCAGAAAATTGATTTTTTGGACTGTACATAAAATGATTCAAAATATCAATTGGATCGTGCCTCATGTTGAATAACCACTTTTTAAAGCCTCACAGTGAGCAAAATTGCCATTTTTACAGACTTTTCCTCCTACTCAGAAGCTTCTATTTTGACCTATTTCGGGCAGGAGAATGACCTTAAACACACTTATTTTAGTTGAAAGATTAATAATTCACATCCAACAGTCATTTAGAGTCAAAAAATTAAACATTAAAAAATCACCATTACTGACCATCTGGGGAAAGTTCAACAGGTCCGGGGTTATCGTTTTTCATCAGCAAGTTGATTTTTTGACTGTACAAAAAATGATTCAAAATGTCATTTGGATCGTGCCTCATGTTGAATAACCACTTTTTAAAGCCTCACAGTGACCAAAATTGCCATTTTTACTGGCTATTCCTTCTACTCAGACAGCTTCTATTTTGATCTATTTCGGGCAGGAAAATGACTCTAAACACACTTATTTTAGTTCCAAAAGTGATAATTCACATGCAATAGTCATTTACAGACAAAAGATTAAACATTAAAAAATCCCCATTAGTGACCTTCTGGAGAAAGTTCGACAGGTCCGGGTCATCATTTTTCATCAGAAAATAGATTTTTTAGACAGTACAAAAAATGATTCAAAATGTCAATTGGATCGTGCCTCATGTTGAATAACCACTTTTTAAAGCGTCACAGTGAGCAACATTGCCATTTTTACAGACTTTTCCTCCTACTCAGAAGCTTCTATTTTGACCTATTTCGGGCAGGAGAATGACTCTAAACACACTTATTTTAGTTCCAAAAGTGATAATTCACATGCAATAGTCATTTACAGTCAACAGATTAAACATTAAAAAATCACCATTAGTGACCATCTGGGGAAAGTTCGACATGTCCGGGGTCATCGTTTTTCACCAGAAAATTGATTTTTGGACTGTGCAAAAAATGATTCAAAATGTCAATTGTATCGTGCCGAATGTTGAATAACCACTTTTTAAGGCCTCACAGTGAGCAAAATTGCCATTTTTACAGACATTTCCTCCTACTCAGAAGCTTCTATTTTGATCTATTTCAGGCAGGAAAATTACTCTAAACACACTTGGGGCATATTAGCAAGGGCACTATCGCCGCTTTAGCGGCACTTTTGCCGCTAAAGCGGCGATATTCATATCGCCCTATCAGCAAACTGTCTCTAACAGCAGTTAGCGACAGTTTGCGGGCATTAACGCCCGTTTTTACCGCTTTGCATGTCAGCGATATTTATCGCTAATGACATGCAAAGTGAGCGTTCCGACTGAACAAACCTGGGAACACCCGCTAACAGGCCTATCGCCTATTAGCAAGGTGGCCGTGGCCCCAGTTAGCGACGTGAAAAGTCGCGCTAACCGAGTCATCACCATTTATTTAACACCTGCAATTAGCAGGTGTTAGCCATACCTAACATGGGGGTGGATTATGCTGATACGACCACAGGGTCGTATCAGCAAGGTGTTCTCCCTTCTCCATGCAACATCGCTGGTTTTTCAGCGATGTTGGCTCATTTCCCCGCTATCGCTGGAGTATTCATCATGCCATAGCGCTAATCGTTGCTAATACAGCTTTAGCGTGGCGATATATTCCAGCGATAGCCGGCGATAAAAAAATCACGCTAAGCAGGGTTAGCGATGATTATCGCCTCTTCTTGCTAATATGCCCCACTTATTTTAGTTCCAAAAGTGATAATTCACATGCAATAGTCATTTACAGACAAAAGATTAAACATTAAAAAATCACCATTACTGACCATCTGGGGAAAGTTCGACATGTCCGGGGTCATCGTTTTTGATGAGAAAATAGATTTTTGGACTGTACAAAAAATTATTCAAAATATCATTTGAATTGTGCCTTATGTTGAATAGCCACTTTTTAAAGCCTCACAGTGACCAAAATTACCATTTCTACAGACTTTTCCTCCTACTCAGAAGTTTCTATTTTGACCTATTTCGGGCAGGAGAATGACTCTAAACACACTTATTTTAGTTCCAAAAGGGATAATTCAGATCGAATAGTCATTTACAGACAAAAGATGAAACATTAAAAACTCACCATTAGTGACCATCTGGAGAACGTTCGACAGGTCCGAGGTCATCGTTTTTCATCAGAAAATTGATTTTTTGGACTGTACAAAAAATGATTCAAAATGTCAATTGGATTGTGCCTCATGTTGAATAACCACTATTTGTAGCCTCACAGTGACCAAAATTGGCATTTTTACAGACTTTTCCTCTTACTCAGAAGCTTCTGTTTTGATCTATTCCAGGCAGAAAAATGATTCTAAACACACTTATTTTAGTTCCAAAAGTGATAATTCAAATGCAATAATCATTTACAGTCAAAAGATTAAACATTAAAAAATCACCATTACTGACCATCTGGGGTAAGTTCGACATGTCCGGGGTCATCGTTTTTGATCAGAAAATAGATTTTTGGACTGTACAAAAAATGATTCAAAATGTCAATTGGATTGTGCCTCATGTTGAATAACCACTTTTTAATGCCTCACAGTGACCAAAATTGCCATTTGTACAGACTTTTCCTCCTACTCAGAAGCTTCTATTTTGACCTATTTCGGGCAGGAGAATGACCTTAAACACACTTATTTTAGTTGAAAGATTAATAATTCACATCCAACAGTCATTTACAGTCAAAAGATTAAACATTAAAAAATCACCATTACTGACCATCTGGGGAAAGTTCAACAGGTCCGGGGTTATCGTTTTCATCAGCAAGTTGATTTTTTGACTGTAAAAAAATGATTCAAAATGTCATTTGGATCGTGCCTCATGTTGAATAACCACTTTTTAAAGCCTCACAGTGACCAACATTGCCATTTTTACTGACTATTCCTCCTACTGAGAAGCTTCTATTGTGATCTATTTCGGGCAGGAGAATGACTCTAAACACACTTATTTTAGTTCCAAAAGTGATAATTCACATGCAATAGTCATTTACAGACAAAAGATTAAACATTGAAAAATCCCCATTAGTGACCATCTGGAGAAAGTTCAACAGGTATGGGGTCATCGTTTTTCATCAGAATTTTTTTTTAAACTGTACAAAAAATGATTCAAAAAGTCAATTGGATCGTGCTTCGTGTCGAATAACCACTTTTTAAAGCATCACAGTGACGAAAATTGCCATTTAACAGACGTTTACTCCTACTTCGAAACTTCTATTTTGACCAATTTCAGGCAGGAAAATGACTCTAAACACACTTATTTTAGTTCCAAAAGAGATAATTCACATGCAATAGTCATTTACAGACAAACGATTAAACATTAAAAAATCCCCATTAGTGACCATCTGGGGAAAGTTCGACAGGTCCAGGTCATCGTTTTTCATCAGAAAATTGATTTTTTGGCCTGTACAAAAAATGATTCAAAATGTCAATTGGATCGTGCCTCGTGTTGAATAACCACTTTTTAAAGCCTCACAGTGACCAAAATTGCCATTTTTACAGACGTTTACTCCTACTGACCAGCTTCTATTTTGACAAATTTCAGGCAGGAAAATGACTCTAAACAAACTTATTTTAGTTGAAAGATTAATAATTTACATCCAACAGTCATTTAGAGTCACAAGATTAAACATTAAAAAATCACCATTACTGACCATCTGGGGAAAGTTCAACAGGTCCGGGGTCATCGTTTTTCATCAGCAAATTGATTTTTTGGACTGCACAAAAAATATTTCAAAATGTCATTTGGATCGTGCCTCATGTTGAATAACCACTTCTTAAAGCCTCACAGTGACCAAAATTGCCATTTTTACAGACTTTTCCTCCTACTCAGAAGTTTCTATTTTGATCTATTTCGGGAAGGAAATGACTCTAAACACACTTATTTTAGTTCCAAAAGTGATAATTCACATGCAATAGTCATTTACAGACAAAAGATTAAACATTAAAAAATCCCCATTAGTGACCATCTGGAGAAAGTTCAACAGGTCCGGGTCATCATTTTTCATCAGAAAATTGATTTTTGGACAGTACAAAAAATGATTCAAAATGTCAATTGGATCGTGCCTCATGTTGAATAACCACTTTTTAAAGCCTCACAGTGACCAAAATTGCCATTTTAACAGACATTTACTCCTACTGTGAAGCTTCTATTGTGACCTATTTCAGGCGGGAGAATGACTCTAAACACACTTATTTTAGTTCCAAAATTGATAATTCACATGCAATAGTCATTTACAGACAAAAGATTAAACATTAAAAAATCATCATTAGTGACCTGGAGAAAGTTTGACAGGTCCGGGGTCATCGTTTTTCATCAGAAAATTGATTTTTGGACTGTACATAAAATGATTCAAAATATCAATTGGATCGTGCCTCATGTTCAATAACCACTTTTTAAAGCCTCACAGTGAGCAAAATTGCCATTTTTACAGACTTTTCCTCCTACTCAGAAGCTTCTATGTTGACCAATTTCAGGCAGGAAAATGACTCTAAACACACTTATTTTAGTTCCAAAAGAGATAATTCACATGCAATAGTCAATTACAGACAAAAGATTAAACATCTAAAAATCCCCATTAGTGACCTTCTGGGGAAAGTTCGACAGGTCCAGGTCATCGTTTTTCATCAGAAAATAGATTTTTTGGACTGTACAAAAAATGATTCAAAATGTCAATTGGATTGAACCTCATGTTGAATAACCACTTTTTAATGCCTCACAGTGAACAAAATTGCCATTTGTACAGACTTTTCCTCCTACTCAGAAGCTTCTATTTTGACCTATTTCAGGCAGGAGAATGACCTTAAACACACTTATTTTAGTTGAAAGATTAATAATTCACATCCAACAGTCATTTAGAGTCAAAAAATTAAACATTAAAAAATCACCATTACTGACCATCTGGGGAAAGTTCAACAGGTCCGGGGTTATCGTTTTCATCAGCAAGTTGATTTTTTGACTGTACAAAAAATGATTCAAAATGTCATTTGGATCGTGCCTCATGTTGAATAACCACTTTTTAAAGCCTCACAGTGACCAAAATTGCCATTTTTACTGGCTATTCCTTCTACTCAGAAGCTTCTATTTTGATCTATTTCGGGCAGGAAAATGACTCTAAACACACTTATTTTAGTTCCAAAAGTGATAATTCACATGCAATAGTCATTTACAGACAAAAGATTAAACATTAAAAAATCCCCATTAGTGACCATCTGGAGAAAGTTCGACATGTCCTGGGTCATCGTTTGTCATCAGAAAATTTATTTTTATAGACTGTACAAAAACTGATTCAAAATGTCAATTGGATCATGCCTCGTGTTGAATAACCACTTTTTAAAGCCTCACAGTGACCAAAATTGCCATTTGTACAGGCTTTTCCTCCTACTCAGAAGCTTCTATTGTGACCTATTTCGTTCAGGAGAATGACTCTAAACACACTTATTTTAGTTCCAAAAGAGATAATTCACATGCAATAGTCAATTACAGACAAAAGATTAAACATCTAAAAATCCCCATTAGTGACCTTCTGGGGAAAGTTCGACAGGTCCAGGTCATCGTTTTTCATCAGAAAATAGATTTTTTGGACTGTACAAAAAATGATTCAAAATGTCAATTGGATTGAACCTCATGTTGAATAACCACTTTTTAATGCCTCACAGTGAACAAAATTGCCATTTGTACAGACTTTTCCTCCTACTCAGAAGCTTCTATTTTGACCTATTTCAGGCAGGAGAATGACCTTAAACACACTTATTTTAGTTGAAAGATTAATAATTCACATCCAACAGTCATTTAGAGTCAAAAAATTAAACATTAAAAAATCACCATTACTGACCATCTGGGGAAAGTTCAACAGGTCCGGGGTTATCGTTTTCATCAGCAAGTTGATTTTTTGACTGTACAAAAAATGATTCAAAATGTCATTTGGATCGTGCCTCATGTTGAATAACCACTTTTTAAAGCCTCACAGTGACCAAAATTGCCATTTTTACTGGCTATTCCTTCTACTCAGACGCTTCTATTTTGATCTATTTCGGGCAGGAAAATGACTCTAAACACACTTATTTTAGTTCCAAAAGTGATAATTCACATGCAATAGTCATTTACAGACAAAAGATTAAACATTAAAAAATCCCCATTAGTGACCATCTGGAGAAAGTTCGACATGTCCTGTGTCATCGTTTGTCATCAGAAAATTTATTTTTATAGACTGTACAAAAACTGATTCAAAATGTCAATTGGATCATGCCTCGTGTTGAATAACCACTTTTTAGAGCCTCACAGTGACCAAAATTGCCATTTGTACAGGCTTTTCCTCCTACTCAGAAGCTTCTATTGTGACCTATTTCGTTCAGGAGAATGACTCTAAACACACTTATTTTAGTTCCAAAAGTGATAATTCATATGCAATAGTCATTTACAGACAAAAGATTAAACATTAAAAAATCATCATTAGTGACCTTCTGGAGAAAGTTCGACAGGTCCGGGTCATCATTTTTCATCAGAAAATTGATTTTTTGGACAGTACAAAAAATGATTCAAAATGTCAATTGGATCGTGCCTCATGTTGAATAACCACTTTTTAAAGCCTCACAGTGACCAAAATTGCCATTTTTACAGACTTTTCCTCCTACTCAGAAGCTTCTATTTTGACCTATTTCGGGCAGGAGAATGACTCTAAACACACTTATTTTAGTTCCAAAAGTGATAATTCACATGCAATAGTCATTTACAGTCAACAGATTAAACATTAAAAATCACCATTAGTGACCATCTGGGGAAAGTTCGACATGTCCGGGGTCATCGTTTTTCACCAGAAAATTGATTTTTTGGACTGTGCAAAAAATGATTCAAAATGTCAATTGTATCGTGCCGAATGTTGAATAACCACTTTTTAAGGCCTCACAGTGAGCAAAATTGCCATTTTTACAGACTTTTCCTCCTACTCAGAAGCTTCTATTTTGATCTATTTCAGGCAGGAAAATTACTCTAAACACACTTGGGGCATATTAGCAAGGGCACTATCGCCGCTTTAGCGGCATTTTTTGCCGCTAAAGCGGCGATATTCATATCGCCCTATCAGCAAACTGTCTCTAACAGCAGTTAGCGACAGTTTGCGGGCATTAGCGCCCGTTTTTTTACCGCTTTGCATGTCAGCGATATTTATCGCTAATGACATGCAAAGTGGGCGTTCCCGACGAACAAACCTGGGGAACACCCGCTAACAGGCCTATCGCCTATTAGCAAGGTGGCCGTGGCCCCAGTTAGCGACGTGAAAAGTCGCACTAACCCGGGTCATCACCATTTATTTAACACCTGCAATTAGCAGGTGTTAGCCATACCTAACATGGGTGGGTGGATTATGCTGATACGACCACAGGGTCGTATCAGCAAGGTGTTCTCCCTTCTCCATGCAACATCGCTGGTTTTTCAGCGATGTTGGCCCATTTCCCCCGCTATCGCTGGAGTATTCATCGCCATAGCGCTAATCGTTGCTAATACAGCTTTAGCGTGGCGATATATTCCAGCGATATCCGGCGATAAAAAAAATCACGCTAAGCAGGGTTAGCGATGATTATCGCCTCTTCTTGCTAATATGCCCCACTTATTTTAGTTCCAAAAGTGATAATTCACATGCAATAGTCATTTACAGACAAAAGATTAAACATTAAAAAATCACCATTACTGACCATCTGGGGAAAGTTCGACATGTCCGGGGTCATCGTTTTTGATGAGAAAATAGATTTTTTGGACTGTACAAAAAATTATTCAAAATATCATTTGAATTGTGCCTTATGTTGAATAGCCACTTTTTAAAGCCTCACAGTGACCAAAATTACCATTTCTACAGACTTTTCCTCCTACTCAGAAGTTTCTATTTTGACCTATTTCGGGCAGGAGAATGACTCTAAACACACTTATTTTAGTTCCAATAGTGATAATTCAGATCGAATAGTCATTTACAGACAAAAGATTAAACATTAAAAAATCACCATTACTGACCATCTGTAGAACGTTCGACAGGTCCGGGGTCATTGTTTGTCATCAGAAAATTGATTTTCGGACGGTACAAAAAATGATTCAAAATGTCAATTGGATTGTGCCTCATGTTGAATAACCACTATTTGTAGCCTCACAGTGACCAAAATTGGCATTTTTACAGACTTTTCCTCTTACTCAGAAGCTTCTGTTTTGATCTATTCCAGGCAGGAAAATGACTCTAAACACACTTATTTTAGTTCCAAAAGTGATAATTCAAATGCACTAATCATTTACAGTCAAAAGATTAAACATTAAAAAATCACCATTACTGACCATCTGGGGTAAGTTCGACATGTCCGGGGTCATCGTTTTTGAATAGAAAATAGATTTTTTGGACTGTCCAAAAAATGATTCAAAATGTCAATTGGATCGTGCCTCATGTTGAATAACCACTTTTTAATGCCTCACAGTGACCAAAATTGCCATTTGTACAGACTTTTCCTCCTACTCAGAAGCTTCTATTTTGACCTATTTCGGGCAGGAGAATGACCTTAAACACACTTATTTTAGTTGAAAGATTAATAATTCACATCCAACAGTCATTTACAGTCAAAAAATTAAACATTAAAAAATCACCATTACTGACCATCTGGGGAAAGTTCAACAGGTCCGGGGTTATCGTTTTCATCAGCAAGTTGATTTTTTTGACTGTACATAAAATGATTCAAAATATCAATTGGATCGTGCCTCATGTTGAATAACCACTTTTTAAAGCCTCACAGTGACCAAAATTGCCATTTGTACAGGCTTTTCCTCCTACTCAGAAGCTGCTATTTTGACCTATTTCGGGCAGGAGAATGACTCTAAACACACTTATTTTAGTTCCAAAAGTGATAATTCACATGCAATAGTCATTTACAGACAAAAGATTAAACATTAAAAAATCCCCATTAGTGACCATCTGGAGAAATTTCGACATGTCCTGGGTCATCGTTTGTCATCAGAAAATTTATTTTTATAGACTGTACAAAAACTGATTCAAAATGTCAATTGGATCATGCATCGTGTTGAATAACCACTTTTTAAAGCCTCACAGTGACCAAAATTGCCATTTGTACAGGCTTTTCCTCCTACTCAGAAGATTCTATTGTGACCTATTTCGGGCAGGAGAATGACTCTAAACACACTTATTTTAGTTCCAAAAGTGATAATTCACATGCAATAGTCATTTACAGTCAAAAAATTAAACATTAAAAAATCACCATTACTGACCATCTGGGGAAAGTTCAACAGGTCCGGGGTTTTAGTTTTCATCAGCAATTGATTTTTTCGACTGTACAAAAATGATTCAAAATGTCATTTGGATCGTGCCTCATGTTGAATAACCACTTTTTAAAGCCTCACAGTGACCAACATTCCCATTTTTACTGAATATTCCTCCTACTCAGAAGCTTCTATTTTGATCTATTTCGGGCAGGAAAATGACTCTAAACACACTTATTTTAGTTCCAAAAGTGATAATTCACATGCAATAGTCATTTACAGACAAAAGATTAAACATTAAAAAATCATCATTAGTGACCTTCTGGAGAAAGTTCGACAGGTCCGGGGTCATCTTTTTCATCAGAAAATTGATTTTTGGACTGTACATAAAATGATTCAAAATATCAATTGGATCGTGCCTCATGTTGAATAACCACTTTTTAAAGCCTCACAGTGACCAAATTTGCCATTTGTACAGACTTTTCCTCCTACTCAGAAGCTGCTATTTTGACCTATTTCGGGCAGGAGAATGACTCTAAACACACTTATTTTAGTTCCAAAAGTGATAATTCACATGCAATAGTCATTTACAGTCAAAAGATTAAACATTAAAAAATCACCATTAGTGACCATCTGGAGAAAGTTCGACAGGTCCGGGGTCATCGTTTTTCACCAGAAAATTGATTTTTGGACTGTGCAAAAAATGATTCAAAATGTCAATTGTATGGTGCCTAATGTTGAATAACCACTTTTTAAGGCCTCACAGTGAGCAAAATTGCCATTTTTACAGACTTTTCCTCCTACTCAGAAGCTTCTATTTTGATCTATTTCAGGCAGGATAATTACTCTAAACACACTTGGGGCATATTAGCAAGGGCACTATCGCCGCTTTAGCGGCACTTTTACCGCTAAAGCGGCGATATTCATATCGCCCTATCAGCAAACTGTCTCTAACAGCAGTTAGCGACAGTTTGCGGGCATTAGCGCCCGTTTTTTACCGCTTTGCATGTCAGCGATATTTATCGCTAATGACATGCAAAGTGGGCGTTCCCGACGAACAAACCTGGGGAACACCCGCTAACAGGCCTATCGCCTACTAGCAAGGTGGCCATGGCCCCAGTTAGCGACGTGAAAAGTCGCGCTAACCGGGGTCATCGCCATTTATTTAACACCTGCAATTAGCAGGTGTTAGCCATACCTAACATGGGGGGGTGGATTATGCTGATACGACCACAGGGTCGTATCAGCAAGGTGTTCTCCCTTCTCCATGCAACATCGCTGGTTTTTCAGCGATGTTGGCCCATTTCCCCCGCTATCGCTGGAATATTCATCGCCTTAGCGCTAATCGTTGCTAATACAGCGTTAGCGTGGCGATATATTCCAGCGATAGCCAGCGATAAAAAAATCACGCTAAGCAGGGTTAGCGATGATTATCGCCTCTTCTTGCTAATATGCCCCACTTATTTTAGTTCCAAAAGTGATAATTCACATGCAATAGTCATTTACAGACAAAAGATTAAACATTAAAAAATCACCATTACTGACCATCTGGGGAAAGTTCGACATGTCCGGGGTCATCGTTTTTGATGAGAAAATAGATTTTTTGGACTGTACAAAAAATTACTCAAAATATCATTTGAATTGTGCCTTATGTTGAATAGCCACTTTTTAAAGCCTCACAGTGACCAAAATTACCATTTCTACAGACTTTTCCTCCTACTCAGAAGTTTCTATTTTGACCTATTTCGGGCAGGAGAATGACTCTAAACACACTTATTTTAGTTCCAAAAGTGATAATTCAGATCGAATAGTCATTTACAGACAAAAGATTAAACATTAAAAACTCACCATTAGTGACCATCTGGAGAACGTTCGACAGGTCCGAGGTCATCGTTTTTCATCAGAAAATTGATTTTTTGGACTGTACAAAAAATGATTCAAAATGTCAATTGGATTGTGCCTCATGTTGAATAACCACTATTTGTAGCCTCACAGTGACCAAAATTGGCATTTTTACAGACTTTTCCTCCCACTCAGAAGCTTCTGTTTTGATCTATTCCAGGCAGGAAAATGACTCTAAACACACTTATTTTAGTTCCAAAAGTGATAATTCAAATGCAATAATCATTTACAGTCAAAAGATTAAACATTAAAAAATCACCATTACTGACCATCTGGGGTAAGTTCGACATGTCCGGGGTCATCGTTTTTGATCAGAAAATAGATTTTTGGACTGTACAAAAAATTATTCAAAATGTCAATTGGATTGAACCTCATGTTGAATAACCACTTTTTAATGCCTCACAGTGAACAAAATTGCCATTTGTACAGACTTTTCCTCCTACTCAGAAGCTTCTATTTTGACCTATTTCAGGCAGGAGAATGACTCTTAAACACACTTATTTTAGTTGAAAGATTAATAATTCACATCCAACAGTCATTTAGAGTCAAAAAATTAAACATTAAAAAATCACCATTACTGACCATCTGGGGAAAGTTCAACAGGTCCGGGGTTATCGTTTTCATCAGCAAGTTGATTTTTTTGACTGTACAAAAAATGATTCAAAATGTCATTTGGATCGTGCCTCATGTTGAATAACCACTTTTTAAAGCCTCACAGTGACCAAAATTGCCATTTTTACTGGCTATTCCTTCTACTCAGAAGCTTCTATTTTGATCTATTTCGGGCAGGAAAATGACTCTAAACACACTTATTTTAGTTCCAAAAGTGATAATTCACATGCAATAGTCATTTACAGACAAAAGATTAAACATTAAAAAATCCCCATTAGTGACCATCTGGAGAAAGTTCGACATGTCCTGGGTCATCGTTTGTCATCAGAACATTTATTTTTATAGACTGTACAAAAACTGATTCAAAATGTCAATTGGATCATGCCTCGTGTTGAATAACCACTTTTTAAAGCCTCACAGTGACCAAAATTGCCATTTGTACAGGCTTTTCCTCCTACTCAGAAGCTTCTATTGTGACCTATTTCGTTCAGGAGAATGACTCTAAACACACTTATTTTAGTTCCAAAAGTGATAATTCACATGCAATACTCATTTACAGACAAAAGATTAAACATTAAAAAATCATCATTAGTGATCTTCTGGAGAAAGTTCGACAGGTCCGGGGTCATCTTTTTCATCAGAAAATTGATTTTTTGGACTGTACATAAAATGATTCAAAATATCAATTGGATCCTGCCTCATGTTGAATAACCACTTTTTAAAGCCTCACAGTGAGCAAAATTGCCAATTTTACAGACTTTTCCTCCTACTCAGAAGCTGCTATTTTGACCTATTTCGGGCAGGAGAATGACTCTAAACACACTTATTTTAGTTCCAAAAGAGATAATTCACATGCAATAGTCATTTACAGACAAAAGATTAAACATTAAAAAATCCCCATTAGTGACCATCTGGGGACTAGTTCGACAGGTCCAGGTCATCATTTTTCATCAGGAAATTGATTTTTTGGCCTGTACAAAAAATGATTCAAAATGTCAATTGGATCGTGCCTCGTGTTGAATAACCACTTTTTAAAGCCTCACAGTGACCAAAATTGCCATTTTTACAGACGTTTACTCCTACTGACCAGCTTCTATTTTGACAAATTTCAGGCAGGAAAATGACTCTAAACAAACTTATTTTAGTTGAAAGATTAATAATTTACATCCAACAGTCATTTAGAGTCAGAAGATTAAACATTAAAAAATCACCATTACTGACCATCTGGGGAAAGTTCAACAGGTCCGGGGTCATCGTTTTCATCAGCAAATTGATTTTTGGACTGCACAAAAAATATTTCAAAATGTCATTTGGATCGTGCCTCATGTTGAATAACCACTTCTTAAAGCCTCACAGTGACCAAAATTGCCATTTTTACAGACTTTTCCTCCTACTCAGAAGTTTCTATTTTGATCTATTTCGGGAAGGAAAATGACTCTAAACACACTTATTTTAGTTTCAAAAGTGATAATTCACATGCAATAGTCATTTACAGACAAAAGATTAAACATTAAAAAATCACCATTAGTGACCATCTGGAGAAAGTTCAACAGGTCCGTGGTCATCATTTTTCATCAGAAAATTTATTTTTAGACAGTACAAAAAATGATTCAAAATGTCAATTGGATCGTGCCTCATGTTGAATAACCACTTTTTAAAGCCTCACAGTGACCAAAATTGCCATTTGTACAGGCTTTTCCTCCTACTCAGAAGCTTCTATTGTGACCTATTTCGTTCAGGAGAATGACTCTAAACACACTTATTTTAGTTCCAAAAGTGATAATTCACATGCAATAGTCATTTACAGACAAAAGATTAAACATTAAAAAATCATCATTAGTGACCTTCTGGAGAAAGTTCGACAGGTCCGGGGTCATCTTTTTCATCAGAAAATTGATTTTTTGGACTGTACATAAAATGATTCAAAATATCAATTGGATCGTGCCTCATGTTGAATAACCACTTTTTAAAGCCTCACAGTGAGCAAAATTGCCATTTTTACAGACTTTTCCTCCTACTCAGAAGCTGCTATTTTGACCTATTTCGGGCAGGAGAATGACTCTAAACACACTTATTTTAGTTCCAAAAGTGATAATTAACATGCAATAGTCATTTACAGTCAACAGATTAAACATTAAAAAATCACCATTAGTGACCATCTGGGGAAAGTTCGACATGTCCGGGGTCATCGTTTTCATCAGCAAATTGATTTTTTGGACTGCACCAAAAATATTTCAAAATGTCATTTGGATCGTGCCTCATGTTGAATAACCACTTCTTAAAGCCCCACAGTGACCAAAATTGCCATTTTTATAGACTTTTCCTCCTACTCAGAAGTTTCTATTTTGATCTATTTCGGGAAGGGAAATGACTCTAAACACACTTGCTTTAGTTCCAAAAGTGATAATTCACATGCAATAGTCATTTACAGACAAAAGATTAAACATTAAAAAATCCCCATTAGTGACCATCTGGAGAAAGTTCAACAGGTCCGGGTCATCATTTTTCATCAGAAAATTGATTTTTTAGACAGTACAAAAAATGATTCAAAATGTCAATTGGATCGTGCCTCATGTTGAATAACCACTTTTTAAAGCCTCACAGTGACCAAAATTGCCATTTGTACAGGCTTTTCCTCCTACTCAGAAGCTTCTATTGTGACCTATTTCGTTCAGGAGAATGACTCTAAACACACTTATTTTAGTTCCAAAAGTGATAATTCACATGCAATAGTCATTTACAGACAAAAGATTAAACATTAAAAAATCATCATTAGTGACCTTCTGGAGAAAGTTCGACAGGTCCGGGGTCATCTTTTTCATCAGAAAATTGATTTTTTGGACTGTACATAAAATGATTCAAAATATCAATTGGATCGTGCCTCATGTTGAATAACCACTTTTTAAAGCCTCACAGTGAGCAAAATTGCCATTTTTACAGACTTTTCCTCCTACTCAGAAGCTGCTATTTTGACCTATTTCGGGCAGGAGAATGACTCTAAACACACTTATTTTAGTTCCAAAAGTGATAATTAACATGCAATAGTCATTTACAGTCAACAGATTAAACATTAAAAAATCACCATTAGTGACCATCTGGGGAAAGTTCGACATGTCCGGGGTCATCGTTTTCATCAGCAAATTGATTTTTTGGACTGCACCAAAAATATTTCAAAATGTCATTTGGATCGTGCCTCATGTTGAATAACCACTTCTTAAAGCCCCACAGTGACCAAAATTGCCATTTTTATAGACTTTTCCTCCTACTCAGAAGTTTCTATTTTGATCTATTTCGGGAAGGGAAATGACTCTAAACACACTTATTTTAGTTCCAAAAGTGATAATTCACATGCAATAGTCATTTACAGACAAAAGATTAAACATTAAAAAATCCCCATTAGTGACCATCTGGAGAAAGTTCAACAGGTCCGGGTCATCATTTTTCATCAGAAAATTGATTTTTGGACAGTACAAAAAATGATTCAAAATGTCAATTGGATCGTGCCTCATGTTGAATAACCACTTTTTAAAGCCTCACAGTGACCAAAATTGCCATTTTAACAGACATTTACTCCTACTGTGAAGCTTCTATTGTGACCTATTTCAGGCGGGAGAATGACTCTAAACACACTTATTTTAGTTCCAAAAGTGATAATTCACATGCAATAGTCATTTACAGACAAAAGATTAAACATTAAAAAATCATCATTAGTGACCTGGAGAAAGTTTGACAGGTCCGGGGTCATCGTTTTTCATCAGAAAATTGATTTTTGGACTGTACATAAAATGATTCAAAATATCAATTGGATCGTGCCTCATGTTGAATAACCACTTTTTAAAGCCTCACAGTGAGCAAAATTGCCATTTTTGCAGACTTTTCCTCCTACTCAGAAACTTCTATGTTGACCAATTTCAGGCAGGAAAATGACTCTAAACACGCTTATTTTAGTTCCAAAAGAGATAATTCACATGCAATAGTCAATTACAGACAAAAGATTAAACATCTAAAAATCCCCATTAGTGACCTTCTGGGGAAAGTTCGACAGGTCCAGGTCATCGTTTTTCATCAGAAAATAGATTTTTTGGACTGTACAAAAAATGATTCAAAATGTCAATTGGATTGAACCTCATGTTGAATAACCACTTTTTAATGCCTCACAGTGAACAAAATTGCCATTTGTACAGACTTTTCCTCCTACTCAGAAGCTTCTATTTTGACCTATTTCAGGCAGGAGAATGACCTTAAACACACTTATTTTAGTTGAAAGATTAATAATTCACATCCAACAGTCATTTAGAGTCAAAAAATTAAACATTAAAAAATCACCATTACTGACCATCTGGGGAAAGTTCAACAGGTCCGGGGTTATCGTTTTCATCAGCAAGTTGATTTTTTGACTGTACAAAAAATGATTCAAAATGTCATTTGGATCGTGCCTCATGTTGAATAACCACTTTTTAAAGCCTCACAGTGACCAAAATTGCCATTTTTACTGGCTATTCCTTCTACTCAGAAGCTTCTATTTTGATCTATTTCGGGCAGGAAAATGACTCTAAACACACCTATTTTAGTTCCAAAAGTGATAATTCACATGCAATAGTCATTTACAGACAAAAGATTAAACATTAAAAAATCCCCATTAGTGACCATCTGGAGAAAGTTCGACATGTCCTGGTGTCATCGTTTGTCATCAGAACATTTATTTTTATAGACTGTACAAAAACTGATTCAAAATGTCAATTGGATCATGCCTCGTGTTGAATAACCACTTTTAAAGCCTCACAGTGACCAAAATTGCCATTTGTACAGGCTTTTCCTCCTACTCAGAAGCTTCTATTGTGACCTATTTCGTTCAGGAGAATGACTCTAAACACACTTATTTTAGTTCCAAAAGTGATAATTCACATGCAATACTCATTTACAGACAAAAGATTAAACATTAAAAAATCATCATTAGTGATCTTCTGGAGAAAGTTCGACAGGTCCGGGGTCATCTTTTTCATCAGAAAATTGATTTTTTGGACTGTACATAAAATGATTCAAAATATCAATTGGATCGTGCCTCATGTTGAATAACCACTTTTTAAAGCCTCACAGTGAGCAAAATTGCCAATTTTACAGACTTTTCCTCCTACTCAGAAGCTGCTATTTTGACCTATTTCGGGCAGGAGAATGACTCTAAACACACTTATTTTAGTTCCAAAAGAGATAATTCACATGCAATAGTCATTTACAGACAAAAGATTAAACATTAAAAAATCCCCATTAGTGACCATCTGGGGACTAGTTCGACAGGTCCAGGTCATCGTTTTTCATCAGAAAATTGATTTTTTTGGCCTGTACAAAAAATGATTCAAAATGTCAATTGGATCGTGCCTCGTGTTGAATAACCACTTTTTAAAGCCTCACAGTGACCAAAATTGCCATTTTTACAGACGTTTACTCCTACTGACCAGCTTCTATTTTGACAAATTTCAGGCAGGAAAATGACTCTAAACAAACTTTTTTTAGTTGAAAGATTAATAATTTACATCCAACAGTCATTTAGAGTCAGAAGATTAAACATTAAAAAATCACCATTACTGACCATCTGGGGAAAGTTCAACAGGTCCGGGGTCATCGTTTTCATCAGCAAATTGATTTTTTGGACTGCACAAAAAATATTTCAAAATGTCATTTGGATCGTGCCTCATGTTGAATAACCACTTCTTAAAGCCTCACAGTGACCAAAATTGCCATTTTTACAGACTTTTCCTCCTACTCAGAAGTTTCTATTTTGATCTATTTCGGGAAGGGAAATGACTCTAAACACACTTATTTTAGTTCCAAAAGTGATAATTCACATGCAATAGTCATTTACAGACAAAAGATTAAACATTAAAAAATCCCCATTAGTGACCATCTGGAGAAAGTTCAACAGGTCCGGGTCATCATTTTTCATCAGAAAATTGATTTTTTGGACAGTACAAAAAATTATTCAAAATGTCAATTGGATCGTGCCTCATGTTGAATAACCACTTTTTAAAGCCTCACAGTGACCAAAATTGCCATTTTAACAGACATTTACTCCTACTGTGAAGCTTCTATTGTGACCTATTTCAGGCGGGAGAATGACTCTAAACACACTTATTTTAGTTCCAAAAGTGATAATTCACATGCAATAGTCATTTACAGACAAAAGTTTAAACATTAAAAAATCATCATTAGTGACCTGGAGAAAGTTTGACAGGTCCGGGGTCATCGTTTTTCATCAGAAAATTGATTTTTTGGACTGTACATAAAATGATTCAAAATATCAATTGGATCATGCCTCATGTTGAATAACCACTTTTTAGAGCCTCACAGTGAGCAAAATTGCCATTTTTGCAGACTTTTCCTCCTACTCAGAAACTTCTATGTTGACCAATTTCAGGCAGGAAAATGACTCTAAACACGCTTATTTTAGTTCCAAAAGAGATAATTCACATGCAATAGTCAATTACAGACAAAAGATTAAACATCTAAAAATCCCCATTAGTGACCTTCTGGGGAAAGTTCGACAGGTCCAGGTCATCGTTTTTCATCAGAAAATAGATTTTTTGGACTGTACAAAAAATGATTCAAAATGTCAATTGGATCGTGCCTCATGTTGAATAACCACTTTTTAAAGCCTCACAGTGACGAAAATTGCCATTTTAACAGACATTTACTCCTACTGTGAAGCTTCTATTGTGACCTATTTCAGGCGGGAGAATGACTCTAAACACACTTATTTTAGTTCCAAAAGTGATAATTCACATGCAATAGTCATTTACAGACAAAAGATTAAACATTAAAAATCATCATTAGTGCCCTGGAGAAAGTTTGACAGGTCCGGGGTCATCGTTTTTCATCAGAAAATTGATTTTTTGGACTGTACATAAAATGATTCAAAATATCAATTGGATCGTGCCTCATGTTGAATAACCACTTTTTAAAGCCTCACAGTGAGCAAAATTGCCATTTTTACAGACTTTTCCTCCTACTCAGAAGCTTCTATTTTGACCAATTTCAGGCAGGAAAATGACTCTAAACACGCTTATTTTAGTTCCAAAAGAGATAATTCACATGCAAAAGTCAATTACAGACAAAAGATTAAACATCTAAAAATCCCCATTAGTGACCTTCTGGGGAAAGTTCGACAGGTCCAGGTCATCGTTTTTCATCAGAAAATAGATTTTTTGGACTGTACAAAAAATGATTCAAAATGTCAATATGATTGTGCCTCATGTTGAATAACCACTTTTTAATGCCTCAAAGTGAACAAAATTGCCATTTGTACAGACTTTTCCTCCTACTCAGAAGCTTCGATTTTGACCTATTTCGGGCAGGAGAATGACCTTAAACACACTTATTTTAGTTGAAAGATTAATAATTCACATCCAACAGTCATTTAGAGTCAAAAAATTAAACATTAAAAAATCACCATTACTGACCATCTGGGGAAAGTTCAACAGGTCCGGGGTTATCGTTTTCATCAGCAAGTTGATTTTTTGACTGTACAAAAAATGATTCAAAATGTCATTTGGATCGTGCCTCATGTTGAATAACCACTTTTTAAAGCCTCACAGTGACCAAAATTGCCATTTTTATTGGCTATTCCTTCTACTCAGAAGCTTCTATTTTGATCTATTTCGGGCAGGAAAATGACTCTAAACACACTTATTTTAGTTCCAAAAGTGATAATTCACATGCAATAGTCATTTACAGACAAAAGATTAAACATTAAAAAATCCCCATTAGTGACCATCTGGAGAAAGTTCGACATGTCCTGGGTCATCGTTTGTCATCAGAAAATTAATTTTTATAGACTGTACAAAAACTGATTCAAAATGTCAATTGGATCATGCCTCGTGTTGAATAACCACTTTTTAAAGCCTCACAGTGACCAAAATTGCCATTTGTACAGGCTTTTCCTCCTACTCAGAAGCTTCTTTTGTGACCTATTTCGTTCAGGAGAATGACTCTAAACACACTTATTTTAGTTCCAAAAGTGATAATTCACATGCAATAGTCATTTACAGACAAAAGATTAAACATTAAAAAATCATCATTAGTGACCTTCTGGAGAAAGTTCGACAGGTCCGGGGTCATCTTTTTCATCAGAAAATTGATTTTTGGACTGTACATAAAATGATTCAAAATATCAATTGGATCGTGCCTCATGTTGAATAACCACTTTTTAAAGCCTCACAGTGAGCAAAATTGCCATTTTTACAGACTTTTCCTCCTACTCAGAAGCTGCTATTTTGACCTATTTCGGGCAGGAGAATGACTCTAAACACACTTATTTTAGTTCCAAAAGTGATAATTAACATGCAATAGTCATTTACAGTCAACAGATTAAACATTAAAAAATCACCATTAGTGACCATCTGGGGAAAGTTCGACATGTCCGGGGTCATCGTTTTTCACCAGAAAATTGATTTTTTGGACTGTGCAAAAAATGATTCAAAATGTCAATTGTATCGTGCCGAATGTTGAATAACCACTTTTTAAGGCCTCACAGTGAGCAAAATTGCCATTTTTACTGACTTTTCCTCCTACTCAGAAGCTTCTATTTTGATCTATTTCAGGCAGGAAAATTACTCTAAACACACTTGGGGCATATTAGCAAGGGCACTATCGCCGCTTTAGCGGCACTTTTTGCCGCTAAAGCGGCGATATTCATATCGCCCTATCAGCAAACTGTCTCTAACAGCAGTTAGCGACAGTTTGCGGGCATTAGCGCCCGTTTTTACCGCTTTGCATGTCAGCGATATTTATCGCTAATGACATGCAAAGTGGGCGTTCCCGATGAACAAACCTGGGAACACCCGCTAACAGGCCTATCGCCTATTAGCAAGGTGGCCATGGCCCCAGTTAGCGACGTGAAAAGTCGCGCTAACCGGGTCATCGCCATTTATTTAACACCTGCAATTAGCAGGTGTTAGCCATACCTAACATGGGGGGTGGATTATGCTGATACGACCACAGGGTCGTATCAGCAAGGTGTTCTCCTTCTCCATGCAACATCGCTGGTTTTTCAGCGATGTTGGCCCATTTCCCCCGCTATCGCTGGAATATTCATCGCCTTAGCGCTAATCGTTGCTAATACAGCGTTAGCGTGGCGATATATTCCAGCGATAGCCGGCGATAAAAAAAATCACGCTAAGCAGGGTTAGCGATGATTATCGCCTCTTCTTGCTAATATGCCCCACTTATTTTAGTTCCAAAAGTGATAATTCACATGCAATAGTCATTTACAGACAAAAGATTAAACATTAAAAAATCACCATTACTGACCATCTGGGGAAAGTTCGACATGTCCGGGGTCATCGTTTTTGATGAGAAAATAGATTTTTTGGACTGTACAAAAAATTATTCAAAATATCATTTGAATTGTGCCTTATGTTGAATAGCCACTTTTTAAAGCCTCACAGTGCCCAAAATTACCATTTCTACAGACTTTTCCTCCTACTCAGAAGTTTCTATTTTGACCTATTTCGGGCAGGAGAATGACTCTAAACACACTTATTTTAGTTCCAAAAGTGATAATTCAGATCGAATAGTCATTTACAGACAAAAGATTAAACATTAAAAAATGACCATTACTGACCATCTGGAGAAGGTTCGACAGGTTCTTGGTCATCGTTTTTCATCAGAAAATTGATTTTTTGGACTGTACAAAAAATGTTTCAAAATGTCAATTGGATCGTGCCTCATGTTGAATAACCATTCTTTGTAGCCTCACAGTGACCAAAATTGGCATTTTTACAGACTTTTCCTCTTACTCAGAAGCTTCTGTTTTGATCTATTCCAGGCAGGAAAATGACTCTAAACACACTTATTTTAGTTCCAAAAGTGATAATTCAAATGCAATAATCATTTACAGTCAAAAGATTAAACATTAAAAAATCACCATTACTGACCATCTGGGGTAAGTTCGACATGTCCGGGGTCATCGTTTTTGATCAGAAAATAGATTTTTTGGACTGTACAAAAAATGATTCAAAATGTCAATTGGATCGTGCCTCATGTTGAATAACCACTTTTTAATGCCTCACAGTGACCAAAATTGCCATTTGTACAGACTTTTCCTCCTACTCAGAAGCTTCTATTTTGACCTATTTCGGGCAGGAGAATGACCTTAAACACACTTATTTTAGTTGAAAGATTAATAATTCACATCCAACAGTCATTTACAGTCAAAAAATTAAACATTAAAAAATCACCATTACTGACCATCTGGGGAAAGTTCAACAGGTCCGGGGTTATCGTTTTCATCAGCAAGTTGATTTTTTTACTGTAAAAAAATGATTCAAAATGTCATTTGGATCGTGCCTCATGTTGAATAACCACTTTTTAAAGCCTCACAGTGACCAACATTGCCATTTTTACTGACTATTCCTCCTACTCAGACGCTTCTATTTTGATCTATTTCGGGCAGGAAAATGACTCTAAACACACTTATTTTAGTTCCAAAAGTGATAATTCACATGCAATAGTCATTTACAGACAAAAGATTAAACATTAAAAAATCATCATTAGTGACCTTCTGGAGAAAGTTCGACAGGTCCGGGGTCATCTTTTTCATCAGAAAATTGATTTTTTGGACTGTACATAAAATGATTCAAAATATCAATTGGATCGTGCCTCATGTTGAATAACCACTTTTTAAAGCCTCACAGTGACCAAAATTGCCATTTGTACAGGCTTTTCCTCCTACTCAGAAGCTGCTATTTTGACCTATTTCGGGCAGGAGAATGACTCTAAACACACTTATTTTAGTTCCAAAAGTGATAATTCACATGCAATAGTCATTTACAGACAAAAGATTAAACATTAAAAAATCCCCATTAGTGACCATCTGGAGAAAGTTCGACATGTCCTGGGTCATCGTTTGTCATCAGAAAATTTATTTTTATAGACTGTACAAAAACTGATTCAAAATGTCAATTGGATCATGCCTCGTGTTGAATAACCACTTTTAAAGCCTCACAGTGACCAAAATTGCCATTTGTACAGGCTTTTCCTCCTACTCAGAAGCTTCTATTTTGACCGATTTCGGGCAGGAGAATGACTCTAAACACACTTATTTTAGTTCCAAAAGTGATAATTCACATGCAATAGTCATTTACAGTCAAAAGATTAAACATTAAAAAATCACCATTACTGACCATCTGGGTAAGTTCGACATGTCCGGGGTCATCGTTTTTGATCAGAAAATAGATTTTTTGGACTGTACAAAAAATGATTCAAAATGTCAATTGGATCGTGCCTCATGTTGAATAACCACTTTTTAATGCCTCACAGTGACCAAAATTGCCATTTGTACAGACTTTTCCTCCTACTCAGAAGCTTCTATTTTGACCTATTTCGGGCAGGAGAATGACCTTAAACACTCTTACTTTAGTTGAAAGATTAATAATTCACATCCAACAGTCATTTACAGTCAAAAAATTAAACATTAAAAAATCACCATTACTGACCATCTGGGGAAAGTTCAACAGGTCCGGGGTTATCGTTTTCATCAGCAAGTTGATTTTTTTGACTGTAAAAAAATGATTCAAAATGTCATTTGGATCGTGCCTCATGTTGAATAACCACTTTTTAAAGCCTCACAGTGACCAACATTGCCATTTTTACTGACTATTCCTCCTACTCAGACGCTTCTATTTTGATCTATTTCGGGCAGGAAAATGACTCTAAACACACTTATTTTAGTTCCAAAAGTGATAATTCACATGCAATAGTCATTTACAGACAAAAGATTAAACATTAAAAAATCATCATTAGTGACCTTCTGGAGAAAGTTCGACAGGTCCGGGGTCATCTTTTTCATCAGAAAATTGATTTTTTGGACTGTACATAAAATGATTCAAAATATCAATTGGATCGTGCCTCATGTTGAATAACCACTTTTTAAAGCCTCACAGTGACCAAATTTGCCATTTGTACAGGCTTTTCCTCCTACTCAGAAGCTGCTATTTTGACCTATTTCGGGCAGGAGAATGACTCTAAACACACTTATTTTAGTTCCAAAAGTGATAATTCACATGCAATAGTCATTTACAGTCAAAAGATTAAACATTAAAAAATCACCATTAGTGACCATCTGGAGAAAGTTCGACAGGTCCGGGGTCATCGTTTTTCACCAGAAAATTGATTTTTTGGACTGTGCAAAAAATGATTCAAAATGTCAATTGTATCGTGCCTAATGTTGAATAACCACTTTTTAAGGCCTCACAGTGAGCAAAATTGCCATTTTTACAGACTTTTCCTCCTACTCAGAAGCTTCTATTTTGATCTATTTCAGGCAGGAAAATTACTCTAAAAACACTTATTTTAGTTCCAAAAGTGATAATTCACATGCAATAGTCATTTACAGTCAATAGATTAAACCTTATAAAATAACCATTACTGACCATCTGCGGACAGTTCGACAATTCCGGGGTCATCGTTTTTGATGAGAAAATAGATTTTTTGGACTGTACAAAAAATGATTCAAAATCTCATTTGAATTGTGCCTTATGTTGAATAGCCACTTTTTAAAGCCTCACAGTGACCAAAATTACCATTTTTACAGACTTTTCCTCCTACTCAGAAGTTTCTATTTTGACCTATTTCGGGCAGGAGAATGACTCTAAACACACTTATTTTAGTTCCAAAAGTGATAATTCAGATCGAATAGTCATTTACAGACAAAAAATTAAACATTAAAAACTCACCATTAGTGACCATCTGGAGAAGGTTCGACAGGTCTGGGTCATCGTTTTTCATCAGAAAATTGATTTTTTGGACTGTACAAAAAATGATTCAAAATGTCAATTGGATCGTGCCTCATGTTGAATAACCACTTTTTAAAGCCTCACAGGGGGATATTCACAAGAACGTGCGCTAAACATCTCCAAAAAATGTTAACGCAACTTTACACATCACAGTCTATCGCAGGAAAATAATCCTGTGTTAACGTGGAATTCACAACATGGCGATACCATGCGATAGTCTCCCGAAAACGCGGACAATGTCCGCGATACAACCACCGCGACGGAGATAAAAATACAAACCCCAATACCAAAAAACGTGCGATGAGCCCATTCGCGATGAGGAAAGCAGCGATAAGCAGCGCCAGGCCCGCGACACACACACGGCAGGCGGGAATAAGCACAACAAAGGCAGGAAAAAGGAAGACAAACCAAACAGAAAACAACTGTGAAGAACAATGGAGGCAGCCGGAGCTAGTACACAACCCCACAAGCCCCATTGGCAACAAAACATTGTACATGGCAGTCCATTGTGGACAAGGTGAATGCAGCCGGAGAGCGGAGGAGGACAATGGAAGAAAACCAGAACAGCTGGAATGATGCGAAACGCACAAACAAGAAGAAACACGCCAACAACCACAAGGCAGCAATGCACACCGGAGGTGGGAGTCCAGCGCCACACCAGGAGCTGGATGACATGGAGGAAATGGTGTCCACCACATCAGTCTGGAGATGGTGGCAGGAGTCGGGGCCCAGAAACTGCTCAAAATCAACAGACACAACAACAACAGGGAGAGGAACGACCAGGGACTGGGAGGACGGGGGGAGATGGGCACAATGGCACACATGCACAATTAAGCACAGCACAACTGCAGACAAACCATGCCCAAGAGTAACAACACCAACCAAGAGCACAAGTGACACAACTCGGCAATATCACACCACTGAACAAGCACAGAAGTGAAAACCACACTGCCTGAAAGGGAGAAGGGTGAGCCAAATCAGAGCTGAAGGGACATATCACACACAATGCAGCACACACACATAGGAAGCAGAGCACCCCAACATCCAACACAATGTGGCACAAACAGCAACATTTGCACAACTGAACACAGGACACAAGTGCACCCGCTTGTGTCCGGTAAATGGCCATACGCATCTGGCAAAGCACGAAACAGGGACATGATAATGCACAAGTACAAACCCACAGCCCTGATGGGGTAGCAATGCACGTATGGCAGGGACCCAGATAGGCTGTGACACACACATTGGCATACAAATCAAGACTCATCACAGTTGGAGACAAGTGAAGGTGCAGAAACTTTATCAACAATTGCGTGTCAGTACGGCCAAGAGAAGTGCCACGACATGCAGACCAATGCAGCAGCATGTCTGAATGAGGAATGTTGGAAAGTGCCCATGTCCACCCTGGGGGAGTCCATCACCCACACAAGTGAGTGCCAACCCGCGTTGGTTGTCCATGCATGGATCAGGAGTCCAGGCCAATGCAGCCATGTCCACTGTCGTCTTGGGACATGTGACCAGATCCCCAACATACAGCCAGGTGTCGGGACACGTGCAATGGGTCACATTCAGTTGTGGCTGCAGGTACCTTGTCACTCGTCCATGAATGCGAGTTCAGCAGCTTAGACCAACATTTCCAATGAGAGATCGTTTTCCACCACATCTAACATGTCAGCGACGTAACCCATCAGCTGTCCCGGACAGATGTGCTGACTCCAACCCCTGGCCCCAATTTGCACTAAAGCCCAATCGGGGAGCGTCTCAATGTGGTCACTGCACACGACGACTCGTGCAATCTCCCATGTCCAGTTGCCAGCATGCATGCCAAACATCCAGGCATGCCATAAACGGGCATCACGGTGACACTCCTGGTCGTGGGCCAACAGGGGGTGCACACACACATCGAAATCCAGGTCAGCTACCGTTATATTGGAGAGGCAGACATCCATGGTCCACTCGAATATGCACGAGCGACAATGCAACACAGGCTGAACGCAAGTGACGTTGGCAAGGCGGAAGCTTAGCTGGTAACTGATCCTCAGCACTGCCAATGGCAGTGCCCCCAGTACATGCAGCCTACGTGCACGGTACAGGTCCACGTGACTGGAGTTGAGCATGTGTCTGGGATGGTCAGCCATTGCATCAGTGGCTCTGCTTGAAGCAGCACTGTCTTGCCCCGCGCCAGTCCTGTGGATGAAATGGCACAGCTCGGAGCAATGAGCAGTGTCTGTGTGCAATGGGTGCAGGCCTGGGGTGGGGTGGGAGTACGTGTGAAGGCCATTTCACGCACGCTTACTATGGCCAAGGACTTCTGCGTGTGGGATGTGTACACGTTGGTCTCACGTCGGGCAGTGCGTAGTGTGGGAGTCGCTAGCAAATGCTATCGTATCTGTCAGGGGGTGCTGGGCACATGTAAGTCCCAGCTCGGAGCTGCAGATGTGCTACCGCCTGATAGTTCAGACAAAGGATCTTTCATCCCTACAGTAACTTAACCATCTGCTTGCATGCAGGAGATGTACAGAGGCCTGTCGTGGGTGGGGTGGGATGTCTGCGACCCAGGGAATCATGGATGATATGCCGAGCACGTGGCACATGAGCGGCCTCACTGTGTGTTACGTTGCCTCACAGCTGCTCCTCCCTCCCACAAGACCCCACACTTGTGTGCGCTGCGTGGTCGTATCACGTGCACTCCTACTGCACACCATTGTCATGCCTGTCTGCGCATGTCCAGCGGCATGCCAACAACACCTTGAAGCTGGCCGTTGAGGGTGTGCGGCCATGTGAGTGTAGGCCAATCGTCCGGACAGGGCGGACACAAGTGTACAGTCCATGGCTGGCTGTGATCGCGCTATGATTGAGGCTAGGCATCTGACTTATGCAGCCGCAGGACTGATACACATAACACTTGGCATGCATGTGCCAAGACCCCGAGCGGTCTTGCACTCCTACATTTCCCCGTACATGCGGGCCCGCCCTCCGGGTGCATGCTACATTGCAACATCGACTACTGTGGCCCTGTTGGCGACAACACCCCAACACAGAGACACACTTACCGCACTTCCTGCTCAAGGCCAGACCAGAGCCATGCCCTGATCCCCCTGCTGAATCAGCACACCCCTGCGCTGACCTGAGATACGCCGGACCAGCACACGCCGCTTGTGCATGCAGGGGGGGCGGGCGGGCGAAGCTACATGTCCAAGGTCTCAGCCACTGCTGAGGTGACATGGTATCGTCCGCTGAAGACAGCACACTGTGATGTTGCAGGGCTCGGGCCCATCATGCTGACATAATGACCACACGGACACACTTGCTTAGATGGTGTGTATGGCTACGGGCACGTGCCCCCGGCCACTTTTATTAGCAGGCTCACATGTCGAGTGACACCTGTGTTGGATGTTTGTGGGGTGTGTGCACACCAGCCGTCATGGAGTGCCTGGTGCAGTCAAAAAACGACAACAGTGTACATCGTTAAGGGCGCACCCATTCAACCATAAAGGCCCCATGACTTGAGCTGCACAGAGTTAGTGGCCCCGGATGCACAGCGTCCTGCACGGGCCTACCGCCACGGGCCGCTGACTTCCGGTGCACTGGGGCAGGGTCACGAGAGCAGAGCAAGTTCTCGTAGATGACTAAGTGGGTTGTCGCGGAGTGTCTCAGTGGACAGTGGAAGGTGTACCCCCAAGGCATGATGCAGAGGGCAGAACCATGCAGAAACAGTCACTATGGTGGAGATGAATGGAACAGACACATGTCGGACATCAAGTCTGGCCCAGCCAGATGATGATGCAGACAACCCCCAGGCCATGGACTCAGACGCCACCAAAGTCCAACCAGAAAGTGCCCATGACTCATTGCACACAGAGTTAGTGGCACCAGTACTGATAGGGGATGCCGCCTGCGATGAGGCGTGTCCAATGTGTGGACTCCTCCATATCTTACCCAAGAAACAGTTCCACATGTGTGGCCTACTGGACTGCAGTGTAGGCCTGAGGCAGCGGTCAGCAAGGGCCATTCACTGAGTGTCGCCGGCTTACGTTGGATGGTCCCACCGGCCGGCGTAGTTCAGGTTCAGCGGCACCATGGGATGCGGACTTGCGGTGAACAGGGTTGGTGGCACCAGGTCAGTTGTTGCTAGTGTTCGGTCACCTCCGTGACGAGGATCCGGCTTTCATTCGGACTGAGCCGCATCTTCCTCTTACTCCTCTCCGTGCGTTCACTGGTATGGACTCTGCCATTCATGAATCACGACTAAGTGCTGGATGTGGGACCTACTGGACCGCAGTGTAGGCCTGGGGCAGCGGTCAGCACGGGCCCACAGACGAGTGGCGTGTGCTTTTGATGCAGACTTTGGCCTCACTGATCGGAGGGAGTTCAGTGATGTGGACGCTGCCACGGACTTGGGGTCACTGCCATTCAAGACTCAGGACACAGTTCCACATGTGGGAACTACTGGGCCGCAGTGAAGGCCTGAGCCCTCATCCACGTGTCGCCGGCTTGCCTTGTACAGGGTTAGTGGCACCACGTGTCGCAGGCTTGCGATGCAGACTTTTGCTTCACTGATCGGAGGGAGTTTAGGGATGTGGACGCTGCCACAGACTTGGGGTCACTGCCATTCAAGACTCAGGACACAGTTCCACATGTGGGACCTACTGGGCCACAGTGTAGGCCTGAGCCCTCATCCACGTGTCGCCGGCTTGCGTTGAACAGGGTTAGTGGCACCACGTGTCGCCGGCTTGCGTTGAACAGGGTTAGTGGCACCATGTGTCGCCGGCTTGCGTTGAACAGGGTTAGTGGCACCACGTGTCGCTGGCTTGCGTTGAACAGGGTTAGTGGCACCACGTGTCACCGGCTTGCATTGAGCAGGGTTAGTGGCACCACGTGTCGCTGGCTTGCGATGCAGACTTTGCCTTCACTGATCGGAGGGAGTTTAATGATGTGGACGCTGCCACTGACTTGGGGTCACTGCCATTCTTAACTCACGACTCAGTACAACATGTGCCAACAACTGGGCCGAAGAGTATGCCGGTGGAGTATGTCAATGAGAAAGGCGTACTGTGGGCCAGTGTCGTGGAGGCCAGCGATGGTCTGCGGAGGCTGCAAAGGTCGCGGGACTGGGGCTTGGAGCTTGCACCAGCACATGGTGGGCCCTCTTTGACACACGTCGGTGTCGGCAGGTGAGCGGAGCCTCCTTGGTGCGCTGGGGCAGGCATGGCGGGTCTGGCGACCAGCGGCCCGGGGTGCAGCAGGCGCACAGGGACGCATGCCGCACCGCGCACGGTGCCGGCCTAGTGGCGGGCTGAGAGGCGCCGCCCTGGCAGACACTTTGGCCATTCCGAAAGAGAACCACGCCCAGTGCAACAGGGTTTTTATTCACACCCCTATGCAGGCCTGGCATACGCAGGGCCAACCCACTCCACCTGCGCATACAGGGGGGGACGTAATGTGTGACATTTCCGTGTTCTGCCCCACAGCCTGTGGGGACATGGTAGCGTCCACTGGCCACTACACTCCATTCACCAGCAGTTAATGTCCACATGGCCATTTCTGTGGTTTGCACATTGGAGATTGTCCGGCACCTCCACTTCACACCTGGCAGTGGGTAGGTTCTCATTCATTAGTCACTTGCCACTCTTGCACATGCCTGCTCCAAGCCTCTCCTCACATTCTGCTATTGTGTGGCTGTGGTGCCATGCCGTGACTGGGTTGTGTGCATGGCAAGCCCAGGTTCCCAATGGAGTCGTGTTGTCGTGTCTGGTCGGTTGGCATGTTGTGTGGCATGTTGCATGTAGTTCTGCTGCATGCCCATTGCCAGTGTCGTGAGTTGCATGACTGTGGGGTGGAGGTGTGTGGTGTGTTCATTTGGTACTTACCAACGAGCACTGCATTTCCATAGGTGCCATCCTGGGAGCGCTGGTTGATGATGGACTGTCGGGCGATGTAGGAATCATGCACTCTGCCTGGGGAGTTGGCCACGACATTGTTGAGGAGTCCCGGGTGGTCCACTATTGCCTGCACATTCATGGGATACGTGTGCTTTCTGTTGCGGTAGTTGTGTGCAGTGTTGGCAGGGGGCACGAGGGGTACATGTGTGCAGTCGATTGCCCCCGACATGTGAGGGAATCCAGCTATGGCGTTGGAGCCTTGCTTGGTCTCCAGTTGCTCCTGCGCAGTGTGGGTGAAGTGGAGGTGCTGGGGTACCAGACTGATGATAGCATCCAGGAAAGGTGTGATGTACATTGGATGGGGCTGGCTGTGAGACTCCTCCGACTCTGGCAGTTGTGGGTTGGAAGGTACGAGAGGCCAATATGTGCAGCACAGCCAGCAGCTTTGTCTGTGGAGGGATGTTGGTTGTCTGCTGTGTTGGTACCGTTAGCAGGTGGGCGATGTGGGTCAGGATGCAGGGGATGGTTGTCCTTTTGGGCCTGTAGTGGGCAATGTCCTCCTCTGGCGTTCGGTCTGTGCGGCTGGTGCGTTTAAGGTGGGTCCGCTGTCCTTGTGTGGGCTGCCTCTGTGGTAGTCCGGGGGGGGCGGGACGGGTCCTGGGGGTGGTGGCGGGCCTGGGGGTGTGGCGGTGGGTGTTGTGGCCCTCATGGGTCTCGGAGCTGCATGATCATTGTCTCCATGGCATCTGTGGGTCTTCAGATGTGGCTCTTGGCTGGGCTCCCTTTCATGCTGCAGGTAGTCGTCCTGCTTAACACCAGCAAAAGGCAGGTGTTAATTCCCTGCTGCTACTGCGTCTTATCGCCTGTTTTTGGTTCACATCGCAGATCTGGCAGTTCGTTGTGAAAGTGGTGTTTATTTATTTATTTATTTATTAATTAAACTTATAATGCGTAACAGCTACCCAAAAAGGGTTTCCCGGCGCAGACGCAGATACAGACGCTGATGTCAAGGCAAAGGCAGCAGGCTAATGATTAAAAAGCCATGTCTTCAAGGATTTACGGAAATGAATGTAGTTAGTTTCGGTACGAAGAGCTAGGGGCATAGCATTCCAGAGTGAGGGGCCAAGATGTGAAAAAGACCTACCGCCCATCCTTGATAGTTTGATTTTTGGGACAGAAAACCTCCCCTGCGTAGATGAGCGAAGGTCACGAAGAGGGACATAGGGATGAACCAGTGATTGAAGGTATTTGGGGGCCGTACCACTTTTGATTTTAAACATGTAGCTCAGGGCTTTGAACTTAACTCGGTTCTCCACCCTGAGCCAGTGCAAGTCACGGAGATGGCCGGAAACAGAGGAAGTTCTGGGGATCCGGCATAAGAGCCTAGCTGCAGAGTTTTGAACCAGTTGCAGCCTGCGTGTCACCTCTTTGTTAGAACCCAAGTACAGAACATTGCCGTAATCAAGTCTTGAAGTAATCAAGGCATGGACAACAGTCCTCTGAGTGGGTTCTGGTAGCATCCAGATAACTTTTTTAGCCACTTCAAGATAGTGAAACAGGTAGCAGCTACTTTAACAACTTGGTTATGCATACTTAGTGTATCATCCATGATTACACCCAAATTTCGAGCTTGGCGGACCGGTATAGGAGGAGCACCCATCTCGCAGGGCCAATGTTGAGGACCCCAAAGTTCCCTATTTTTCCCAAATATAAGAACCTCGGTTTTTCCTCCATTCAGTTTGAGGTAGTTAGATTGCATCCATGATGCAATATTCCTCAACCCCAGCTGAAGGGGAGAAGTCCCTGTCGTGCTCTTCATAGATAGAGAAAAAATGATTTGCGAGTCATCCGCATAGGAGAAAAGGGTCAGCCCAGATTTCTCTGCAATATCCGCCAGGGGTCTTACATATAAGTTAAAAAGTAGGGGGCTAAGGATAGAGCCTTGAGGTACCCCATGAGTTAGAGAGTGGATATCAGAGCTAGTTATGGGAGAAAAAACTTGGAAAGTGCGACTTGTGAGAAAGGAAGTGAGCCATTTCAGAGCCGGCCCACATAAGCCCAACAAACTTAGGGTTTTAATTAACACAGCATGGGACACCATGTCAAAAGCTGCGCTCAGATCCAACAAATTGAGGGCCACGGTGTCTCCAGCATCAAGATGGTGGCGTAGTCTTTCGTTTACCCCTAGCAGGGTGGTTTCTGTTGAAAAACCGGCTCTGAAACCAGACTGTGTTAATTCCCTGCTGCTACCGCGTCTTATCGCCTGTTTTTGGTTCACATCGCAGATCTGGCAGTTCGTTGTGAAAGTGGTGTAGTGGTGTTTTCGTGAGTTTTTGCACGGGAACGCCTACTCTGCATCTCATTAGGGTTAGTTGGTGGTGTCACCCGTGGAGATAAATTTTGCAGCAATTATCGCGGGAATACTGGTGATGTCTACAGCTTTCACCCGCTTGTGAATGGGGCGTTAAATCTATCTCCACTTTTGATGCGTTAAGGTGGCGATAACTCGGCGATAAGTCCTTGTGAATATGCCCCACAGTGAGCAAAACTGCCATTTTTACAGACTTTTCCTCCTACTCAGAAGCTTCTATTTTGACCAGTTTCAGGCAGGAAAATGACTCTAAACAAACTTATTTTAGTTCCAAAAGTGATAATTCACATGCAATAATCATTTTTAGTCAAAAGATTAAACATTAAAAAATCACCATTACTGGCCATCTAGGGAAAGTTCGACATGTCCGGGCTCATCGTTTTTGATCAGAAAATAGATTTTTTGGACTGTACAAAAAATTATTCAAAATGTCATTTGGATCGTGCCTCATGTTGAATAACCACTTTTTAAAGCCTCACAGTGACCAAAATTGCCATTTTTACAGACTTTTCCTCCTACTCAGAAGCTTCCATTTGATCTATTTCGGGCAGGAAAATGACTCTAAACACACTGATTTTAGTTCCAAAAGTGATAATTCACATGCAATAGTCATTTACAGTCAAAAGATTAAACACTAAAAAATACCCATTAGTGACCATCTGGGGAAAGTTCGACAGGTCCGGGGTCATCATTTTTCATCAGAAAATTGATTTTTTGGACTGTACAAAAAATGATTCAAAATCTCATTTGGATTGAGCCTTTTTTGAATAACCACTTTTTAAAGCCTCACAGTGACCAAAATTGCTATTTTTACAGACCTTTCCTCCTACTCAGAAGCTTCTATTGTGACCTATTTCATGCAGGAGAATGACTCTAAACACACTTATTTTAGTTGAAAGATTAATAATTCACATGCAATAGTCATTTACAGACAAAAGATTAAACATTGAAAAATCCCCATTAGTGACCATCTGGAGAAAGTTCAACAGGTATGGGGGTCATCGTTTTTCATCAGAATTTTTTTTTTTAAACTGTACAAAAAATGATTCAAAAAGTCAATTGGATCATGCTTCGTGTCGAATAACCACTTTTTAAAGCATCACAGTGACGAAAATTGCCATTTAACAGACGTTTACTCCTACTTCGAAACTTCTATTTTGACCAATTTCAGGCAGGAAAATGACTCTAAACACACTTATTTTAGTTCCAAAAGAGATAATTCACATGCAATAGTCATTTACAGACAAAAGATTAAACATTAAAAAATCCCCATTAGTGACCATCTGGGGAAAGTTCGACAGGTCCAGGTCATCGTTTTTCATCAGAAAATTGATTTTTGGCCTGTACAAAAAATGATTCAAAATGTCAATTGGATCGTGCCTCGTGTTGAATAACCACTTTTTACAGCCTCACAGTGACCGAAATTGCCATTTTTACAGACTTTTCCGCCTACTCAGAAGCTTCTATTTTGATTTATTTCGGGCAGGTAAATTACTCTAAACACACTTATTTTAGTTCCTAAAGTGATAATTCACATGCAATAGTCATTTACAGTCAAAAGATTAAACATTAAAAAATACCCATTAGTGACCATCTGGGGAAAGTTCGACAGCTCCGGGGTCATCGTTCTTAATCCGAAAATTGATTTTTTGAACTGTACAAAAAAAGATTCAAAATGTCAATTGGATCGTGCCTCGTGTTGAAAAACCACTTTTAAAGCCTCACAGTGACCAAAATTGCCATTTAACAGACGTTTACTCCTACTTGAAGCTTCTATTTTGACCAATTTCAGGCAGGAAAATGACTCTAGACACACTTATTTTAGTTCCAAAAGAGATAATTCACATGCAATAGTCATTTACAGACAAAAGATTAAACATTAAAAAATCCCCATTAGTAACCATCTGGGGAAAGTTTGACAGGTCCGGGTCATCGTTTTTCATCAGAAAATTTATTTTTTGGACTGTACAAAAAAAGATTCAAAATGCAATTGGATCATGCCTCATGTTTGAATAACCACTTTTTAAAGCCTCACAGTGAATAAAATTGCCATTTTTACAGACTTTTCCTCCTACTCAGAAGCTTCTATTTTGATCTATTTCGGGAGGGAAATGACTCTAAACACACTTATTTTAGTTCCAAAAGTGATAATTAACTTGCAATAGTCATTTACAGTCAAAAGATTAAGCATTAAAAAATCACAATTACTGACCATCTGGGGAAAGTTTAACAGTTCCGGGGTCATCGTTTTCATCAGCAAATTGATTTTTTGGACTGTACAAAAAATGATTCAAAATGTCATTTGGATTGTGCCTCATGTTCAATAACCACTTTTTAAAGCCTCACAGTGATCAAAATTGCCATTTTTACAGACTTTTCCTCCTACTCAGAAGCTTCTATTTTGACCAATTTCAGGCAGGAAAATGACTCTAAACACACTTATTTTAGTTCCAAAAGTGATAATTCACATTCAATAATCATTTATAGTCAAAAGATTAAACATTAAAAAATTACCATTACTGACCATCTGGGGAAAGTTCGACATGTCCGGGGTCATCGTTTTTGATCAGAAAATAGATTTTTGGGACTGTACAAAAAATTATTCAAAATGTCATTTGGATGGTGCCTCATGTTGAATAACCGCTCTTTAAACCCTCACAGTGACCGAAATTGCCATTTTTACAGACTTTTCCTACTATTCAGAAGCTTCTATTTTGATCTGTTTCGGGCAGGAAAATGACTCTAAATACACTTATTTTAGTTCCAAAAGTGATAATTCACATGCAATAGTCATTTACAGACAAAAGTTTAAACATTGAAAAATCCCCATTAGTGACCATCTGGAGAAAGTTCCACAGGTATGGGGGTCATCGTTTTTCATCAGAAATTTTTTTTTTTAAACTGTACAAAAAATGATTCAAAAAGTCAATTGGATCGTGCTTCGTGTCGAATAACCACTTTTTAAAGCATCACAGTGACGAAAATTGCCATTTAACAGACGTTTACTCCTACTTCGAAACTTCTATTTTGACCAATTTCTGGCAGGAAAATGACTCTAAACACACTTATTTTAGTTCCAAAAGAGATAATTCACATGCAATAGTCATTTACAGACGAAAGATTAAACATTAAAAAATCCCCATTAGTGACCATCTGGGGAAAGTTCGACAGGTCCAGGTCATCGTTTTTCATCAGAAAATTGATTTTTTGGCCTGTACAAAAAATGATTCAAAATGTCAATTGGATCGTGCCTCGTGTTGAATAACCACTTTTAAAGCCTCACAGTGACCAAAATTGCCATTTTTACAGACGTTTACTCCTACTGACCAGCTTCTATTTTGACAAATTTCAGGCAGGAAAAGACTCTAAACAAACTTTTTTTAGTTGAAAGATTAATAATTTACATCCAACAGTCATTTAGAGTCAGAAGATTAAACATTAAAAAATCACCATTACTGACCATCTGGGGAAAGTTCAACAGGTCCGGGGTCATCGTTTTCATCAGCAAATTGATTTTTGGACTGCACAAAAATATTTCAAAATGTCATTTGGATCGTGCCTCATGTTGAATAACCACTTCTTAAAGCCTCACAGTGACCAAAATTGCCATTTTTACAGACTTTTCCTCCTACTCAGAAGTTTCTATTTTGATCTATTTCGGGAATGAAAATGACTCTAAACAAACTTTTTTTAGTTGAAAGATTAATAATTTACATCCAACAGTCATTTAGAGTCAGAAGATTAAACATTAAAAAATCACCATTACTGACCATCTGGGGAAAGTTCAACAGGTCCGGGGTCATCGTTTTCATCAGCAAATTGATTTTTGGACTGCACAAAAAATATTTCAAAATGTCATTTGGATCGTGCCTCATGTTGAAAAACCACTTCTTAAAGCCTCACAGTGACCAAAATTGCCATTTTAACAGACGTTTACTCCTACTGTGAAGCTTCTATTTTGACTAATTTCATGCAGGAAAATGACAATAAACAAACTTATTTCAGTTGAAAAATTAATAATTCACATCCAACAGTCATTTACAGTCAAAAGATTAAACATTAAAAAATCACCATTACTGGCCATCTGGGGATAGTTTGACAGGTCCAGGGTCATCGTTTTCATCAGAAAATTGATTTTTGGCCTGTGCAAAAAATGATTCAAATTGTCAATTGGATCGTCCCTCATGTTGAATAACCACTTTTTAAAGTGAGTAAAATTGCCATTTTTACAGACTTTTCCGCTTACTCAGAAGCTTATATTTTGATCTATTTCGGGCAGGAGAATGACTCTAAACACACTTATTTTAGTTGAAAGATTAATAATTCACATTCAACAGTCATTTACAGTCAAAAGATTAAACATTAAAAATCACCATTACTTACCATCTGGGGAAAGTTAGACATGTCCGGGTTCATCGTTTTTGATCAGAAAATAGATTTTTTGGACTGTACAAAATATGATACAAAATGTCATTGGTATCGTGCCTCGTGTTGAATAACCCCTTTTTAAAGCCTCAAAGTGACCAAAATTGCCATTTTTCAGACTTTTCCTCCTACTCAGAAGATTCTATTTTGACCAATTTCAGGCAGGAAAATGACCCTAAACAAACTTATATTAGTTGAAAGATTAATAATTCACATCCAACAGTCATTTACAGTCAAAAGATTAAACATTAAAAAATCACCATTACTGACCATCTGGGGAAAGTTCAACAGGTATGGGGGTCATCGTTTTCATCAGCAAATTGATTTTTTTGACTGTACAAAAAATGATTCAAAATGTCATTTGGATCGTGCCTCATGTTGAATAACCACTTTTTAAAGCCTCACAGTGACCAAAATTGCCATTTTTACACACTATTCCTCCTACTCAGAAGCTTCTATTTTGATCTATTTCGGGCAGGAAAATGACTCTAAACACACTTATTTTAGTTTCAAAAGTGATAATTTACATGCAATAATCATTTACAGTCAAAAGATTAAACATTAAAAATCACCATTACTGACCATCTGGGGAAAGTTCGACATGTCCAGGGTCATCGTTTTTCATCAGAAAATTGATTTTTGGACTGTACATAAAATGATTCAAAATATCAATTGGATCGTGCCTCATGTTGAATAACCACTTTTTAAAGCCTCACAGTGAGCAAAATTGCCATTTTTACAGATTTTCCTCCTACTCAGAAGCTTCTATTTTGACCAATTTCAGGCAGGAAAATTACTCTAAACACGCTTATTTTAGTTCCAAAAGAGATAATTCACATGCAATAGTCAATTACAGACAAAAGATTAAACATCTAAAAATCCCCATTAGTGACCTTCTGGGGAAAGTTCAACAGGTCCAGGTCATCGTTTTTCATCAGAAAATAGATTTTTGGACTGTACAAAAAATGATTCAAAATGTCAATTGGATTGTGCCTCATGTTGAATAACCACTATTTGTAGCCTCACAGTGACCAAAATTGGCATTTTTACAGACTTTTCCTCTTACTCAGAAGCTTCTGTTTTGATCTATTCCAGGCAGGAAAATGACTCTAAACACACTTATTTTAGTTGAAAGATTAATAATTCACATCCAACAGTCATTTACAGTCAAAAAATTAAACATTAAAAAATCACCATTACTGACCATCTGGGGAAAGTTCAACAGGTCCGGGGTTATCGTTTTCATCAGCAAGTTGATTTTTTTGACTGTACAAAAAATGATTCAAAATGTCATTTGGATCGTGCCTCATGTTGAATAACCACTTTTTAAGGCCTCACAGTAACCAAAATTGCCCTTTTTACTGACTATTCCTCCTACTCAGAAGCTTCTATTTTGATCAATTTCGGGCAGGAAAATGACTCTAAACACACTTATTTTCGTTCCAAAAGTGATAATTCACATGCAATAGTCATTTACAGACAAAAGATTAAACATTAAAAAATCCCCATTAGTGACCATCTGGAGAAAGTTCGACATGTCCTGGGTCATCGTTTGTCATCAGAAAATTTATTTTTATAGACTGTACAAAAACTGATTCAAAATGTCAATTGGATCATGCCTCGTGTTGAATAACCACTTTTTAAAGCCTCACAGTGACCAAAATTGCCATTTGTACAGGCTTTTCCTCCTACTCAGAAGCTTCTATTGTGACCTATTTCGGGCAGGAGAATGACTCTAAACACACTTATTTTAGTTCCAAAAGTGATAATTCACATGCAATAGTCATTTACAGACAAAAGATTAAACATTAAAAAATCATCATTAGTGACCTTCTGGAGAAAGTTTGACAGGTCTGGGTCATCGTTTTTCATCAGAAAATTGATTTTTTGGACTGTACATAAAATGATTCAAAATATCAATTGGATCGTGCCTCATGTTGAATAACCACTTTTTAAAGCCTCACAGTGAGCAAAATTGCCATTTTTACAGACTATTCCTCCGACTTTGAAGCTTCTATTTTGATCTATTTCGGGCAGGAAAATGACTCTAAACACACTTATTTTAGTTCCAAAAGTGATAATTCACATACAATAATTATTTACAGTCAAAAGATGAAACATTAAAAAATCACCATTAGTGACCATCTGGGGAAAGTTCGACAGGTCTGGGTCATCGTTTTTCATCAGAAAATTGAATTTTTGGACTGTTAAAAAAATAATTCAAAATGTCAGTTGGATCGTGCCTCATGTTGAATAACCACTTTTTAAAGCCTCACAGTGACCAAAATTGCCATTTTTACAGACTTTTCCTCCTACTCAGAAGCTTCTATTTTGATCTATTTCGGGCAGGAGAATGACTCTAAACACACTTATTTTAGTTGAAAGATTAATAATTCACATCCAACAGTCAATTACAGTCAAAAGATTAAACATTAAAAAAATCACCATTACTTACCATCTGGGGAAAGTTCAACAGGTCCGGGGTCATCGTTTTCATCAGCAAATTGATTTTTTGGACTGTACAAAAAATGATTCAAAATGTAATTTGGATTGTGCCTCATGTTGAATAACCACTTTTTAAAGTCTCACAGTGACCAAAATTGCCATTTTTGAGACTTTTCCTCCTACTCAGAATATTCTATTTTGACCAATTTCAGGCACGAAAATGACTCTAAACAAACTTATTTTAGTTGAAAGATTAATAATTCACATCCAACAGTCAATTTCAGTCAAAAGATTAAACATTAAAAAATCACCATTACTGACCATCTTGGGAAAGTTCAACATGTCCGGGGTCATCGTTTTTGATCAGAAAATAGATTTTTTGGACTGTACAAAAAATGTTTCAAAATGTCAATTGGATCGTGCCTCATGTTGAATAACCACTTTTTAAATCCTCACAGTGAGCAAAATTGCCATTTTTACAGACTTTTCCTCCTTCTCAGAAGCTTCAATTTTGACCAATTTCAGGCAGGAAAATGACTCTAAACACACTTATTTTAGTTCCAAAAGAGATAATTCACATGCAATAGTCATTTACAGACAAAAGATTAAACATTAACCGCTTAACCGCGGCGCGAATTCCGCCGCGGCGGTTTGAACAAGTGGGCGGGGCTGCGTCGGCCAACGGACGTGCGCAGCACTACCGAGGTAGCGCTCGCGACGGCCGTTGGCCGATGGACGCAGCAAAGGGGTTAAAAACTCACCAATAGTGACCATCTGGAGAAAGTTCGACAGGTCTGTGGTCATCGTTTTTCAACAGAAAATTGATTTTTGGACTGTACAAAAAATGATTCAAAATGTCAATTGGATCGTGCCTCATATTGAATAACCACTTTTTAGAGCCTCACTTTGACCAAAATTGCCATTTTTACAGACTTTTCCTCCTACTCAGAAGCTTCTATTTTGACCAATTTCAGGCAGGAAAATGACTCTAAACAAACTTATTTTAGTTGAAAGATTAATAATTCACATCCAACAGTCATTTACAGTCAAAAGATTAAACATAAAAAATCACCATTACTGACCAGCTGGGGAAAGTTCAACAGGTCCGGGGTCATCGTTTTCATCAGCAAATTGATTTTTGGACTGTACAAAAAATGATTCAAAATGTCATTTGGATCGTGCCTCATGTTGAATAACCACTTTTTAAAGCCTCACAGTGACCAAAATTGCCATTTTTACAGACTATTCCTCCTACTCAGAAGCTTGTATTTTGATCTATTTCGGGCAGGAAAATGACTCTAAACACACTTATTTTAGTTCTAAAAGTAATAATTTACATGCAATAATCATTTACTGTCAAAAGATTAAACATTAAAAATCACCATTACTGACCATCTGGGGAAAGTTCGACATGTCCGGGGTCATCGTTTTTGATCAGAAAATAGATTTTTGGACTGTACAAAAAATGATTCAAAATGTCAATTGGATCGTGCCTCATGTTGAATAACCACTTTTTAAATCCTCACAGTGAGCAAAATTGCCATTTTTACAGACTTTTCCTCTTTCTCAGAAGCTTCAATTTTGACCAATTTCAGGCAGGAAAATGACTCTAAACACACTTATTTTAGTTTCAAAAGAGATAATTCACATGCAATAGTCATTTACAGACATAAGATTAAAAATTTTAAAAAAAATACCCATTAGTGACCATCTGGGGAAAGTTCAACAGCTCCGGGGTCATCGTTTTCATCAGCAAATTGATTTTTTGGACTGTACAAAAAATGATTCAAAATGTCAATTGGATCGTGCCTCATGTTGAATAACCACTTTTAAATCCTCACAGTGAGCAAAATTGCCATTTTTACAGACTTTTCCTCTTTCTCAGAAGCTTCAATTTTGACCAATTTCAGGCAGGAAAATGACTCTAAACACACTTATTTTAGTTTCAAAAGAGATAATTCACATGCAATAGTCATTTACAGACATAAGATTAAAAATTTTAAAAAAATACCCATTAGTGACCATCTGGGGAAAGTTCAACAGCTCCGGGGTCATCGTTTTCATCAGCAAATTGATTTTTTGGACTGTACAAAAAATGATTCAAAATGTCAATTGGATCATGCCTCGTGTTGAATAACCACTTTTTAAAGCCTCACAGTGACCAAAATTGCCATTTTTACAGACTTTTCCTCCTACTCAGAAGCTTCTATTTTGACCTATTTCGGGCAGAAGAATGACTCTAAACACACTTATTTTAGTTCTAAAAGTGATAATTCACATGCAATAGTCATTTACAGACAAAAGATTAAACATTAAAAAATCATCATTAGTGACCTTCTGGAGAAAGTTTGACAGGTCTGGGTCATCGTTTTTCATCAGAAAATTGATTTTTGGACTGTACATAAAATGATTCACAATATCAATTGGATCGTGCCTCATGTTGAATAACCACTTTTTAAAGCCTCACAGTGAGCAAAATTGCCATTTTTACAGACTATTCCTCCGACTTTGAAGCTTCTATTTTGATCTATTTCGGGCAGGAAAATGACTCTAAACACACTTATTTTAGTTCCAAAAGTGATAATTCACATACAATAATTATTTACAGTCAAAAGATGAAACATTAAAAAATCACCATTAGTGACCATCTGGGGAAAGTTCGACAGGTCTGGGTCATCGTTTTTCATCAGAAAATTGAATTTTTGGACTGTTAAAAAATAATTCAAAATGTCAGTTGGATCGTGCCTCATGTTGAATAACCACTTTTTAAAGCCTCACAGTGACCAAAATTGCCATTTTTTCAGACTTTTCCTACTACTCAGAAGCTTCTATTTTGATCTATTTCGGGCAGGAGAATGACTCTAAACACACTTATTTTAGTTGAAAGATTAATAATTCACATCCAACAGTCATTTACAGTCAAAAGATTAAACATTAAAAAAATCACCATTACTTACCATCTGGGGAAAGTTCAACAGGTCCGGGGTCATCGTTTTCATCAGCAAATTGATTTTTTGGACTGTACAAAAAATGATTCAAAATGTCATTTGGATCGTGCCTCATGTTGAATAACCACTTTTTAAAGTCTCACAGTGACCAAAATTGCCATTTTTGAGACTTTTCCTCCTACTCAGAATATTCTATTTTGACCAATTTCAGGCAGGAAAATGACTCTAAACAAACTTATTTTAGTTGAAAGATTAATAATTCACATCCAACAGTCAATTTCAGTCAAAAGATTAAACATTAAAAAATCACCATTACTGACCATCTGGGGAAAGTTCAACATGTCCGGGGTCATCGTTTTTGTTCAGAAAATAGATTTTTTGGACTGTACAAAAAATGTTTCAAAATGTCAATTGGATCGTGCCTCATGTTGAATAACCACTTTTTAAATCCTCACAGTGAGCAAAATTGCCATTTTTACAGACTTTTCCTCCTTCTCAGAAGCTTCAATTTTGACCAATTTCAGGCAGGAAAATGACTCTAAACACACTTATTTTAGTTCCAAAAGAGATAATTCACATGCAATAGTCATTTACAGACAAAAGATTAAACATTAACCGCTTAACCGCGGCGCGAATTCCGCCGCGGCGGTTTGAACAAGTGGGCGGGGCTGCGTCGGCCAACGGACGTGCGCAGCACTACCGAGGTAGCGCTCGCGATGGCCGTTGGCCGATGGACGCTGCGAAGGGGTTAAAAACTCACCAATAGTGACCATCTGGAGAAAGTTCGACAGGTCCAGGTCATCGTTTTTCATCAGAAAATAGATTTTTTGGACTGTACAAAAAATGATTCAAAATGTCAATTGGATCTTGCCTCATGTTGAATAACCACTTTTTAAACCCTCACAATGACCAAAATTGCCATTTGTACAGACTTTTCCTCCTACTCAGAAGCTTCTATTTTGACCTATTTCGGGCAGGAGAATGACCTTAAACACACTTATTTTAGTTGAAAGATTAATAATTCACATCCAACAGTCATTTACAGTCAAAAAATTAAACATTAAAAAATCACCATTACTGACCATCTGGGGAAAGTTCAACAGGTCCGGGGTTATCGTTTTCATCAGCAAGTTGATTTTTTTGACTGTACAAAAAATGATTCAAAATGTCATTTGGATCGTGCCTCATGTTGAATAACCACTTTTTAAAGCCTCACAGTGACCAAAATTGCCATTTTTTACTGACTATTCCTCCTACTCAGAAGCTTCTATTTTGAATTATTTCGGGCAGGAAAATGACTCTAAACACACTTATTTTTGTTCCAAAAGTGATAATTCACATGCAATAGTCATTTACAGACAAAAGATTAAACATTAAAAAATCCCCATTAGTGACCATCTGGAGAAAGTTCGACATTGGGTCATCGTTTGTCATCAGAAAATTTATTTTTATAGACTGTACAAAAACTGATTCAAAATGTCAATTGGATCATGCCTCGTGTTGAATAACCACTTTTTAAAGCCTCACAGTGACCAAAATTGCCATTTGTACAGGCTTTTCCTCCTACTCAGAAGCTTCTATTGTGACCTATTTCGGGCAGGAGAATGACTCTAAACACACTTATTTTAGTTCAAAAAGTGATAATTAACATGCAATAGTCATTTACAGACAAAAGATTAAACATTAAAAATCATCATTAGTGACCTTCTGGAGAAAGTTTGACAGGTCTGGGTCATCGTTTTTCATCAGAAAATTGAATTTTTGACTGTTAAAAAAATAATTCAAAATGTCAGTTGGATCGTGCCTCATGTTGAATAACCACTTTTTAAAGCCTCACAGTGACCAAAATTGCCATTTTTACAGACTATTCCTCAGACTTTGAAGCTTCTATTTTGATCTATTTCGGGCAGGAAAATGACTCTAAACACACTTATTTTAGTTCCAAAAGTGATAATTCACATACAATAATTATTTACAGTCAAAAGATGAAACATTAAAAAATCACCATTAGTGACCATCTGGGGAAAGTTCGACAGGTCTGGGTCATCGTTTTTCATCAGAAAATTGAATTTTTGGACTGTTAAAAAAATAATTCAAAATGTCAGTTGGATCGTGCCTCATGTTGAATAGCCACTTTTTAAACCCTCACAGTGACCAAAATTGCCATTTTTTCAGACTTTTCCTCCTACTCAGAAGCTTCTATTTTGATCTATTTCGGGCAGTAGAATGACTCTAAACACACTTATTTTAGTTCCAAAAGTGATAATTCACATGCAATAGTCATTTACAGACAAAAGATTAAACATTAAAAAATCATCATTAGTGACCTTCTGGAGAAAGTTTGACAGGTCTGGGTCATCGTTTTTCATCAGAAAATTGATTTTTGGACTGTACATAAAATGATTCAAAATATCAATTGGATCGTGCCTCATGTTGAATAACCACTTTTTAAAGCCTCACAGTGAGCAAAATTGCCATTTTTACAGACTATTCCTCCGACTTTGAAGCTTCTATTTTGATCTATTTCGGGCAGGAAAATGACTCTAAACACACTTATTTTAGTTCCAAAAGTGATAATTCACATACAATAATTATTTACAGTCAAAAGATGAAACATTAAAAAATCACCATTAGTGACCATCTGGGGAAAGTTCGACAGGTCTGGGTCATCGTTTTTCATCAAAAAATTGAATTTTTGGACTGTTAAAAAAATAATTCAAAATGTCAGTTGGATCGTGCCTCATGTTGAATAACTACTTTTTAAAGCCTCACAGTGACCAAAATTGCCATTTTTTCAGACTTTTCCTCCTACTCAGAAGCTTCTATTTTGATCTATTTCGGGCAGGAGAATGACTCTAAACACACTTATTTTAGTTGAAAGATTAATAATTCACATCCAACAGTCAATTACAGTCAAAAGATTAAACATTAAAAATCACCATTACTTACCATCTGGGGAAAGTTCAACAGGTCCGGGGTCATCGTTTTCATCAGCAAATTGATTTTTTGGACTGTACAAAAATGATTCAAAATGTAATTTGGATTGTGCCTCATGTTGAATAACCACTTTTTAAAGTCTCACAGTGACCAAAATTGCCATTTTTGAGACTTTTCCTCCTACTCAGAATATTCTATTTTGACCAATTTCAGGCACGAAAATGACTCTAAACAAACTTATTTTAGTTGAAAGATTAATAATTCACATCCAACAGTCAATTTCAGTCAAAAGATTAAACATTAAAAAATCACCATTACTGACCATCTTGGGAAAGTTCAACATGTCCGGGGTCATCGTTTTTGATCAGAAAATAGATTTTTGGACTGTACAAAAAATGTTTCAAAATGTCAATTGGATCGTGCCTCATGTTGAATAACCACTTTTAAATCCTCACAGTGAGCAAAATTGCCATTTTTACAGACTTTTCCTCCTTCTCAGAAGCTTCAATTTTGACCAATTTCAGGCAGGAAAATGACTCTAAACACACTTATTTTAGTTCCAAAAGAGATAATTCACATGCAATAGTCATTTACAGACAAAAGATTAAACATTAACCGCGGCGCGAATTCCGCCGCGGCGGTTTGAACAAGTGGGCGGGGCTGCATCGGCCAACGGACGTGCGCAGCACTACCGAGGTAGCGCTCGCGACGGCCGTTGGCCGATGGACGCAGCAAAGGGGTTAAAAACTCACCAATAGTGACCATCTGGAGAAAGTTCGACAGGTCTGTGGTCATCGTTTTTCAACAGAAAATTGATTTTTGGACTGTACAAAAAATGATTCAAAATGTCAATTGGATCGTGCCTCATATTGAATAACCACTTTTTAGAGCCTCACTTTGACCAAAATTGCCATTTTTACAGACTTTTCCTCCTACTCAGAAGCTTCTATTTTGACCAATTTCAGGCAGGAAAATGACTCTAAACAAACTTATTTTAGTTGAAAGATTAATAATTCACATCCAACAGTCATTTACAGTCAAAGATTAAACATAAAAAAATCACCATTACTGACCAGCTGGGGAAAGTTCAACAGGTCCGGGGTCATCGTTTTCATCAGCAAATTGATTTTTTGGACTGTACAAAAAATGATTCAAAATGTCATTTGGATCGTGCCTCATGTTGAATAACCACTTTTTAAAGCCTCACAGTGACCAAAATTGCCATTTTTACAGACTATTCCTCCTACTCAGAAGCTTGTATTTTGATCTATTTCGAGCAGGAAAATGACTCTAAACACACTTATTTTAGTTCTAAAAGTAATAATTTACATGCAATAATCATTTACAGTCAAAAGATTAAACATTAAAAATCACCATTACTGACCATCTGGGGAAAGTTCGACATGTCCGGGGTCATCGTTTTTGATCAGAAAATAGATTTTTGGACTGTACAAAAAATGATTCAAAATGTCAATTGGATCGTGCCTCATGTTGAATAACCACTTTTTAAATCCTCACAGTGAGCAAAATTGCCATTTTTACAGACTTTTCCTCTTTCTCAGAAGCTTCAATTTTGACCAATTTCAGGCAGGAAAATGACTCTAAACACACTTATTTTAGTTTCAAAAGAGATAATTCACATGCAATAGTCATTTACAGACATAAGATTAAAAATTTAAAAAAATACCCATTAGTGACCATCTGGGGAAAGTTCAACAGCTCCGGGGTCATCGTTTTCATCAGCAAATTGATTTTTTGGACTGTACAAAAAATGATTCAAAATGTCAATTGGATCATGCCTCGTGTTGAATAACCACTTTTTAAAGCCTCACAGTGACCAAAATTGCCATTTTTACAGACTTTTCCTCCTACTCAGAAGCTTCTATTTTGACCTATTTCGGGCAGAAGAATGACTCTAAACACACTTATTTTAGTTCTAAAAGTGATAATTCACATGCAATAGTCATTTACAGACAAAAGATTAAACATTAAAAAATCATCATTAGTGACCTTCTGGAGAAAGTTTGACAGGTCTGGGTCATCGTTTTTCATCAGAAAATTGATTTTTTGGACTGTACATAAAATGATTCACAATATCAATTGGATCGTGCCTCATGTTGAATAACCACTTTTTAAAGCCTCACAGTGAGCAAAATTGCCATTTTTACAGACTATTCCTCCGACTTTGAAGCTTCTATTTTGATCTATTTCGGGCAGGAAAATGACTCTAAACACACTTATTTTAGTTCCAAAAGTGATAATTCACATACAATAATTATTTACAGTCAAAAGATGAAACATTAAAAAATCACCATTAGTGACCATCTGGGGAAAGTTCGACAGGTCTGGGTCATCGTTTTTCATCAGAAAATTGAATTTTTGGACTGTTAAAAAAATAATTCAAAATGTCAGTTGGATCGTGCCTCATGTTGAATAACCACTTTTAAAGCCTCACAGTGACCAAAATTGCCATTTTTTCAGACTTTTCCTACTACTCAGAAGCTTCTATTTTGATCTATTTCGGGCAGGAGAATGACTCTAAACACACTTATTTTAGTTGAAAAATTAATAATTCACATCCAACAGTCATTTACAGTCAAAAGTTAAACATTGAAAAATCACCATTACTGACCATCTTGGGAAAGTTCAACAGGTCCGGGGTCATCGTTTTCATCAGCAAATTGATTTTTTGGACTGTACAAAAAATGATTCAAAATGTCATTTGGATCGTGCCTCATGTTGAATAACCACTTTTTAAAGTCTCACAGTGACCAAAATTGCCATTTTTGAGACTTTTCCTCCTACTCAGAATATTCTATTTTGACCAATTTCAGGCAGGAAAATGACTCTAAACAAACTTATTTTAGTTGAAAGATTAATAATTCACATCCAACAGTCAATTTCAGTCAAAAGATTAAACATTAAAAAATCACCATTACTGACCATCTGGGGAAAGTTCAACATGTCCGGGTCATCGTTTTTGTTCAGAAAATAGATTTTTGGACTGTACAAAAAATGTTTCAAAATGTCAATTGGATCGTGCCTCATGTTGAATAACCACTTTTTAAATCCTCACAGTGAGCAAAATTGCCATTTTTACAGACTTTTCCTCCTTCTCAGAAGCTTCAATTTTGACCAATTTCAGGCAGGAAAATGACTCTAAACACACTTATTTTAGTTCCAAAAGAGATAATTCACATGCAATAGTCATTTACAGACAAAAGATTAAACATTAACCGCTTAACCGCGGCGCGAATTCCGCCGCGGCGGTTTGAGACAAGTGGGCGGGGCTGCGTCGGCCAACGGACGTGCGCAGCACTACCGAGGTAGCGCTCGCGACGGCCGTTGGCCGATGGACGCAGCAAAGGGGTTAAAAACTCACCAATAGTGACCATCTGGAGAAAGTTCGACAGGTCTGTGGTCATCGTTTTTCAACAGAAAATTGATTTTTGGACTGTACAAAAAATGATTCAAAATGTCAATTGGATCGTGCCTCATATTGAATAACCACTTTTTAGAGCCTCACTTTGACCAAAATTGCCATTTTTACAGACTTTTCCTCCTACTCAGAAGCTTCTATTTTGACCAATTTCAGGCAGGACAATGACTCTAAACACACTTATTTTAGCTGAAAAATAATAATTCACATCCAACAGTCCTTTACAGTCAAAAGATTAAACATAAAAAAATCACCATTACTGACCAACTGGGGAAAGCTCGACAGGTCTGGGGTCATCGTTTTCATCAGCAAATTGATTTTTTGGACTGTACAAAAAATATTTCAAAATGTCATTTGGATCGTGCCTCATGTTGAATAACCACTTCTTAAAGCCTCACAGTGACCAAAATTGCCATTTTTACAGACTTTTCCTCCTACTCAGAAGTTTCTATTTTGATCTATTTCGGGAATGAAAATGACTCTAAACAAACTTTTTTTAGTTGAAAGATTAATAATTTACATCCAACAGTCATTTAGAGTCAGAAGATTAAACATTAAAAAATCACCATTACTGACCATCTGGGGAAAGTTCAACAGGTCCGGGGTCATCGTTTTCATCAGCAAATTGATTTTTTGGACTGCACAAAAAATATTTCAAAATGTCATTTGGATCGTGCCTCATGTTGAAAAACCACTTCTTAAAGCCTCACAGTGACCAAAATTGCCATTTTAACAGACGTTTACTCCTACTGTGAAGCTTCTATTTTGACTAATTTCATGCAGGAAAATGACAATAAACAAACTTATTTCAGTTGAAAAATTAATAATTCACATCCAACAGTCATTTACAGTCAAAAGATTAAACATTAAAAAATCACCATTACTGGCCATCTGGGGATAGTTTGACAGGTCCAGGGTCATCGTTTTCATCAGAAAATTGATTTTTTGGCCTGTGCAAAAAATGATTCAAAAATGTCAATTGGATCGTCCCTCATGTTGAATAACCACTTTTTAAAGTGAGTAAAATTGCCATTTTTACAGACTTTTCCGCTTACTCAGAAGCTTATATTTTGATCTATTTCAGGCAGGAGAATGACTCTAAACACACTTATTTTAGTTGAAAGATTAATAATTCACATCCAACAGTCATTTACAGTCAAAAGATTAAACATTAAAAAATCACCATTACTGACCATCTGGGGAAAGTTCGACATGTCCAGGGTCATCGTTTTTCATCAGAAAATTGATTTTTGGGACTGTACATAAAATGATTCAAAATATCAATTGGATCGTGCCTCATGTTGAATAACCACTTTTAAAGCCTCACAGTGAGCAAAATTGCCATTTTTACAGACTTTTCCTCCTACTCAGAAGCTTCTATTTTGACCAATTTCAGGCAGGAAAATTACTCTAAACACGCTTATTTTAGTTCCAAAAGAGATAATTCACATGCAATAGTCAATTACAGACAAAAGATTAAACATCTAAAAATCCCCATTAGTGACCTTCTGGGGAAAGTTCGACAGGTCCAGGTCATCGTTTTTCATCAGAAAATAGATTTTTGGACTGTACAAAAAATGATTCAAAATGTCAATTGGATCGTGCCTCATGTTGAATAACCACTTTTTAATGCCTCACAGTGACCAAAATTGCCATTTGTACAGACTTTTCCTCCTACTCAGAAGCTTCTATTTTGACCTATTTCGGGCAGGAGAATGACCTTAAACACACTTATTTTAGTTGAAAGATTAATAATTCACATCCAACAGTCATTTACAGTCAAAAAATTAAACATTAAAAAATCACCATTACTGACCATCTGGGGAAAGTTCAACAGGTCCGGGGTTATCGTTTTTCATCAGCAAGTTGATTTTTTTGACTGTACAAAAAATGATTCAAAATGTCATTTGGATCGTGCCTCATGTTGAATAACCACTTTTTAAAGCCTCACAGTGACCAAAATTGCCATTTTTTACTGACTATTCCTCCTACTCAGAAGCTTCTATTTTGATCTATTTCGGGCAGGAAAATGACTCTAAACACACTTATTTTTGTTCCAAAAGTGATAATTCACATGCAATAGTCATTTACAGACAAAAGATTAAACATTAAAAAATCCCCATTAGTGACCATCTGGAGAAAGTTCGACATTGGGTCATCGTTTGTCATCAGAAAATTTATTTTTATAGACTGTACAAAAACTGATTCAAAATGTCAATTGGATCATGCCTCGTGTTGAATAACCACTTTTTAAAGCCTCACAGTGACCAAAATTGCCATTTGTACAGGCTTTTCCTCCTACTCAGAAGCTTCTATTGTGACCTATTTCGGGCAGGAGAATGACTCTAAACACACTTATTTTAGTTCAAAAAGTGATAATTAACATGCAATAGTCATTTACAGACAAAAGATTAAACATTAAAAAATCATCATTAGTGACCTTCTGGAGAAAGTTTGACAGGTCTGGGTCATCGTTTTTCATCAGAAAATTGAATTTTTGACTGTTAAAAAAATAATTCAAAATGTCAGTTGGATCGTGCCTCATGTTGAATAACCACTTTTAAAGCCTCACAGTGACCAAAATTGCCATTTTTACAGACTATTCCTCAGACTTTGAAGCTTCTATTTTGATCTATTTCGGGCAGGAAAATGACTCTAAACACACTTATTTTAGTTCCAAAAGTGATAATTCACATACAATAATTATTTACAGTCAAAAGATGAAACATTAAAAAATCACCATTAGTGACCATCTGGGGAAAGTTCGACAGGTCTGGGTCATCGTTTTTCATCAGAAAATTGAATTTTGGACTGTTAAAAAAATAATTCAAAATGTCAGTTGGATCGTGCCTCATGTTGAATAGCCACTTTTTAAAGCCTCAGAGTGACCAAAATTGCCATTTTTTCAGACTTTTCCTCCTACTCAGAAGCTTCTATTTTGATCTATTTCGGGCAGTAGAATGACTCTAAACACACTTATTTTAGTTCCAAAAGTGATAATTCACATGCAATAGTCATTTACAGACAAAAGATTAAACATTAAAAAATCATCATTAGTGACCTTCTGGAGAAAGTTTGACAGGTCCGGGGTCATCGTTTTTCATCAGAAAACTGATTTTTTGGACTGTACATAAAATGATTCAAAATATCAATTGGATCGTGCCTCATGTTGAATAACCACTTTTTAAAGCCTCACAGTGAGCAAAATTGCCATTTTTACAGACTTTTCCTCCTACTCAGAAGCTTCTATTTTGACCAATTTCAGGCAGGAAAATGACTCTAAACACGCTTATTTTAGTTCCAAAAGAGATAATTCACATGCAATAGTCAATTACAGACAAAAGATTAAACATCTAAAAATCCCCATTAGTGACCTTCTGGGGAAAGTTCAACAGGTCCAGGTCATCGTTTTTCATCAGAAAATAGATTTTTTGGACTGTACAAAAAATGATTCAAAATGTCAATTGGATTGTGCATCATGTTGAATGACCACTATTTGTAGCCTCACAGTGACCAAAATTGGCATTTTTACAGACTTTTCCTCTTACTCAGAAGCTTCTGTTTTAATCTATTCCAGGCAGGAAAATGACTCTAAACACACTTATTTTAGTTGAAAGATTAATAATTCACATCCAACAGTCATTTTCAGTCAAAAAATTAAACATTAAAAAATCACCATTACTGACCATATGGGGAAAGTTCAACAGGTCCGGGGTTATCGTTTTCATCAGCAAGTTGATTTTTTTGACTGTACAAAAAATGATTCAAAATGTCATTTGGATCGTGCCTCATGTTGAATAACCACTTTTTAAAGCCTCACAGTGACCAAAATTGCCATTTTCACTGACTATTCCTCCTACTCAGAAGCTTCTATTTTGATCTATTTCGGGCAGGAAAATGACTCTAAACACACTTATTTTAGTTCCAAAAGTGATAATTCACATGCAATAGTCATTTACAGACAAAAGATTAAACATTAAAAAATCCCCATTAGTGACCATCTGGAGAAAGTTCGACATGTCCTGGGTCATCGTTTGTCATCAGAAAATTTATTTTTATAGACTGTACAAAAACTGATTCAAAATGTCAATTGGATCATGCCTCGTGTTGAATAACCACTTTTTAAAGCCTCACAGTGACCAAAATTGCCATTTGTACAGGCTTTTCCTCCTACTCAGAAGCTTCTATTGTGACCTATTTCGGGCAGGAGAATGACTCTAAACACACTTATTTTAGTTCCAAAAGTGATAATTCACATGCAATAGTCATTTACAGACAAAAGATTAAACATTAAAAAATCATCATTAGTGACCTTCTGGAGAAAGTTTGACAGGTCTGGGTCATCGTTTTTCATCAGAAAATTGATTTTTTGGACTGTACATAAAATGATTCAAAATATCAATTGGATCGCGCCTCATGTTGAATAACCACTTTTTGAAGCCTCACAGTGAGCAAAATTGCCATTTTTACAGACTATTCCTCCGACTTTGAAGCTTCTATTTTGATCTATTTCGGGCAGGAAAATGACTCTAAACACACTTATTTTAGTTCCAAAAGTGATAATTCACATACAATAATTATTTAAAGTCAAAAGATGAAACATTAAAAAATCACCATTCCTGACCATCTGGAGAAAGTTCGACAGGTCCGGGGTCATCGTTTTTCATCAGAAAATTGATTTTTTGGACTATAAAAAAATGATTCAAAATGTCAAATGGGTCGTGCCTCATGTTGAATAACCACTTTTTAAAGCCTCACTGTGACCAAAATTGCCATCTTTACAGACTTTTTGTCTACTCAGAAGCTTCTATTTTGACCGATTTCGGGCAGGAAAATGACTCTAAACACACTTATTTTAGTTCCAAAAGTGATAATTCATATGCAATAGTTATTTACAGTCAAGAGAATAAACATTAAAAAAGCACCATTACTGACCATCTGGAGAAAGTTTGACAGGTCCGGCGTCATCGTTTTTCATCAGAAAATTGATTTTTTGGACTGTAAAAAAATGATTCAAAATGTCAATTGGATCGTGCATCATGTTGAATAAATAGTTTTTAAGGCCTCACAGTGACCAAAATGGCCATTTTTACTGACTTTTCCTCCTACTCAGAAGCTTCTATTTTGACCAATTTCGTGCAGGAAAATGACTCTAAACACACTTATTCTAGTTCCGAAAGTTATAATTCACATGCAATAGTCATTTACAGTCAAAAGATTAAACATTAAAAAACCACCATTACTGACCATCTGAAGAAGGTTCGACAGGTCTGGGATCAATGTTTTTCATCAGAAAATTTATTTTTTGGACTGTAAAAAAATGATTCAAAATGTCAATTGGATCGTGCCTCATGTTGAATAACCAGTTTTTAAAGCCTCACAGTTACCAAAATTGCCATTTTTACAGACCTTTCCTCCTACTCAGAAGCTTCTATTTTGACCGATTTCGGGCAGGAAAATTACTCTAAACACAATTATTTGAGTTCCAAAAGTGATAATTCACATGCAATAGTTATTTACAGACAAAAGATTAAACATTAAAAAATCACCATTCCTGACCATCTGGAGAAAGTTCGACAGGTCCGGGGTCATCGTTTTTCATCAGAAAATTGATTTTTTGGACTATAAAAAAATGATTCAAAATGTCAAATGGGTCGTGCCTCATGTTGAATAACCACTTTTTAAAGCCTCACTGTGTCCAAAATTGCCATCTTTACAGACTTTTCGTCTACTCAGAAGCTTCTATTTTGACCGATTTCGGGCAGGAAAATGACTCTAAACACACTTATTTTAGTTCCAAAAGTGATAATTCATATGCAATAGTTACTTACAGTCAAGAGAATAAACATTAAAAAATCACCATTACTGACCATCTGGAGAAAGTTTGACAGGTCCGGCGTCATCGTTTTTCATCAGAAAATTGATTTTTTGGACTATACAATAAATGATTCACAATGTCAATTGGATCGTGCCTCATGTTGAATAACCACTTTTTAAAGCCTCACTGTGACCAAAATTGCCATTTTTACAGACCTTTCCTCCTACTCAGAAGGTTCTATTTTGACCGATTTCGGGAAGGAAAATTACTCTAAACACACTGGGGCATATTAGCAAGGGCACTATCGCCGCTTTAGCGGCACTTTTTGCCACTAAAGCGGCGATATTCTTATCGCCCTATCAGCAAACTGTCTCTAACAGCAGTTAACGACATTGTTCGTGCATTAGTGCCTGTGTTTTTACCGCTTTGCATGTCAGCGATATTTATCGCTAATGACATGCAAAGTGGGCGTTCCCGACGAACAAACCTGGGAAACACCCGCTAACAGGCCTATCGCCTATTAGCAAGGTGGCCATGGCCCCAGTTAGCGACGTGAAAAGTCGCGCTAACCGGGTCATCGCCATTTATTTAACACCTGCAATTAGCAGGTGTTAGCCATATCTAACATGGGGGTGGATTATGCTGATACGACCACAGGGTCGTATCAGCAAGGTTATTGCCGTTTTCCATGAAACATCGCTGGAAAACCAGCGATGTTTCATGGAAAACACCGCTATGGCTGGAATAATTATCGCCATAGCGCTAAATGTTGCTAATACAGCGTTAGCATGGCAAATTATTCCGACGATAGCCGGCGATAAGAAAGTGCTCGCTAAACACGCTTTGCGATGTTTAGCGCACTTTTTAGATAATATGCCCCACTTATTTTAGTTCCAAAAGTGATAATTCACATGCAATAGTTATTTACAGTAAAAAGATTAAACATTAAAAAATCACCATTCCTGACAATCTGGAGAAAGTTCGACAGGTCCGGGGTCATCGTTTTTCATCAGAAAATTGATTTTTGGACTGTAAAAAAATGATTCAAAATGTCAATTGTATCGTGTCTCATGTTGAATAACCACTTTTTAAGGCCTCACAGTGACCAAAATGGCAATTTTTACCGACTTTTCCTCCTAGTCAGAAGCTTCTACTTTGACCGATTTCGGGCAGGAAAAAGACTCTATCCACACTTATTTTAGCTCCAAAAGTTATAGTTCACATGCAATAGTCATTTACAGTCAAAAGATGAAACATTAAAAAATCACCATTACTGACCATCTGGAGAAAGTTCGGCAGGTCCGGGGTCATCATTTTTCATAAGAAAATTGATTTATTGGACTGTACAAAAAATGATTCAAAATGTCAAATGGATCGTGCCTCATGTTGAATAACCACTTTTAAAGCCTCACAGTGACCAAAATGGCAATTTTTACCGACTTTTCCTCCTAGTCAGAAGCTACTATTTTGACCGATTTCGGGCAGGACAATGACTCTAAACACACTTATTTTAGTTCCAAAAGTGATAATTCACATGCAATAGTTATTTACAGTCAAAAGATTAAACATTAAAAAATCACCATTCCTGACCATCTGGAGAAAGTTTGACAGGTCCGGGGTCATCGTTTTTCATCAGAAAATAGATTTTTGGGACGGTACACTCAATGATTCAAAAATGTCAATTGGATCGTGCCTCATGTTGAATAACAACTTTTTAAAGCCTCACAGTGACCAAAATTGCCATTTTTACAGACCTTTCCACCTACTCAGAAGCTTCTATTTTGACCGATTTTGGGCAGGAAAATTACTCTAAACACAATTATTTTAGTACCAAAAGTGATAATTCACATGCAATAGTTACTTTACAGTCAACAGATTATACATTAAAAAATCACCATTCCTGACCATCTGGAGAAAGTTCGACAGGTCCGGGGTCATCGTTTTTCATCAGAAAATTGATTTTTGGACTGTACAAAAAATGATTAAAAATGTCAATTGGATTGTGCCTAATGTTGAAAAACCACTTTTTAAAACCTCACAGTGACCAAAATTGCCATTTTTACCGACTTTTCCTACTACTCAGAAGCTTCTCTTTTGCAACTAATTTCGGGCAGGAAAATGACTCTAAACATACTTATTTTAGTTCCAAATAATATAATTCACATTCAATAGTCATTTACAGTCAAAAGATTAAACATTAAAAAATCACCATTCCTGACCAACTGGAGAAAGTTCTACAAGTCCGGGGTCAATGTTTTTCATCAGAAAATTGATTTTTGGACTGTAAAAAAAAGATTCAAAATGTCAATTGGATCATGCATCATGTTGTATAAATAGTTTTTATGGCCTCACAGTTACCAAAATTGCCATTTTTACAGACCTTTCCTCCTACTCAGTATCGTCTATTTTGATTGATTTTGGGCAGGAAAATGACTCTAAACACACTTATTTTAGTTCGAAAAGAGACAATTCACATGCAATAGTTATTTACAGTCAAAAGATTAAGCATTAAAAAATCACCATTACTGACCATCTGGAGAAAGTTCGACAGGTCCGGGGTCAATGTTTTTCATCGGAAAATTGATTTTTTGGACTGTAAAAAAAAAGATTCAAAATGTCAATTGGATCGTGCATCATGTTGAATAAATAGTTTTTAAGGCCTCACAGTGACCAAAACGGCCATTTTTACTGACTTTTCCTCCTACTCAGAAGCTTCTATTTTGACCGATTTCGGGCAGGAAAATGACTCTAAACACACTTATTTTAGTTGCAAAAGTGATAATTCATATGCAATAGTTACTTACAGTCAAGAGAATAAACATTAAAAAATCACCATTACTGACCATCTGGAGAAAGTTTTACAGGTCCGGCGTCATCGTTTTTCATCAGAAAATTGATTTTTGGACTATACAATAAATGATTCACAATGTCAATTGGATCGTGCCTCATGTTGAATAACCACTTTTTAAAGCCTCACTGTGACCAAAATTGCCATTTTTACAGACCTTTCCTCCTACTCAGAAGGTTCTATTTTGACCGATTTCGGGAAGGAAAATTACTCTAAACACACTGGGGCATATTAGCAAGGGCACTATCGCCGCTTTAGTGGCACTTTTTGCCACTAAAGCGGCGATATTCTATCGCTCTATCAGCAAACTGTCTCTAACAGCAGTTAGCGACATTTTCGGGCATTAGTCCTCGTGTTTTTACCGCTTTGCATGTCAGCGATATTTATCGCTAATGACATGCAAAGTGGCGTTCCCGACTGAACAAACCTGGGAAACACCCGCTAACAGGCCTATCGCCTATTAGCAAGGCTGGCCATGGCCCCAGTTAGCGACGTGAAAAGTCGCGCTAACCGGGGTCATCGCTATTTATTTAACACCTGCAATTAGCAGGTGTTAGCCATATCTAACATGGGGGTGGATTATGCTGATACGACCACAGGGTCGTATCAGCAAGGTTATCGCCGTTTTCCATGAAACATCGCTGGAAAACCAGCGATGTTTCATGGAAAACACCGCTATGGCTGGAATAATTATCGCCATAGCGCTAAATGTCGCTAATACAGCGTTAGCATGGCAAATTATTCCAACGATAGCCGAGCGATAAGAGTGCTCGCTAAACACGCTTTGCGATGTTTAGCGCACTTTTAGATAATATGCCCCACTTATTTTAGTTCCAAAAGTGATAATTCACATGCAATAGTTATTTACAGTCAAAAGATTAAACATTAAAAAATCACCATTCCTGACCATCTGGAGAAAGTTTGACTGTCCGGGGTCATCGTTTTTCATCAGAAAATTGATTTTTTAGACTGTACAAAAAATGATTCAAAATGTCAAATGGATCGTGCCTCAGGTTGAATAACCACTTTTTAAAGCCTCACAGTGACCAAAATTGCCATTTTTACAGACTTTTCCTCCTACTCAGAAGCTTCTATTTTGACCGATTTCAGGCAAGAAAATGACTCTAAACACACTTATTTTAGTTCCAAAGGTTATAATTCACATGCAATAGTTATTTACAGTCAAAAGATTAAACATTAAAAAAATCACCATTATTGACCATCTAGAGAAAGTTCGACAGGTCCGGGATCAATGTTTTTCATCAGAAAATAGATTTTTTGGACTGTAAAAAATGATTCAAAATGTCAATTGGATCGTGCCTCATGATGAATAACCAGTTTTTAAGGCCTCACAGTTACCAAAATTGCCATTTTTACAGACCTTTCCTCCTACTCAGAATCTTCTATTTTGACCGATTTCGGGCAGGAAAATTACTCTAAAAACACTTATTTTAGTTCCAAAAGTGATAATTCACATGCAATAGTTATTTACAGTCAATAGATTAAACATTAAAAAATCACCATTCCTGACCATCTGGAGAAAGTTCGACAGGTCCGGGGTCATCGTTTTTCATCAGAAAATTTATTTTTTGGACTGTACAAAAAATGAGTCAAAATGTCAATTGGATCGTGCCTCATGTTGAATTACCACTTTTTAAGGCCTCACAGTGACCAGAATTGCAATTTTTACAGACATTTTCCTCCTACTCAGTAGCTTCTATTTTGACTGATTTCGGGTAGTAAAATTACTCTAAACACACTTATTTTAGTTTAAAAAATGACAATTCACATGCAATAGTTATTTATAGTCAAAACATTAAACATTAAATAATTACCATTCTTGACCATCTGGAGAAAGTTCGACAGGTCCGGGGTCATCGTTTTTCATCAGAAAATAGATTTTTGGGACTGTAGAAAAAATGATTCAAAATGTCAATTGGATCGTGCCTCATGTTGAATAACCACTTTCTAAAGCCTCACTGTGACCAAAATTGCCATTTTTACCGACCTTTCCTCCTACTCAGAAACTTCTATTTTGACCTATTTCGGTCAGGAAAATGACTCTAAACACACTTATTTTAGTTCCGAAAGTTATAATTCACATGCAATAGTAATTTACAGTCAAAAGATTAAACATTAAAAAATCACCATTCCTGACCATCTGGAGAAAGTTCGACAGGTCCTGGGTCATCGTTTTTCATCAGAAAATTGATTTTTTAGACTGTACAAAGAACGATTAAAAATGTCAATTGGATCGTGCCTCATGTTGAATAACAACTTTTTAAAGCCTCACAGTGACCAAAATTGCCATTTTTACAGACCTTTCCTCCTACTCAGAAGCTTCTATTTTGACCGATTTCGGGCAGGAAAATTACTCTAAACACAATTATTTTAGTACCAAAAGTGATAATTCACATGCAATAGTTACTTTCAGTCAACAGATTATACATTAAAAAATCACCATTCCTGACCATCTGGAGAAAGTTCGACAGGTCCGGGGTCATCGTTTTCATCAGAAAATTGATTTTTGGACTGTACAAAAAATGATTCAAAATGTCAATTGGATTGTGCCTAATGTTGAAAAACCACTTTTTAAAACCTCACAGTGACCAAAATTGCCATTTTTACCGACTTTTCCTACTACTCAGAAGCTTCTCTTTGCAATAATTTCGGGCAGGAAAATGACTCTAAACATACTTATTTTAGTTCCAAACGATATAATTCACATTCAATAGTCATTTACAGTCAAAAGATTAAACATTAATAAATCACCATTCCTGACCAACTGGAGAAAGTTCTACAAGTCCGGGGTCAATGTTTTTCATCAGAAAATTGATTTTTTGGACTGTACAAAAAACGATTCACAATGTCAATTGGATCATGCATCATGTTGTATAAATAGTTTTTAAGGCCTCACAGTTACCAAAATTGCCATTTTTACAGACCTTTCCTCCTACTCAGAAGCTTCTATTTTGACCGATTTCGGGCAGGAAAATGACTCTAAACACACTTATTTTAGTTCCAAAAGTGATAATTCATATGCAATAGTTACTTACAGTCAAGAGAATAAACATTAAAAAATCACCATTACTGACCATCTGGAGAAAGTTTGACAGGTCCGGCGTCATCGTTTTTCATCAGAAAATTGATTTTTGGACTATACAATAAATGATTCACAATGTCAATTGGATCGTGCCTCATGTTGAATAACCACTTTTTAAAGCCTCACTGTGACCAAAATTGCCATTTTTACAGACCTTTCCTCCTACTCAGAAGGTTCTATTTTGACCTATTTCGGGAAGGAAAATTACTCTAAACACACTGGGGCATATTAGCAAGGGCACTATCGCCGCTTTAGCGGCACTTTTTGCCACTAAAGCGGCGATATTCTTATCGCCCTATCAGCAAACTGTCTCTAACAGCAGTTAGCGACATTTTTCGGGCATTAGTGCCCGTGTTTTTACCGCTTTGCATGTCAGCGATATTTATCGCTAATGACATGCAAAGTGGGCGTTCCCGACGAACAAACCTGGGAAACACCCGCTAACAGGCCTATCGCCTATTAGCAAGGTGGCCATGGCCCCAGTTAGCGACGTGAAAAGTCGCGCTAACCGAGTCATCGCTATTTATTTAACACCTGCAATTAGCAGGTGTTAGCCATATCTAACATGGGGGTGGATTATGCTGATACTGACCACAGGGTCGTATCAGCAAGGTTATCGCCGTTTTCCATGAAACATCGCTGGAAAACCAGCGATGTTTCATGGAAAACACCGCTATGGCTGGAATAATTATCGCCATAGCGCTAAATGTTGCTAATACAGCGTTAGCATGGCAAATTATTCCGACGATAGCCGGCGATAAGAAAGTGCTCGCTAAACACGCTTTGCGATGTTTAGCGCACTTTTTAGATAATATGCCCCACTTATTTTAGTTCCAAAAGTGATAATTCACATGCAATAGTTATTTACAGTCAAAAGATTAAACATTAAAAAATCACCATTCCTGACCATCTGGAGAAAGTTTGACTGTCCGGGGTCATCGTTTTTCATCAGAAAATTGATTTTTTAGACTGTACAAAAAATGATTCAAAATGTCAAATGGATCGTGCCTCATGTTGAATAACCACTTTTTAAAGCCTCAGAGTGACCAAAATTGCCATTTTTACAGACATTTCCTCCTACTCAGAATCTTCTACTTTGACCGATTTCGGGCAGGAAAATTACTCTAAACACACTTATTTTAGTTCCAAAAGTGATAATTCACATGCAATAATTATTTACAGTCAAAAGATTAAACATTAAAAAATCACCATTCATGACCATCTGGAGAAAGTTCGACAGGTCCGGGGTCATCGTTTTTCATCAGAAAATTGATTTTTTGGACTGTAAAAAAATGATTCAAAATGTCAATTGGATCGTGCATCATGTTGAATAAATAGTTTTTAAGGCCTCACAGTGACCAAAATGGCCATTTTTACTGACTTTTCCTCCTACTCAGAAGCTTCTATTTTGACCAATTTCGTGCATGAAAATGACTCTAAACACACTTATTCTAGTTCCGAAAGTTATAATTCACATGCAATAGTCATTTACAGTCAAAAGATTAAACATTAAAAAACCACCATTACTGACCATCTGAAGAAGGTTCGACAGGTCAGTGGTCAATGTTTTTCATCAGAAAATTTATTTTTTGGACTGTAAAAAAATGATTCAAAATGTCAATTGGATCGTGCCTCATGTTGAATAACCAGTTTTTAAGGCCTCACAGTGACCAAAATTGCCATTTTTACAGACCTTTCCTCCTACTCAGAAGCTTTTATTTTGACTGATTTCGGGCAGGAAAATTACTCTAAACACACTTATTTTAGTTCCAAAAGTGATAATTCACATGCAATAGTTATTTACAGACAAAAGATTAAACATTAAAAAATCACCATTCCTGACCATCTGGAGAAAGTTCGACAGGTCCGGGGTCATCGTTTTTCATCAGAAAATTGATTTTTTGGACTATAAAAAATGATTCAAAATGTCAAATGGGTCGTGCCTCATGTTGAATAACCACTTTTAAAGCCTCACAGTGACCAAAATTGCCATCTTTACAGACTTTTTCGTCTACTCAGAAGCTTCTATTTTGACCGATTTCGGGCAGGAAAATGACTCTAAACACACTTATTTTAGTTCCAAAAGTGATAATTCATATGCAATAGTTATCTACAGTCAAGAGAATAAACATTAAAAAATCACCATTACTGACCATCTGGAGAAAGTTTGACAGGTCCGGCGTCATCGTTTTTCATCAGAAAATTGATTTTTTGGACTATACAATAAATGATTCACAATGTCAATTGGATCGTGCCTCATGTTGAATAACCACTTTTTAATGCCTCACTGTGACCAAAATTGCCATTTTTACAGACCTTTCCTCCTACTCAGAAGGTTCTATTTTGACCGATTTCGGGAAGGAAAATTACTCTAAACACACTGGGGCATATTAGCAAGGGCACTATCGCCGCTTTAGCGGCACTTTTTGCCACTAAAGCGGCGATATTCTTATCGCCCTATCAGCAAACTCTCTCTAACAGCAGTTAGCGACATTTTTCGGGCATTAGTGCTCGTGTTTTTACCGCTTTGCATGTCAGCGATATTTATCGCTAATGACATGCAAAGTGGGCGTTCCTGACGAACAAACCTGGGAAACACCCGCTAACAGGCCTATCGCCTATTAGCAAGGTGGCCATGGCCCCAGTTAGCGACGTGAAAAGTCGCGCTAACCGAGTCATCGCTATTTATTTAACACCTGCAATTAGCAGGTGTTAGCCATATCTAACATGGGGAGTGGATTATGCTGATACGACCACAGGGTCGTATCAGCAAGGATTATTGCCGTTTTCCATGAAACATCGCTGGAAAACCAGCGATGTTTCATGGAAAACACCGCTATGGCTGGAATAATTATCGCCATAGCGCTAAATGTTGCTAATACAGCGTTAGCATGGCAAATTATTCCGACGATAGCCGGCGATAAGAAAGTGCTCGCTAAACACGCTTTGCGATGTTTAGCGCACTTTAGATAATATGCCCCACTTATTTTAGTTCCAAAAGTGATAATTCACATGCAATAATTATTTACAGTAAAAAGATTAAACATTTAAAAATCACCATTCCTGACCATCTGGAGAAAGTTCGACAGGTCCGGGGTCATCGTTTTTCATCAGAAAATTGATTTTTTGGACTGTACAAAAAATGATTCAAAATGTCAATTGTATCGTGTCTCATGTTGAATAACCACTTTTTAAGGCCTCACAGTGACCAAAATGGCAATTTTTACCGACTTTTCCTACTAGTCAGAAGCTTCTACTTTGACCGATTTCGGGCAGGAAAATGACTCTATCCACACTTATTTTAGCTCCAAAAGTTATAGTTCACATGCAATAGTCATTTACAGTCAAAAGATGAAACATTAAAAATCACCATTACTGACCATCTGGAGAAAGTTCGGCAGGTCCGGGGTCATCGTTTTTCATAAGAAAATTGATTTATTGGACTGTACAAAAAATGATTCAAAATGTCAAATGGATCGTGCCTCATGTTGAATAACCACTTTTAAAGCCTCACAGTGACCAAAATGGCAATTTTTACCGACTTTTCCTCCTAGTCAGAAGCTACTATTTTGATCGATTTCGGGCAGGAAAATGACTCTAAACACACTTATTTTAGTTCCAAAAGTGATAATTCACATGCACTAGTTATTTACAGTCAAAAGATTAAACATTAAAAATCACCATTCCTGACCATCTGGAGAAAGTTTGACAGGTCCGGGGTCATCGTTTTTCATCAGAAAATTGATTTTTTTGGACTGTACAAAAAATGATTCAAAATGTCAATTGGATCGTGCCTCATGTTGAAAAACCACTTTTTAAAACCTCACAGTGACCAAAATTGCCATTTTTACCGACTTTTCCTACTACTCAGAAGCTTCTCTTTGCAATAATTTCGGGCAGGAAAATGACTCTAAACATACTTATTTTAGTTCCAAACGATATAATTCACATTCAATAGTCATTTACAGTCAAAAGATTAAACATTAAAAAATCACCATTCCTGACCAACTGGAGAAAGTTCTACAAGTCCGGGGTCAATGTTTTCATCAGAAAATTGATTTTTTGGACTGTAAAAAAAAGATTCAAAATGTCAATTGGATCATGCATCATGTTGTATAAATAGTTTTTATGGCCTCACAGTTACCAAAATTGCCATTTTTACAGACCTTTCCTCCTACTCAGTATCGTCTATTTTGACTGATTTTGGGCAGGAAAATGACTCTAAACACACTTATTTTAGTTCGAAAAGAGACAATTCACATGCAATAGTTATTTACAGTCAAAAGATTAAGCATTAAAAAATCACCATTACTGACCATCTGGAGAAAGTTCGACAGGTTCGGGGTCATCGTTTTTCATCAGAAAATTGATTTTTTGGACTGTACAAAAAATGATTCAAAATATCAATTGGATTGTGCCTAATGTTGAAAAACCACTTTTAAAACCTCACAGTGACCAAAATTGCCATTTTACCGACTTTTCCTACTACTCAGAAGCTTCTCTTTGCAATAATTTCGGGCAGGAAAATGACTCTAAAGATACTTATTTTAGTTCCAAATGTTATAATTCACATTCAATAGTCATTTACAGTCAAAAGATTAAACATTAAAAAATCACCATTCCTGACCAACTGGAGAAAGTTCTACAAGTCCGGGGTCAATGTTTTTCATCGGAAAATTGATTTTTTGGACTGTAAAAAAAAGATTCAAAATGTCAATTGGATCGTGCATCATGTTGAATAAATAGTTTTTAAGGCCTCACAGTGACCAAAATGGCCATTTTTACTGACTTTTCCTCCTACTCAGAAGCTTCTATTTTGACCAATTTCGTGCAGGAAAATGACTCTAAACACACTTATTCTAGTTCCGAAAGTTATAATACACATGCAATAGTCATTTACAGTCAAAAGATTAAACATTAAAAAACCACCATTACTGACCATCTGAAGAAGGTTCAACAGGTCCGGGATCAATGTTTTTCATCAGAAAATTTATTTTTGGACTGTAAAAAAATGATTCAAAATGTCAATTGGATCGTGCCTCATGTTGAATAACCAGTTTTTAAGGCCTCACAGTAACCAAAATTGCCTTTTTTCAAACCTTTCCTGCTACTCAGAAGCTTCTATTTTGAACGATTTCAGGCAGGAAAATGACTCTAAACACACTTATTTGAGTTCCAAAAGTGATAATTCACATGCAATAGTTATTTACAGACAAAAGATAAAAAAATCACCATTCCTGACCATCTGGAGAAAGTTCGACAGGTCCGGGGTCATCGTTTTTCATCAGAAAATTGATTTTTTGGACTATAAAAAAATGATTCAAAATGTCAAATGGGTCGTGCCTCATGTTGAATAACCACTTTTTAAAGCCTCACAGTGACCAAAATTGCCATCTTTACAGACTTTTTTGTCTACTCAGAAGCTTTCATTTTGACCGATTTCGGGCAGGAAAATGACTCTAAACACACTTATTTTAGTTCCAAAAGTGATAATTCATATGCAATAGTTACTTACAGTCAAGAGAATAAACATTAAAAAATCACCATTACTGACCATCTGGAGAAAGTTTGACAGGTCCGGCGTCATCGTTTTTCATCAGAAAATTGATTTTTTTGAACTATACAATAAATGATTCACAATGTCAATTGGATCGTGCCTCATGTTGAATAACCACTTTTTAAAGCCTCACTGTGACCAAAATTGCCATTTTTACAGACCTTTCCTCCTACTCAGAAAGTTCTATTTTGACCGATTTCGGGAAGGAAAATTACTCTAAACACACTGGGGCATATTAGCAAGGGCACTATCGCCGCTTTAGCTGCACTTTTTGCCACTAAAGCGGCGATATTCTTATCGCCTATCAGCAAACTGTCTCTAACAGCAGTTAGCGACATTTTCGGGCATTAGTGCCCGTGTTTTTACGCTTTGCATGTCAGCGATATTTATCGCTAATGACATGCAAAGTGGGCGTTCCCGACGAACAAACCTGGGAAACACCCGCTAACAGGCCTATCGCCTATTAGCAAGGTGGCCATGGCCCCAGTTAGCGACGTGAAAAGTCGCGCTAACCGGAGTCATCGCCATTTATTTAACACCTGCAATTAGCAGGTGTTAGCCATATCTAACATGGGGGTGGATTATGCTGATACGACCACAGGGTCGTATCAGCAAGGTTATCGCCGTTTTCCATGAAACATCGCTGGAAAACCAGCGATGTTTCATGGAAAACACCGCTATGGCTGGAATAATTATCGCCATAGCGCTAAATGTCGCTAATACAGCGTTAGCATGGCAAATTATTCCGACGATAGCCGGCGATAAGAAAGTGCTCGCTAAACACGCTTTGCGATGTTTAGCGCACTTTTGAGATAATATGCCCCACTTATTTTAGTTCCAAAAGTGATAATTCACATGCAATAGTTATATACAATCAAAAGATTAAAGATTAAAAAATCACCATTCCTGACCATCTGGAGAAAGTTTGACTGGTCCGGGGTCATCGTTTTTCATCAGAAAATTGATTTTTTAGACTGTACAAAAAATGATTCAAAATGTCAAATGGATCGTGCCTCATGTTGAATAACCACTTTTTAAAGCCTCACAGTGACCAAAATTGCCATTTTTACAGACTTTTCCTCCTACTCAGAAGCTTCTATTTTGACCGATTTCAGGCAAGAAAATGACTCTAAACACACTTATTTTAGTTCCAAAGGTTATAATTCACATGCAATAGTTATTTACAGTCAAAAGATTAAACATTAAAAACATCACCATTATTGACCATCTAGAGAAAGTTAGACAGGTCCGGGATCAATGTTTTTCATCAGAAAATAGATTTTTGGACTGTAAAAAATGATTCAAAATGTCAATTGGATCGTGCCTCATGATGAATAACCAGTTTTTAAGGCCTCACAGTTACCAAAATTGCCATTTTTACAGACCTTTCCTCCTACTCAGAATCTTCTATTTTGAACGATTTCGGGCAGGAAAATGACTCTAAACACACTTATTTTAGTTCCAAAAGTGATAATTCACATGCAATAGTTATTTACAGTCAAAAGATTAAACATTAAAAAATCACCATTCCTGACCATCTGGAGAAAGTTCGACAGGTCCGGGGTCATCGTTTTTCATCAGAAAATTTATTTTTGGGACTGTACAAAAAATGATTCAAAATATCAATTGGATCGTGCCTCATGTTGAATAACCACTTTTTAAAGCCTCACAGTGACCAAAATTGCCATTTTTACAGACATTTTCCTCCTACTCAGTAGCTTCTATTTTGACTGATTTCGGGTAGTAAAATTACTCTAAACACACTTATTTTAGTTTCAAAAATGACAATTCACATGCAATAGTTATTTATAGTCAAAACATTAAACATTAAATAATTACCATTCTTGACCATCTGGAGAAAGTTCGACAGGTCCGGGGTCATCGTTTTCATCAGAAAATTGATTTTGGGACTGTAGAAAAAATGATTCAAAATGTCAATTGGATCGTGCCTCATGTTGAATAACCACTTTTTAAAGCCTCACTGTGTCCAAAATTGCCATTTTTACAGACTTGTCCTCCTACTCAGAAGCTTTTATTTTGACTTATTTCGGTCAGGAAAATGACTCTAAACACACTTATTTTAGTTCCAAAAGTTATAATTCACATGCAATAGTTATTTACAGTCAAAAGATTAAACATTAAGAAATCACCATTCCTGACCATCTGGAGAAAGTTCGACAGGTCCTGGGTCATCGTTTTTCATCAGAAAATTGATTTTTAGACTGTACAAAGAACGATTAAAAATGTCAATTGGATCGTGCCTCATGTTGAATAACAACTTTTAAAGCCTCACAGTGACCAAAATTGCCATTTTTACAGACCTTTCCTCCTACTCAGAAGCTTCTATTTTGACCGATTTCGGGCAGGAAAATTACTCTAAACACAAATATTTTAGTACCAAAAGTGATAATTCACATGCAATAGTTACTTTCAGTCAACAGATTATACATTAAAAAATCACCATTCCTGACCATCTGGAGAAAGTTCGACAGGTCCGGGGTCATCGTTTTTCATCAGAAAATTGATTTTTTGGACTGTACAAAAAATGATTCAAAATGTCAATTGGATTGTGCCTAATGTTGAAAAACCACTTTTTAAAACCTCACAGTGACCAAAATTGCCATTTTTACCGACTTTTCCTACTACTCAGAAGCTTCTCTTTGCAATAATTTCGGGCAGGAAAATGACTCTAAACATACTTATTTTAGTTCCAAACGATATAATTCACATTCAATAGTCATTTACAGTCAAAAGATTAAACATTAAAAAATCACCATTCCTGACCAACTGGAAAAAGTTCTACAAGTCCGGGGTCAATGTTTTTCATCAGAAAATTGATTTTTTGGACTGTAAAAAAAAAGATTCAAAATGTCAATTGGATCATGCATCATGTTGTATAAATAGTTTTTAAGGCCTCACAGTTACCAAAATTGCCATTTTTACAGACCTTTCCTCCTACTCAGTATCGTCTATTTTGACTGATTTTGGGCAGGAAAATGACTCTAAACACACTTATTTTAGTTCGAAAAGAGACAATTCACATGCAATAGTTATTTACAGTCAAAAGATTAAGCATTAAAAAATCACCATTACTGACCATCTGGAGAAAGTTCGACAGGTCCGGGATCATCGTTTTTCATCAGAAAATTGATTTTTTGGACTGTACAAAAAATGATTCAAAATATCAATTGGATTGTGCCTAATGTTGAAAAACCACTTTTTAAAACCTCACAGTGACCACAATTGCCATTTTACCGACTTTTCCTACTACTCAGAAGCTTCTCTTTGCAATAATTTCGGGCAGGAAAATGACTCTAAAGATACTTATTTTAGTTCCAAATGTTATAATTCACATTCAATAGTCATTTACAGTCAAAAGATTAAACATTAAAAAATCACCATTCCTGACCAACTGGAGAAAGTTCTACAAGTCCGGGGTCAATGTTTTTCATCGGAAAATTGATTTTTTGGACTGTAAAAAAGATTCAAAATGTCAATTGGATCGTGCATCATGTTGAATAAATAGTTTTTAAGGCCTCACAGTGACCAAAATGGCCATTTTTACTGACTTTTCCTCCTACTCAGAAGCTTCTATTTTGACCAATTTCGTGCAGGAAAATGACTCTAAACACACTTATTCTAGTTCCGAAAGTTATAATTCACATGCAATAGTCATTTACAGTCAAAAGATTAAACATTAAAAAACCACAATTACTGACCATCTGAAGAAGGTTCGACAGGTCCGGGATCAATGTTTTTCATCAGAAAATTTATTTTTTGGACTGTAAAAAAATGATTCAAAATGTCAATTGGATCATGCCTCATGTTGAATAACCAGTTTTTAAGGCCTCACAGTTACCAAAATTGCCATTTTTACAGACCTTTCCTCCTACTCAGAAGCTTCTATTTTGACCGATTTCGGGCAGGAAAATTACTCTAAACACACTTATTTTAGTTCCAAAAGTGATAATTCACATGCAATAGTTATTTACAGACAAAAGATTAAACATTAAAAAATCACCATTCCTGACCATCTGGAGAAAGTTCGACAGGTCCGGGGTCATCGTTTTTCATCAGAAAATTGATTTTTTGGACTATAAAAAAATGATTCAAATTGTCAAGTGGGTCGTGCCTCATGTTGAATAACCACTTTTTAAAGCCTCACTGTGACCAAAATTGCCATCTTTACAGACTTTTTCGTCTACTCAGAAGCTTCTATTTTGACCGATTTCGGGCAGGAAAATGACTCTAAACACACTTATTTTAGTTCCAAAAGTGATAATTCATATGCAATAGTTATTTACAGTCAAGAGAATAAACATTAAAAAATCACCATTACTGACCATCTGGAGAAAGTTTGACAGGTCCGGCGTCATCGTTTTTCATCAGAAAATTGATTTTTGGACTATACAATAAATGATTCACAATGTCAATTGGATCGTGCCGCATGTTGAATAACCACTTTTTAAAGCCTCACTGTGACCAAAATTGCCATTTTTACAGACCTTTCCTCCTACTCAGAAGGTTCTATTTTGACCGATTTCGGGAAGGAAAATTACTCTAAACACACTGGGGCATATTAGCAAGGGCACTATCGCCGCATTAGCGGCACTTTTTGCCACTAAAGCGGCGATATTCTTATCGCCCTATCAGCAAACTGTCTCTAACAGCAGTTAGCGACATTTTTTGGGCATTAGCGCCCGTGTTTTTACCGCTTTGCATGTCAGCGATATTTATCGCTAATGACATGCAAAGTGGGCGTTCCCGATGAACAAACCTGGGAAACACCCGCTAACAGGCCTATCGACTATTAGCAAGGTGGCCATGGCCCCAGTTAGCGACGTGAAAAGTCGCGCTAACCGAGGTCATCGCCATTTATTTAACACCTGCAATTAGCAGGTGTTAGCCATATCTAACATGGGGGTGGATTATGCTGATACGACCACAGGGTCGTATCAGCAGAGTGATCGCCGTTTTCCATGAAACATCGCTGGAAAACCAGCGATGTTTCATGGAAAACACCGCTATGGCTGGAATAATTATCGCCATAGTGCTAAATGTCGCTAATACAGCGTTAGCATGGCAAATTATTCCGACGATAGCCGTCGATAAGAAAGTGCTCGCTAAACACGCTTTGCGATGTTTAGCGCACTTTTAGATAATATGCCTCCACTTATTTTAGTTCCAAAAGTGATAATTCACATGCAATAGTTATTTACAGTCAAAAGATTAAACATTAAAAAATCACCATTCCTGACCATCTGGAGAAAGTTTGACTGTCCGGGGTCATCGTTTTTCATCAGAAAATTGATTTTTTAGACTGTACAAAAAATGATTCAAAATGTCAAATGGATCGTGCCTCATGTTGAATAACCACTTTTTAAAGCCTCACAGCGACCAAAATTGCCATTTTTACAGACTTTTCCTCCTACTCAGAAGCTTCTATTTTGACTGATTTCGGGCAGGAAAATTACTCTAACACACTTATTTTAGTTCCAAAAGTGATAATTCGCATGCAAAAATGATTTACAGTCAAAAGATTAAACATTAAAAAATCACCATTCCTGACCATCTGGAGAAAGTTCGACAGGTCCGGGGTCATCGTTTTTCATCAGAAAATTGATTTTTTGGACTGTAAAAAAATGATTCAAAATGTCAATTGTATCGTGCCTCATGTTGAATAACCACTTTTTAAGGCCTCACAGTGACCAAAATGGCAATTTTTACCGACTTTTCCTCCTAGTCAGAAGCTTCTACTTTGACCGATTTCGGGCAGGAAAATTACTCTATCCACACTTATTTTAGCTCCAAAAGTTATAGTTCTCATGCAATAGTCATTTACAGTCAAAAGATGAAACATTAAAAAATCACCATTACTGACCATCTGGAGAAAGTTCGGCAGGTCCGGGGTCATCGTTTTTCATAAGAAAATTGATTTATTGGACTGTACAAAAAATGATTCAAAATGTCAAATGGATCGTGCCTCATGTTGAATAACCACTTTTAAAGCCTCACAGTGACCAAAATAGCAATTTTTACCGACTTTTCCTCCTAGTCAGAAGCTACTATTTTGACCGATTTCGGGCAGGAAAATGACTCTAAACACACTTATTTTAGTTCCAAAAGTGATAATTCACATGCAATAGTTATTTACAGTCAAAAGATTAAACATTAAAAAATCACCATTCCTGACCATCTGGAGAAAGTTTGACAGCTCCGGGGTCATCGTTTTTCATCAGAAAATCGATTTTTTGGACGGTACACTCAATGATTCAAAAATGTCAATTGGATCGTGCCTCATGTTGAATAACAACTTTTTAAAGGCTCACAGTGACCAAAATTGCCATTTTTACAGACTTTTACTCCTACTCAGAAGCTTCTATTTTGACCGATTTCGGGCAGGAAAATTACTCTAAACACAATTATTTTAGTACCAAAAGTGATAATTCACATGCAATAGTTACTTTCAGTCAACAGATTATACATTAAAAAATCACCATTCCTGACCATCTGGAGAAAGTTCGACAGGTCCGGGGTCATCGTTTTTCATCAGAAAATTGATTTTTTGGACTGTACAAAAAATGATTCAAAATGTCAATTGGATTGTGCCTAATGTTTAAAAACCACTTTTTAAAACCTCACAGTGACCAAAATTGCCATTTTTACCGACTTTTCCTACTACTCAGAAGCTTCTCTTTGCAATAATTTCGGGCAGGAAAATGACTCTAAACATACTTATTTTAGTTCCAAACGATATAATTCACATTCAATAGTCATTTACAGTCAAAAGATTAAACATTAAAAAATCACCATTCCTGACCAACTGGAAAAAGTTCTACAAGTCCGAGGTCAATGTTTTTCATCAGAAAATTAATTTTTTGGACTGTAAAAAAAAAGATTCAAAATGTCAATTGGATCATGCATCATGTTGTATAAATAGTTTTTAAGGCCTCACAGTTACCAAAATTGCCATTTTTACAGACCTTTCCTCCTACTCAGTATCGTCTATTTTGACTGATTTTGGGCTGGAAAATGACTCTAAACACACTTATTTTAGTTCGAAAAGAGACAATTCACATGCACTAGTTATTTACAGTCAAAAGATTAAGCATTAAAAAATCACCATTACTGACCATCTGGAGAAAGTTCGACAGGTCCGGAGTCATCGTTTTTCATCAGAAAATTGATTTTTTGGACTGTACAAAAAATGATTCAAAATATCAATTGGATTGTGCCTAATGTTGAAAAACCACTTTTTAAAACCCTCACAGTGACCAAAATTGCCATTTTACCGACTTTTCCTACTACTCAGAAGCTTCTCTTTGCAATAATTTCGGGCAGGAAAATGACTCTAAAGATACTTATTTTAGTTCCAAATGTTATAACTCACATTCAATAGTCATTTACAGTCAAAAGATTAAACATTAAAAAATCACCATTCCTGACCAACTGGAGAAAGTTCTACAAGTCCGGGGTCAATGTTTTTCATCGGAAAATTGATTTTTTGGACTGTAAAAAAAAGATTTAAAATGTCAATTGGATCGTGCATCATGTTGAATAAATAGTTTTTAAGGCCTCACAGTGACCAAAATGCCATTTTTACTCACTTTTCCTCCTACTCAGAAGCTTCTATTTTGACCAATTTCGTGCAGAAAAATGACTCTAAACACACTTATTCTAGTTCCGAAAGTTATAATTCACATGCAATAGTCATTTACAGTCAAAAGATTAAACATTAAAAAACCACCATTACTGACCATCTGAAGAAGGTTCGACAGGTCCGGGATCAATGTTTTTCATCAGAAAATTTATTTTGTGGACTGTAAAAAAATGATTCAAAATGTCAATTGGATCGTGCCTCATGTTGAATAACCACTTTTTAAGGCCTCACAGTTACCAAAATTGCCATTTTTACAGAGCTTTCCTCCTACTTAGAAGCTTCTATTTTGACCGATTTCGGGCAGGAAAATTACTCTAAACACACTTATTTGAGTTCCAAAAGTGATAATTCACATGCAATAGTTATTTACAGACAAAAGATTAAAAATCACCATTCCTGACCATCTGGAGAAAGTTCGACAGGTCCGGGGTCATCGTTTTTCCTCCGAAAATAGATTTTTGAACTGTACAAAAAATGATTCAAAATGTCAAATGGGTCGTGCCTCATGTTGAATAACCACTTTTTAAAGTCTCACTGTGACCCAAATTGCCATCTTTACAGACTTTTTTGTCTACTCAGAAGCTTCTATTTTGACTGATTTCGGGCAGGAAAATGACTCTAAACACACTTATTTTAGTTCCAAAAGTGATAATTCATATGCAATAGTTACTTACAGTCAAGAGAATAAACATTAAAAAATCACCATTACTGACCATCTGGAGAAAGTTTGACAGGTCCGGCGTCATCGTTTTTCATCAGAAAATTGATTTTTGGACTATACAATAAATGATTCACAATGTCAATTGGATCGTGCCTCATGTTGAATAACCACTTTTTAAAGCCTCACTGTGACCAAAATTGCCATTTTTACAGACCTTTCCTCCTACTCAGAAGGTTCTATTTTGACCGATTTCGGGAAGGAAAATTACTCTAAACACACTGGGGCATATTAGCAAGGGCACTATCGCCGCTTTAGCGGCACTTTATGCCACTAAAGCGGCGATATTCTTATCGCCCTATCAGCAAACTGTCTCTAACAGCAGTTAGCGACATTTTTCGGGCATTAGCACCCGTGTTTTTACCGCTTTGCATGTCAGCAATATTTATCGCTAATGACATGCAAAGTGGGCGATCCCGACGAACAAACCTGGGAAACACCCGCTAACAGGCCTATCGCCTATTAGCAAGGTGGCCATGGCCCCAGTTAGCGACGTGAAAAGTCGCGCTAACCGAGGTCATCGCTATTTATTTAACACCTGCAATTAGCAGGTGTTAGCCATATCTAACATGGGGGGTGGATTATGCTGATACGACCACAGGGTCGTATCAGCAGAGTTATCGCCGTTTTCCATGAAACATCGCTGGAAAACCAGCGATGTTTCATGGAAAACACCGCTATGGCTGGACTAATTATCACCATAGCGCTAAATGTCGCTAATACAGCGTTAGCATGGCAAATTATTCCGACGATAGCCGGCGATAAGAAGTGCTCGCTAAACACGCTTTGCGATGTTTAGCGCACTTTTTAGATAATATGCCCCACTTATTTTAGTTCCAAAAGTGATAATTCACATGCAATAGTTATTTACAGTCAAAAGATTAAACATTAAAAAATCACCATTCCTGACCATCTGGAGAAAGTTTGACTGTCCGGGGTCATCGTTTTTCATCAGAAAATTGATTTTTTAGACTGTACAAAAATTATTCAAAATGTTAAATGGATCGTGCCTCATGTTGAATAACCACTTTTTAAAGCCTCACAGTGACCAAAATTGCCATTTTACAGACTTTTCCTCCTACTCAGAAGCTTCCATTTTGACCGATTTCAGGCAAGAAAATGACTCTAAACACACTTATTTTAGTTCCAAAGGTTATAATTTACATGCAATAGTTATTTACAGTCAAAAGATTAAACATTAAAAAATCACCATTATTGACCATCTAGAGAAAGTTAGACAGGTCCGGGATCAATGTTTTTCATCAGAAAATAGATTTTTTGGACTGTAAAAAAATGATTCAAAATGTCAATTGGATCGTGCCTCATGATGAATAACCAGTTTTTAAGGCCTCACAGTTACCAAAATTGCCATTTTTACAGACCTTTCCTCCTACTCAGAATCTTCTATTTTGACCGATTTCGGGCAGGAAAATTACTCTAAACACACTTATTTTAGTTCCAAAAGTGATAATTCACATGCAATAGTTATTTACAGTCAAAAGATTAAACATTAAAAAATCACCATTCCTGACCATCTGGAGAAAGTTCGACAGGTCCGGGGTCATCGTTTTTCATCAGAAAATTTATTTTTTGGACTGTACAAAAAATGATTCAAAATATCAATTGGATCGTGCCTCATGTTGAATAACCACTTTTTAAAGCCTCACAGTGACCAAAATTGCCATTTTTACAGACATTTTCCTCCTACTCAGTAGCTTCTATTTTGACTGATTTCGGGTAGTAAAATTACTCTAAACACACTTATTTTAGTTTCAAAAATGACAATTCACATGCAATAGTTATTTATAGTCAAAACATTAAACATTAAATAATTACCATTCTTGACCATCTGGAGAAAGTTCGACAGGTCCGGGGTCATCGTTTTTCATCAGAAAATTGATTTTTGGGACTGTAGAAAAAATGATTCAAAATGTCAATTGGATCGTGCCTCATGTTGAATAACCACTTTCTAAAGCCTCACTGTGACCAAAATTGCCATTTTTACAGACCTTTCCTCCTACTCAGAAGCTTCTATTTTGACCGAATTCGGTCAGGAAAATGATTCTAAACACACTTATTTTAGTTCCAAAAGTTATAATTCACATGCAATAGTTATTTACAGTCAAAAGATTAAACATTAAGAAATCACCATTCCTGACCATCTGGAGAAAGTTCGGCAGGTCCGGGGTCATCGTTTTTCATAAGAAAATTGATTTATTGGTGTTGTAAAGTCATCCTGTGCCCTGGGCACCCCCCAACTTTTTGCTGACTGGAACTTGTGGTAACTGACTCTGACTGACCCTGGGCTCTGTCTAACCAGGCCCAGGGCCAGTGCCAAGCTGAAAGGAACACATTAGAATACAGTTAAGACACCCAACATACACTAGGGTACACTCTGGTATGGTGGGGTACCCCTGTAATTGGCATGACCTACCCCATAAGCCCCTAGTATATACTAGGGCAGGGGATTGAAATTACCTAGAAGTCCCCAGTATCCTGGGGCATGGCAGTTTAGAGGCCAGCAGCTTTTCTGCACATGCATGGGTGCACTGCTGAAGCCAGGGGTCAGTTTAAAAGCAGCCCTGGGTGCCAGGACTGCTTTTAAAAAGCAAATTGTACTCAAATTCGACTTTGGGATTTGGGGCACTTACAAATGGATAACCTACAATGTTTTGGCATTTTAGGGGCCCCCAGGGTCTTCCCTAGGTATCCCAGGGGTGGGGGTCAGTTATCTATAATGTACACCCTTATAAAATGAGTTTTTATATGCCTGGGTAAAGTGAAATTTCACATTTCACTCCCCACATTGTGTTAAAGTGCTGCCCAAATTCGACTTTGAGGCTAGGAGCACAGGGAATTGAGGATCTGCAATATGTTTACAGATTCAGAACCCCTAAAGTCTCCCCTAAGTGCACAAGGGTTGGGGGTCCTGTAGAAATTAGGGAAATACTTAAAAATATGTTTTTATAAGCCCTGGTGCTAGAAAACTGGCCCAAGTCATTTTCCCCATTGCAAACCACATGGCCCATAGGTTAACATGGTAGCAAGTTATTGATTAATAAATATTAATAGGAGAGGACTAGCCGGACCATTCAAAGACTTCCCAGAATGGTAGTAGTAAATCCAACAATATTATATTGTTGAATTTCTCCTAAAGTGTACATACAAGAAGTTATAAGACTTTCTTGTTTGTAGGTCCAAATTCAGCCTTCCAGTGGTCTGCCCTGATTGGTCAGAGTTAAGGGGATTAGCCAGGCTGCGTTGAAGAGGTGATAAAGATCCCCTGGGGTTACCAACTGTCCTGGGAGGGCAGTGTGCTGGTCTATAGGAATGCCAGGCCAGGGGGTGGAGTCGTAAACCATGCTCTTCAAAGGCAGAGGGGAGGCCTGGGTTTCAGTTTCACTCTGACACTCTTGACCCAGAGTCAGGGCTAGGCTTAAGGAAGGTTTGTGCAGATGGTAGGGGGAGAGGCCAGGGATATAAGCCATCCCAGGGGGTGTGTTTAGCCAGCTCTTACCTCCTTGCTGGAAAATCAGCCATTATGGATTTGGAAGATTTGATGCACTCTGGGATAGAATAATGCCACACTCTGCAGGAAGGAGTCACTCAAGTGGGAGGGTACCCTACTCCTATTGGTGAAGCTTGACCTCCTGGATGACCCAGAGACTGTGGAATAAGTATCTGAGAGAGGCCCTGCCCTCAGATCTGCTGCTTGAAACTTACTGAAGCAAGAAGTGCCCTGCTGAGAAGTTTTGCTGTGCAAAGATTTCTAAGGCCTGACCTCTGAAGACTGCACCAACTGAAACTACAGCCCTGTGGATTACCTTGCTGCAAAAGGACTAAAGAGTGGACTCCCTGCAAGCTACAAGTTAACAGAGCTCACCTGGACATCCCCACAAAGAATTCCCAGCCTGGAGTACCAGTGAATTTGTAAGGGTTTTGTTCAAGTGGATTGCGGAATTGAAGTTTCACACTTTCAAGGACCCTCTTTGAGATCCCAGAACCTTGGATTGTGTGTTGGATACTTTGGGACCCGCAAGCAGAACTTCAGGAAAGAGTTCTAACTGGACCCCGCTTGCTGAAGAAGGCGGCACAACACAGTGGTGAGAATTCTTCAGAACAATTTCTAAAGGTGTGTCCCTGTCAGAGAAAACGAAATGACTAAAAGGGGCACTGTTGGTTTCTAAGCACTAGAAAGTGACTAATCTTTAAAAATTCATATCTCTGGTTCCCTACAGTGGATTTGTTTCGTTTTGGTGTCATTTAAATGATAAATATATTACCTATTTTTATAAATTGGTGTTGGATTTTTATTTTGTGTTGTGTCTTAATTATTTACTGAAATGGTGTTTTTGAATGCTTTACATACCTGTCTTTGAAGTTAAGCCTGTCTGCTCGCAGCCACGTTACCAGGGGTTGAGCATAGGAATAATTTTCTGAGACCTATGCTGAGTCCTATCATGTGTTAGTGGCCTTATTGTCAGTGGCAGACCTACATTTGCCCCTACCAATAATCCACTTTCCAACATTTGGTGCTCAGCGGTGTGGATGTGGACTTGTGTTTAAAAAGTACACCTTTCAGTGAATGATTTAAGATTATAAAAATCCTCTAAATTGCCTTAGAACAAAACTTTTGAGTTTAATCTTTGGAATTTGGACTAAACTGTTTTTAATCCATTGCTTTGATTTTTCCAAATTGTTCTAAGTCTGTTGTGCCTAGTTTTTTGTGACCCAAAACTAGGGAACCATGGAGCTGGACCTGGCTAAACTGTCCAAGTATAAGATAGCTGATCTTAGGGTACAGTGTAGGCTTAGGGGCTGCATGCTGCCAAGAAGACGAGGAAGGCAGGGTTGCTTGAGTCCCTAAAGGCCTGGGCCAGGGCAGCTGAGGAGAACCCAGGGGGTGGGAGGATGTGCCCCCAACCTCACCCGAGAGAGGGTGAGGATGAGACCTCTTCCATTGTGACTAGTATTAGCCAGGTGAATCAAGGTGGTGGTGGGAGGGGGGAAGGGTCCCTTACTCAGGTACCACCACTGTCCCTTGCAGAGAGACAGCTTCAGGCTCAATTAGAGTTGATTGCCTTGGAGAAAGAGAAATTCGAATTGGCTAAGAGAAGATGGGAGAGGGAGGAGAAGAGAAATGGTGGCAGTGAAAATGATGAAGATTTTGAGATGTCCAGGGGTGGTGCATTTGAACCTAAACTTCCCAAGGGTATAGTACCCAAGTACACTGAGGGGGATGACATTGACAAGTGGCTAGCAGCTTTTGAGAGGGCCCTTAAAATGAGTAGGGTCCACTCTAGGTATTGGGGTGCACTCCTGTGGGAGTTGATTCCAGTAGCTGGGAGGGATAGGCTCCTGACCTTGAAGGGAGAGGATGCAGAATCATACCAGCAGATGAAGGCATGCTTAGTGAAGAGATTTGGCCTGACTCCAGAACAGTACAGGGTGAAGTTTAGAGGCACCCAGAAATTGAGTTCAAAGTCTTGGGTAGACTTTGTGGACGTTTCAGTGAAGGCACTGGAAGGCTGGATTGTTGGTAACAAAGTTGACACATATGAGGGATTGTATAATTTGTTTTTGAAAGAACACATTTTGACTCATTGTGCAGAAGAGAAGTTACGCCAGTATCTAGTGGACTCTAAGCTGACAGACCCCAGAGAGTTGCGGGAGTCAGCTGATGAGTGGGTGAGAACCCGGGTTTCCATTCAGCACCAGGGGGGTGACCAGAAGAAAGGAGGACAGGTCCCTCCCCAAGCGAAAGCCCAGGGAAATGAAGGTCAAAAACCTAAGGAGTCCTCCAAAGACCCACAAAAACCTTCACAAGGAGGGGGGGCCCCAAGCCAACCCAAATCCAAAGAGAGGTGGATTCAGGGAAAGAATGGTAGGTTCTTTGATCCCTCAAAAGTGGGTAAGTGCTTTGACTGTAACCAGCCAGGGCACAAGCAGGGAGATGCTGTCTGCACTAAAAAGCTCCCCCAAAGGGGCCATCCACAGGGATTGCCAGTGTCAGTGTAGGGGTGGAGAGTGGTGCCCCAGTGGAGGGTAATCAGGTGGGGCAAGCAACCTTAGTGTCCCTGGGTGGGGTGAATATTGCAACCCTTACTGCCTTACCTCCAAACATGGATAAGTACAGGCAGAGGCCTAAAGTGAATGGGACTGAGGTTGAGGCTATCAGAGACACTGGGGCGAGTGTAACTATGGTCCTGGATGAGCTGGTGCCCCCAGAGAGTTTGTTACCTGGTGAGTTTCACCAGGTGACTTATGCAGAACAGCACCACCAAACTCCATCCTATGGCTGTGGTGGATTTGGAATGGGGAGGTGTGACAGGCCCTATGAAGGTAGCTGTGTCAAAGGTGCTCCCAGTCCAGTGTTTACTGGGCAATGACCTTGAAGCCTCTGCGTGGTCAGAGGTGGAGAAAGGACTCCATATGAAAATATTGGAGCTCCCTGAGTGGGTATGTGCTGTGACTAGGTCACAGACTAGCCAGAAGGGAGGGGCTGGACACTTGGACCCTGGAACAAAGGGCCAAGCATCCCTGCACAAGGGTACTGGGCCTGGTGAGCCAGCCCAGGGAACTCCAGAGGTGCAGGCAGAATCTAACCCTGATGGGGAGGATCTGGCCTCGGAGGGAGGGACTCCATCCCTGCCAGAACTGTCAGATTTGGCAGAACTGACAGGAGCCGGTGGACCCTCCAGAGAGGAGTTCAGTGAGGGACAGCGTGACTGTCCCACCCTTGAGAGCTTGAGGCGGATTGCCTCTAAGCAAGAGGAAGGGGATGACAGTGGGTTTCATAGAATCTACTGGGAAGATGGACTGCTTTATACTGAGGCCCGAAACCTCAAGGAGGGGGCCACCAGGAGGTTGGTGGTGCCCCAGAAGTACAGAGAGTTCATCCTGACTTTGGGTCATGATATCCCCTTGGCAGGACATTTGGGACAGACAAAGACATGGAACCGATTGGTGAACCATTTCTACTGGCCCCATATGTCTGAAAAGGTAAAGGAGTTTTGCAGCTCCTGTGTCACCTGTCAGGCCAGTGGCAAGGCAGGGGGCAAGACAAAGGCTCGCCTAATACCACTGCCAGTGGTTGGGGTTCCTTTTGAAAGGGTGGGGATGGACATTGTTGGTCCCCTGGACCCACCCACTGCATCAGGGAATAGGTATATCTTAGTGGTAGTTGACCATGCCACTAGATACCCTGAAGCAATACCTCTTAGAACCATTGATGCTCCTGCGGTGGCTAGAGCACTGCTTGGTGTGTTCACCAGAGTGGGGTTTCCAAAGAGGTGGTGTCCGATAGGGGCACGAACTTCCTGTCCAGCTATCTGACTCCTATGTGGGATGAGTGTGGTGTCAACTACAAGTTCACCACCCCCTATCACCCACAAGCAAATGGTCTTGTTGAGAGATTCAACAAAACCCTGAAGGGCATGATAAATGGGTTGTCAGAGAAACTCAGGAGGAGATGGGATGTTCTCCTCCCATGCTTACTGTTTGCCTACAGGGAGGTGCCACAGAAAGGGGTTGGTTTCAGTCCCTTTGAGTTGGTGTTTGGACACCCTGTGAGGGGGCCATTGAGCCTGCTAAGAGAGTATTTAGAGAAGCCTCTTAAAGAAGCTAAGGACAATGTGCTTGATTATGTGCTAGGCCTGAGATCTAGAATGGCAGAGTACATGTACAAGGCAAACAGGAAACTGGAGGCCAGCCAGGAGCTCATGAAGCACTGGTATGATCAAAGGCTACCATGCCTGAGTATACTCCAGGACAATTGGTGTGGGTGTTGGAGTCTGTGGCTCCCAGGGCCCTCCATGACAAGTGGAGTGGGCCCTATCCAATCTTAGAAAAGAAGGGTGAGGTTACCTATTTGGTTGACCTTGGCACCCCCAGGAACCCTCATAGGGTCCTGCATGTGAATAGATTGAAACCCCACCATGACAGGGCAGACATGACCATGTTACTGGTCACTGATGAGGGGGTGGAGGAGGAAACTGAGCCTGTGCCCGACCTCCTCTCCACTAATGTGCAAGATGGGTCCGTGGAGGGAGTTGTGCTCTCTCCCAAATTGACAGACCAGCAGCACAGAGACTGTAAGCAAGTGCTGGAGCAGTTTGCTGGCCTGTTCTCTTTGACCCCAGGCATCACTGAGTGGTGCGTGCACCACATTGACACTGGTGACAGCCTACCTGTCAAAAATAAACTGTACAGGTTGTCTGACCATGTCAGAGCCAGCATTAAAGCTGAGGTTGCTAAGATGCTGGAACTGGGAGTAATTGAACCGTCTGAGAGTCCATGGGCCAGTCCAGTGGTGCTGGTACCCAAACCTAAACCTCAGGGGGACCCAAGGAGTTAAGGTTCTGTGTGGACTACAGAGGATTGAATGCAGTCACAAAGACTGACGCTCACCCTATACCTAGAGCTGATGAGCTCATTGACAGGTTAGGGGCTGCTAAGTACCTGAGTACTTTTGATTTGACTTCAGGTTACTGGCAGATTGCCCTCACTGATGGAGCAAAGGAGAGGTCAGCATTCTCCACACCAGAGGGACATTATCAGTTCAAGGTAATGCCCTTTGGATTAAAGAATGCACCTGCCACCTTCCAACGGTTGGTGAACAGGGTCTTGTCTGGGTTGGAACAGTTCAGTGCAGCTTACCTGGATGATATAGCTGTATACAGTTCTACCTGGGGGATCACTTAAGCCACCTAAGGGAAGTGCTTCAGGCCATGCAGCAGGCAGGCCTGACTATTAAGGCAAGCAAGTGCCAAATAGGGCAGAGTTCTGTGGTGTACCTGGGCCACCTGGTAGGTGGGGGCCATGTACAGCCTCTCCAAGCTAAAATCCAAACTATTTTGGATTGGACAGCACCTGTTACCCAGACTCAGGTCAGGGCATTCCTTGGACTGACAGGGTATTATAGAAGATTTGTTCAAAATTATGGGACCATTGTGGGGCCCCTAACAGAACTGACTTCTAAAAAGAGGCCCAAGAAGGTGATTTGGACCCCAGAGTGTCAGACGGCTTTTGACACTCTGAAAGCTGCTATGTGTTCAGCACCAGTGTTACTGGCCCCTGACTACACAAAATAATTTGTAGTTCAGACAGATGCTTCAGAGCAAGGGATTGGGGCAGTGTTGTCACAGCTAAATGAAGGGGGCCTTGATCAGCCAGTTGCCTTTATTAGCAGGAGGCTTCTTCCCAGAGAGCAGAGGTGGAGTGCCATTGAGAGAGAGGCTTTTGCTGTGGTGTGGTCCCTGAAAAAGTTGAGACCATATTTGTTTGGGACTCACTTTCGTGTTCAAACTGACCACAGGCCTCTAAGATGGCTCATGCAGATGAGAGGGGAGAATCCCAAGCTGTTAAGGTGGTCCATTTCCCTACAGGGAATGGACTTTACAGTGGAACACAGACCTGGGGTTGACCATGCAAATGCAGATGGACTTTCCAGGTTTTTCCACTTAGCTGAGGAGGACTACCAGGGTGTAGGTTAGTAACCCCTCACCTTTCGTTTGGGGGGGGTGTGAGAAGTTGGCCTGGCATATGCTGTCCACTAATTATAGTGGGCACCTTGCACCAGTCCAAATCGACTCTTATGGTAGGTAGGTTAAAGACAACCTTATTGAAAGCTATCCTAGTGGTAGCTATGGAGAGCAGCCTTCAGGCTAAGTCTTGAAGGAATGTAAAGCAGCTTGTTTTACCAGTCTATAATCTCTTGAGTGACCAAATGAAAGAGCACCACACCAGGTATATATTCAAAATATATGTATTTATTACTAAACACACCCTCTAGTCTCTTTATGAGGCTAGAGTTCGAAGTACATAGGTTATAAGATCTTAAATCACAGTAATAGCACAAATACACGTTTGGGCCCTAGGGCGTACCAAACCATATACCAATAAAGTGGTATGCGAACCACGACTGAACTAGACACTAGGCCTAGAGCCTCTAGAAGTGCTTGGACCACAAGGAACCACCCAAGGTAGTGACACAGGGGACCCACGGGAGACGCGTGCAGTGTAAATACACAACCGCGATACGCCGTTAACTTCTATGGAGAAAGTCGGGATCGGGAAAATAGAGGAAAGGGACACTTAAAAGAGGACTAGGACAAAACCCTTTGAGATCTAGGACTTTGAAGAGTCTCTACCCACGGGAGCACCGGAGTACTCGTGTTACCTCACCCAGGGAAGCCGGGTGCATAGGTGCCTTTCGGGGTCGGGTTTCGTCGTCGTTTCGTATGGCGATCTGCTGCAAAGTGCTGCTGGCGACCAGGAGAAAAGTGTCCGGGTGGATCCAAGAGTGGATCGGAGTTCTGAAGAACCTGAAAGCAGAGGGGACAGAGTCTGGGTCACTAGCCAGTGACCAGGAAGGCGATGGACAGATGCCCACCGATGTTGAGTGCTTCAGGTGCGGTGACGGTCGGCTTGACTCTTCAGCCACGAGGTCCGGGAGGCGTTGTCGGCAACCAGGAGCAGGATTCGGGCTGGTGCTCGATGGCTGTCGAGTGCTGAGGTGTCGGCGACCGGATTGGACCCAACAAGCCTTGGCAACGGCAAGTCTCGAGTAAGATGTAGATCATCGATGATGCAGACCAGCAAGGTCTGGGGAACTCACGCAGTGAGGGTAAGTGAGGGCAGGCCTGGAGCAACCAGAATGCCAAGTAAAGAAAAGATTGGCCTTCGTCAAGGGCTACTAGCCAACGGGCTAGCGACCGCGAAGGAGCCTCGTGATGCCGCACGTGGAGCTGGCTTACAGGACACTCGTGGAGTGGGGGCCAGTGATCTTCGGTGCAGGTGGTGCTGGAGGCTAGGGCTACTCGGAGCCCAAAGCACGACTTCTTGAGAGACCCAGAAGATGGTGCACTTGCAAGTGTGCTCGGTGTCCAGGGGTCACGGTCTCAAGTCACCCACGATAGCCACGGGCCTCAGCTTTGCTGGGGACTCAGGGTAGCCTCGGGAAGTCTGAGAATCCACCTCTGGTGATGCGATGACTTCGGCGTCCGACGGGAGCTTCAGTGATGCGAACCGGACAGATGCTTCTTTGGTGCCTGCCAAGCAGGGAGTCACTCCTTGACCCCAAGGGAGATTCTTCAGTCCTCTAATCTTGTCGTAGAGCGTCGAAGGTCCAGGATTCAGTGTCAGAGTTTCGTCCAGGTATAATCTAAAGTCCTAAGGACTGGGTTCCTACCTTTATTCTAAAAATAGGGGATGGACTACTCTGTGGTCCCACCTATGGGTGGGTCAGGGCAGAGGGGTGGCTACACCCCTTTCCCTTTGTCCAGTTCGCGCCAAAGCAGGGGCTGCGAGCCCCTGATCCGGTTTGAACTGGGGTATGCACAGGGACACCAAATGTGCCCCCAGTGCAGGACTTCAAAGCACCCGAAAGTGCTCCCGCCCAGCCCCAATACACATTGTCCTGTCTGGGGAGGTGGTCACACCTCCCTGGGACAGGAAACCTATTGTCCAGGCCTCCCTGCCGGAGTTTCGTCCAGCAGCAGGAGGCCAGACTCGTGTCTGTGGCAGCAGCATCCATTTTGTGATGCCAGGGCTCTGGAAAGAAGTTACCGGACTCGTCAGAGTTAACATGCCTTTCCCTCTAGAAGGGTGGAATGCTACCCCCGCCGCCAGGATTGGTGGGGGGTAGTATTCCAAGATGTTTGACACCAAACACGACATGTTTAGGTGCAGCCATTCCAAAGTTAGCATTTTACCGCGAGGATATAATGCGCTTAAGAGTATATGGTCAGGCTGCACTACAAACAGCATCAGAGATGGTCTCCGAACGCTGCAGAGGGGCTCTGCTCAGGCAGGGGCACCCTCTCACATAGGAACCATGCACTCTGCCTTTAGGATTGATAAGGCCTGCCTTAGGAGTGACTTATAGGTTTATATGTGTGTATGTATTTAGTGATATAGGTAACCTATATCACAGTAAGGGGTGCATGCACCACCTTACCCAGGCTGCAGTAGAAGACCTGTGGTGTCAGTTTGGATGGCCTTCCAGGGGTGGCATAATACATGCTGCAGCCCCTGGCAGGCCTCTGAGGTACCTATGCCCTTGGTACATAGTATACCATATACTAGGGACTTATAAGGGCACTCCAGATTCCAATCAGAGATGTGCCTAAGGCACATGGAAACCTTTTACAGAGAAAGCAGATAGACTGGGGCCCTGAATAGCAGGATCCCAGTCCAACTAAGTCATAAACCAGCAAAACACCATAAAAAAAGTGGGGGCAACCATATAGTCAGATTCCACCTTCCTACATAACCCCCCCCAAACGAAAGGAGATAAGGCTAACCTTGGCCAGTTGAGCCTATATTGACTAAGTGGCCATATAAGGAAGCACCTGCACTAGCATGGTTGCCCCCTATGTTATGGTCCACTAAGCAATCCCTCACCCTAAGGGTATGAGAGGGTCTCCACCATGGGGAATCACTACCTCTGGTGTGCTTAGGTAAAGTACAAGGCTGGTGAGGTGTCTGAGTAGGGAAGTGAGGCCCTAGGAATGTTGGCCTCAGCTTCCTCAGATCACTGGTCACCATGTATGCCTGTCTTTCCATGACTGAGTTGCACTTTGCTCTAAGGGTCAACCTTTGGCTGCCTACAGCTGGGGGTTGGGTCCCTTTGGATGGACTACTGGAGGGACATGGCAGGTTTGGAACCTTCTGGTCCCAGGTTTGCCCTTGCCTACCAGAGTCCTTCTGGGGGAGGTCCCTACATAAAGGTAGGGGGGATCCCTCAGTGTGTAGAGGAATTTTCACCTGGCTAGGGCTACTAGACTGGGTGCCCCTAATCTGCTGATGGGGGCTTCCTCTGGACAGGGGGCCCTGGGGGTCCACTGACCTCCCTGACCTCTGCAGCCCTGGGCTGACTGAGGCAGGGTAGAGAGGGGCAGGTTACCTGCTCCAGACTGGGTACCACCTTGGAAGGGTCCTCTGCCATCAGGGGTGTGGCCAGGCCAGGCCTGACTACCTCTGTGGCAGTCCCTTCACTAGGGGTAGGGTCAGTTCCCTGAGGAGGCTGACCCTCACCTACTGTCTGGGGGAAGAAGACTTTTCTTCAACCCTTGTGCTCTCTTTTGGGGGAGAGTGGGCCATTCTTTCAGGCTCCATCTCTCCAAATTCTGGGGCTGGGGCTGTGGCCATCACAGCCCCACTAACCTTTACAGGGACGCCCAACATCCTAAGATGGGTTTGGTGCTCAACTTCAGCCCAGGCTGAAATTTCCAAATCATTGCCCATCAGGCAATCTACAGGTAAGGTGGGGGACACTGCCACTCTCTTTGGGCCTGTGACCCCCTCCCAGCTGAGATTGACTATGGCCATGGGGTGATCTGTTCTGACACCATCAATGTTGGTCACCTGGTATTTAAACTCAGGTAAAAGCTGGTGAGGGGGACTAGTTTCCCTGCCACCATGGTGACACTAGCCCCTGTGTCCCTAAATGCCACAGCTTTCTGACCATTAATTATTGGCTCCAATCTGTACCTGCCCAATGCTATGGGTCCCATGGTAAAGGTGGCAAATCCTATACCACCATCAGAGTCAGAGGAGTCTGTTGAGGGGTCCCTGTCTAAACTAGGGCCCACCTCTGTTCCTCTTGCAAAAGCACCTAACTTTTGGGTGCACTACTCCCAACTGGAGGATTACTACTGGTAGTACCAGGAGGGGTGGTAGTAGTTGTGGGAGGAACATTTTCTTTATTGCCAATCCTGGGGCAACTGGGATCAGTTTTCCAGTGCCCAGGCTTTTACAGACATGGCAATAGGGTTTCTTTTCAGGAGAGGAAGGAGTTTGGGACCCACCCCCAGAAGAGGAATTTTGGGGCCCTGTAGGGGACTTATCCTTAGATTTATCCCCACCTTTCTCTTGGGACTTAGTAGAATCTTTCTTCTGGTCACCACCCTGATTTCTAGTTTTTACTCTGGTTCTGACCCATTTGTCTGCCTTCTTGCCCAATTCTTGGGGAGAGGTCAGATCAGAGTCCACCAGATACTGGTGCAAAAGCTGGTTTTGACAATTATTAAGGATCTGCTCCCTCATAATCAAATTGTACAATCCTAAAAAGTCATGCACTTTGTTGCCATGTATCCAACCTTCCAGAGCCTTTGTAGCACAATCTACAAAATCAACCCAGTCTTGAGTCTGAGCTTTTGGGTGTCTCTGAACTTCAACCTATACTGTTCAGTGGTTAGGCCAAACCCATCTATCAGAGCACTCTTCAAGACTGTGTAATTGTCAGCATCCTCTTCTCTTACAGTGAGGAGCTTGTCTCTACCTTTGTCTGCAAAGGAGAGCCACAAGATTGCTGCCCACTGCCTCTGGGGGACCTTCTGAACTTTACAGGCCCTTTCCAGTGCAGTTATCCATTTGTGGATGTCATCCCCACTCTGGTAGGGAGGGACAATCTTGTTTAGGTTTCTATGGTCATAAGACCTGTCCCTATCTCTAGGGATATTGTTGCCACCATGGGACTCTAGTCCCAACTTTCTTCTCTCTCTAAGGAGATCTAGGGATTCTCTATCTAAAGCCAATTGCTTCTTCCTGATCTCCAGTTGAGTTTCCTCATACTGGACCAGTCTCTTTCTTCTCTCATGAGAGGATTCCCTCCTGTGAGAAGAAACAGAGCTCCCTATGGAGGTGCCAGAGTGGTTATACTCCTGAGAAGGAGACCTAGACTTTCTGAGCACACTCATAATCCTTCCTGGGGGGACAAAGGTGTGGTTCTCTAGATCCTCATCTTCATCTTCCCCAGAAGGGATTGGGTTTTCCAGGTCAGGGTCATTGTCACCCTCCTGGTCAGTTGCAGAGGGGGGGCTGGGGGTTGTGGTACCCCTGGCCCCTTCCTCATCTGCTGGCCCACCCTCTGCTCCTACCCCTTCTGTCTCTGAGGACTTACTAAGATCATAAGCCACCAACAACTCCTGGAGGTGTTGGGTGGTGGGACTTTGGCCTGTCATTAATTTCCTCACGTTACACAAAGCTCTCAATTCCAAGAATGGGAGTGTGTCATACTTGGAGGGTGGAAGCTCCATGGCTTCCTGCAAGGCATCTTTGGATCCTGCTTTTAAAGACATTACTAGTGTGGTGTGGTGTATGCACTACCTACTCTAGTGTGGCCTACTAAACTCTCTTGAGTTGTAGAAAGGGTTGTGCTATCCCTTAACACACAACTCTAAGTTCAGTAGAACTTACTGTTATTCTAAGCTTAAATTATATGTACCTTAGGTACCTTTAGTGGTTTTCAGTTGATCAATTCAATTGAGATTATCTGGTAAAACAATAGCAAGCTGGAATCCCACACGCTGCACACCAATGTGAGAAGTTGGCCTGGCATATGCTGTCCACTAATTATAGTGGGCACCTTGCACCAGTCCAAATCGACTCTTATGGTAGGTAGGTTAAAGACAACCTTATTGAAAGCTATCCTAGTGGTAGCTATGGAGAGCAGCCTTCAGGCTAAGTCTTGAAGGAATGTAAAGCAGCTTGTTTTACCAGTCTATAATCTCTTGAGTGACCAAATGAAAGAGCACCACACCAGGTATATATTCAAAATATATGTATTTATTACTAAACACACCACTCTAGTCTCTTTATGAGGCTAGAGTTCGAAGTACATAGGTTATAAGATCTTAAATCACAGTAATAGCACAAATACACGTTTGGGCCCTAGGGGCGTACCAAACCATATACCAATAAAGTGGTATGCGAACCACGACTGAACTAGACACTAGGCCTAGAGCCTCTAGAAGTGCTTGGACCACAAGGAACCACCCAAGGTAGTGACACAGGGGACCCACGGGAGACGCGTGCAGTGTAAATACACAACCGCGATACGCCGTTAACTTCTATGGAGAAAGTCGGGATCGGGAAAATAGAGGAAAGGGACACTTAAAAGAGGACTAGGACAAAACCCTTTGAGATCTAGGACTTTGAAGAGTCTCTACCCACGGGAGCACCGGAGTACTCGTGTTACCTCACCCAGGGAAGCCGGGTGCATAGGTGCCTTTCGGGGTCGGGTTTCGTCATCGTTTCGTATGGCGATCTGCTGCAAAGTGCTGCTGGCGACCAGGAGAAAAGTGTCCGGGTGGATCCAAGAGTGGATCGGAGTTCTGAAGAACCTGAAAGCAGAGGGTCAGAGTCTGGGTCACTAGCCAGTGACCAGGAAGGCGATGGACAGATGCCCACCGATGTCGAGTGCTTCAGGTGCGGTGACGGTCGTCTTGACTCTTCAGCCACGAGGTCCGGGAGGCGTTGTCGGTGACCAGGAGCAGGATTCGGGCTGGTGCTTGATGTTTGTCGAGTGCTGAGGTGTCGGCGACCGGATTGGACCCAACAAGCCTTGGCAACGGCAAGTCTCAAGTAAGATGTAGATCGTCGATGATGCAGACCAGCAAGGTCTGGGGAACTCACCCAGCGAGGGTAAGTGAGGGCAGGCCTGGAGCAACCAGGATGCCAAGTAAAGAAAAGATTGGCCTTCGTCAAGGGCTACTAGCCAACGGGCTAGCGACCGCGAAGGAGCCTCGTGACGCCGCACGTGGAGCTGGCTTACAGGACACTCGTGGAGTGGGGGCCAGTGATCTTCGGTGCAGGTGGTGCTGGAGGCTAGGGCTACTCGGAGCCCAAAGCACGACTTCTTGGGAGACCCAGAAGATGGTGCACTTGCAAGTGTGCTCGGTGTCCAGGGGTCACGGTCTCAAGTCACCCACGATAGCCACGGGCCTCAGCTTTGCTGGGGACTCAGGGTAGCCTCGGGGAAGTCTGAGAATCCACCTCTGGTGATGCGATGACTTCGGCGTCCGACGGGAGCTTCAGTGATGCGAACCGGACAGATGCTTCTTTGGTGCCTGCCAAGCAGGGAGTCACTCCTTGACCCCAAGGGAGATTCTTCAGTCCTCTAATCTTGTCGTAGAGCGTCGAAGGTCCAGGATTCAGTGTCAGAGTTTCGTCCAGGTATAATCTAAAGTCCTAAGGACTGGGTTCCTACCTTTATTCTAAAAATAGGGGATGGACTACTCTGTGGCCCCACCTATGGGTGGGTCAGGGCAGAGGGTGGCTACACCCCTTTCCCTTTGTCCAGTTCGCGCCAAAGCAGGGGCTGTGAGCCCCTGATCCGGTTTGAACTGGGGTATGCACAGGGACACCAAATGTGCCCCCAGTGCAGGACTTCAAAGCACCCGAAAGTGCTCCCGCCCAGCCCCAATACACATTGTCCTGTCTGGGGAGGTGGTCACACCTCCCTGGGACAGGAAACCTATTGTCCAGGCCTCCCTGCCGGAGTTTCGTCCAGCAGCAGGAGGCCAGACTCGTGTCTGTGGCAGCAGCATCCATTTTGTGATGCCAGGGCTCTGGAAAGAAGTTACCGGACTCGTCAGAGTTAACATGCCTTTCCCTCTAGAAGGGTGGAATGCTACCCCCGTCGCCAGGATTGGCGGGGGGTAGTATTCCAAGATGTTTGACACCAAACACGACATGTTTAGGTGCAGCCATTCCAAAGTTAGCATTTTACCGCGAGGATATAATGCGCTTAAGAGTATATGGTCAGGCTGCACTACAAACAGCATCAGAGATGGTCTCCGAACGCTGCAGAGGGGCCCTGCTCAGGCAGGGGCACCCTCTCACATAGGAACCATGCACTCTGCCTTTAGGATTGATAAGGCCTGCCTTAGGAGTGACTTATAGGTTTATATGTGTGTATGTATTTAGTGATATAGGTAACCTATATCACAGTAAGGGGTGCATGCACCACCTTACCCAGGCTGCAGTAGCAGACCTGTGGTGTCAGTTTGGATGGCCTTCCAGGGGTGGCATAATACATGCTGCAGCCCCTGGCAGGCCTCTGAGGTACCTATGCCCTTGGTACATAGTATACCATATACTAGGGACTTATAAGGGCACTCCAGATTCCAATCAGAGATGTGCCTAAGGCACATGGAAACCTTTTACAGAGAAAGCAGATAGACTGGGGCCCTGAATAGCAGGATCCCAGTCCAACTAAGTCATAAACCAGCAAAACACCATAAAAAAAGTGGGGGCAACCATATAGTCAGATTCCACCTTCCTACAGGGGGCTATGTTGTAAAGTCATCCTGTGCCCTGGGCACCCCCAACTTTTTGCTGACTGGAACTGGTGGTAACTGACTCTGACTGACCCTGGGCTCTGTCTAACCAGGCCCAGGGCCAGTGCCAAGCTGAAAGGAACACATTAGAATACAGTTAAGACACCCAACATACACTAGGGTACACTCTGGTATGGTGGGGTACCCCTGTAATTGGCATGACCTACCCCATAAGCACCTAGTATATACTAGGGCAGGGGATTGAAATTACCTAGAAGTCCCCTGTATCCTGGGGCATGGCAGTTTAGAGGCCAGCAGCTTTTCTGCACATGCATGGGTGCACTGCTGAAGCCAGGGGTCAGTTTAAAAGCAGCCCTGGGTGCCAGGACTGCTTTTAAAAAGCAAATTGTGCTCAAATTCGACTTTGGGATTTGGGGCACTTAAAAATGGATAACCTACAATGTTTTGGCATTTTAGGGGCCCCCAGGGTCTTCCCTAGGTATCCCAGGGGTGGGGGGTCAGTTATCTATAATGTACACCCTTATAAAATGAGTTTTTATATGCCTGGGTAAAGTGAAATTTCACATTTCACTCCCCACATTGTGTTAAAGTGCTGCCCAAATTCGACTTTGAGGCTAGGAGCACAGGGAATTGAGGATCTGCAATATTTTTACAGATTCAGAACCCCTAAAGTCTCCCCTAAGTGCACAAGGGTTGGGGGTCCTGTAGAAATTAGGGAAATACTTATAAAATATGTTTTTATAAGCCCTAGTGCTAGAAAACTGGCCCAAGTCATTTTCCCCATTGCAAACCACATGGCCCATAGGTTAACATGGTAGGAAGTTATTGATTAATAAATATTGATAGGAGAGGACTAGCCGGACCATTCAAAGACTTCCCAGAATGGTAGTAGTAAATCCAACAATATTATATTGTTGAATTTCTCCTAAAGTGTACATACAAGAAGTTATAAGACTTTCTTGTTTGTAGGTCCAAATATAGCCTTCCAGTGGTCTGCCCTGATTGGTCAGAGTTAAGGGGATTAGCCAGGCTGCGTTGAAGAGGTGATAAAGATCCCCTGGGGTTACCAACTGTCCTGGGAGGGCAGTGTGCTGGTCTATAGGAATGCCAGGCCAGGGGGTGGAGTCGTAAACCATGCTCTTCAAAGGCAGAGGGGAGGCCTGGGTTTCAGTTTCACCCTGACACTCTTGACCCAGAGTCAGGGCTAGGCTTAAAGAAGGTATGTGCAGATGGTAGGGGGAGAGGCCAGGGATATAAGCCATCCCAGGGGGTGTGTTTAGCCAGCTCTTACCGCCTTGCTGGAAAATCAGCCATTATGGATTTGGAATATTTGATGCACTCTGGGATAGAATAATGCCACACTCTGCAGGAAGGAGTCACTCAAGTGGGAGGGTACCCTACTCCTATTGGTGAAGCTTGACCTCCTGGATGACCCAGAGACTGTGGAATAAGTATCTGAGAGAGGCCCTGCCCCTCAGATCTGCTGCTTGAAACTTACTGAAGCAAGAAGTGCCCTGCTGAGAAGTTTTGCTGTGCAAAGATTTCTAAGGCCTGACCTCTGAAGACTGCACCAACTGAAACTACAGCCCTGTGGATTACCTTGCTGCAAAAGGACTAAAGAGTGGACTCCCTGCAAGCTACAGGTTAACAGAGCTCACCTGGACATCCCCACAAAGAATTCCCAGCCTGGAGTACCAGTGGATTTGTAAGGGTTTTATTCAAGTGGATTGCGGAATTGAAGTTTCACACTTTCAAGGACCCTCTTTGAGATCCCAGAACCTTGGATTGTGTGTTGGATACTTTGGGACCCGCAAGCAGAACTTCAGGAAAGAGTTCTAACTGGACCCCGCTTGCTGAAGAAGGCGGCACAACACAGTGGTGAGAATTCTTCAGAACAATTTCTAAAGGTGTGTCCCTGTCAGAGAAAACGAAATGACTAAAAGGGGCACTGTTGGTTTCTAAGCACTAGAAAGTGACTAATCTTTAAAAATTCATATCTCTGGTTCCCTACAGTGGATTTTTTTCGTTTTGGTGTCATTTAAAAGATAAATATATTACCTATTTTTATAAATTGGTGTTGGATTTTTATTTTGTGTTGTGTCTTAATTATTTACTGAAATTGTGTTTTTGAATGCTTTACATACCTGTCTTTGAAGTTAAGCCTGTCTGCTCGCAGCCACGTTACCAGGGGTTGAGCATAGGAATATTTTCTGAGACCTATGCTGAGTCCTATCATGTGTTAGTGGCCTTATTGTCAGTGGCAGATCTACATTTGCCCCTACCAATAATCCACTTTCCAACAATTGGACTGTACAAAAAATGATTCAAAATGTCAATTGTATCGTGCCTCATGTTGAATAACCATTTTTTAAGGCCTCACAGTGACCAAAATTGCAATTTTTACCTACTTTTTCTCCTACTCAGAAGCTTCTATTTTGACCGATTTCGGGCAGGAAAATGACTCTAAACACACTTATTTTAGTTCCAAAAGTGATAATTCACATGCAATAGTTATTTACAGTCAAAAGATTAAACATTAAAAAATCACCATTCCTGACCATCTGGAGAAAGTTCGACAGGTCCGGGTCATCATTTTTCATCAGAAAATAAATTTTTTGGACTGTACAAAAAATGATTCAAAATGTCATGGATCGTGCCTTATGTTGAATAGCCGCTTTTTAAAGCCTCACAGTGACCAAAATTGCCATCTTTACAGACTTTTCCTCCTACTCAAAAGCTTCTATTTTGACCAATTTCGGGCAGGAAAATGACTCTATCCACACTTATTTTAGCTCCAAAAGTTGTAGTTCACATGCAATAGTCATTTACAGTCAAAAGATGAAACATTAAAAAATCACCATTACTGACCATCTGGAGAAAGTTTGACAGGTCCAAGGTCATCGTTTTTCATCAGAAAATAGATTTTTTGGACTGTACACTCAATGATTCAAAATGTCAATTGGATCGTGCCTCATGTTGAATAACCCATTTTTAAGGCCTCACTGTTACCAAAATTGCCATTTTTACAGACCTTTCCTCCTACTCAGTAGCTTCTATTTGGACTGATTTCGGGATGGAAAATGACTCTAAACACACTTATTTTAGTTCGAAAAGTGACAATTCACATGCAATAGTTATTTATAGTCAAAAGATTAAACATTAAAAAATCACCATTACTGAACATCTGGAGAAAGTTCGACAGGTCCGGGGTCATTGTTTTTCATCAGAAAATTGATTTTTTGGACTGTAAAAAAATGATTCAAAATGTCAAATGGATCGTGCCTCATGTTGAATAACCACTTTTTAAAGCCTCACCTTGAACAAAATTGCCATCTTTACAGACTTTTCCTCCTACTCAAAAGCTTCTATTTTGACCAATTTCGGGCAGGAAAATGACTCTACCCACACTTATTTTAGTTCCAAAAGTTATAGTTCACATGCAATAGTCATTTACAGTCAAAAGATGAAACATTAAAAATCACCATTCCTGACCATCTGGAGAAAGTTCAGAAAATAGATTTTTGGGACTGTACAAAAAATGATTCAAAATGTCAATTGGATCGTGCCTCATGTTGAATAACAACTTTTTAAAGGCTCACAGTGACCAAAATTGCCATTTTTACAGACTTTTCCTCCTACTCAGAAGCTTCTATTTTGACCGATTTCGGGCAGGAAAATTACTCTAAACACACTTATTTTAGTTCCAAAAGTGATAATTCACATGCAATAGTTATTTACAGTCAAAAGATTAAACTTTGAAAAATCACCATTCCTGACCATCTGGAGAAAGTTCGACAGGTCCGGGGTCATCGTTTTTCATCAGAAAATAGATTTTTGGACTGTACACTCAATGATTCAAAATGTCAATCGGATCGTGCCTCATGTTGAATAACCAGTTTTTAAGGCCTCACTGTTACCAAAATTGCCATTTTTACAGACCTTTCCTCCTACTCAGTAGCTTCTGTTTGGACTGATTTCGGGCAGGAAAATGACTCTAAACACACTTATTTTAGTTCGAAAAGTGACAATTCACATGCAAAAGTTATTTACAGTCAAAAGATTAAACACTAAAAAATCACCATTCTTGACCATCTGGAGAAGGTTCGACAGGTGGTCATCGTTTTTCATCAGAAAATTGATTTTTTTGTCCTGTACAAAAAATGATTCAAAATGTCAATTGGATCGTGCCTTATGTTGAATAACCACTTTTTAAAGCCTCACAGTGACCAAAATTACCATTTTTACAGACTTTTCCTCCTACTCAGAAGCTTCTATTTTGACTGATTTCGGGCAGGAAAATTACTCTAAACACACTTATTTTAGTTCCAAAAGTGATAATTCACATACAATAGCTATTTACAGTCAAAATATTAAACATTGAAAAATCACCATTCCTGACCATCTGGAGAAAGTTCGACAGGTCCGGGGTCATCGTTTTTCATCAGAAAATTGATTTCTTTGTACTGTACAAAAAATGATTCAAAATGTCAATTGTATCGTGTCTCAGGTTGAATAACCACTTTTTAAAGCCTCACAGTGACCAAAATTGCCATCTTTACAGACTTTTCCTCCTACTCAGAAGCTTCTATTTTGACCGATTTCGGGCAGGAAAATTACTCTAAACACACGTATTTTAGTTCCAATAGTGATAATTCATATGCAATAGTTATTTACAATGAAGAGATTAAACATTAAAAAATCACCATTCCTGACCATCTGGAGAAAGTTTGACAGGTCCGGGGTCATTGTTTTTCATCAGAAAATTGATTTTTTTGGACTGTACAAAAAATGATTCAAAATGTCAATTGGATCGTGCCTCATGTTGAATAACCACTTTTTAAAGCCTCACAGTGACCTAAATTGCCATTTTTACAGACCTTTCATCCTACTCAGAAGCTTCTATTTTGACCGATTTCGGGCAGGAAAATTACTCTAAACACACTTATTTTAGTTCCAAAAGTGATAATTCACATACAATAGTTATTTACAGTCAAAATATTAAACATTGAAAAATCACCATTCCTGACCATCTGGAGAAAGTTCGACCGGTCCGGGGTCATCGTTTATCATCAGAAAATAGATTTTTGGACTGTACACTCAATGATTCAAAATGTCAAATGGATCGTGCCTCATGTTGAATAACCACTTTTTAAAGCCTCACAGTGACCAAAATTTCCATTTTTACAGACTTTTCCTCCTACTCACAAGCTTCTATTTTGACCAATTTCGGGCAGGAAAATGACTCTATCCACACTTATTTTAGCTCCAAAAGTTATAGTTCACATGCAATAGTCATTTACAGTCAAAAGATGAAACATTAAAAAATCACCATTACTGACCATCTGGAGAAAGTTCGTCAGGTCCGGGTCATCGTTTTTCATCAGAAAATAGATTTTTTGGACTGTACAAAAAGGATTCAAAATGTCAGTTGGATCGTGCCTCATGTTGAAAAACCACTTTTTAAAGGCTCACAGTGACCAAAATTACCATTTTTACAGACCTTTCCCCCTACTCAGAAACTTCTATTTTGACTGATTTTGGGCAGGAAAATACTCTAAACACACTTATTTTAGTTCCAAAAGTGATAATTCACATGCAATAGTTATTTACAGTCAAAAGATTAAACATTAAAAAATCACCATTCCTGACCATCTGGAGAAAGTTCGACAGGTCCGGGTCATCATTTTTCATCAGAAAATTGATTTTTTGGAGTGTACAAAAAATGATTCAAAATGTCAAATGGATCGTGCCTTATGTTGAATAGCCACTTTTTAAAGCCTCACAGTGACCAAAATTGCCATCTTTACAGACTTTTCCTCCTACTCAAAAGCTTCTATTTTGACCAATTTTGGGCAGGAAAATGACTCTATCCACACTTATTTTAGCTCCAAAAGTTATAATTCACATGCAATAGTTATTTACAGTCAAAAGATTAAACATTGAAAAATCACCATTCCTGACCATCTGGAGAAAGTTCGACAGGTCCGGGGTCATCGTTTTTCATCAGAAAATAGATTTTTTGGACTGTACACTCAATGATTCAAAATGTTAATTGGATCGTGCCTCATGTTGAAAAACCACTTTTTAAACCCTCACAGTGACCAAATTTGCCATTTTTACAGACTTTTCCTCCTACTCAGAAGCTTCTATTTTGACTGATTTCGGGCAGGAAAATTACTCTAAACACACTTATTTTAGTTCCAAAAGTGATAATTCACATGCAATAGCTATTTACAGTCAAAGGATTAAACATTGAAAAATCACCATTCCTGACCATCTGGAGAAAGTTCGACAGGTCCGGGGTCATCGTTTTTCATCAGAAAATTGATTTTTTGGACTGTACACTCAATGATTCAAAATGTCAATTGGATCGTGCCTCATGTTGAATAACCAGTTTTTAAGACCTCACTGTTACCAAAATTGCCATTTTTACAGACCTTTCCTCCTACTCAGTAGCTTCTGTTTGGACTGATTTCGGGCAGGAAAATGACTCTAAACACACTTATTTTAGTTCGAAAAGTAACAATTCACATGCAATAGTTATTTACAGTCAAAAGATTAAACATTAAAAAATCACCATTCCTGACCATCTGGAGAAAGTTCGACAGGTCCGGGGTCATCGTTTTTCCTCCGAAAATAGATTTTTTGGACTGTACAAAAAATGATTCAAAATGTCAATTGGATCGTGCCTCATGTTGAATAACCACTTTTTAAAGCCTCACTGTGACCAAAATTTCCATTTTTACAGACTTTTCCTCCTACTCAGAAGCTTCTATTTTGACCGATTTCGGGCAGGAAAATGACTCTAAACACACGTATTTTAGTTCCAATAGTGATAATTCATATGCAATAGTTATTTACAGTCAAGAGAACAAACATTGAAAAATCACCATTCCTGACCATCTGGAGAAAGTTCGACCGGTCCGGGGTCATCGTTTATCATCAGAAAATAGATTTTTTGGACTGTACACTCAATGATTCAAAATGTCAAATGGATCGTGCCTCATGTTGAATAACCACTTTTTAAAGCCTCACATTGACCAAAATTTCCATTTTTACAGACTTTTCCTCCTACTCAAAAGCTTCTATTTTGACCAATTTCGGGCAGGAAAATGACTCTATCCACACTTATTTTAGCTCCAAAAGTTATAGTTCACATGCAATAGTCATTTACAGTCAAAAGATGAAACATTAAAAAATCACCATTCCTGACCATCTGGAGAAAGTTCGACAGGTCCGAGTCATCATTTTTCATCAGAAAATTGATTTTTTGGAGTGTACAAAAAATGATTCAAAATGTCAAATGGATCGTGCCTTATGTTGAATAGCCACTTTTTAAAGCCTCACAGTGACCAAAATTGCCATCTTTACAGACTTTTCCTCCTACTCAAAAGCTTCTATTTTGACCAATTTTGGGCAGGAAAATGACTCTATACACACTTATTTTAGCTCCAAAAGTTATAGTTCACATGCAATAGTCATTTACAGTCAAAAGATGAAACATTAAAAAATCACCATTACTGACCATCTGGAGAAAGTTCGACAGGTCCGGGGTCATCGTTTTTCGTCAGAAAATAGATTTTTTGGACTGTACACTCAATGATTCAAAATGTTAATTGGATCGTGCCTCATGTTGAAAAACCACTTTTTAAAGCCTCACAGTGACCAAATTTGCCATTTTTACAGACTTTTCCTCCTACTCAGAAGCTTCTATTTTGACCGATTACAGGCAGGAAAATTACTCTAAACACACTTATTTTAGTTCCAAAAGTGATAATTCACATGCAATAGCTATTTACAGTCAAAAGATTAAACATTGAAAAATCACCATTCCTGACCATCTGGAGAAAGTTCGACAGGTCCGGGGTCATCGTTTTTCATCAGAAAATAGATTTTGGGACTGTACACTCAATGATTCAAAATGTCAATTGGATCGTGCCTCATGTTGAATAACCAGTTTTTAAGGCCTCACTGTTACCAAAATTGCCATTTTTACAGACCTTTCCTCCTACTCAGTAGCTTCTGTTTGGACTGATTTCGGGCAGGAAAATGACTCTAAACACACTTATTTTAGTTCGAAAAGTAACAATTCACATGCAATAGTTATTTACAGTCAAAAGATTAAACATTAAAAATCACCATTCCTGACCATCTGGAGAAAGTTCGACAGGTCCGGGGTCATCGTTTTTCCTCCGAAAATAGATTTTTTGGACTGTACAAAAAATGATTCAAAATGTCAATTGGATCGTGCCTCATGTTGAATAACCACTTTTTAAAGCCTCACTGTGACCAAAATTTCCATTTTTACAGACTTTTCCTCCTACTCAGAAGCTTCTATTTTGACCGATTTCGGGCAGGAAAATGACTCTAAACACATGTATTTTAGTTCCAATAGTGATAATTCATATGCAATAGTTATTTACAGTCAAGAGAACAAACATTAAAAAATCACCATTACTGACCATCTGGAGAAAGTTTGACAGGTCCGGGGTAATAGTTTTTCATCAGAAAATTGATCTTTTGGCCTGTACAAAAAATGTTTCAAAATGTCAATTGGATCGTGCTTCATGTTGAATAACCACTTTTTAAAGCCTCACAGTGACCAAAATTGCCATTTTTACAGACTTTTCTTCCTACTCAGAATCTTCTATTTTGACCGATTTCGGGCAGGAAAATTACTCTAAACACACTTATTTTAGTTCCAAAAGTGATAATTCACATACAATAGTTATTTACAGTCAAAATATTAAACATTGAAAAATCACCATTCCTGACCATCTGGAGAAAGTTCGACCGGTCCGGGGTCATCGTTTTTCATCAGAAAATAGATTTTTTGGACTGTACACTCAATGATTCAAAATGTCAAATGGATCGTGCCTCATGTTGAATGACCACTTTTTAAAGCCTCACAGTGACCAAAATTGCCATCTTTACAGACTTTTCCTCCTACTCAAAAGCTTCTATTTTGACCAATTTCGGGCAGGAAAATGACTCTATCCACACTTATTTTAGCTCCAAAAGTTATAGTTCACATGCAATAGTCATTTACAGTCAAAAGATGAAACATTAAAAAATCACCATTACTGACCATCTGGAGAAAGTTTGTCAGGTCCGGGTCATCGTTTTTCATCAGAAAATAGATTTTTTGGACTGTACAAAAAGAATTCAAAATGTCAGTTGGATCGTGCCTCATGTTGAAAAACCACTTTTAAGGCCTCACAGTGACCAAAATTACCATTTTTACAGACCTTTCCCCCTACTCAGAAGCTTCTATTTTGACTGATTTCGGGCAGGAAAATACTCTAAACACACTTATTTTAGTTCCAAAAGTGATAATTCACATGCAATAGTTATTTACAGTCAAAAGATTAAACATTAAAAAATCACCATTACTGACCATTTGGAGAAAGTTCAACAGGTTCGGGGTCATCGTTTCTCATCAGAAAATTAATTTTTTGGAGTGTACAAAAAATGATTCAAAATGTCAAATGGATCGTGCCTTATGTTGAATAGCCACTTTTTAAAGCCTCACAGTGACCAAAATTGCCATCTTTACAGACTTTTCCTCCTACTCAAAAGCTTCTATTTTGACCAATTTTGGGCAGGAAAATGACTCTATCCACACTTATTTTAGCTCCAAAAGTTATAGTTCACATGCAATAGTCATTTACAGTCAAAAGATGAAACATTAAAAATCACCATTACTGACCATCTGGAGAAAGTTCGACAGGTCAGGGGTCATCGTTTTTCATCAGAAAATAGATTTTTGGACTGTACACTCAATGATTCAAAATGTCAATTGGATCGTGCCTCATGTTGAATAACCACTTTTTAAAGCCTCACAGTGACCAAAATTACCATTTTTACAGACTTTTTCTCCTACTCAGAAGCTTCTATTTTGACCGATTTCGGGCAGGAAAATGACTCTAAACACACTTATTTTAGTTCCAAAAGTGATCATTCACATGCAATAGTTATTTACAGTCAAAAGATTAAACATTGAAAAATCACCATTCCTGACCATCTGGAGAAAGTTCGACCGGTCCGGGGTCATCGTTTTTCATCAGAAAATAGATTTTTTGGACTGTACACTCAATGATTCAAAATGTCAATTGGATCGTGCCTCATGTTGAATAACCCATTTTTAAGGCCTCACTGTTACCAAAATTGCCATTTTTACAGACCTTTCCTCCTACTCAGTAGCTTCTATTTGGACTGATTTCGGGCAGGAAAATGACTCTAAACACACTTATTTTAGTTCGAAAAGTGACAATTCACATGCAATAGTTATTTATAGTCAAAAGATTAAACATTAAAAAATCACCATTACTGAACATCTGGAGAAAGTTCGACAGGTCCGGGGTCATTGTTTTTCATCAGAAAATTGATTTTTGGACTGTAAAAAATGATTCAAAATGTCAAATGGATCGTGCCTCATGTTGAATAACCACTTTTTAAAGCCTCACCTTGAACAAAATTGCCATCTTTACAGACTTTTCCTCCTACTCAAAAGCTTCTATTTTGACCAATTTCGGGCAGGAAAATGACTCTACCCACACTTATTTTAGTTCCAAAAGTTATAGTTCACATGCACTAGTCATTTACAGTCAAAAGATGAAACATTAAAAAATCACCATTACTGACCATCTGGAGAAAGTTCGTCAGGTCCAAGTCATCGTTTTTCATCAGAAAATAGATTTTTTGGACTGTACAAAAAATGATTCAAAATGTCAATTGGATCGTGTCTCATGTTGAATAATCACTTTTTAATGCCTCACTGTGACCAAAGTTGCCATTTTTCCATACTTTTCCTCCTAATCAGAAGCTTCTATTTTGGCCGATTTCGGACAGGAAAATGACTCTAAACACACTTATTTTAGTTCCAATAGTGATAATTCATATGCAATAGTTATTTACAGTCAAGAGAACAAACATTAAAAAATCACCATTACTGACCATCTGGAGAAAGTTTGACAGGTCCGGGGTCATTGTTTTTCAGCAGAAAATTGATTTTTTGGACTCCACCAAAAATGTTTCAAAATGTCAATTGGATCGTGCCTCATGTTGAATAACCACTTTTTAAAGCCTCACAGTGACCAAAAATGCCTTTTTTACAGACTTTTCATCCTACTCAGAAGCTTCTATTTTGACCGATTTCGGGCAGGAAAATTACTCTAAACACACTTATTTTAGTTCCAAAAGTGATAATTCACATACAACAGTTATTTACAGTCAAAATATTAAACATTGAAAAATCACCATTCCTGACCATCTGGAGAAAGTTCGACCGGTCCGGGGTCATCGTTTTTCATCAGAAAATAGATTTTTGGACTGTACACTCAATGATTCAAAATGTCAAATGGATCGTGCCTCATGTTGAATAACCACTTTTTGAAGCCTCACAGTGACCAAAATTTCCTTTTTACAGACTTTTCCTCCTACTCAAAAGCTTCTATTTTGACCAATTTCGGGCAGGAAAATGACTCTATCCACACTTATTTTAGCTCCAAAAGTTATAGTTCACATGCAATAGTCATTTACAGTCAAAAGATGAAACATTAAAAAATCACCATTACTGACCATCTGGAGAAAGATCGTCAGGTCCGGGTCATCGTTTTTCATCAGAAAATAGATTTTTTGGACTGTACAAAAAGGATTCAAAATGTCAGTTGGATCGTGCCTCATGTTGAAAAACCACTTTTTAAAGCCTCACAGTGACCAAAATTACCATTTTTACAGACCTTTCCCCCTACTCAGAAGCTTCTATTTTGACTGATTTCGGGCAGGACAATACTCTAAACACACTTATTTTAGTTCCAAAAGTGATAATTCACATGCAATAGTTATTTACAGTCAAAAGATTAAACATTAAAAAATCACCATTACTGACCATCTGGAGAAAGTTCAACAGGTCCGGGGTCATCATTTTTCATCAGAAAATTAATTTTTTGGAGTGTACAAAAAATGATTCAAAATGTCAATTGGATCGTGCCTTATGTTGAATAGCCACTTTTTAAAGCCTCACAGTGACCAAAATTGCCATCTTTACAGACTTTTCCTCCTACTCAAAAGCTTCTATTTTGACCAATTTCGGGCAGGAAAATGACTCTATCCACAGTTATTTTAGCTCCAAAAGTTATAGTTCACATGCAATAGTCATTTACAGTCAAAAGATGAAACATTAAAAAATCACCATTACTGACCATCTGGAGAAAGTTCGACAGGTCCGGGGTCATCGTTTTTCATCAGAAAATAGATTTTTTGGACTGTACACTCAATGATTCAAAATGTCAATCGGATCGTGCCTCATGTTGAATAACCAGTTTTTAAGGCCTCACTGTTACCAAAATTGCCATTTTTACAGAACTTTCCTCCTACTCAGTAGCTTCTGTTTGGACTGATTTCGGGCAGGAAAATGACTCTAAACACACTTATTTTAGTTCGAAAAGTGACAATTCACATGCAATAGTTATTTATAGTCAAAAGATTAAACATTAAAAAATCACCATTACTGAACATCTGGAGAAAGTTCGACAGGTCCGGGGTCATTGTTTTTCATCAGAAAATTGATTTTTGGACTGTAAAAAAATGATTCAAAATGTCAAATGGATCGTGCCTCATGTTGAATAACCACTTTTTAAAGCCTCACCTTGAACAAAATTGCCATCTTTACAGACTTTTCCTCCTACTCAAAAGCTTCTATTTTGACCAATTTCGGGCAGGAAAATGACTCTACCCACACTTATTTTAGTTCCAAAAGTTATAGTTCACATGCAATAGTCATTTACAGTCAAAAGATGAAACATTAAAAATCACCATTCCGGACCATCTGGAGAAAGTTCAGAAAATAGATTTTTGGGACTGTACAAAAAATGATTCAAAATGTCAATTGGATCGTGCCTCATGTTGAATAACAACTTTTTAAGGCCTCACAGTGACCAAAATTGCCATTTTTACAGACTTTTCCTCCTACTCAGAAGCTTCTATTATGACCGATTTCGGGCAGGAAAATTACTCTAAACACACTTATTTTAGTTCCAAAAGTGATAATTCACATGCAATAGTTATTTACAGTCAAAAGATTCAACTTTGAAAAATCACCATTCCTGACCATCTGGAGAAAGTTCGACAGGTCCGGGGTCATCGTTTTTCATCAGAAAATAGATTTTTTGGACTGTACACTCAATGATTCAAAATGTCAATCGGATCGTGCCTCATGTTGAATAACCAGTTTTTAAGGCCTCACTGTTACCAAAATTGCCATTTTTACAGAGCTTTCCTCCTACTCAGTAGCTTCTGTTTGGACTGATTTCGGGCAGGAAAATGACTCTAAACACACTTATTTTAGTTCGAAAAGTGACAATTCACATGCAATAGTTATTTATAGTCAAAAGATTAAACATTAAAAAATCACCATTACTGAACATCTGGAGAAAGTTCGACAGGTCATTGTTTTTCATCAGAAAATTGATTTTTTGGACTGTAAAAAAATGATTCAAAATGTCAAATGGATCGTGCCTCATGTTGAATAACCACTTTTTAAAGCCTCACCTTGAACAAAATTGCCATCTTTACAGACTTTTCCTCCTACTCAAAAGCTACTATTTTGACCAATTTCGGGCAGGAAAATGACTCTACCCACACTTATTTTAGTTCCAAAAGTTATAGTTCACATGCACTAGTCATTTACAGTCAAAAGATGAAACATTAAAAATCACCATTCCTGACCATCTGGAGAAAGTTCAGAAAATAGATTTTTGGGACTGTACAAAAAATGATTCAAAATGTCAATTGGATCGTGCCTCATGTTGAATAACCACTTTTTAAAGCCTCACAGTGACCAAAATTGCCATTTTTACAGACTTTTCCTCTTACTCAGAAGCTTCTATTTTGACCGATTTCGGGCAGGAAAATTACTCTAAACACACTTATTTTAGTTCCAAAAGTGATAATTCACATGCAATAGTTATTTACAGTCAAAAGATTAAACATTAAAAAATCACCATTCCTGACCATCTGGAGAAAGTTCGACAGGTCCGGGGTCATCGTTTTTCATCAGAAAATAGATTTTTTGGACTGAACACTCAATGATTCAAAATGTCAATCGGATCGTGCCTCATGTTAAATAACCAGTTTTTAAGGCCTCACTGTTACCAAAATTGCCATTTTTACAGACCTTTCCTCCTACTCAGTAGCTTCTGTTTGGACTGATTTCGGGCAGGAAAATTACTCTAAACACACTTATTTTAGTTCGAAAAGTGACAATTCACATGCAATAGTTATTTACAGTCAAAAGATTAAACATTAAAAAATCACCATTCCTGACCAACTGGAGAAAGTTCGACAGGTCCGGGTCATCATTTTTCATCAGAAAATTGATTTTTTTGGACTGTACAAAAAATGATTCAAAATGTCAATTGGATCGTGCCTCATGTTGAATAACCACTTTTTAAAGCCTCACAGTGACCAAAATTGCCATTTTTACAGACCTTTCATCCTACTCAGAAGCTTCTATTTTGACCGAATTCGGGCAGGAAAATTACTCTAAACACACTTATTTTAGTTCCAAAAGTGACAATTCATATGCAATAGTTATTTACAATGAAGAGAATAAACATTAAAAAATCACCATTACTGACCATCTGGAGAAAGTTTGACAGGTCCGGGGTCATTGTTTTTCATCAGAAAATTGATTTTTTTGGACTGTACAAAAAATTATTCAAAATGTCAATTGGATCGTGCCTCATGTTGAATAACCACTTTTTAAACCCTCACAGTGACCAAAATTTCCATTTTTACAGACTTTTCCTCCTACTCAGAAGCTTCTATTTTGACTAATTTCGGGCAGGAAAATGACTCTATCCACACTTATTTTAGCTCCAAAAGTTATAGTTCACATGCAATAGTCATTTACAGTCAAAAGATGAAACATTAAAAAATCACCATTACTGACCATCTGGAGAAAGTTCGTCAGGTCCGGGTCATCGTTTTTCATCAGAAAATAGATTTTTTGGACTGTACAAAAAGGATTCAAAATGTCAGTTGGATCGTGCCTCGTGTTGAAAAACCACTTTTTAAAGCCTCACAGTGACCAAAATTACCATTTTTACAGACCTTTCCCCCTACTCAGAAGCTTCTTTTTGACTGATTTCGGGTAGGAAAATACTCTAAACACACTTATTTTAGTTCCAAAAGTGATAATTCACATGCAATAGTTATTTACAGTCAAAAGATTAAACATTAAAAAATCACCATTCCTGACCATCTGGAGAAAGTTCGACAGGTCCGGGTCATCATTTTTCATCAGAAAATTGATTTTTTGGAGTGTACAAAAAATGATTCAAAATGTCAAATGGATCGTGCCTTATGTTGAATAGCCACTTTTTAAAGCCTCACAGTGACCAAAATTGCCATCTTTACAGACTTTTCCTCCTACTCAAAAGCTTCTATTTTGACCAATTTTGGGCAGGAAAATGATTCTATCCACACTTATTTTAGCTCCAAAAGTTATAGTTCACATGCAATAGTCATTTACAGTCAAAAGATGAAACATTAAAAAATCACCATTACTGACCATCTGGAGAAAGTTCGACAGGTCCGGGGTCATCGTTTTTCATCAGAAAATAGATTTTTCGGACTGTACACTCAATGATTCAAAATGTCAAATGGATCGTGCCTCATGTTGAATAACCACTTTTTAAAGCCTCACAGTGACCAAAATTACCATTTTTACAGACTTTTTCTCCTACTCAGAAGCTTCTATTTTGACCGATTTCGTGCAGGAAAATACTCTAAACACACTTATTTTAGTTCCAAAAGTGATAATTCACATGCAATAGTTATTTACAGTCAAAAGATTAAACATTGAAAAATCACCATTCCTGACCATCTGGAGAAAGTTCGACAGGTCCGGGGTCATCGTTTTTCATCAGAAAATAGATTTTTGGACTGTACACTCAATGATTCAAAATGTCAATTGGTTCGTGCCTCATGTTGAAAAACCACTTTTTAAAGCCTCACAGTAACCAAATTTGCCATTTTTACAGACTTTTCCTCCTACTCAGAAGCTTCTATTTTGACCGATTTCGGGCAGGAAAATTACTCTAAACACACTTATTTTAGTTCCAAAAGTGATAATTCACATGCAATAGCTATTTACAGTCAAAAGATTAAACATGAAAAAATCACCATTCCTGACCATCTCGAGAAAGTTCGACAGGTCCGGGGTCATTGTTTTTCATCAGAAAATAGATTTTTGGACTGTACACTCAATGATTCAAAATGTCAATTGGATCGTGCCTCATGTTGGATAACCAGTTTTTAAAGCCTCACAGTGACCAAAATTGCCATTTTTACAGACTTTTCCTCCTACTCAGAAGCTTCTATTTTGACCGATTGCGGGCAGGAAAATTACTCTAAACACACTTATTTTAGTTCCAAAAGTGATAATTCACATGCAATAGCTATTTACAGTCAAAAGATTAAACATTAAAAAATCACCATTCCTGACCATCTGGAGAAAGTTCAGAAAATAGATTTTTGGGACTGTACAAAAAATGATTCAAAATGTCAATTGGATCGTGCCTCATGTTGAATAACAACTTTTTAAAGGCTCACAGTGACCAAAATTGCCATTTTTACAGACTTTTCCTCCTACTCAGTAGCTTCTGTTTGGATGATTTCGGGCAGGGAAATGACTCTGAAACACACTTATTTTAGTTCGAAAAGTAACAATTCACATGCAATAGTTATTTACAGTCAAAAGATTAAACATTAAAAAATCACCATTCCTGACCATCTGGAGAAAGTTCGACAGGTCCGGGGTCATCGTTTTTCCTCCGAAAATAGATTTTTTGGACTGTACAAAAAATGATTCAAAATGTCAATTGGATCGTGCCTCATGTTGAATAACCACTTTTTAAAGCCTCACTGTGACCAAAATTTCCATTTTTACAGACTTTTCCTCCTACTCAGAAGCTTCTATTTTGACCGATTTCGGGCAGGAAAATGACTCTAAACACACGTATTTTAGTTCCAATAGTGATAATTCATATGCAATAGTTATTTACAGTCAAGAGAACAAACATTAAAAAATCACCATTACTGACCATCTGGAGAAAGTTTGACAGGTCCGGGGTCATTGTTTTTCATCAGAAAATTGATTTTTGGACTGTACAAAAAATGATTCAAAATGTCAATTGGATCGTGCCTCATGTTGAATAACCACTTTTTAAAGCCTCACAGTGACCAAAATTGCCATTTTTACAGACCTTTCATCCTACTCAGAAGCTTCTATTTTGACCGATTTCGGGCAGGAAAATTACTCTAAACACACTTATTTTAGTTCCAAAAGTGATAATTCACATACAATAGTTATTTACAGTCAAAATATTAAACATTGAAAAATCACCATTCCTGACCATCTGGAGAAAGTTCGACCGGTCCGGGGTCATCGTTTTTCATCAGAAAATAGATTTTTTGGACTGTACACTCAATGATTCAAAATGTCAAATGGATCGTGCCTCATGTTGAATAACCACTTTTTAAAGCCTCACAGTGACCAAAATTTCCATTTTTACAGACTTTTCCTCCTACTCAAAAGCTTCTATTTTGACCAATTTCGGGCAGGAAAATGACTCTATCCACACTTATTTTAGCTCCAAAAGTTATAGTTCACATGCAATAGTCATTTACAGTCAAAAGATGAAACATTAAAAAATCACCATTACTGACCATCTGGAGAAAGTTCGTCAGGTCCGGGTCATCGTTTTTCATCAGAAAATAGATTTTTGGACTGTACAAAAAGGATTCAAAATGTCAGTTGGATCGTGCCTCATGTTGAAAAACCACTTTTTAAAGCCTCACAGTGACCAAAATTACCATTTTTACAGACCTTTCCCCCTACTCAGAAGCTTCTATTTTGACTGATTTCGGGCAGGAAAATACTCTAAACACACTTATTTTAGTTCCAAAAGTGATAATTCACATGCAATAGTTTTTTACAGTCAAAACATTAAACATTAAAAAATCACCATTCCTGACCATCTGGAGAAAGTTCGACAGGTCCGGGTCATCATTTTTCATCAGAAAATTGATTTTTTGGAGTGTATAAAAAATGATTCAAAATGTCAAATGGATCGTGCCTTATGTTGAATAGCCACTTTTTAAAGCCTCACAGTGACCAAAATTGCCATCTTTACAGACTTTTCCTCCTACTCAAAAGCTTCTATTTTGACCAATTTTGGGCAGGAAAATGACTCTATCCACACTTATTTTAGCTCCAAAAGTTATAGTTCACATGCAATAGTCATTTACAGTCAAAAGATGAAACATTAAAAAATCACCATTACTGACCATCTGGAGAAAGTTCGACAGGTCCGGGGTCATCGTTTTTCATCAGAAAATAGATTTTTGGACTGTACACTCAATGATTCAAAATGTCAAATGGATCGTGCCTCATGTTGAATAACCACTTTTTAAGGCCTCACAGTGACCAAAATTACCATTTTTAGACTTTTTCTCCTACTCAGAAGCTTCTATTTTGACCGATTTCGGGCAGGAAAATACTCTAAACACACTTATTTTAGTTCCAAAAGTGATAATTCACATGCAATAGCTATTTACAGTCAAAAGATTAAACATTGAAAAATCACCATTACTGACCATCTGGAGAAAGTTCGACAGGTCCGGGGTCATCGTTTTTCATCAGAAAATAGATTTTTTTGGACTGTACACTCAATGATTCAAAATGTCAATTGGATCGTGCCTCATGTTGAATAACCCGTTTTTAAGACCTCCCTGTTACCAAAATTGCCATTTTTACAGATTTTTCCTCCTGCTCAGTAGCTTCTATTTGGACTGATTTCGGGCAGGAAAATGACTCTAAACACACTTATTTTAGTTCGAAAAGTGACAATTCACAGGCAATAGTTATTTATAGTCAAAAGATTAAACATTAAAAAATCACCATTACTGACCATCTGGAGGAAGTTTGACAGGTCCGGGGTGATCGTTTTTCATCAGGAATTAGATTTTTGGACTGTACAAAAAATGATTCAAAATGTCAATTGGATCGTGCCTCATGTTGAATAACCACTTTTTAAAGCCTCACAGTGACCAAAATTGCCATTTTTACAGACCTTTCATCCTACTCAGAAGCTTCTATTTTGACCGATTTCGGGCAGGAAAATTACTCTAAACACACTTATTTTAGTTCCAAAAGTGATAATTCACATACAATAGTTATTTACAGTCAAAATATTAAACATTGAAAAATCACCATTCCTGACCATCTGGAGAAAGTTCGACCGGTCCGGGGTCATCGTTTTTCATCAGAAAATAGATTTTTTGGACTGTACACTCAATGTTTCAAAATGTCAAATGGATCGTGCCTCATGTTGAATAACCACTTTTTAAAGCCTCACAGTGACCAAAATTTCCATTTTTACAGACTTTTCCTCCTACTCAAAAGCTTCTATTTTGACCAATTTCGGGCAGGAAAATGACTCTATCCACAGTTATTTTAGCTCCAAAAGTTATAGTTCACATGCAATAGTCATTTACAGTCAAAAGATGAAACATTAAAAAATCACCATTACTGACCATCTGGAGAAAGTTCGACAGGTCCGGGGTCATCGTTTTTCATCAGAAAATAGATTTTTTGGACTGTACACTCAATGATTCAAAATGTCAATCGGATCGTGCCTCATGTTGAATAACCAGTTTTTAAGGCCTCACTGTTACCAAAATTGCCATTTTTACAGAGCTTTCCTCCTACTCAGTAGCTTCTGTTTGGACTGATTTCGGGCAGGAAAAGGACTCTAAACACACTTATTTTAGTTCAAAAAGTGACAATTCACATGCAATAGTTATTTATAGTCAAAAGATTAAACATTAAAAAATCACCATTACTGAACATCTGGAGAAAGTTCGACAGGTCCGGGGTCATTGTTTTTCATCAGAAAATTGATTTTTGGACTGTAAAAAAATGATTCAAAATGTCAAATGGATCGTGCCTCATGTTGAATAACCACTTTTTAAAGCCTCACCTTGAACAAAATTGCCATCTTTACAGACTTTTCCTCCTACTCAAAAGCTTCTATTTTGACCAATTTCGGGCAGGAAAATGACTCTACCCACACTTATTTTAGTTCCAAAAGTTATAGTTCACATGCAATAGTCATTTACAGTCAAAAGATGAAACATTAAAAATCACCATTCCGGACCATCTGGAGAAAGTTCAGAAAATAGATTTTTGGGACTGTACAAAAAATTATTCAAAATGTCAATTGGATCGTGCCTCATGTTGAATAACCACTTTTTAAAGCCTCACAGTGACCAAAATTTCCATTTTTACAGACTTTTCCTCCTACTCAAAAGCTTCTATTTTGACTAATTTCGGGCAGGAAAATGACTCTATCCACACTTATTTTAGCTCCAAAAGTTATAGTTCACATGCAATAGTCATTTACAGTCAAAAGATGAAACATTAAAAAATCACCATTACTGACCATCTGGAGAAAGTTCGTCAGGTCCGGGTCATCGTTTTTCATCAGAAAATAGATTTTTTGGACTGTACAAAAAGGATTCAAAATGTCAGTTGGATCGTGCCTCGTGTTGAAAAACCACTTTTTAAAGCCTCACAGTGACCAAAATTACCATTTTTACAGACCTTTCCCCCTACTCAGAAGCTTCTTTTTTGACTGATTTCGGGCAGGAAAATACTCTAAACACACTTATTTTAGTTCCAAAAGTGATAATTCACATGCAATAGTTATTTACAGTCAAAAGATTAAACATTAAAAAATCACCATTCCTGACCATCTGGAGAAAGTTCGACAGGTCCGGGTCATCATTTTTCATCAGAAAATTGATTTTTTGGAGTGTACAAAAAATGATTCAAAATGTCAAATGGATCGTGCCTTATGTTGAATAGCCACTTTTTAAAGCCTCACAGTGACCAAAATTGCCATCTTTACAGACTTTTCCTCCTACTCAAAAGCTTCTATTTTGACCAATTTTGGGCAGGAAAATGATTCTATCCACACTTATTTTAGCTCCAAAAGTTATAGTTCACATGCAATAGTCATTTACAGTCAAAAGATGAAACATTAAAAAATCACCATTACTGACCATCTGGAGAAAGTTCGACAGGTCCGGGGTCATCGTTTTTCATCAGAAAATAGATTTTTCGGACTGTACACTCAATGATTCAAAATGTCAAATGGATCGTGCCTCATGTTGAATAACCACTTTTTAAAGTCTCACAGTGACCAAAATTACCATTTTTACAGACTTTTTCTCCTACTCAGAAGCTTCTATTTTGACCGATTTCGGGCAGGAAAATGACTCTAAACACACTTATTTTAGTTCCAAAAGTGATAATTCACATGCAATAGTTATTTACAGTCAAAAGATTAAACATTGAAAAATCACCATTCCTGACCATCTGGAGAAAGTTCGACAGGTCCGGGGTCATCGTTTTTCATCAGAAAATAGATTTTTGGACTGTACACTCAATGATTCAAAATGTCAATTGGTTCGTGCCTCATGTTGAAAAACCACTTTTTAAAGCCTCACAGTAACCAAATTTGCCATTTTTACAGACTTTTCCTCCTACTCAGAAGCTTCTATTTTGACCGATTTCGGGCAGGAAAATTACTCTAAACACACTTATTTTAGTTCCAAAAGTGATAATTCACATGCAATAGCTATTTACAGTCAAAAGATTAAACATTAAAAAATCACCATTCCTGACCATCTGGAGAAAGTTCGACAGGTCCGGGGTCATCGTTTTTCATCAGAAAATAGATTTTTTGGACTGTACAAAAATGATTCAAAATGTCAATTGGATCGTGCCTCATGTTGGATAACCAGTTTTTAAAGCCTCACAGTGACCAAAATTGCCATTTTTACAGACTTTTCCTCCTACTCAGAAGCTTCTATTTTGACCGATTGCGGGCAGGAAAATTACTCTAAACACACTTATTTTAGTTCCAAAAGTGATAATTCACATGCAATAGCTATTTACAGTCAAAAGATTAAACATTAAAAAATCACCATTCCTGACCATCTGGAGAAAGTTCAGAAAATAGATTTTTGGGACTGTACAAAAAATGATTCAAAATGTCAATTGGATCGTGCCTCATGTTGAATAACAACTTTTTAAAGGCTCACAGTGACCAAAATTGCCATTTTTACAGACTTTTCCTCCTACTCAGTAGCTTCTGTTTGGATGATTTCGGGCAGGGAAATGACTCTGAAACACACTTATTTTAGTTCGAAAAGTAACAATTCACATGCAATAGTTATTTACAGTCAAAAGATTAAACATTAAAAAATCACCATTCCTGACCATCTGGAGAAAGTTCGACAGGTCCGGGGTCATTGTTTTTCATCAGAAAATTGATTTTTTGGACTGTACAAAAAATGATTCAAAATGTCAATTGGATCGTTCCTCATGTTGAATAACCACTTTTTAAAGCCTCACTGTGACCAAAATTGCCATTTTTACAGACTTTTCCTCCTACTCAGAAGCTTCTATTTTGACCGATTTCGGGCAGGAAAATGACTCTAAACACACGTATTTTAGTTCCAATAGTGATAATTCATATGCAATAGTTATTTACAGTCAAGAGAACAAACATTAAAAAATCACCATTACTGACCATCTGGAGAAAGTTTGACAGGTCCGGGGTCATTGTTTTTCATCAGAAAATTGATTTTTGGACTGTACAAAAAATGATTCAAAATGTCAATTGGATCGTGCCTCATGTTGAATAACCACTTTTTAAAGCCTCACAGTGACCAAAATTGCCATTTTTACAGACCTTTCATCCTACTCAGAAGCTTCTATTTTGACCGATTTCGGGCAGGAAAATTACTCTAAACACACTTATTTTAGTTCCAAAAGTGATAATTCACATACAATAGTTATTTACAGTCAAAATATTAAACATTGAAAAATCACCATTCCTGACCATCTGGAGAAAGTTCGACCGGTCCGGGGTCATCGTTTTTCATCAGAAAATAGATTTTTTGGACTGTACACTCAATGATTCAAAATGTCAAATGGATCGTGCCTCATGTTGAATAACCACTTTTTAAAGCCTCACAGTGACCAACATTGCCATTTTTACAGACTTTTCCTCCTACTCAAAAGCTTCTATTTTGACCAATTTCGGGCAGGAAAATGACTCTATCCACACTTATTTTAGCTCCAAAAGTTATAGTTCACATGCAATAGTCATTTACAGTCAAAAGATGAAACATTAAAAAATCACCATTACTGACCATCTGGAGAAAGTTCGTCAGGTCCGGGTCATCGTTTTCATCAGAAAATAGATTTTTTGGACTGTACAAAAAGGATTCAAAATGTCAGTTGGATCGTGCCTCATGTTGAAAAACCACTTTTTAAAGCCTCACAGTGACCAAAATTACCATTTTTACAGACCTTTCCCCCTACTCAGAAGCTTCTATTTTGACTGATTTCGGGCAGGAAAATACTCTAAACACACTTATTTTAGTTCCAAAAGTGATAATTCACATGCAATAGTTTTTTACAGTCAAAACATTAAACATTAAAAAATCACCATTCCTGACCATCTGGAGAAAGTTCGACAGGTCCGGGTCATCATTTTTCATCAGAAAATTGATTTTTTGGAGTGTATAAAAAATGATTCAAAATGTCAAATGGATCGTGCCTTATGTTGAATAGCCACTTTTTAAAGCCTCACAGTGACCAAAATTGCCATCTTTACAGACTTTTCCTCCTACTCAAAAGCTTCTATTTTGACCAATTTTGGGCAGGAAAATGACTCTATCCACACTTATTTTAGCTCCAAAAGTTATAGTTCACATGCAATAGTCATTTACAGTCAAAAGATGAAACATTAAAAAATCACCATTACTGACCATCTGGAGAAAGTTCGACAGGTCCGGGGTCATCGTTTTTCATCAGAAAATAGATTTTTGGACTGTACACTCAATGATTCAAAATGTCAAATGGATCGTGCCTCATGTTGAATAACCACTTTTTAAGGCCTCACAGTGACCAAAATTACCATTTTTAGACTTTTTCTCCTACTCAGAAGCTTCTATTTTGACCGATTTCGGGCAGGAAAATACTCTAAACACACTTATTTTAGTTCCAAAAGTGATAATTCACATGCAATAGCTATTTACAGTCAAAAGATTAAACATTAAAAAATCACCATTACTGACCATCTGGAGAAAGTTCGACAGCTCCGGGGTCATCGTTTTTCATCAGAAAATAGATTTTTTTGGACTGTACACTCAATGATTCAAAATGTCAATTGGATCGTGCCTCATGTTGAATAACCCGTTTTTAAGGCCTCACTGTTACCAAAATTGCCATTTTTACAGATTTTTCCTCCTGCTCAGTAGCTTCTATTTGGACTGATTTCGGGCAGGAAAATGACTCTAAACACACTTATTTTAGTTCGAAAAGTGACAATTCACAGGCAATAGTTATTTATAGTCAAAAGATTAAACATTAAAAAATCACCATTACTGACCATCTGGAGGAAGTTTGACAGGTCCGGGGTGATCGTTTTTCATCAGAAAATAGATTTTTTGGACTGTACAAAAAATGATTCAAAATGTCAATTGGATCGTGCCTCATGTTGAAAAACCACTTTTTAAAGCCTCACAGTGACCAAATTTGCCATTTTTACAGACTTTTCCTCCTACTCAGAAGCTTCTATTTTGACCGATTTCGGGCAGGAAAATTACTCTAAACACACTTATTTTAGTTCCAAACGTGATAATTCACATGCAATAGCTATTTACAGTCAAAAGATTAAACATTGAAAAATCACCATTCCTGACCATCTGGAGAAAGTTCGACAGGTCCGGGGTCATCGTTTTTCATCAGAAAATAGATTTTTGGACTGTACACTCAATGATTCAAAATGTCAATTGGATCGTGCCTCATGTTGAATAACCAGTTTTTAAGGCCTCACTGTTACCAAAATTGCCATTTTTACAGACCTTTCCTCCTACTCAGTAGCTTCTATTTGGACTGATTTCGGGCAGGAAAATGACTCTAAACACACTTATTTTAGTTCGAAAAGTGACAATTCACATACAATAGTTATTTACAATGAAGAGAATAAACATTAAAAAATCACCATTACTGACCATCTGGAGAAAGTTTGACAGGTACGTGGTCATCGTTTTTCATCAGAAAATTGATTTTTTAGACTGTACAAAAAATGATTCAAAATGTCAATTGGATCGTGCCTCATGTTGAATAACCACTTTTTAAAGCCTCACTGTGACCAAAATTTCCATTTTTACAGACTTTTCCTCCTACTTAGAAGCTTCTATTTTGACCGATTTCGGGCAGGAAAATGACTCTAAACACACGTATTTTAGTTCCAATAGTGATAATTCATATGCAATAGTTATTTACAGTCAAGAGAACAAACATTAAAAAATCACCATTACTGACCATCTGGAGAAAGTTTGACAGGTCCGGGGTCATTGTTTTTCATCAGAAAATTGATTTTTGGACTGTACAAAAAATGATTCAAAATGTCAATTGGATCGTGCCTCATGTTGAATAACCACTTTTTAAAGCCTCACAGTGACCAAAATTGCCATTTTTACAGACCTTTCATCCTACTCAGAAGCTTCTATTTTGACCGATTTCGGGCAGGAAAATTACTCTAAACACACTTATTTTAGTTCCAAAAGTGATAATTCACATACAATAGTTATTTACAGTCAAAATATTAAACATTGAAAAATCACCATTCCTGACCATCTGGAGAAAGTTCGACCGGTCCGGGGTCATCGTTTTTCATCAGAAAATAGATTTTTTGGACTGTACACTCAATGATTCAAAATGTCAAATGGATCGTGCCTCATGTTGAATAACCACTTTTTAAAGCCTCGCAGTGACCAAAATTTCCATTTTTACAGACTTTTCCTCCTACTCAAAAGCTTCTATTTTGACCAATTTCGGGCAGGAAAATGACTCTATCCACACTTATTTTAGCTCCAAAAGTTATAGTTCACATGCAATAGTCATTTACAGGCAAAAGATGAAACATTAAAAAATCACCATTACTGACCATCTGGAGAAAGTTCGACAGGTCCGGGGTCATCGTTTTTCATCAGAAAATAGATTTTTTGGACTGTACACTCAATGATTTAAAATGTCAATTGGATCGTGCCTCATGTTGAATAACCCGTTTTTAAGGCCTCACTGTTACCAAAATTGCCATTTTTACAGACCTTTCCTCCTGCTCAGTAGCTTCTATTTGGACTGATTTCGGGCAGGAAAATGACTCTAAACACACTTATTTTAGTTCGAAAAGTGACAATTCACATACAATAGTTATTTATAGTCAAAAGATTAAACATTAAAAAATCACCATTACTGACCATCTGGAGGAAGTTTGACAGGTCCGGGGTCATCGTTTTTCATCAGAAAATAGATTTTTTGGACTGTACAAAAAATGATTCAAAATGTCAATTGGATCGTGCCTCATGTTGAAAAACCACTTTTTAAAGCCTCACAGTGACCAAAATTACCATTTTTACAGACCTTTCCCCCTACTCAGAAGCTTCTATTTTGACTGATTTCGGGCAGGAAAATACTCTAAACACACTTATTTTAGTTCCAAAAGTGATAATTCACATGCAATAGTTTTTTACAGTCAAAACATTAAACATTAAAAAATCACCATTCCTGACCATCTGGAGAAAGTTCGACAGGTCCGGGTCATCATTTTTCATCAGAAAATTGATTTTTGGAGTGTATAAAAAATGATTCAAAATGTCAAATGGATCGTGCCTTATGTTGAATAGCCACTTTTTAAAGCCTCACAGTGACCAAAATTGCCATCTTTACAGACTTTTCCTCCTACTCAAAAGCTTCTATTTTGACCAATTTTGGGCAGGAAAATGACTCTATCCACACTTAATTTAGCTCCAAAAGTTATAGTTCACATGCAATAGTCATTTACAGTCAAAAGATGAAACATTAAAAAATCACCATTACTGACCATCTGGAGAAAGTTCGATAGGTCCGGGGTCATCGTTTTTCATCAGAAAATAGATTTTTGGACTGTACACTCAATGATTCAAAATGTCAATTGGATCATGCCTCATGTTGAATAACCCGTTTTTAAAGCCTCACTGTGACCAAAATTACCATTTTTAGACTTTTTCTCCTACTCAGAAGCTTCTATTTTGACCGATTTCGGGCAGGAAAATACTCTAAACACACTTATTTTAGTTCCAAAAGTGATAATTCACATGCAATAGCTATTTACAGTCAAAAGATTAAATATTGAAAAATCACCATTACTGACCATCTGGAGAAAGTTCGACAGGTCCGGGGTCATCGTTTTTCATCAGAAAATTGATTTTTGGACTGTACACTCAATGATTCAAAATGTCAATTGGATCGTGCCTCATGTTGAATAACCCGTTTTTAAGGCCTCACTGTTACCAAAATTGCCATTTTTACAGATTTTTCCTCCTGCTCAGTAGCTTCTATTTGGACTGATTTCGGGCAGGAAAATGACTCTAAACACACTTATTTTAGTTCGAAAAGTGACAATTCACAGGCAATAGTTATTTATAGTCAAAAGATTAAACATTAAAAAATGACCATTACTGACCATCTGGAGGAAGTTTGACAGGTCCGGGGTGATCGTTTTTCATCAGAAAATAGATTTTTTGGACTGTACAAAAAATGATTCAAAATGTCAATTGGATCGTGCCTCATGTTGAAAAACCACTTTTTAAAGCCTCACAGTGACCAAATTTGCCATTTTTACAGACTTTTCCTCCTACTCAGAAGCTTCTATTTTGACCGATTTCGGGCAGGAAAATTACTCTAAACACACTTATTTTAGTTCCAAACGTGATAATTCACATGCAATAGCTATTTACAGTCAAAAGATTAAACATTCAAAAATCACCATTCCTGACCATCTGGAGAAAGTTCGACAGGTCCGGGGTCATCGTTTTTCATCAGAAAATTTATTTTTTGGACTGTACACTCAATGATTCAAAATGTCAATTGGATCGTGCCTCATGTTGAATAACCAGTTTTTAAGGCCTCACTGTTACCAAAATTGCCATTTTTACAGACCTTTCCTCCTACTCAGTAGCTTCTATTTGGACTGATTTCGGGCAGGAAAATGACTCTAAACACACTTATTTTAGTTCGAAAAGTGACAATTCACATACAATAGTTATTTACAATGAAGAGAATAAACATTAAAAAATCACCATTACTGACCATCTGGAGAAAGTTTGACAGGTACGTGGTCATCGTTTTCATCAGAAAATTGATTTTTTAGACTGTACAAAAAATGATTCAAAATGTCAATTGGATCGTGCCTCATGTTGAATAACCACTTTTTAAAGCCTCACTGTGACCAAAATTTCCATTTTTACAGACTTTTCCTCCTACTTAGAAGCTTCTATTTTGACCGATTTCGGGCAGGAAAATGACTCTAAACACACGTATTTTAGTTCCAATAGTGATAATTCATATGCAATAGTTATTTACAGTCAAGAGAACAAACATTAAAAAATCACCATTACTGGCCATCTGGAGAAAGTTTGACAGGTCCAAGGTCATTGTTTTTCATCAGAAAATTGATTTTTTGGACTGTACAAAAAATGATTCAAAATGTCAATTGGATCGTGCCTCATGTTGAATAACCACTTTTTAAAGCCTCACAGTGACCAAAATTGCAATTTTTACAGACTTTTCCTCCTACTCAGTAGCTTCTATTTGGATGATTTCGGGCAGGGAAATGACTCTGAAACACACTTATTTTAGTTCCAAAAGTGATAATTCACATACAATAGTTATTTACAGTCAAAATATTAAACATTGAAAAATCACCATTCCTGACCATCTGGAGAAAGTTCGACCGGTCCGGGGTCATCGTTTTTCATCAGAAAATAGATTTTTTGGACTGTACACTCAATGATTCAAAATGTCAAATGGATCGTGCCTCATGTTGAATAACCACTTTTTAAAGCCTCGTAGTGACCAAAATTTCCATTTTTACAGACTTTTCCTCCTACTCAAAAGCTTCTATTTTGACCAATTTCGGGCAGGAAAATGACTCTATCCACACTTATTTTAGCTCCAAAAGTTATAGTTCACATGCAATAGCCATTTACAGGCAAAAGATGAAACATTAAAAAATCACCATTACTGACCATCTGGAGAAAGTTCGACAGGTCCGGGGTCATCGTTTTTCATCAGAAAATAGATTTTTTGGACTGTACACTCAATGATTCAAAATGTCAATTGGATCGTGCCTCATGTTGAATAACCCGTTTTTAAGGCCTCACTGTTACCAAAATTGCCATTTTTACAGACCTTTCCTCCTGCTCAGTAGTTTCTATTTGGACTGATTTCGGGCAGGAAAATGACTCTAAACACACTTATTTTAGTTCGAAAAGTGACAATTCACATACAATAGTTATTTATAGTCAAAAGATTAAACATTAAAAAATCACCATTACTGACCATCTGGAGGAAGTTTGACAGGTCCGGGGTCATCGTTTTTCATCAGAAAATAGATTTTTTGGACTGTACAAAAAATGATTCAAAATGTCAATTGGATCGTGCCTCATGTTGAAAAACCACTTTTAAAGGCTCACAGTGACCAAAATTGCCATTTTTACAGACCTTTCCTCCTACTCAGTAGCTTCTATTTGGACTGATTTCGGGCAGGAAAATGACTCTAAACACACTTATTTTAGTTCGAAAAGTGACAATTCACATGCAATAGTTATTTATAGTCAAAAGATTAAACATTAAAAAATCACTATTCCTGACCAACTGGAGAAAGTTCGACAGGTCCGGGGTCATCGTTTTCATCAGAAAATAGATTTTTTGGACTGTACAAAAAATGATTCAAAATGTCAATTGTATCGTGTCTCAGGTTGAATAACCACTTTTTAAAGCCTCGCAGTGACCAAAATTTCCATTTTTACAGACTTTTCCTCCTACTTAGAAGCTTCTATTTTGACCGATTTCGGGCAGGAAAATGACTCTAAACACACGTATTTTAGTTCCAATAGTGATAATTCATATGCAATAGTTATTTACAGTCAAGAGAACAAACATTAAAAAATCACCATTACTGGCCATCTGGAGAAAGTTTGACAGGTCCAAGGTCATTGTTTTTCATCAGAAAATTGATTTTTGGACTGTACAAAAAATGACTCAAAATGTCAATTGGATCGTGCCTCATGTTGAATAACCACTTTTTAAAGCCTCACAGTGACCAAAATTGCAATTTTTACAGACTTTTCCTCCTACTCAGTAGCTTCTGTTTGGATGATTTCGGGCAGGGAAATGACTCTGAAACACACTTATTTTAGTTCCAAAAGTGATAATTCACATACAATAGTTATTTACAGTCAAAATATTAAACATTGAAAAATCACCATTCCTGACCATCTGGAGAAAGTCCGACCGGTCCGGGGTCATCGTTTTTCATCAGAAAATAGATTTTTTGGACTGTACACTCAATGATTCAAAATGTCAAATGGATCGTGCCTCATGTTGAATAACCACTTTTTAAAGCCTCGCAGTGACCAAAATTTCCATTTTTACAGACTTTTCCTCCTACTCAAAAGCTTCTATTTTGACCAATTTCGGGCAGGAAAATGACTCTATCCACACTTATTTTAGCTCCAAAAGTTATAGTTCACATGCAATAGCCATTTACAGGCAAAAGATGAAACATTAAAAAATCACCATTACTGACCATCTGGAGAAAGTTCGACAGGTCCGGGGTCATCGTTTTTCATCAGAAAATAGATTTTTTGGACTGTACACTCAATGATTCAAAATGTCAATTGGATCGTGCCTCATGTTGAATAACCCATTTTTAAGGCCTCACTGTTACCAAAATTGCCATTTTTACAGACCTTTCCTCCTGCTCAGTAGCTTCTATTTGGACTGATTTCGGGCAGGAAAATGACTCTAAACACACTTATTTTAGTTCGAAAAGTGACAATTCACATACAATAGTTATTTATAGTCAAAAGATTAAACATTAAAAAATCACCATTACTGACCATCTGGAGGAAGTTTGACAGGTCCGGGGTCATCGTTTTTCATCAGAAAATAGATTTTTTGGACTGTACAAAAAATGATTCAAAATGTCAATTGGATCATGCCTCATGTTGAAAAACCACTTTTTAAAGCCTCACAGTGACCAAAATTACCATTTTTACAGACCTTTCCCCCTACTCAGAAGCTTCTATTTTGACTGATTTCGGGCAGGAAAATACTCTAAACACACTTATTTTAGTTCCAAAAGTGATAATTCACATGCAATAGTTTTTTACAGTCAAAACATTAAACATTAAAAAATCACCATTCCTGACCATCTGGAGAAAGTTCGACAGGTCCGGGTCATCATTTTTCATCAGAAAATTGATTTTTTGGAGTGTATAAAAAATGATTCAAAATGTCAAATGGATCGTGCTTTATGTTGAATAGCCACTTTTTAAAGCCTCACAGTGACCAAAATTGCCATCTTTACAGACTTTTCCTCCTACTCAAAAGCTTCTATTTTGACCAATTTTGGGCAGGAAAATGACTCTATCCACACTTAATTTAGCTCCAAAAGTTATAGTTCACATGCAATAGTCATTTACAGTCAAAAGATGAAACATTAAAAAATCACCATTACTGACCATCTGGAGAAAGTTCGACAGGTCCGGGGTCATCGTTTTTCATCAGAAAATAGATTTTTTGGACTGTACACTCAATGATTCAAAATGTCAAATGGATCGTGCCTCATGTTGAATAACCACTTTTTAAGGCCTCACAGTGACCAAAATTACCATTTTTAGACTTTTTCTCCTACTCAGAAGCTTCTATTTTGACCGATTTCGGGCAGGAAAATACTCTAAACACACTTATTTTAGTTCCAAAAGTGATAATTCACATGCAATAGCTATTTACAGTCAAAAGATTAAACATTGAAAAATCACCATTACTGACCATCTGGAGAAAGTTCGACAGGTCCGGGGTCATCGTTTTTCATCAGAAAATAGATTTTTTGGACTGTACACTCAATGATTCAAAATGTCAATTGGATCGTGCCTCATGTTGAATAACCCGTTTTTAAGGCCTCACTGTTACCAAAATTGCCATTTTTACAGATTTTTCCTCCTGCTCAGTAGCTTCTATTTGGACTGATTTCGGGCAGGAAAATGACTCTAAACACACTTATTTTAGTTCGAAAAGTGACAATTCACAGGCAATAGTTATTTATAGTCAAAAGATTAAACATTAAAAAATCACCATTACTGACCATCTGGAGGAAGTTTGACAGGTCCGGGGTGATCGTTTTCATCAGAAAATAGATTTTTGGACTGTACAAAAAATGATTCAAAATATCATTTGGATCGTGCCTCATGTTGAAAAACCACTTTTTGAAACCCTCACAATGACCAAATTTGCCATTTTTACAGACTTTTCCTCCTACTCAGAAGCTTCTATTTTGACCGATTTCGGGCAGGAAAATTACTCTAAACACACTTATTTTAGTTCCAAACGTGATAATTCACATGCAATAGCTATTTACAGTCAAAAGATTAAACATTGAAAAATCACCATTCCTGACCATCTGGAGAAAGTTCGACAGGTCCGGGGTCATCGTTTTTCATCAGAAAATAGATTTTTGGACTGTACACTCAATGATTCAAAATGTCAATTGGATCGTGCCTCATGTTGAATAACCAGTTTTTAAGGCCTCACTGTTACCAAAATTGCCATTTTTACAGACCTTTCCTCCTACTCAGTAGCTTCTATTTGGACTGATTTCGGGCAGGAAAATGACTCTAAACACACTTATTTTAGTTCGAAAAGTGACAATTCACATACAATAGTTATTTACAATGAAGAGAATAAACATTAAAAAATCACCATTACTGACCATCTGGAGAAAGTTTGACAGGTACGTGGTCATCGTTTTTCATCAGAAAATTGATTTTTAGACTGTACAAAAAATGATTCAAAATGTCAATTGGATCGTGCCTCATGTTGAATAACCACTTTTTAAAGCCTCACTGTGACCAAAATTTCAATTTTTACAGACTTTTCCTCCTACTTAGAAGCTTCTATTTTGACCGATTTCGGGCAGGAAAATGACTCTAAACACACGTATTTTAGTTCCAATAGTGATAATTCATATGCAATAGTTATTTACAGTCAAGAGAACAAACATTAAAAAATCACCATTACTGGCCATCTGGAGAAAGTTTGACAGGTCCAAGGTCATTGTTTTTCATCAGAAAATTGATTTTTGGACTGTACAAAAAATGACTCAAAATGTCAATTGGATCGTGCCTCATGTTGAATAACCACTTTTTAAAGCCTCACAGTGACCAAAATTGCAATTTTTACAGACTTTTCCTCCTACTCAGTAGCTTCTGTTTGGATGATTTCGGGCAGGGAAATGACTCTGAAACACACTTATTTTAGTTCCAAAAGTGATAATTCACATACAATAGTTATTTACAGTCAAAATATTAAACATTGAAAAATCACCATTCCTGACCATCTGGAGAAAGTTCGACCGGTCCGGGGTCATCGTTTTTCATCAGAAAATAGATTTTTTGGACTGTACACTCAATGATTCAAAATGTCAAATGGATCGTGCCTCATGTTGAATAACCACTTTTTAAAGCCTCGCAGTGACCAAAATTTCCATTTTTACAGACTTTTCCTCCTACTCAAAAGCTTCTATTTTGACCAATTTCGGGCAGGAAAATGACTCTATCCACACTTATTTTAGCTCCAAAAGTTATAGTTCACATGCAATAGCCATTTACAGGCAAAAGATGAAACATTAAAAAATCACCATTACTGACCATCTGGAGAAAGTTCGACAGGTCCGGGGTCATCGTTTTTCATCAGAAAATAGATTTTTGGACTGTACACTCAATGATTCAAAATGTCAATTGGATCGTGCCTCATGTTGAATAACCCGTTTTTAAGGCCTCACTGTTACCAAAATTGCCATTTTTACAGACCTTTCCTCCTGCTCAGTAGCTTCTATTTGGACTGATTTCGGGCAGGAAAATGACTCTAAACACACTTATTTTAGTTCGAAAAGTGACAATTCACATACAATAGTTATTTATAGTCAAAAGATTAAACATTAAAAAATCACCATTACTGACCATCTGGAGGAAGTTTGACAGGTCCGGGGTCATCGTTTTTCATCAGAAAATAGATTTTTTGGACTGTACAAAAAATGATTCAAAATGTCAATTGGATCGTGCCTCATGTTGAAAAACCACTTTTTAAAGGCTCACAGTGACCAAAATTGCCATTTTTACAGACCTTTCCTCCTACTCAGTAGCTTCTATTTGGACTGATTTCGGGCAGGAAAATGACTCTAAACACACTTATTTTAGTTCGAAAAGTGACAATTCACATGCAATAGTTATTTATAGTCAAAAGATTAAACATTAAAAAATCACTATTCCTGACCAACTGGAGAAAGTTCGACCGGTCCGGGGTCATCGTTTTTCATCAGAAAATAGATTTTTTGGACTGTACAAAAAATGATTCAAAATGTCAATTGTATCGTGTCTCAGGTTGAATAACCACTTTTTAAAGCCTCGCAGTGACCAAAATTTCCATTTTTACAGACTTTTCCTCCTACTCAAAAGCTTCTATTTTGACCAATTTCGGGCAGGAAAATGACTCTATCCACACTTATTTTAGCTCCAAAAGTTATAGTTCACATGCAATAGTCATTTACAGGCAAAAGATGAAACATTAAAAAATCACCATTACTGACCATCTGGAGAAAGTTCGACAGGTCCGGGGTCATCGTTTTTCATCAGAAAATAGATTTTTTGGACTGTACACTCAATGATTTAAAATGTCAATTGGATCGTGCCTCATGTTGAATAACCCGTTTTTAAGGCCTCACTGTTACCAAAATTGCCATTTTTACAGACCTTTCCTCCTGCTCAGTAGCTTCTATTTGGACTGATTTCGGGCAGGAAAATGACTCTAAACACACTTATTTTAGTTCGAAAAGTGACAATTCACATACAATAGTTATTTATAGTCAAAAGATTAAACATTAAAAAATCACCATTACTGACCATCTGGAGGAAGTTTGACAGGTCCGGGGTCATCGTTTTTCATCAGAAAATAGATTTTTTGGACTGTACAAAAAATGATTCAAAATGTCAATTGGATCGTGCCTCATGTTGAAAAACCACTTTTTAAAGCCTCACAGTGACCAAAATTACCATTTTTACAGACCTTTCCCCCTACTCAGAAGCTTCTATTTTGACTGATTTCGGGCAGGAAAATACTCTAAACACACTTATTTTAGTTCCAAAAGTGATAATTCACATGCAATAGTTTTTTACAGTCAAAACATTAAACATTAAAAAATCACCATTCCTGACCATCTGGAGAAAGTTCGACAGGTCCGGGTCATCATTTTTCATCAGAAAATTGATTTTTGGAGTGTATAAAAAATGATTCAAAATGTCAAATGGATCGTGCTTTATGTTGAATAGCCACTTTTTAAAGCCTCACAGTGACCAAAATTGCCATCTTTACAGACTTTTCCTCCTACTCAAAAGCTTCTATTTTGACCAATTTTGGGCAGGAAAATGACTCTATCCACACTTAATTTAGCTCCAAAAGTTATAGTTCACATGCAATAGTCATTTACAGTCAAAAGATGAAACATTAAAAAATCACCATTACTGACCATCTGGAGAAAGTTCGACAGGTCCGGGGTCATCGTTTTTCATCAGAAAATAGATTTTTTGGACTGTACACTCAATGATTCAAAATGTCAAATGGATCGTGCCTCATGTTGAATAACCACTTTTTAAGGCCTCACAGTGACCAAAATTACCATTTTTAGACTTTTTCTCCTACTCAGAAGCTTCTATTTTGACCGATTTCGGGCAGGAAAATACTCTAAACACACTTATTTTAGTTCCAAAAGTGATAATTCACATGCAATAGCTATTTACAGTCAAAAGATTAAACATTGAAAAATCACCATTACTGACCATCTGGAGAAAGTTCGACAGGTCCGGGGTCATCGTTTTTCATCAGAAAATAGATTTTTGGACTGTACACTCAATGATTCAAAATGTCAATTGGATCGTGCCTCATGTTGAATAACCCGTTTTTAAGGCCTCACTGTTACCAAAATTGCCATTTTTACAGATTTTTCTTCCTGCTCAGTAGCTTCTATTTGGACTGATTTCGGGCAGGAAAATGACTCTAAACACACTTATTTTAGTTCGAAAAGTGACAATTCACAGGCAATAGTTATTTATAGTCAAAAGATTAAACATTAAAAAATCACCATTACTGACCATCTGGAGAAAGTTTGACAGGTCCGTGGTCATCGTTTTTCATCAGAAAATTGATTTTTTAGACTGTACAAAAAATGATTCAAAATGTCAATTGGATCGTGCCTCATGTTGAATAACCACTTTTTAAAGCCTCAGAGAGACCAAAATTTCCATTTTTACAGACTTTTCCTCCTACTTAGAAGCTTCTATTTTGACCGATTTCGGGCAGGAAAATGACTCTAAACACACGTATTTTAGTTCCAATAGTGATAATTCATATGCAATAGTTATTTACAGTCAAGAGAACAAACATTAAAAAATCACCATTACTGGCCATCTGGAGAAAGTTTGACAGGTCCAAGGTCATTGTTTTTCATCAGAAAATTGATTTTTTGGACTGTGCAAAAAATGATTCAAAAAGTCAATTGGATCGTCCTCATGTTGAATAACCACTTTTTAAAGCCTCACAGTGACCAAAATTGCAATTTTTACAGACTTTTCCTCCTACTCAGTAGCTTCTGTTTGGATGATTTCGGGCAGGGAAATGACTCTGAAACACACTTATTTTAGTTCCAAAAGTGATAATTCACATACAATAGTTATTTACAGTCAAAATATTAAACATTGAAAAATCACCATTCCTGACCATCTGGAGAAAGTTCGACCGGTCCGGGGTCATCGTTTTTCATCAGAAAATAGATTTTTGGACTGTACACTCAATGATTCAAAATGTCAAATGGATCGTGCCTCATGTTGAATAACCACTTTTTAAAGCCTCGCAGTGACCAAAATTTCCATTTTTACAGACTTTTCCTCCTACTCAAAAGCTTCTATTTTGACCAATTTCGGGCAGGAAAATGACTCTATCCACACTTATTTTAGCTCCAAAAGTTATAGTTCACATGCAATAGCCATTTACAGGCAAAAGATGAAACATTAAAAAATCACCATTACTGACCATCTGGAGAAAGTTCGACAGGTCCGGGGTCATCGTTTTTCATCAGAAAATAGATTTTTTGGACTGTACACTCAATGATTCAAAATGTCAATTGGATCGTGCCTCATGTTGAATAACCCGTTTTTAAGGCCTCACTGTTACCAAAATTGCCATTTTTACAGACCTTTCCTCCTGCTCAGTAGCTTCTATTTGGACTGATTTCGGGCAGGAAAATGACTCTAAACACACTTATTTTAGTTCGAAAAGTGACAATTCACATACAATAGTTATTTATAGTCAAAAGATTAAACATTAAAAAATCACCATTACTGACCATCTGGAGGAAGTTTGACAGGTCCGGGGTCATCGTTTTTCATCAGAAAATAGATTTTTTGGACTGTACAAAAAATGATTCAAAATGTCAATTGGATCGTGCCTCATGTTGAAAAACCACTTTTTAAAGGCTCACAGTGACCAAAATTGCCATTTTTACAGACCTTTCCTCCTACTCAGTAGCTTCTATTTGGACTGATTTAGGGCAGGAAAATGACTCTAAACACACTTATTTTATTTCGAAAAGTGACAATTCACATGCAATAGTTATTTATAGTCAAAAGATTAAACATTAAAAAATCACTATTCCTGACCAACTGGAGAAAGTTCGACCGGTCCGGGGTCATCGTTTTTCATCAGAAAATAGATTTTTGGACTGTACAAAAAATGATTCAAAATGTCAATTGTATCGTGTCTCAGGTTGAATAACCACTTTTTAAAGCCTCACAGTGACCAAAATTGCCATTTTTACAGACTTTTCATCCTACTCAGAAGCATCTATTTTGACCGATTTCGGGCAGGAAAATTACTCTAAACACACTTATTTTAGTTCCAAAAGTGATAATTCACATACAATAGTTATTTACAGTCAAAATATTAAACATTGAAAAATTACCATTCCTGACCATCTGGAGAAAGTTCGACCGGTCCGGGGTCATCGTTTTTCATCAGAAAATAGATTTTTTGGACTGTACAAAAAATGATTCAAAATGTCAATTGTATCGTGTCTCAGGTTGAATAACCACTTTTTAAAGCCTCACAGTGACCAAAATTGCCATTTTTACAGACTTTTCCTCCTACTCAGAAGCTTCTATTTTGACTGATTTCGGGTAGGAAAATTACTCTAAACACACTTATTTTAGTTCCAAAAGTGATAATTCACATGCAATAGCTATTTACAGTCAAAAGATTAAACATTGAAAAATCACCATTCCTGACCATCTGGAGAAAGTTCGACAGGTCCGGGGTCATCGTTTTTTATCAGAAAATAGATTTTTGGACTGTACACTCAATGATTCAAAATGTCAATTGGATCGTACCTCATGTTGAATAACCAGTTTTTAAGGCCTCACTGTTACCAAAATTGCCATTTTTACAGACCTTTCCTCCTACTCAGTAGCTTCTATTTGGACTGATTTCGGGCAGGAAAATTACTCTAAACACAATTATTTTAGTTCCAAAAGTGATAATTCACATGCAATAGTTATTTACAGTCAAAAGATTAAACATTAAAAAATCACCATTCCTGACCATCTGGAGAAAGTTCGACAGGTCCGGGGTCATCGTTTTTCCTCCGAAAATAGATTTTTTGAACTGCACAAAAAATGATTCAAAATGTCAATTGGATCGTGCCTCATGTTGAATAACAACTTTTTAAAGCCTCACTGTGACCAAAATTTCCATTTTTACAGACTTTTCCTCCTACTTAGAAGCTTCTATTTTGACCGAATTCGGGCAGGAAAATGACTCTAAACACACGCATTTTAGTTCAAAAAGTGATAATTCATATCCAATAGTTATTTTAAGTCAAAAGAATAAACATTAAAAAATCATCAATACTAACCATCTGGAGAAAGTTTGACAGGTCCGGGGTCATCGTTTTTCATCAGAAAATTGATTTTTTGGACTGTTCAAAAAATGATTCAAAATGTCAATTGGATCGTGCCTCATGTTGAATAACCACTTTTTAAAGCCTCACAGTGACCAAAATTGCCATTTTTACAGACCTTTCATCCTACTCAGAAGCTTCTATTTTGACCGATTTCGGGCAGGAAAATTACTCTAAACACACTTATTTTAGTTCCAAAAGTGATAATTCACATACAATAGTTATTTACAGTCAAAATATTAAACATTGAAAAATCACCATTCCTGACCATCTGGAGAAAGTTCGACCGGTCCGGGGTCATCGTTTTTCATCAGAAAATAGATTTTTTGGACTGTACACTCAATGATTCAAAATGTCAAATGGATCGTGCCTCATGTTGAATAACCACTTTTTAAAGCCTCGCAGTGACCAAAATTTCCATTTTTACAGACTTTTCCTCCTACTCAAAAGCTTCTATTTTGACCAATTTCGGGCAGGAAAATGACTCTATCCACACTTATTTTAGCTCCAAAAGTTATAGTTCACATGCAATAGTCATTTACAGGCAAAAGATGAAACATTAAAAAATCACCATTACTGACCATCTGGAGAAAGTTCGACAGGTCCGGGGTCATCGTTTTTCATCAGAAAATAGATTTTTTGGACTGTACACTCAATGATTCAAAATGTCAATTGGATCGTGCCTCATGTTGAATAACCCGTTTTTAAGGCCTCACTGTTACCAAAATTGCCATTTTTACAGACCTTTCCTCCTGCTCAGTAGCTTCTATTTGGACTGATTTCGGGCAGGAAAATGACTCTAAACACACTTATTTTAGTTCGAAAAGTGACAATTCACATGCAATAGTTATTTATAGTCAAAAGATTAAACATTAAAAAATCACCATTACTGACCATCTGGAGGAAGTTTGACAAGTCCGGGGTCATCGTTTTTCATCAGAAAATAGATTTTTTGGACTGTACAAAAAATGATTCAAAATGTCAATTGGATCGTGCCTCATGTTGAAAAACCACTTTTTAAAGCCTCACAGTGACCAAAATTGCCATTTTTACAGACCTTTCCTCCTACTCAGAACCTTCTATTTTGACTGATTTCGGGCAGGAAAAAACTCTAAACACACTTATTTTAGTTCCAAAAGTGATAATTCACATGCAATAGTTATTTACAGTCAAAAGATTAAACATTAAAAAATCACCATTCCTGACCATCTGGAGAAAGTTCGACAGGTCCGGGGTCATCGTTTTTCATCAGAAAATAGATTTTTTGGACTGTACACTCAATGATTCAAAATGTCAAATGGATCCTGCCTCATGTTGAATAACCACTTTTTAAACCTCACAGTGACCAAAATTACCATTTTTACAGACTTTTTCTCCTACTCAGAAGCTTCTATTTTGACTGATTTCGGGCAGGAAAATACTCTAAACACACTTATTTTAGTTCCAAAAGTGATAATTCACATGCAATAGCTATTTACAGTCAAAAGATTAAACATTGAAAAATCACCATTACTGACCATCTGGAGAAAGTTCGACAGGTCCGGGGTCATCGTTTTTCATCAGAAAATAGATTTTTTGGACTGTACACTCAATGATTCAAAATGTCAATTGGATCGTGCCTCATGTTGAATAACCCGTTTTTAAGGCCTCACTGTTACCAAAATTGCCATTTTTACAGACCTTTCCTCCTGCTCAGTAGCTTCTATTTGGACTGATTTCGGGCAGGAAAATGACTCTAAACACACTTATTTTAGTTCGAAAAGTGACAATTCACATGCAATAGTTATTTATAGTCAAAAGATTAAACATTAAAAAATCACCATTACTGACCATCTGGAGAAAGTTTGACAGGTCCGGGGTCATCATTTTTCATCAGAAAATAGATTTTTTGGACTGTACAAAAAATGATTCAAAATGTCAATTGGATCGTGCCTCATGTTGAAAAACCACTTTTTAAAGCCTCACAGTGACCAATTTTGCCATTTTTACAGACTTTTCCTCCTACTCAGAAGCTTCTATTTTGACCGAATTCGGGCAGGAAAATGACTCTAAACACACTTATCTTAGTTCCAAAAGTGACAATTCATATGCAATAGTTATTTACAATGAAGAGAATAAACATTAAAAAATCACCATTACTGACCATCTGGAGAAAGTTTGACAGGTAAGTGGTCATCGTTTTTCATCAGAAAATTGATTTTTAGACTGTACAAAAAATGATTCAAAATGTCAATTGGATCGTGCCTCATTTTGAATAACCACTTTTTAAAGCCTCACAGTGACCAAAATTTCCATTTTTACAGACTTTTCCTACTACTCAGAAGCTTCTATTTTGACCGATTTCGGGCAGGAAAATGACTCTAAACACACGTATTTTAGTTCCAAAAGTGATAATTCATATGCAATAGTTATTTACAGTCAAGAGAACAAACTTTAAAAAATAACCATTACTGACCATCTGGAGAAAGTTTGACAGGTCCGGGGTCATCGTTTTTCATCAGAAAATTGATTTTTTGGACTGTACAAAAAATGATTCAAAATGTCAATTGGATCGTGCCTCATGTTGAATAACCGCTTTTTACAGCCTCACAGTGACCAAAATTGTCATTTTTACAGACCTTTCATCCTACTCAGAAGCTTCTATTTTGACCGATTTCGGGCAGGAAAATTACTCTAAACACACTTATTTTAGTTCCAAAAGTGATAATTCACATACAATAGTTATTTACAGTCAAAATATTAAACATTGAAAAATCACCATTCCTGACCATTAGGAGAAAGTTCGACCGGTCCGGGGTCATCGTTTTTCATCAGGAAATAGATTTTTTGGACTGTACAAAAAATGATTCAAAATGTCAATTGGATCGTGCCTCATGTTGAAAAACCACTTTTTAAAGCCTCACGGTGACCAAATTTGCCATTTTTACAGACTTTTCCTCCTACTCAGAAGCTTCTATTTTGACCAATTTCGGGCAGGAAAATTACTCTAAACACACTTATTTTAGTTCCAAAAGTGATAATTCACATGCAATAGCTATTTACAGTCAAAAGATTAAACATTGAAAAATCACCATTCCTGACCATCTGGAGAAACTTCGACAGGTCCGGGGTCATCGTTTTTCATCAGAAAATAGATTTTTTGGACTGTACACTCAATGATTCAAAATGTCAATTGGATCGTGCCTCATGTTGAATAACCAGTTTTTAAGGCCTCACTGTTACCAAAATTGCCATTTTTACAGACCTTTCCTCCTACTCAGTATCTTCTATTTGGACCGATTTCGGGCAGGAAAATGACTCTAAACACACTTATTTTAGTTAGAAAAGTGACAATTCACATGCAATAGTTATTTATAATCAAAAGATGAAACATTAAAAAATCACCATTCCTGACCATCTGGAGAAAGTTCGACAGGTCCGGGGTCATCGTTTTTCATCAGAAAATTGATTTTTTTGTACTGTACAAAAAATGATTCAAAATGTCAATTGTATCGTGTCTCAGGTTGAATAACCATTTTTTAAAGCCTCACAGTGACCAAAATTGCCATTTTTACAGACTTTTCATCCTACTCAGAAGCTTCTATTTTGACTGATTTCGGGCAGGAAAATTACTCTAAACACACTTATTTTAGTTCCAAAAGTGATAATTCACATACAATAGTTATTTACAGTCAAAATATTAAACATTGAAAAATCACCATTCCTGACCATCTGGAGAAAGTTCGACCGGTCCGGGGTCATCGTTTTTCATCAGAAAATAGATTTTTTGGACTGTACAAAAAATGATTCAAAATGTCAATTGTATCGTGTCTCAGGCTGAATAACCACTTTTTAAAGCCTCACAGTGACCAAAATTGACATTTTTACAGACTTTTCCTCCTACTCAGAAGCTTCTATTTTGACTGATTTCAGGTAGGAAAATTACTCTAAACACACTTATTTTAGTTCCAAAAGTGATAATTCACATACAATAGCTATTTACAGTCACAAGATTAAACATTAAAAAATCACCATTCCTGACCATCTGGAGAAAGTTCGACAGGTCCGGGGTCATCGTTTTTTATCAGAAAATTGATTTTTTGGACTGTACACTCAATGATTCAAAATGTCAATTGGATCGTGCCTCATGTTGAATAACCAGTTTTTAAGGCCTCACTGTTACCAAAATTGCCATTTTTACAGACCTTTCCTCCTACTCAGTGGCTTCTATTTGGACTGATTTCGGGCAGGAAAATTACTCTAAACACTTATTTTAGTTCCAAAAGTGACAATTCATATGCAATAGTTATTTACAATGAAGAGAATAAACATTAAAAAATCACCATTACTGACCATCTGGAGAAAGTTTGACAGGTACGTGGTCATCGTTTTTCATCAGAAAATTGATTTTTTAGACTGTACAAAAAATGATTCAAAATGTCAATTGGATCGTGCCTCATGTTGAATAACCACTTTTTAAACCCTCACAGTGAACAAAATTGCCATCTTTACAGACTTTTCCTCCTACTCAGAAGCTTCTATTTTCACAGATTTCGGGCAGGAAAATTACTCTAAACACACTTATTTTAGTTCCAAAAGTGAAAATTCACATGCAATAGTTATTTACAGTCAAAATATTAAACATTGAAAAATGACCATTCCTGACCATCTGGAGAAAGTTCGACCGGTCCGGGGTCATCGTTTTTCATCAGAAAATAGATTTTTTGGACTGTACAAAAAATGATTCAAAATGTCAATTGTATCGTGTCTCAGGTTGAATAACCACTTTTTAAAGCCTCACAGTGACCAAAATTGCCATTTTTACAGACTTTTCCTCCTACTCAGAAGCTTCTATTTTGACTGATTTCAGGTAGGAAAATTACACGAAACACACTTATTTTAGTTAAAAAAGTGATAATTCACAAGCAATAGCTATTTACAGTCAAAAGATTAAACATTGAAAAATCACCATTCCTGACCATCTGGAGAAAGTTCGACAGGTCCGGGGTCATCGTTTTTTATCAGAAAATAGATTTTTGGACTGTACACTCAATGATTCAAAATGTCAATTGGATCGTGCCTCATGTTGAATAACCAGTTTTTAAGGCCTCACTGTTACCAAAATTGCCATTTTTACAGACCTTTCCTCCTACTCAGTAGCTTCTATTTGGACTGATTTCGGGCAGGAAAATTACTCTAAACACTTATTTTAGTTCCAAAAGTGACAATTCATATGCAATAGTTATTTACAATGAAGAGAATAAACATTAAAAAATCACCATTACTGACCATCTGGAGAAAGTTTGACAGGTACGTGGTCATCGTTTTTCATCAGAAAATTGATTTTTTAGACTGTACAAAAAATGATTCAAAATGTCAATTGTATCGTGTCTCATGTTGAATAACCACTTTTTAAAGCCTCACAGTGACCAAAATTGCCATTTTTACAGACTTTTCCTCCTACTCAGAAGCTTCTATTTTGACCGATTTCGGGCAGGAAAATTACTCTAAACACAATTATTTTAGTTCCAAAAGTGATAATTCACATGCAATAGTTATTTACAGTCAAAAGATTAAACATTAAAAAATCACCATTCCTGACCATCTGGAGAAAGTTCAACAGGTCCGGGGTCATCGTTTTTCCTCCGAAAATAGATTTTTTGGACTGTACAAAAAATGATTCAAAATGTCAATTGGATCGTGCCTCATGTTGAATAACCACTTTTTAAAGCCTCACTGTGACCAAAATTTCCATTTTTACAGACTTTTCCTCCTACTTAGAAGCTTCTATTTTGACCGATTTCGGGCAGGAAAATGACTCTAAACACACGTATTTTAGTTCCAATAGTGATAATTCATAAACAATAGTTATTTACAGTCAAGAGAACAAACATTAAAAAATCACCATTACTGACCATCTGGAGAAAGTTTGACAGGTCGGGGGCATAGTTATTCATCAGAAAATTGATTTTTTGGACTGTACAATAAATGATTCAAAATGTCAATTGGATCATGCCTCATGTTGAATAACCACTTTTTAAAGCCTCACAGTGACCAAAATTGCCTTTTTTTCAAACCTTTCATCCTACTCAGAAGCTTCTATTTTGACTGATTTCGGGCAGGAAAATTACTCTAAACACACTTATTTTAGTTCCAAAAGTGATAATTCACATACAATAGTTATTTACAGTCAAAATATTAAACATTGAAAAATCACCATTCCTGACCATCTGGAGAAAGTTCGACCGGTCCGGGGTCATCGTTTTTCATCAGAAAATAGATTTTTTGGACTGTACACTCAATGATTCAAAATGTCAAATGGATCGTGCCTCATGTTGAATAACCACTTTTTAAAGCCTCGCAGTGACCAAAATTTCCATTTTTACAGACTTTTCCTCCTACTCAAAAGCTTCTATTTTGACCAATTTCGGGCAGGAAAATGACTCTATCCACACTTATTTTAGCTCCAAAAGTTATAGTTCACATGCAATAGTCATTTACAGGCAAAAGATGAAACATTAAAAAATCACCATTACTGACCATCTGGAGAAAGTTCGACAGGTCCAGGGTCATCGTTTTTCATCAGAAAATAGATTTTTTGGACTGTACACTCAATGATTCAAAATGTCAATTGGATCGTGCCTCATGTTGAATAACCCGTTTTTAAGGCCTCACTGTTACCAAAATTGCCATTTTTACAGACCTTTCCTCCTGCTCAGTAGCTTCTATTTGGACTGATTTCGGGCAGGAAAATGACTCTAAACACACTTATTTTAGTTCCAAAAATGATAATTCACATACAATAGTTATTTTCAGTCAAAATATTAAACATTGAAAAATCACCATTCCTGACCATCTGGAGAAAGTTCGACCGGTCCGGGGTCATCGTTTTTCATCAGAAAATAGATTTTTTGGACTGTACACTCAATGATTCAAAATGTCAAATGGATCGTGCCTCATGTTGAATAACCACTTTTTAAAGCCTCGCAGTGACCAAAATTTCCATTTTTACAGACTTTTCCTCCTACTCAAAAGCTTCTATTTTGACCAATTTTGGGCAGGAAAATGACTCTATCCACACTTATTTTAGCTCCAAAAGTTATAGTTCACATGCAATAGTCATTTACAGGCAAAAGATGAAACATTAAAAAATCACCATTACTGACCATCTGGAGAAAGTTCGATAGGTCCGGGGTCATCGTTTTTCATCAGAAAATAGATTTTTGGACTGTACACTCAATGATTCAAAATGTCAATTGGATCATGCCTCATGTTGAATAACCCGTTTTTAAGGCCTCACTGTTACCAAAATTGCCATTTTTACAGACCTTTCCTCCTGCTCAGTAGCTTCTATTTGGACTGATTTCGGGCAGGAAAATGACTCTAAACACACTTATTTTAGTTCGAACAGTGACAATTCACATGCAATAGTTATTTATAGTCAAAAGATTAAACATTAAAAAATCACCATTACTGACCATCTGGAGGAAGTTTGACAGGTCCGGGGTCATCGTTTTTCATCAGAAAATAGATTTTTTGGACTGTACACTCAATGATTCAAAATGTCAATTGGATCGTGCCTCATGTTGAATAACCAGTTTTTAAGGCCTCACTGTTACCAAAATTGCCATTTTTACAGACCTTTCCTCCTACTCAGTAGCTTCTATTTGGACTGATTTCGGGCAGGAAAATGACTCTAAACACACTTATTTTAGTTCGAAAAGTGACAATTCACATGCAATAGTTATTTATAGTCAAAAGATTAAACATTAAAAAATCACTATTCCTGACCAACTGGAGAAAGTTCGACAGGTCCGGGTTCATCGTTTTTCATCAGAAAATTGATTTTTTTGTACTGTACAAAAATCGATTCAAAATGTCAATTGTATCGTGTCTCAGGTTGAATAACCACTTTTTAAACCCTCACAGTGACCAAAATTGCCATTTTTACAGACTTTTCATCCTACTCAGAAGCTTCTATTTTGACCGATTTCAGGCAGGAAAATGACTCTAAACACACTTATTTTAGTTCCAAAAGTTATAATTCATATGCAATAGTTATTTACAGTCAAGAGAATAAACATTAAAAAATCACCATTACTGACCATCTGGAGAAAGTTTGACAGGTCCGAGGTCATCGTTTTTCATCAGAAAAAGGATATATAAATTTATAAATATATAAATATTAAATATTAATATTAAATATTACATTTATTTATATGTATATATACATTTATATATAAATGTATAAAGTACATTTCCAATACCCCTGAAGACACGCCCAGACAGGAATTTTCCAGTCTGGGAGCTGGTGAACAAAGGAGGTACAGAAGGATGAGCTACGATCCTGGGACCGGGCACACATTATCTTGCATTCAAGGTTACTCTGCCTGCACACACCATTCTGAGCTCTGGGAGCAGACCTATCTAGACAGAAAGGTATGCAGTAATATAGGAAGTTTATTCATTAGCACAGCAAACTCAACCTTGAAGAAATACACGTACAGAGGGCACATTGGCAGCTACTTTTCGATGAGGCAGGCACGAGATGAGACAGACGTTAGTTTTGATCATTACCCAAAATGGCGGCTAATACAAAATGGTGCCGCAAATGCTAACTTAAATCGTACAATGCTAGAAGGATTCGACCAAAACGCATTTTCAGTCCAACAATGCCCTGGGTACATGAGTACCATATACTAGGGACTGACAAGGGTAACCCAGTATCCAATCTGGAGTGTACCGAAGTACATAACATAACAGTTTAGAGAGAAAGCAGATAGACTGGGGTCCTGATTAGCAGGATCCCAGTCAGACTAGTCAAAAACAACATCACATCAAGCAAAAAGTAGGGGCAACCATAAGAAGCAGATCCTACTTTCCTACAAACGCAAATCTAGATTTGAGTTGGAAAGCTGACCAAAGTGTTGCAAAGTAACAGTATGAGCTACTTTGCATTAATGGGTGTTCCTTTAGAGTTACGTTCGTGTTCCCATGCAACCACCTATATTTTTTGACACAAACCTCTATCTACAATACATTAATAGACAGGGATTTGTGCCACAAAAACGTATGTCTCCTCGAGGCAGTCAGAACATTCGAGCACATTTCATAAGTTCCAACATTTTTCGAATTGTATATGTGTGCTGTATTGTACAGCACACATTCAAAGTGAGAATACTAGTTAAGTATATTTTTTATAATAGAAGTGTCCCCTTCCATTATAAAACGTATTCTTGACAGAACACGTGCACCTTTGCACTATGGTGCAAGTGTGTATACAGTGCCACACAACAGCGAAAGGAGCTATTTTAGACATTTAAGTCCGTTAAAGTGCATATCAACTTATTTCATTAAAAGTTATTAAAATTCAATCATGATAAACAAACATAAAGCATGTAAAGTAAAAACACATAAAACACAAAAGCAGCAAGTATAATTCAGCATGTACTTCTTTAAACACAAACATCTATGGACAAGAACCACTCAAGCTACTCTTAACGTACCGGATAAAGTGCAAGTGACTTTAAGCATGGGAGGGTCTCATGGACACAACCTGGAGGGTAACTCTGAGATTGTTATTTCAGAGTGATGTTTGAGTAAACATATTACTAGCAGAGTTTCTATTTAAAAACCCCGTAGGACAACCCCTAAGCGACGTGAACTAAAAATATGCTTGCGAAACAAACATTGCTTAGCATCTGTTTCTAAAGCCTTGCTTAAAAACAGGTTTTTAAAAATACAAAAAGAGGAGGCTACATTTCTCATTAACCTGGTTTTACTGCTGCCAGTTTTAACCATTTACTGAATTTACTATTTCGGGGTCCGTAGCCTTGAGACAGGCAATTATGGCCTGCCTGCGTGTACGTAAGCCACGTTGGTTAAAAAGAGTTCTTAGTAGTCTTTTTCTTTTGAGCAGCAGAACGGGGCACAGGCACATTAGGTGGGTGATGTCCTCCTTCCCCGACTTGCACATTCTGCAACAAACGTTATCATTGGTCCTGAGCCAAGGCACTGCGTGATTAAGACCTGGAAGGGTACCAAAGCAGTGTCTAATAAAGAGCTCCTTGAGCTGCAATGGCCACCCGTCTTCTAGGTAGGGTTGGGGCTTAAGGATTTTATATTCACCTAGAATCATCCACACATGGGATCTGGCTAAAAGGATCACTTTGTCTTTTAACATAGAGGTTTTTTTCAAGACTCCATTAACTGTTTTTTTTAATGGTTCTGGGGGCAGAGAGCTTTCCCACAACAGACGGACAGCCAGTTCGTCGGTCGCCTGGTCTAAGTAATGCCAAGCGGGTCAATTTTTATACATTTGTACTTCATTCCAGAGGGTTTGGCATAGTTAGTCATCTGTCAGTGACTTAATTCTCTTCCATACTTTGATGTAGGCCCCTTTTCTCACAGTTGTTTGGTTTAATAAGCCAAACTCTAGTCTTATCTGAGCCAGTGAGGTATTGCGTGGTAGTCGGAAGACAGACCTAAATATATTTGTAATGATCGTATTTGTAGTGGCCGCATTTCTGCCTCATAGGGCCTCGCATCCGTAGGAGATGCACGTTGGACGTTTTGCTGCTATTCACTTTAGGAGGGGTAAGTTATTCAGGCCTCCTAAGGATCTCTGTAAGATGTGAAATGCGAGAAATCAGTTGTTGCCTTTCTTCTGATGGTCCTGCTTATCTTGGATAAAAGAGGCCTTGCCATCAAATAACAATCCGAGGTATCTGTACGTTTTTACCAACTCCAGTTTGCAACCTTGCAGGTACCAGTTATGGGGTTTCTGCTTTCTATGGCTCACTTCCATCACCTTGGTTTTTTTCTCACGTATTGACATCCTGTTGGCAGATGAATAGTGGAATGACTTATCAATGAGTCATTGCAGGCCGATCTTTGTTTGGCTCAGTAGTATCCAATCATCTGTGTATAGGAGGTTCGAGATGTGCATATCACCTAGTCTTAGAGGGTGTGCATTTACTTTGTTCAAGGCTACAGTCAAGTCTGCCAGGAAGAAATTAAACAAGTACGGTGCCAACACGCAATCTTGTTTTAAGCTCTGAGTGGTATCAATTTTCCTAGACAGGCAGGAGCCATCACCTATTCTCACTCTTGCCCATGTGTATGAGTATAGCACCTGTATTGCATACAGAAGGCAAACAGGGATACCTCAGTGGGCCAGTTTTTGCCAGAGGAGATTATACTGCACACAATAGAATCCAGATTTAAAATCTACGATGCAGAGGTAAATTGGTAGCTTGTTCAGTTTCTGTTAGTCTATAATGACCCAGAATGATAGGAGGATAGTTGCCGTGCCTGCTTCTTGTACGAACCCAGATTGATTAGGGGAGCAATTTGTTAGAAGAAGCCCTGCGAAGTGCTGAGCCTCGGTGTTTAATAGTGTAATAAGACTGTAGTTTTTCCGGGCAGTGGCGATCGCCCCCTTTAAAAATGGAGGTGATGATAGATCCTTTTGATGAATCCAGTATCTTCTCAAGCTGAAGAGCACTGTTGAAGACTATCGACAGCTTGGAAGCCCAGAAAGCAGGGTTAGTCTTTAACAGTGCTTGTGGGATCCGTTTGTGCCAGTTGCTCCGTCTTGTCTGCTCTTACTTATTGAGCAACATATTTGTTTTACTGAGAAACTTAGAGGAGGAGTGACTGGGTTTGTAGATGGCAAAGCAGTGGTTCTACTTTCCATCTCTTGGCTAGAGAGTACTGTGACCTCTAGGAGCTCAGTAAAATGTTTGGTTAGGAAGCTGACCCAGTTTTCTTCTGTCTAATTAGAGCTCGAGACAGCCACCGGGGCCCTATTAAGATTGTTAACCAGTGTCCAGAAGTCTCTTGAGTTCTTTTTACTAAGGAGAATGGCTTTTGACAGAGAATTTGCTTTATTTGTAATTTCTCTTCCCAGACAGTTTTCCGGTATATTTTGTTTATGTCTTTAAGATTTACCCACAGTTCAGGGTTCTCTGGGTGCCTCTTAGCCAGTCTTAGAGCTCTGTTTCGGTTTCTCCTTATAATGCAACAAGAGGCGGTCATGGTAAACCTTTTTAAATCATGAAAAATGCACTTTGGCTTGATTGGTGCTTGAGCGAGTTTTTAATGAGCTGGCGTCCAGTAGTTTGTTCATGATGAGTGACCACTTTACTATTGGGGTGTAATTGTAGTGGTTGAAGCATTGCTTAAGGAGGTCTGAGGCAATAGCTCCAATTCACCCTATTGTTTCATCCATCCAGCATAACTTCTTGTAGTTTGTTGTAGCAAGGTCCCCCAGCAAATATGTAACCACTCGGTGTAGAGGGTAGTGAACCTTGAAGTCTATAATTTGTTGACCATGGTCGCTTTCGAATGTTTTTTTGGCCTGGTATGCCCAAATCAAATGAAGTAGAGGTGGTGACTAACCCTGGGCAAAGCACTACGCTACGCTCGCGTAGTTTGCGAAGTTTGCGCTACTTCGCACAACGCGAATTGCACGTAGCACAGTGCAAACACGCGTAGCGTAGCGTAGTGCAGCGGTCATTTTTTGCTTGCTCGCGGTCCTCAACGTCAAGTTGGCGACCGCGAGCAAGCAAAATGACATCCCGGCGAGACTTTTTCCTCGTTCGCGATCAGCAACATCAAGTTGCCGATCGCGAGCGTGGAAAATAAACCTCCCAGCGAGATTTTCAACGCGGGGAGGTCAGGTTTCTCATTGCGAGTGGTCGCGTATGCCGCGACCGCTCGCGATGAGAAACTACCAGTCCGCGTTGAGAAAGCTGCCGCTCGAGTAAAAATCTACTCGAGCGGCAGTAAAAGACAGCTCGCACTGTGCAAGATGCCGTTTTCAATGATTGCACAGTGCGGACAAGCATCCGGCACTGTGCAATCATTGCGAACAGTGCACTACGCAGTTCGCGTAGTGCTACGCGTAGCTCGCGTAGTGCGAACTGCACTTTGCGTAGCTTCGCGTAGCGCTACTTCGCGAACTACGCCCAGGCTTAGTGGTGACACTACAGTGTAATCAATAGTGGAGTGTGAACCACCTGAATGGAAAGACCACGCTGGTGGTGTATCTTCTTGGTACCTGCCATTCAGAGCTCTTATGCGAGGAGATTTCACCAATAGAACAGCCTTAACATCCCTAGGACTGTTGTTTGCAAGCTCACTGGACTGTGTAGGGACCACCCAGGTGTGGTCCTGTTGCACCGTGTGTTCCTCTCGGAGGGTACCAGCAAGTTCATGTTAAAGTCCCCTGTTATAGAGAGATCCAAGGGAGTTGGGTACTGTAGACTGTCTGTTATGACGTTTAATAGTTTAGAGGCCATTGTTTTCCTGGACCGTGAATTGGGGAGAATATAGAGGTCGATCAGCAGCAAGGAATGCATAGCTGCTTTATGCCATTTATGGAGTTTAACTATTAGAATGTTGTTGTCGTCCAGTTCCACCAGCTCGCTTTCCATCTTTAGTGCTGCAGTTATAAAGATGGCCAATTCCCCCTTTGGGCAGCCGAAGGAATTTAGTTTCTGAGCAGGGTTAAAGTAGCAGGCAAATCCTTCTATTGTGAATGGGTGTGTTGCCCAGGTTTCATATACGAGAATAATTTGAAATTCCCCAATAAGGTTTGTTAGTTGCTTGATGTGAGTTTTGGTGTGTACCCCATTTATGTTCCGTGAGCACACTTTCATAGAATCCTCTAGTTTAGGAGCTGTCGCCATGTACGGCTGCTGACAGCCAGCCTCAGTTTAGTTTAATGGAGCTAACTTGCCTTTTGATAAGGTTATTCCCCCCGGCAGAAGGGAAGGTGAGGGTGGTACCGTTCTGCCAGAAGGGTTCCTGAGGATGGAGTGTGTTTGTTTGTTTCTTTCCGATGTCCACTTCTGGGAGGGCTCCCTCTGACAGACGATTGGTGCTGGGTAGGCTGCTGGAAGGGGTTTGCTTATCTTAATTCCCCAGCCAGCTAAGTGTTCTTTCTCCTGAAGGATGTCCCTGGCTAGCAGGTTAGAGGACCATATCATGAGGGTGGACTCTTGCCCGTTGTCAACCCTGGGTGGAAGGAATTCTATTGATTCAATGTCTACCGACCTTGTCTTCTTTAGAGATGGAATTGCCTGCAAAAGTTTCAGGATGTTACCGCAATTAACAGTGTTGTATCTTCCCCTGGACTGAAATTCTGGGGTGAAGAGCAGTTGGCTTTCGTCGGTGCAGACATACGCTTGACCAAGAATGTCCAGGACAGGACTTGCAAGGTCTTTATCAGCTTCCTCTCTGGGCTTGGGAGAGTCAAGTGATCTTCCCAGAGGATTAATTGCAGTTGAAGTGTGCTGCTGGGACGGTGCGGATTCTCTAGCCTTGAGTTTGGTTAGCTTTTGAGGTAATTGTTTTATCTGTTTAGATGGACAGTCTTCTTGTCTGTCCCTACTGGTAATCGTTGGGTCGTGAGGGGGGCGAACCTCCTCTCTTTTACAAATGACCAGGTTGGTAGGGCCTGAGTAGGGGCTTATGTTTGGAAGACCCGGCTTCTGGTCTAGAATGTAGATCTTGCGTATCTCAAAAGGGCTATTACTTTGAGTTGGAATGCCTGAATGATTGTCAAAAACCGCATAAAACTTCCTTTTTGATATCGTGCCCTTGCTGCTTCGACTTTACTCTTGTGTGGATTCTTCTTTAAGCCTTATCGATCTTGTTTCTAGTGCTGTTGCCGGTGATAGTTACTAGACTGTTTCTGGAATTATTTCTGGCCTTGCGTAGCGTTTTCCTATGCTTTTTTGTCATGGGTTTTACTGGTTGCACTGGAGGAGAGGGTTGAAAGGTGCAAGTGGTGCCCTCCCATGTGCTATTTTTACTTTTGTTTGTAATGGGGGTGCGTACCACTTCTGGTGTCATTAAAGGTTGGCAGTCACCCTCTATTTCTAGTTTTCCTATGGTTGGGTTACTTGGGACCCTGATGCTGCCTTGCTCCTGGAATGATTGCCCTAATGGGCTTGAGGGATTTTTATGGCAGGAAACTTGCATGTTTGATTTGAGATCTTCTATTGAAGTGGACAGGACATCAGGGTTTGTTTCAAATTTGTTAACTAGGGAAGCACAAGTGCAGTCTACATACGGTGCTGTGGTATAATTTTGCCCCCGGATTATAAGGTTGTTTAAATCAGATAACTTTTGGTTGATACCTGCAACCGAGTTTTGCCATGACATAAAGCAAGTCCACTTGGACGTCCATTTTATTTGACTGGTATGTCAGGGATTCCAATGTCAATTGAGAGGTTCTGAACAAAAGCTCCCAATCGTCCCCAGATTCTGTTGTGCCGTAGTTGTGGTGTTTTTCGCTGCTGTTTGTTCCCGGGCTCTTATTTGCTACAGGTGATCCTGCATGATTATATGTATTTCCATTGAGCTGTTTGTTGAGGGCCTCTGGGACCAGGTTGTTGGGGTGTTCCAAGGGGCTCCAATAGCAGATGTCTTCTACCTTTTAGGAGCCCAGGTCGTTAGTGCACAGACCAGGCCAAAGTGGCAGTGGCCTGAGAGTTAAGCGTGAGCTGAGGCAAACTCGATTGCTACAGCTTGGTCTCCCTCTACCCAGTTACTGTGTGATGAAGTTGATTCTGGGCTGCTGTATGCTGGTAAGCAGTCTGGCAACTTGTCCTGTTGTTAATTTTTACACTGACCTCTATTGGTATTGGAGCACCGTTTTGTAGCCGTAGACTAGGCAACAAATGCGGCATTGGTGGGCTGGGAGCAAGTTGAGATGACAGGGACCTTAATGAAAGTAACTTCAGGTCAGATATCGGCTCCCAGGAGGTCTCATTGTCATCTACCAAACCTGGTTTAGCTGCTTCATTCCAGACCTTGTTACTAGGCCCAGTCTTGGGACATAAATCCTGGTCGGCACTCTTAGTGCTTATGGTCGGGAAGATGGGGGGCTAGGAGGATGTTTCAGTCTTCTGTGACAGTAAAAATAGCCCCAACTGGGTCTTTTAGAAAGTAAAATGTCTGTGGTATATTTCTAGATTTTTCGAACATCCGAGCAATTGTTGAAATTAAAAGCTGGGTCTTCCAGAGGATTTTTGCCTTACTGCCATTTGCTGCTGGATGAGGTTGCAATTTTTCCTTCCCCCTTGTGGGAGGTAGTGGTGCCCTAACTCTTCCTGGCCGCATGTTAATTGCACACAGAGTTGCGGTGGACGTGGTTTCTGGGTGAAAGAGTTGTTGAGGAGTATAGTTGAATGTGGGGGCGGGAGATTAGGCCGGTGCGGGAACAGGAGCAGAGGTCAGCGAGTCTCTGTGTGTGCCGGCGGCGTTGTTTCTGAGAGTGTCTCTGACAACTCACTCTTGCATCTGATAGAGCGCCATGCTCTCGTAAAATTTGTAGGGGTGCATCATAATCACTGTTAGTCCGCACCCGAATATATCTAGACATGTATTAAGGAATAGCCAGTAAAATGTAGTTCTAATTCGTATTATTAAGAGTGAATAAGAGAGTAGTTGTGTTATTAGAATTACGCAAATGTAGTGCTTAATTGAAATGTGTTTAAAGTGATGCATAGATGATTTAGTTCATGTGTAGTTAAAGATGCAGTAGTTAACGTGTATAATATTAAGTTGCACGTGTAGTTATTTTTGCATATGAAATGTATGAGCCTATGCTTAAAGAAGTAATTAAGAATTGTGTGTTTATAATGTGTAAAGGCCTGACTGCATATATGTTAAGGAAAGGCCTGTTCGTTCTTATGTTAGCTTATTTTGTAGGCAGAGAAGGTGTTCTCTTGGAAAGGCTCTCTGGGCACAGTTGGTAAATTCGTACAGAGGGAAAGTCTGTTGAAATGTATCTTCTGTTGCAGGTGCAAGGACACATGCCTCGTTAGCGAAAGACTGGCTCTTTGTTTTAGGAGTTAGGGTGGTGGGAGGCATTGAGATGGGAGTATACTGGAATGTAGGGATGATACTTTCAGCGGAGAAGGTGCCTGGGACTCAAGGTCACTGTAACCGTCCTGGATGAAGTAAGAGTTTCGATGGAAAAGTACGAGAAGGAAGACATGGCCGAAGAGGCGTGACAAGGGCGTGTTCAATTGTATGGGGATTTTGTATTAGGGACAGTGCCCCGAGGGGGGGAGAACAGAGAGGAGGTAGAGGAGACCAGAGAGAAGGGCCAAGAGAGAGATTTTTAGGAAGGAGCATCTTAGAACGAGCTCGAAATGCTAAGTGAGTGCACTTCTTAGGAAGTCTTCACAGCTGACACCTTTTCTTTTACTCTTGCCTGGGGAAATTCATTAAGTAGGTATGTCACCTTAGTGATACAGTAGGGACAGTTAAAGGTTTTACGTTTATTTAGGTAAATGAAGAATAATATAGAGATTGGAGCAGTTATCGTTTGTTTAATACTTCTGGAGCTAACGATTCTTCTTATTTTGAGTCGGATGAGACTCCTGCGTAGGATGATGTTTGTATTAGTGCCCATCTATTTCTTTAACCTCGTGTTGAGGTGCTTACATGTGCAGTTATTCTTGGCTGTAATAAAACCACAAAATTGAATTCGGAGTCAGTGGTCTTTTAAGGTAAACTAGATCCTAAATTGTTGCATAACCGAATTGGACTTTCTTCCCTTCACACTATTCACCAGGTAAAAGATCCTGGCGACCTGAGGATTCTTAATGATGGTGAGATAAGATAAGAATCCCGCTTTATCAGTTGGTAGCAGAGTAGGATGGTTTCCTCTGATAGTAAGGGGAGATCTAGATTAGGATAAGAGATTATTTGCCCCATAGAGCCCGAGTGATGATGATCCAGTGGATTGGAGGACGACGGCGGTCGCTGAAAACTGGCGGAGAGTGACGGTGCGGCGGAAGTAGCAGTTCGTGGTAGAGTGAGTATGAACAGGGTGATGTTTGTTAGATTGCGGTGTTTATTTGTTGTGTGATGTCTTGCGGAGTTGGAATGAGAGTCGCGTGATAGAGGACCGGACCGTGAGTCCGCGCGGGGCCGAGAGATTTGAGTCAATATCCCGGGATAAGAGATTGTTGTGTAGAAGACACCCAGAGCTGAGATTGTTGACCAGAGGTTGTGGGTGTCATGAGACGTCATTGATTAACCCACTGAAGATAGGGAGCATATGTGTGAGTGTGTGAATAACCGACGCTGGTCGTTGGTTGTTGTGTGCAGAGCACTGAGCGTTTGGATCCTATCGATTGTGTCAGAGGTGATTGTCAGGTCGTTCGCGGACAGACAGTTGCCAGATTGAGGTCAACAGTTTCGAGAGGCTGTTCGGTCATTGGTGGACCGACAGTCAGAGAGGTGATTCTCCGGTAGGACAGACAGTTACTTCAGAGTTTGATTGGGACACGTGCGAGCGAGAAAGGGTGAATTGAGAAGGAGGGGAACCGCTGCGAGCGAAGGAAGAGTGACGTCAGACAGTGTTGCGCTGCGATAGGCCGGTTGGTGTGAGCCGTTCTGGCATTGGTGGATTGAAATCAGGAAGTAAAAATGAACTCTTGTGTGCGAACGGAAATCTGCTTCATCATGAAATGTTTCAAAGTATTACGAGAACTCTGTAGAGGTGATAGACATGTGGTTACTCGGGGAGGAGAGGAAGCCCCTCCCGAGGATACGCCAGCACATTACATGGCTAAGAATGTAGGATTACATACTATAATTTGGCTTGAGAATTGGTATAAAATGACAGAAGGAGAAGGAGAATTGACTTTCCCACGCTATGGTGCTTTCAGGTTGGAAGTGTTGTATCAGTTGAAATCTGTGATGTCTTCCTTGCGACCACTACCCAGACCCACACAGTTTGAGGCGCTACATGCATGGATTAGAGCAGTGTATGACAGGAAGAGAAACAGAAGCCAGGAAAGGGTGAAGAAGTCGATCAGGGCATTTCAAGATGCGAGATGGGATGCACTGGAGAAAAGGTGGAGAGTGGAAACAATCGAGGGGGATAGATTATATTCGTTGATAGAGAAAATGGGAGGTACGCAGGAAAGGAGTGCAGAGGAAGATGATAGTGATACGGATGACAGCTTGTTAGACAGACTGCTGTCAGAGAGACCACCTCCATTAAATCCAGAATATAGCGAAGGAAATTCGATTGTGGCAGGAAGGACGGGCGAGTCACAGAATCAGACAAATGTGAGAGTAGTGGGAAAAATCTCCACAGGAACATAGGGAGTGGGAACCCAGTCTTCCATGGGGAATATGCGGTTGCCGGACTCCCTGACGGTACCTGTTACCATTGGTCCTATAGTATCGGTGTATGACCCAGATCGAGTAAGTGAAGGGAGTCTAATGCAGACGACAGGGAGAGAGGGGATCAGCATTGGAGGGAATGGTGAAGAGGAGGAAATGGTCCGTTCTCTGAAGCCCATAGAAGCGAGCACGCCACTGCCAGCCACCGCAGACTCCTCTAGTGGACAGGTGGATGTGAGACCGGTAAGACCAGGGTCTTTTGTCGAGTCCAGATCAGCTTTGAGAATGTGGGTACCACCTGTAAGGAATCAGAGCGATAGGATGCCAAGAGATGTGGAGCAAGACAACTCAGGAAACAGACCAGGTTCCAGGAATACGATAGAAGAGAGCAAGCCACGAGAACAAAGCAGTGATTATGACAAGCGGCATGGTGCGGCTTGTCGAGAAACTTTGAGGAGTGCCGTGAAGGCAAGGTTGCTGGATGTAGTGAGACTAAAGGCAGAGGTAGACGAAATGATTAGTGGGAACCTGCCTTTGGAGAGATTAGAGATCTATGAGCCAGACGAGCTGCTTTTTGTAGCAAAGGATGAGACTCGTAAAGCGAGGGCCGCACATGAGAAATTGACAGAATTGGCCAAGAAATATGAGGTGGATATGAAAAAAACGAAATCGTTGCAAGGATCCCATAGGTTGCAATATAGTGATCAAGAGCTGGAGGAGGAAAGGGTCACAGGATTAAGGACGCATACTAAAGACCTGATTGTAGGGATGCGTATATGGGTAATGCTAAACAAATGGGAGGAAAGGTGGTCGAAGAAGAAGATTGCCAAAAAGACTGTAGGAGAAACGCCGCCTCCGGGGGGAGGGACGACGGGCGTAGGGAATTATCCTTTATGAGAAGTACAGAACGGAGGGTACGTGCATGTGCCATGGAGTAGAGGTGACTTGGCTGCGTTTACTAATGATTTTCCTCGGCTGAGGGAAAAACCCGTAGAGTGGTACAAACAGGTCGAGCGCTTTGTTAAAATTTCGAAGGTATTGTGGATTGATTTGAACACTTTGTTTGATATAGTAGTACCAGGAGATTTGTGGACAGCTTGTAAAATTGCAGTTGAGTGGCCGACCTTCGAACCTGAAAGGGACACTGTTACAAATTGTCCGTCACCTATTGTCATGAAAAAGTTTGAACAAGTGATTACATGGTTGAAGTTGAAGATCTCGCCTCAAGACATCGATTGGGTTAAGATAGATCGAACTGTGCAGGAACCCAAGGAGACAGTGCATGAATATTATGAAAGACTCCTGCAAGCTTTTAAACAGTATAGTGGACTAGATACCTTAGACCCCAAGGATATGGGACAGTTTGTCTCAAAGTTTGTCTTGGGATTGAGATCAGAGGTTAGCCTCATGATACAGCGCCATTTGATCTGCTGGCAGAACAAGCCGGTAGATGAAATCTTGCGGTATGCGAGGTACTGTAGTGATGAAGTAGACTCGAAGCACCGGAAGCTAAAGGACAAACTGATGCTTGTTCAGATGCAAACAGCTCAGGTCCAGCCTAGTGGAGGGATGCTGGGAAGAAGACAGGGAAACTGCCAAGGGAACCAAAATGGGCAAGGTCAGGGAAAAGGGAAACCGATCGATCCCAAGACGGGGATGGATGTGGCGACATTGAAGAAGACCACTGCGTGTCATCTTTGTCATCAGATTGGACATTGGAAGCGCAAGTGTCCCTTGCACCCAGCCAATCAGGTGCAGCAGGAGGTAGAAGTGGTTCAGGCACCCGTGCCGGAGGTAGTCAATACTGTGACAAGGCCCAGATCGACGAAAGGGGGGACGTATAACCCACAGGTGCAGGTCCCCCAGCCGGATCACTGACAGAATATCGATGAGAAGAATATCGACCTACAACAATATCGAGGTAAAAATATAGAATGCCAAAATATCGAATCCCTATCTACAAACAGGTAAGTACAAAAATATCGAATCCAAAATATAGTTGTAAAAAATATAGTTAGTCAAAATATCGAATTTTTTAAATATCTTAAAAGTAATGTAAAATTAATGAAATAATATATATAATTAACTAAAACATACTTAAAAATACTTAAATAACTTTAAAATTAATAAATAATTTATGTAAGTTAAAAAAAAATAAACATACATTTTTATTTTTTAATACATATATATATTAACGTAATATTTATAAAAAATATTCAATATTTTTAGCGTAGGATAGCCGGAGGGTAAAATTTACTATTATCACTCCAGTGAGTGCAACAGTAGGGAAAGCATTGGATAGCGGGAGGGTAAAAATTACTATTCCCACTCCAGTGAGTGCAACAGTAGGGAAAGCGTTGGATTACGGGAGGGTAAAAATTACTATTCCCACTCCAGAGAGTGCAACAGTAGGGAAAACATTGGATAGCATAGGGGTAAAAATTACTATTCCCACTCCAGAGAGTGCAACAGTAGGGAAAGTGTTGGATAGCGGGAGGGTAAAAATTACTGTTCCCACTCCAGAGAGTGCAACAGTAGGGAAAGCGTTGGATAGCGGGAGGGTAAAAATTACTGTTCCCACTACAGAGAGTGCAACAGTAGGGAAAGCGTTGGATAGCGGGAAGGTAAAAATTACTATTCCCACTCCAGTGAGTGCAACAGTAGGGAAAGCGTTGGATAGCGGGAGGGTAAAAATTACTATTCCCACTCCAGAGAGTGCAACAGTAGGGAAAGCGTTGGATAGCGTAGGGGTAAAAATTACTATTCCCACTCCAGAAAGTGCAACAGTAGGGAAAGCGTTGGATAGCGTAGGGGTATAAATTACTATTCCGACTCCAGAGAGTGCAACAGTAGGGAAAGAGTTGGATAGCGTAGGGGTAAAAATTACTATTCCCACTCCAGTGAGTGCAACAGTAGGGAAAGCGTTGGATAGCGTAGGGGTAAAAATTACTATTCCCACTCCAGAGAGTGCAACAGTAGGGAAAATAATGATTTAATATTTTAATAAAAATAAAATAATTACCAATACCAATAAAAAATTTATTAAAATGACTTACCAATTACAAAATATTTAATAATTAATTCTAAATACCAATAAATATTATTTCTTAAAAATGAATTACCTATTAATAAAAATTAATTACCAAATAAGAATTAATTAACAATACATTAATAATTAATACCAATAAATAAAAATAAATAATTACTGAATTACAATTAAATTACTTCCCACCCTATTCCCCTATAAACCCACAACCCGCTCGGAATGATACATTAATACAATTAATATAATTATCAATTAAAAAATTAATAAAAATTAATTACCAATTAATAACAATTAATTACCAATTAATAAAAATTAATTACCAATTAATAATTAATTAACAATGAATTATTTATCAATACCAATAAATAAAATTAAATAATTACTTAATTACATTTAAATTACTTCCCACCCTATTCCCCTATAAACCCGCAACCTGCTACAGAACTAAAACGCAAAATTAAATTAAATATAATTAATAATTCCTAAAAATTAATATTTAATTTACTATAATTAAATTACTTCCCACCCTATTCCCCTATAAACCCACAACCCGCTACAGAATTAAATTACGCAAAAATTAAATAACATAAAATTCATTACTTTAAAAAAATTAAAACATACATTACAAAAATAATACATACTTTTAACACATATACTAACACTTAAAACACTATAAAAAAATTCGATATTTTTAACAACTATATTATGACTGTCGATATTTTGACAATCGATATTTCTTACCTGAATTTCGATATTCTTAACCACTATATTTTGGCAATTCGATATTCTGTCCATTCTATATTTAAAACTCGATATTTTGGCAATTCGATATTAAAAATTCGATATTATGTCTGTTTACCCCCAGCCACCGAGAATTTCGCAAGGAATGCGAACTTACCAGCAGATGCCCCTTTTCGAAGGGTATGAGGAGTACAGTCCAGACCCGTTAGCCTGACGGTGCCTGGAGGGGGAGGAAGACTGCACACTTGGAGCAGTCTTGGAGGTAGACCAGAGAGGACCTTTGTGGAGGCAGACATTGATGGTCATCCTACCACTCTTTTTGTTGACACTGGTGCTACCCGGTCTACTGTAAGATCAGCAGTAGTCCCCAACCTACCCCTCTCAGGACAATCGATCCAAGTTGTTGGAGTGGCGAACAAGAGGATAACTAGCCCATTGACCGAACCGATTCCAGTGAGAATAGGCTCTTTCCAAGCTAAACACCAGTTTGTGGTGTGCGATACGAGTCCAGTTTGTCTGTTAGGAAGAGATCTATTGTGTAAATTGAACTGCACTATCTATTGCACACCAAGGGGAGTGGAGGTTCAGACGAAGGATGACGATGCCACCTTTAAAGTTGCCAATCAGCACCTTTGTATAGAAATTTATCCAGTGGTGACAGTGGAAGAACTTCCACTGGATTTGAGAGATTCTGTGTCACAAGAGGTGTGGGACTTTACGGGAGAAGAGATCGGACTGATCAAGGGGGTTGAACCTGTACAGATTCAGGTTAAGCAGAATGCCGAATTCCCTAGGACGCCCCAGTACAATCTGTCACCCGAGACGATTGCAGGGATTAGACCTGTAATCGAGTCTAAGATCAAGCAAAGCATTCTGAAGGAGATAAGAGGTAGCCCATGTAATTCACCTATCATGGGACTGCAGAAACCGAGCGGGAAGTTCAGGATCGTGCAAGACCTGCGAAAGGTTAACACGATAGTGTCCCATGTTGTCCAGTGGTACCGAATCCATCAGTGATAGTGTTTCAGATCCCATGCGAAGCCGAGTGGTTTACTGTCATTGATTTGTGACAAGGATTCTTCTCGATACCGCTCCACAAGGAAAGCCAATTTCTTTTTGCTTTCCGGCTGGAAAATCGCGTGTTAACGTGGTGTCGTATCCCTCAAGGGTATACAGAGAGTCCATCGATCTTTAATCAGATCTTGAAGAAGAATCTTGAGAGTCTCGTATTGCCACAGAACTCAGTTCTTGTGCAGTACATAGATGATCTACTTGTGGCATCAGAAACAGAAGACGCTTGCAGGATAGACACGATAGCCCTACTGAATCATTTGGCAGAGAATGGACACAAGGTGTCCCCGAACAAATTGCAGTACTGTCTGAACGAAGTACAGTATTTGGGTCACAGATTAGAAAAAGGCAAGAGGAAGGTGTCACCAGACCGAATTGAGGCAATAATGAACATGGCAGTGCCCACCACTCAGAGGGAAGTCAGGATGTTTTTGGGAATGGTCGGCTATTGTCGTCAGTGGATTCCTAATTTTTCCTTGAGAGCAAAGCCTTTGCAGAGGCTCACGCACAAGGACATGAGCGATCCGGTACCATGGGACGAGGAGTGCTTGATGTCATTCCTACGACTGAGAGAAGGGTTGTGTTCTGCACCAGCTTTGGGAATGCCTGATTACAATAAGGCTTTCTCACTGTTCTGTTGCGAGAGAGAAGGTTGTGCATTAGCAGTCTTGGCTCAGAACCATGGAGGTGTCCGTAGACCAGTTGCCTATTTTTCAGCTACTTTAGATCCAGTAGCTTCTGCGTTGCCCGGATGTCTCAGATCCGTTGCTGCAACAGGTGTCAGCATTGAAAGATGTGAAAGCATTGTAATGGGTCACCTTCTGACAGTTTATGTACCACACTCTGTTGAATTGTTAATGACCAGGACAAAGACCCAGCACCTAACGAATAACAGGTTAACGAGGTATGAGCAAGTCATACTTCCTGCAGAGAATGTGACTCTGAAAGGGTGCTCCGTCTTAAACCCTGCGACATTAATGCCCATACCGAATACCGATGATGAAGATTGTGCGCACCATGATTGTCTTGATGTGACTGAATTATGCACCAAACCGAGACCTGACATTGTCGACGAACCACTGAATGACCCAGATGAAATTTTCTTTGTCGATGGTTCGTGCCTAAGAGACAGTGTTGGTCAACTGAGAGCAGCGTTTGCTGTATGTACCATTTCAGGAGTGGTTGAGGCTGCTTGCCTAGAAGGAGTACACTCCGCGCAGGTAGCTGAGATCATTGCCTTGACTCGTGCCTGTTTGGCCGCTGATCAAATCCGAATCACGATCTACACGGACAGCCAGTATGGGTTCGGTGTGGTTCATGACTTCGGACAGTTATGGTCACAGAGGGGATTCTTGACATCATATGGTTCACCCATTAGGAATGGAGAACATGTAAGACAGCTGTTAGATGCATTGCAATGTCCGAAGGAAATCGCAGTTGTCAAGTGCACTGCGCATGGAAAGGGGGATGATTTTGTCTCTTTGGGTAATAACTATGCGGATGAAGTTGCACGTTTCTGTGCAGAACAAGGATGCATATTTACAGAGGGTTACACAGGAGAGAGCCAAGAAAGAACCGAGCTCAATATGATGTTGGCCATGGCAGACACTTGGGAGGAACTCAAGCGCCTGCAGGATGAAGTTTCAGACCAAGAACGGAATGGATGGGTCAGAGCCGGATGTGAAAGAGGGGATGTGGATGTTTGGGTTTCCAGTGATGGGAGGGCGGTATTGCCAGAGAATCTGCTGAGCCTGATGGCGAGACTAATACATGGGCCGATACATCTTGGAAGAGATGCAATGATGCGTGTGTTTAGACAGACGTGGTATAACCCACGATTTCGTGCGGTTGCTGAAGCAGTTTGTCAGAGGTGTGTTACGTGTCAACAGATGAATGTTGGAAAAAAGACTGTGGTCACATTGAGTCACATTGGAAGGTCAGGAGGACCCTTCAGTAGGATGCAGCTAGATTTTATAGAGATGCCCAAGTGCAATGGGTATAGGTACATTTTGGTAGTGGTGTGTGTATTCTCACGGTGGGTGGAGGCTTACCCAACACGCAGGTGTGACACACTCACAGTGGCTAAGTTATTGTTGAGGGAACTCATCCCGAGGTTTGGTTTTCCAACCTCTTTGGAATCGGATAGAGGAACACACTTCCACAGTGAAATCATGAAGTTACTTTGTGCCGCATTGAATGTCGATCAGAGACTACATTGCAGTTATCGACCAGAGGCTTCTGGGATAGTGGAACAGGTTAATGGGACCTTGAAGGCAAGAATGGCAAAAATGTGTTCGTCAACGTCTCTGAAGTGGCCTGATGCCCTGCCGCTTGTGCTTATGAGTATTCGCAGTGTCCCCGACAGGAGAACTGGGTTGTCCCCCATGAGATCTTGATGGGGAGGGCAATGCGGTTGCCAGCAGTACCAGCTACAGCTTTGATAAACATCACTGATGACTTGATTCTCGATTACTGTAAAGGACTATCTGATGTGGTCCGTTCTGTGTCCCAGCAGGTACAAGCTGCAGCTGTTCCGGCCTCGAGTGATCTGTGCCACGACCTGTGTCCTGGAGACTGGGTGCTTGTTCGAAAGCACGTGAGGAAGAGCTGTCTGGACGTTCGGTGGCGAGGCCCGTACCAGGTAATACTGGTAACGAACACAGCAGTGAAGTGTGGAGGATTGCCGAACTGGGTGCATGCTTCCCATACCCGCAGAGTTTCAGCACCCTCGGAAGAAACAGCTCCTCTCGTGAATGAAAATCCAGCTGATGTGGCAGGGCCACATGAGAGGACAAGTCAAGCTGTGAGGGCCGCTGATGCAGCTGGTTGTGCACCAGAGCAAGCTGAAGGGGGTTTCGACAACCAGAACCCCGACTCTGACTCGGATGACGGAGGTGTTGCTGTGGGTGGAGTAGAGTCAAATTCAGCAGAAGGAGGAAGTGGTGCACAGGGTATAGTGGGGGAAAGCGGAAGAACGACCAGAACCGAGGAGGCTTGGCCTGAGAGACAGAGGCGACTGAACCTGAGGTTGGCACCCGAAAGAGATCTTGCTCCAGTGTCTGAAACGTCTGAATCAGAAGCAAGTGACGGAGAGCAGGCTCAAGAGGGTCGGAGGAGGTCGAAAAAACGAGAGTACCTTGCCAGAGGTACGCTACCCCGGAGTGGACTTACACAGTGACTGATGCAGGGAGTAGTGAGTTCGGGGAGGCTGAGGTCCGTGCAGGTGGTCAGCAAGAGCCCGAACGTGGTGTTGAAAGTGGTGCTGTTAGTGCCAGGGCTCGAAGTCGAAGGAATCCTGACCCTCACGGTTCCGAATCCCCCGCTTCTGAGTAAAGTCCGACAATTGGTTCTGCATCGACTCGAATTTCTGTCATTTGGGTTTGAGCCGCCTTCACATGAAATGATAATTCTTCGTCTTGAACTTTTGTATCATGTTCTAGAAGCGCTTGCAGCTGACCTTATTGTGGATTGAGTATAAACTGTTGTAAATAAAAGCCTAAAGAAGAAGATAACCTAGGTCCGAGTGGAAGAAGAATAAACTTAGGGACTTTCCGCAGAAAAGGAACGAGAGCTTAGGGAAATCTTTTTCTGGACTATGTAAATAAGAAACTGTAGCTGAAAAGGGGATTTCCAGAGGTTTCAGAGTGTTGCTCAAACTGGTTAAGCAAGTCACGTGCGGAAAAGACAGAGACTTTTGAGTGTTCGTTGCTGAAACCAAGAACTTTGAGAACTTTCGAGATCATGGAGGCTGGAGATCCACACCGTAGATCCAAAGTGATTGTAGGCACATTTATAGGGGGTGTGATAATTTCTATAATTATAGTAGTTGTAGTTTCATATGTGGCTCCACACGAGCTAGCAGTGAAGGGGGTGCCAGGGACTCCAACACCCACTACACCTAGCAAAAAGGAGGGAAACATAGGAGCTGACAGAGCTTTGCTAATAGAAGAGAGTCGTAGATTGCATATAGATTTGTCTAGAAGTGATTTTAAGCTTAATGCGTATGCTAAGCTGCTATATGAGTATGTAGATGCGATGGATGCGAAAGATTGTTATGTGTGTATGCAGTTGCCAGCTTCAGTGGATGAGGGTATTAGATATCACCATCTTCCATTGACTTATGGAATTTCGTGTAGTTTGTTATTGAGTGTGTTTTATGGGAGAGGTCACTATGAGTACTTCTTTCCAACTATTACGCCGTGCTTTCAGAGGTTCCTGCCCATAAACATTTGAACAAGTATGATTACTATAAGGCGGAAGATAGACTTGGAAAGTATTTCATTCCGACTTTGACTTTAGATACAGCTTATGCCCATAGACACAATTTAACATGTGCATTAACAGAAGTAGAGAAGAAGTTTGTAGATCAAGTAGAAGATAGATATAGAATGCTAACACAAAAACGGCAAAATGGAGATAGCCCTGTAGATTGGACAGACGAGGAAAGATTGCACCGAACAAAAGGAAGTTATGGCCCTATAGCATTGGATATGGGTCAAAGGGGAAAGTTGTGTGTGAGACGTGTGCAGACTTATTATGATAAGGTCTCTGTGGGACAGAGCGAGTGTGATCATGTTTTCACTATGGACGACTCAGCAAAGAATTTTCTGCAAGGTACTGTACAAGTGATACCTACGGTGTATTTTGTGTGTGGAAGGAATGCTTATGTGAGGTTGCCAGAGAACTGGTATGGTACTTGTTACTTGGGAATAATATTTCCAAAGATCTATCATGCAGAGGATTTGGAGCTTTTGGAAGGTGGAAAGCATTCGAGAGTGAAGAGAGGTGCAAGTGCAGGAGCTGTAGTAGGAGACATCTTTGGAGCGATGATACCAAGTTTGGGAGTGATTTTGAATGATGTGAAGATCCGGAGATTGGCGACTGTGGTTGATGAGTTATCAATGAATACAGCAAAGTCGTTGATACTTGTGGATGGAGAGATGTTGTCGATAAGGACAATGGTTTTGCAGAATCGTCTTGCTTTGGATGTCTTATTGGCAAAAGAGGGCGGGGTCTGTAAAATGTTTAAGGTTCAAGAGTGCTGCACTTATATACCAGACCACAGCAAGGATCTGGAGAAATATATAAGTAACATCACTACAATCCATACGAAGATAGCTGATTTGACTGGAGAGGGAGTTTGGGAGAAAGTTGGCAAAGGATTTGGTCAAGTGGGAAGCTGGTTTGCAAATTTGGGAAAGGGATTCCTTGGCTATGTTCTGAGACCTCTCATAATTGTAGTGGTTTGTGTGGTTTGTTTGTGGGGTCTGATCAGAGCATACAAGTGGTATCGAGCAGGCAGAGCTGAGAGAGCTTTGAGAGAAAATGAGACGAGAATGGCTAGACTGCAGGACAGTCACTATCGAAATATTAAGAGTTTGGAGAGATTCCGACAGGGGAGAATGGCAACAAGTTCTGTTTAGGTCGGTTCTTTCTCCAAGGGAGTTAGAAGGTGTGATGACAGGAGTCATCAAAGGGGGAACTGATAGAGCGCCATGCTCTCGTAAAATTTGTAGGGGTGCATCATAATCACCGTTAGTCCGCACCCGAATATATCTAGACATGTATTAAGGAATAGCCAGTAAAATGTAGTTCTAATTCGTATTATTAAGAGTGAATAAGAGTGTAGTTGTGTTATTAGAATTACGCAAATGTAGTGCTTAATTGAAATGTGTTTAAAATGATGCATAGATGATTTAGTTCATGTGTAGTTAAAGATGCAGTAGTTAACGTGTATAATATTAAGTTGCACGTGTAGTTATTTTTGCATATGAAATGTATGAGCCTATGCTTAAAGAAGTAATTCAGAATTGTGTGTTTATAATGTGTAAAGGCCTGACTGCATATATGTTAAGGAAAGGCCTGTTCATTCTTATGTTAGCTTATTTTGTAGGCAGAGAAGGTGTTCTCTTGGAAAGGCTCTCTGGGCACAGTTGGTAGATTCGTACAGAGGGAAAGTCTGTTGAAATGTATCTTCTGTTGCAAGTGCAAGGACACATGCCTCGTTAGCGAAAGACTGGCTCTTTGTTTTAGGAGTTAGGGTGGTGGGAGGCATTGAGATGGGAGTATACTGGAATGTAGGGATGATACTTTCAGCGGAGAAGGTGCCTGGGACTCAAGGTCACTGTAACCGTCCTGGATGAAGTAAGAGTTTCGATGGAAAAGTATGAGAAGGAAGACCTGGCCGAAGAGGCGTGACAAGGGCGTGTTCAATTGTATGTGGATTTTGTATTAGGGACAGTGCCCCAAGGGGGGGAGAACAGAGAGGAGGTAGAGGAGACCAGAGAGAAGGGCCAAGAGAGAGATGTTTAGGAAGGAACATCTTAGAACGAGCTCGAAATGCTAAGTGAGTGCACTTCTTAGGAAGTCTTCACAGCTGACACCTTTTCTTTTACTCTTGCCTGGGGAAATTCGTTAAGTAGGTATGTCACCTTAGTGATAGAGTAGGGACAGTTAATGGTTTTACGTTTATTTAGGTAAATGAAGAATAATATAGAGATTGGAGCAGTTATCGTTTGTTTAATACTTCTGGAGCTAACGATTCTTCTTATTTTGAGTCGGATGAGACTCCTGCGTAGGATGATGTTTGTATTAGTGCCCATCTATTTCTTTAACCTCGTGTTGAGGTGCTTACATGTGCAGTTATTCTTGGCTGTAATAAAACCACAAAATTGAATTCGGAGTCAGTGGTCTTTTAAGGTAAACTAGATCCTAAATTGTTGCATAACTGAATTGGACTTTCTTCCCTTCACACTATTCAGCAGGTAAAAAGATCCTGGCGACCTGAGGATTCTTAATGATGGTGAGATAAGATAAGAATCCCGCTTTATCACATCTCTGTGCAGTTTATACGTACCGATATTGACAGCTCGAACCTCATTGCACTGAAGGCGGTATGATGGCGTGACGATGTTAAGTGAAGGTGCCTGCTCGGGGTGGAGACTTTCAGCTGTCTTACCGGCTTGTCAGCAACTAATTGAAGCTCTGGACTCCTGCTCCCAAAGCTCCCCCACCCCCACAAATGTCACTTGCTCCTTGGTTTCTTGTGTGATGCGACAGGGAGGGGGCACGAACATGCTGTGGGTGCCTGCCTCACTCCCCTCTTAGTGCCCCTTGCTTCCTCATGTGTTGTATCGGGGCACAAGCACACTGGATGCTGCGTGGTCCTGGAGCGGTTCTGCCGAGGAGGAGGGGGAGGGGAGCTTCCCTAGTCACAAGCCGCACCCGGAGCTAGCCTAAAACAGGTGTGCACAAACTCAGCAGAGGGCAAGAACACACAGAGCTGAAACTGTGAAGTGATGATTAACTTATTATTATGCATTATGGGTGTAAGGAAAGACCTCTTTTTGCATCATCACCCCCCCCCACACACACACACAGTATTTGGACTGATGCTGCTGATTTTTGTTTTTTTGTCTCTGTTGCATTGGAGCCCTGCTAACCAGCACCCAGGAATGTGTTCTATCCCCTAAAACATGCATACAATTGGCTATTCCCTTAATGGCATATTTAACTTACCTGTAAGCCTCTAATACATGGTACCTTGTGTAGCCTTGGACTGTATGTTAAATGGCCCAAGTGGACTGCAGCACTTATTGTGCAACCACTAAAGTGACCATGAAAAACATAACGCTAGTCCTGCCACAGCAGCCTAGATTGGCAGTTTTGGCACTGCCATTTCAACCTGAAAAAATCACACTTTTAATACTTATAGGTCACACCTAAGTTATGCCCTTCATACCCATAGGGCGGGGTGCATAATATTCAAACAGTAGGACATGTGTTGAAAGTTTTACATGCTCTAGCAGTGAATAATTTCCAAAGTCGTTTTTCATTGTGGCATGGCTGGCTTTCCCATAGAAAAGCAATGGGTTACATTATGACACTTTATAATGCATAACTTCAGTTTAGGAATAGTTAAAAACATGATACAAAGACTCAAAATAATAGGAATACTAAATCTACACTAATGCTCAAGTCGGATTTTAAATTACTATTTTACTATTTTTAAAATGCAACTTCTAATGGAGCCTTTCCAGATCTGCCTATTTTATAATGCTCCACTTAACAACCTTCGAAGGTGCGGGCCCCAGTGAAGAATGGGGATTCTCTGCCTTACACTGGGGTGTTGTAAGGCCCCTGCTCTAATATCTCACCATTATGGACAGTTAGAGACATGGGGTACTGTTTTGCTGGATCTCTGCCTACCAGAGACAGGCATTTCACAGTATTGCAATTCTGTTTCTTTCTGCTCTGGGAAGCAGAGTTGCTTTCCCGAGTGTTTAACTGTTTCTCATTCCATATCGCTGCATGCCTTCATTCCTCATTAAAATGTGTTGCGTATGGGCTGAGGTGGCCGCCTCCAGGACACAGAAACCTGGGGGGGGCTTTTTCACCCCTGACTGTAAGTTTGAATCCATTCATCCATATGCTATGATGTAACCTATGACAGTCGAGCCTTTATGGTACTGACAACTCCTAAAAAGTTAGGTAGGCCTAGCTGCGCATATTTTCCTACTCTCCGCAACATCTCATACTTCTGGTCATCTGCCACGCCATGTTTGAAACATGCCTTTAAACGTCATTCACCTCATCCTACAATTCCTATTTAGACCAAACTGCATCCTAGACCCTATCAACAATGCACTTCGAAAGGGTGCCAATAACCAGAGCCAAATCAGAGCAATCTATGGTCTCTTTATGGGTATGAAGCGTCACACTGATGCTAAATTACAAAATAATTGTGATTATAACAGCTCGACTAAGAGGTACTGATTCCAGCTTAACAAAAGAATGTCAGCCCTTATGAGAAGTGCTGTTAGTTTCCCAACTGCCAAATTGTATACATTAGACTTGCTGAGTAAGATGATGGGGAAGTTCTATCACCATAGTCCTCTCGACTGCAATTCCCAGAATTTAAGGTAAGTGCCCATTTATATTGTGGATTATACTAAACTCCCTCTATTTGCTCCTTGTTTTTGCATGTATACCAACAGAGGTCCAGCATGATAATGTGCTTTGCCCAAGATCACACAATGTGGTCTACTAGAGAAGTGAGGATTAAAACCCTGGACATCACCCTACGCACTACAACATGTCAGAATAGATTTCATGAATACAGAATTAAAATTCTCTGGTATTGAACACCACAAACGTTCTAGACTCAATCTCTCAAGATCCAAGCCGTTAGCCTGAGATGTTCCAACAGACTGAGAGGGAGTGCTGGGTATTGAAGGGGAGAGAAATTCACCAGGAGATGGAAAACGTTGCCTTTGGAAAGAGGTTCATTAACAGAGGAAACCATGCACATCTTAGGCACTATGATGCCACCAGAATTACTGTTAACCTCACCCCAGCAATCTTCTGGAATCAGGGTAAATATATATAGCAGACCTTGGCGCCAAGACACAGAAAAGGCATCTACTGCCCATCATTCTGGGCTATTTACTTCAGTGCAAAATATCAGAAACATTGTATTGTTCGGGGAGGCGCACAGGTCTACCCAAGGCTTTCCGTAACAGAGACAGGGAGATTGCGACTCAAACTGTCTGCTGAGAAGTTCAACTCCCTTTGATGTAGACCGCTCTTAGTGCTCACAGATGAGTCTCTGCCCAGGTGCAGATGCGAGATGCTAGGTGATTTAGATGAATATTCTTTTTCACCTCCTGTTGATTCAAGTAGCATCTTGTTATTTGATTGTCCATGCCGCCAATCAGGTATTTGTCTTGTAATTGAAGGTGAAGAACTGAATTGCCTTTCAAACCGCTGCAAGTTCCCTCCAATTGGATAAGCAGAGTTTGTCTTTCCTGATCCAAGGACCTTTGCCTTCTGGTTCCTCTAGAGTTGCCCCCTACCCCCACAGACTGGCATCTGTGATCAGTTGGAGAGGAGAAGGATACTGAAAGGGAACTCTTTTCTGCTGATTGTGCCTGTACAGCCACCAACTCAGATCTTGAGCTATCTGGGAAGTTATTATAATCTGGTCTTTGTAACTGTTCGAGGCAAGTGTTTAAGGAGATGGTTCGCCAAAGGTTTTAAATGAAATCAGGACTATGTAACCGTAGCCATCATGGATGATATTAGGCCTTGGATTTTCAACCAGTGCCTGGTTAAAACTGAAGATTAGAACGGAAGAGCTTGGAGACCGGCGTGAAGGGACTTGATCCTGTTCTGTGGCAGGAAGTCATAGCCTGTTTTGGTCTTGAATATCACCTCTATAAATAGTATCAATAGTCTCTCTTGAGATGGAATCACGTAAGACCTCTGGATATTCAAGATGAAACATAGGTGGTGAAGAAGGTTGGTTGTTGTCTTCACAGCCTCTTGAGGAAGCACATATTAACCAGTCATCAAGATGAAGAAATATGGACATTCCCCTTAACTGAAGGACTGACACCACCAGAGCCAATACCCTTATAAAAATTCTTGGTGATGTTGAGAGACCAAAGGGCAAGGCCTGGAACTGATAATGCATGCCTTCCACTGCACATCTGAGATACTACTGACTCTCTGGATGAACTGGCACGTGAAAGTAGGTGTCTAGGAGGCCCAGAGGTGCTGAGAAATTGCCTTTGAGAACCAAGGGAATGATTGTTTGCAGAGATATCATTAGAAAGGCCTCTACCAGGACAAACTTTTCCAAACACTTCAAACCAAAAATTTGATCTGCCCGTTTTCGGAAACAGAAAAAGCATTGAATAAAATCCTTCTTTTCCCTGATTGGAGGGACTGTAGCTATTGCTTTTTAGCAGTGACTTTTGGATCCCTGATAAAATTGTCTCTCATTTTCCTCTGTCTCTTGTTAACGGAGTAGACCTGAAGCAACTGTTTGGAGGAGAGTCTTTAAAAAGGGTTCAGTATCCTTCCTTAATTATACATAGCACCCAAAGATCTATTACATAGCAAGTAAATTGAGAAAGGAAATGCCTCAGTCTTGCCCCAACATCCATGTAGTAATTTCTGACCTTGGTCTTGATTGCTCTGGATTTGGAGTTGAGACTTGTTTACAAATGCGATCCCCTGACCACGGGCACTGCCACAAAATTGACGCTTGTTATCTTGTTGAGACTGCAGCCCTTGCTTTTGAAAATAGGATTTCTTCCACATAAACAACTTAAATGGTTTCAAGATCTTTTTCTCTTCCACAGATATTTGGACCATCTTGTCAGTAATTTCCCAAACAGCCTAGGGCCTCTAAAAGGCACTTTTTGTACCAATGATCTGAGATTTGCATCCAACTTTCATGCCTTCATCTAAAGGACTTTCTGGCCTGCCACAGCAACCCCGGCCAAGGAAGTAGCTACCCACAGCTATCAAAAGTTACAAAAGATAAACATTATGACAATAACTCCATCTGGATTAGAAGCGGAGTTGAATCACAATTTATCAGTATATACAGTCATACAGTTTCTGAAAGTCCTTCAGCAGATCTTGCGTGGAATATGAAAAGTGTGTACTGGCTTTAATGGCAAGAATTAATGTTACATATGATCTTTTCAGAGTGGACTCAACATTCCTGTCCACTACCTCAGGGACAGTGGACTCTTCTAATGAAAGAGAAGAAGAGGAGGCTGTGGGCGACAATATTGTATTGACCTTTGAGATCTGCTGAAATTTATCATCACAACTTTCAATGAGATATTTTTTATTTAGGAATCACTGAATGTTTTGCTTTTCACCATCTTTCCACTCTTTGAAAATTATATCTTTATTAACATCATGTAGTGGTAAGTTGTTGGCTGTGGCAGTACTGTATTGTGCATAAATGTCCTCCTCATCTTGAGGCTTTTGCTTAAAGCCAAATACCATACGGGTATGGACCAGCATCTCCTGAAATCTTTTCCCCTGGACTTATTTCCCCTTTGGAGACCTGTCCTGGACTTCATCAGGCTCCGCCCTCTAATTTTTAGCCTGTTGCCCATTCATTTCAGTGTCCACTGCCTTCTTCATCCTCTGCTGGAGGTCATTTATAGAGATGTGGAGGATTTCCTCTTCCTCCTCCTGCTCTTCTTCATTGTTTTGCTTCTGCAACCTCTTGCCCTCCATCCTTGCAGCAACTTGAGTTGTGCTAAAGCAGCAACTTCCTTATTTACACTGGTTACTAAGCAATCAACTATCACCCTGCATGAGAACTAGAAGCCTTAAACCAACCTGCAGCCTTACAATGATGAAGTGCACTCCATTGGGTGCAGGTGACCGGCGCACTGAGAACTCCTCTGGCCAGCCTTGCACATGAGTAGGGAGCATGGCTGCAGGCACCAGCTCTACCCATGAGCAGGGAGCATGGCTGCAGATGGAGCAGGATAAACACCATTCACTGAGTGTAATGGTAAGCTTGTTAACAAAAACAGCATTTTATAGTAAACAATAGCGACGATCCTACCTCATCTGAGGCAGGAAGCGACCAGGAGGTGGGAAGAGAAGGAGCCCTTTTGTGCGCCATAACAGTTGTAGAAGCAAAAAAGAAATAGTGTGATATTCTGTCTGTCTGGTGGCGGGGCTGTCTCACACAGTAAGGACTGGTAAGAGGAGAACATATGAGGGAGAGTTAGACACTTCCTTTATTTCTCCACCTGTTTAACCCTATGGGGATTTCTCACCTAAATACTGTGAATTACAGGTCCTTGATTATAAACATAGCATTAACTCTGAAATATATGCTGTCCCAAAGAATGTATTTTTGGACTTAAGAAACTTAAACTTAACCACATCAATGCTCTTAATGCTAGACTTTCAAAACCAGGTATATGATTTCCAAATGGGTCATCACATAGGAGACTCATGGCCAGCAGAAAAATAGACTTTACCCCCTGCCCTAATAACTGCTTTCAGTGGGACTTGAGATCACAAAAAGTTCCAAACACTGATGTCATCCCAGTGTGACGTGCTTTTCCTATGCTTACTCACTCAACTTACTCCCCCAATTGACCAATGCTTTAAATCAGATTATCAGGAAGGACACCAGGTTGAATAACTCTGTAATAAATCCTGTACCAACAGCACTACAATTCCTGCCTTGACAAACCCCGAGTCCCTCATTACGAGTGAAGAGGAATTACTGCATGGAGTTTAGCTCTGTCCAATCATGGGTATCTCCACCTGTTTTTTACAGTTGTGGGAACACTGGACTGATAACACAGACAGGAAACAATTGCCATAAAGTTGCTTTAGGCTTCAGCCAGGCTATGTCCCCAGGCCCATCTAACTTTTTTTCTGGCATTGGGGGAGCCTGCAATGCTTACCATGCCCGGACATGTCTTCTACTTGTACCCAAACTATCATGCATGCCAGTTTCTAGGTTTCTGCATATCTTTAAATTCAACTTATATGTGCCCTTCTCAGCACACGTTCACTATGCAAGCATTCCACCGAACTATGAGACCTCATTGCCACCCTTGCACTCGACAATTTCTTCCTCACCGAGACCTGGCTCAACTCCACATCCACCCCAGACATTGCCACAGCAATCCCTGACGAATATAAAATCACTCACCAGGACCGCACCAACAAGCCGGGAGGAGGAACAGCCATCATCAACAAAGAGACCATACAGAGCACCATCCCCACCGACAACACCACCATGAAGCATCTCAACTTCAAGCTCCACACGGATGACAAGACAACCATCAGAGGCACTTCGCATACCAACCCCCCAGGCCCATGCTCCAGCTTCTGCAACACCATTGCAGACTTAGCTGCGCCCCTGGCCTTAGACTCCAAGGACTACATCTTCTTCGGCTACTTAAATTTCCACATCAACAACCCCGATGACAACAAAACTGCACACCTCCTCGACAGTATGAGGAGCCTTGGATTAATCCTGATCATCCACAACCCTACACACAGAATAGGACACACGCTGGACCCCATTTTCACCTACAGCAACCACGTCAAATACAGCTACGTCACAGAACTCACATGGACCAATCACTCCATCATCCACTTCAGCATCTCCAGCCCCCGCACCATCACCCTAAGACAACCAGTGCCCCCCCACCGGAGGTGGAACAAAATCTCAGAGAACAGCTGGACGGATGCCCACAACATCTCCACCCCTGCCACTGCCACCAACCTCCATCAGGAAGTGAAGAACTTCAATGCATTGATCACCAATTGCACCAACAGCATCGTCCCCATCAAGAGCAACATCCAGAGAAAATCCCTCAAAAAGGCCAGCTGGTATACCTAAGAAGTCAGAACAGCGAAACAAGACAGCAAACAGCTGGAGAGGAGATGGCGCACCAGCAAAGACACCTGTGACAGGCAGCCTTCAAGACCTCCCTCAACCTCTACCAGCACCTGCTGAGGGCAACAAAGAAAACAGCCCTAGCCACACGCATCAAAACCATCGCCAATAACACCAAGGAACTTTTCAACATCATTAAGGAATTCTCCAACCCGGCTGCCAGAGAAAACAATATCACACCCTCACAGGAGCTGTGTGAAAAAACTCACTAACTTCCTCCATGACAAGATCACAACCATAAACAGAAACTTCGAACCCCAACCCACACAGAAACTTCGAACCTCAACCCTCACCTATGGACTTCCTCGGCAGATACACCACCACCGCAACTGACAAGAACCACAGACTGACCACCTGGAACCTCCTCTCCATCCAGGACACCACCTCCACCATGAAATCCATCCACTCGGGCGCTCCCACAGACCCGTGCCTGCACCACATCTTCAACCTCAGAAACCAAAGAATCAGCCACAAACTCACCACCCTGCTCAACACCTCTAGCACCACTGCAACATTTCCCGATGCCTGGAAACACACCGAAGTCAGACCACTAATCAAAAAACACTCACCCCAGAAAATTCAAAACTAACGGCCAATGTCCCTGCTCCCATTACCAGCTAAGGTACTGGAAAAGATCATCAACACGTAACTCATTACACACTTGGAGCAGAACCAGCTACTCAATGCTTCCCAATCTGGCTTCTACAGCAATCAAAAGCACCAAACTCACCCTGATCGCAGCCACCAACGACATCCGAACCCTCCTTGACCGAGGAGAAACAGCAGCTATGATCCTCCTCAACCTCTTGGCAGCCTTCAATACCATATCCTACCACACACTGTTCAAAAGACTCCACCACATTGGCATCCAAGGGGACAAAATCAGATGGATCACCTCCTTCCTCACTGGAAGAACCCAGAGGATACACCTCCCACCTTTCAATTCCGAACCGAAGGAGATCACCTTCGGTGTACCCTAGGGCTCATCCCTCAGCCGTACACTGTTCAATGCATATATGACCCCGCTGGCCAACATCGTCAGTTCCCACAGTCCCAATATAATTTCCTACCTCAGATGACATCCAACTCATCCTCTCACTCACCGACGACCCCACCACCACCAGAACCATCTTTCATAGATGCATGACAAGCGTTGCCGACTGGATGAAGAGCAACTGCCTGCAGCTGAACACATGCAAGACGGAAGTACTGATCTTCGGTAACAGCAGCAACATTTGGAACAACTCTTGGTGGTCATCAGACCTAGGACCCGCACACACTCCCTATGACCATGCCAGAAACCATGGCATCATCATTGACAACAAGCTCACCATGAAATCACAGATCAATGCCGTCGCTTCTCCCTGCTTCCTTACTCTGCCCATGCTACGTAAGATCTTCAAGTGGCGACCCCTACACATGAGATGCACTGTGACACAGGCCCTCATGACCACCCAACTGGACTACGGCAACGCCCTCTACATAGGAATTGCTGCACACCTCCTACAGAGACTTCATATGATACAGAACGCCGCAGACTCATCCTTGGCCTTCCCCGACGAACCCACATCTCATTCCACCTCAGGCAACTCCACTGGCTCCCCATACAAAGGAGATGCCATTTCAAGCTGCTGACCCACACACACACAAGGCTCTACACAACCAAGAACCCATCTGCATTAACCACTGCTTGAACTTCCACGAACTGTCGAGAAGACTACGCTCCGCCTCCTTCTCACTTGCCCATACACCGCGCATCTACCATAAAAGAAGTGGAGGATGCTCCTTCTCCCACATTGCAGCAAAGACCTGGAATAGCCTCCCCCTACAACTCTGGACCATCACCTGTCTGTTCGAATAAGCCTCCGGGACCTGCAAGCGCCTGGATACCCTATTGGGTGATTAACCACACTTTATAAATTCTGATTGATTGATTAATTTAATTGATTTACGTATCCTTTGATTTAAGTACAGGTGCTGATAATGTGACCAATGTGTGTGAAGCCTCTCCGCACACATAACGCTTCTTAGGCCAGGGCTGTAACAACAACTGGTTAACTCCTATTATGTTTACGCTGCGGCCTCCAATCGTGACAAGAAGTGTCTTTCCAAGAGCACTGCTTGCTGTTTCACAGGCTATGCGATAACAGTGCAGGCTCATATCATGTGACAGGCAATTCGTCTGACAGCCCATCATCAAATTCTCCTCAGACCTGGCTCTCTGCATAACTGAAGGTGCTGCTAATAAACATGCCCTCTGATTACGCTACGAATTGAGATGACGTGACAAGCTTGCCACTCTGAGCGCATCACTTGCTATCATGTGGTGCGCACCAGGCTCCAAGCAGAGTTGGAGCTCTTCAACAAGGTTTTGGGTCTACACAGCAGAGTAAGTTTGTTTGGCAAACAGTGCTTTGTTATATCCACAGCATCCTATCCCTCAGGTCAGTCAATGGCTGAGATTGATTAGCTGCTTTCGTCTTTTCACGGCAGAATCATATCCTGATATGAATTGCCGATGTTGACCTACCCCCACCCTACTCCATATGCCTGGCATCCGGTCAAGCTGCAGTTCAATAACACATCATGTGATTGCGGAGCGAGGCAAGACACATTCAGATAAGAGCGGTTACAGCTGTCAGCGAGTGTGGGTGTCTCACTGAGCACGTGGCTCTCTGCATCCCTGGTGGCCATGCACAATGACGAACGGCTTTCTCATAGGAGTGGCCATGAGTGGAAGACATGTTAGGTGTGGTACCAAACTCTTAAATGCACCAATAGGCGGGGCCTCCCCTGTGGCCCATTTGCTTTTAGCCACACCCAAGGAGGTCGTGCTTTCGACTCACAAACAAAATGTTTGGTCTTGTTTAAAGGTTTCTCTTTGTTGCATCAGGAAACGCAGACTAGGTTAATAAGCTAAAACATTGGAGGAAAATGAAAAATGAAACTATTACATAAGATTAGAACACAAGCAATTGCAAAGCCAATAGGCCAAGCATGGAGGTGCACCAAGCAAAGGAGGAATGGGGTGGAGATAAAAAATTTTTTAAATGAATGAGCCGGAGAGAAGCTGGGAAGTAATGACATAGCTGGCATGGAAGGTGGAAGGAAAGTTAGAGCTCTCTAAGCGAGACCTGAATGCCAGCTATTACCAGCTGGATTTCCATAAAGAATCCAGACACCTCACCCTATTTGCCTCCCCAGTTGGGCCATGTACTTGCAATGACATGCCCAGACGTGGATCCCTTGCTCACTTTGCCACTTGATTCAAGCTAGCTTGGCTGATGAGGGGTGTTACCCCGAACCCGGTCCCAGGATGCTTGTTTCCGGTCCAGGGAAGACCTGGCTTGGCAGTTCGGTCTGGACTGTTCCCATGAGGCACAGGGTCAAAGACTGATTTGCATATAGCTGGGTCTGAACTGGGGTGGCGTAGTGAGCTAAAGAAGGATGATGGATTCAACCCAGATCTGTGACAGGGGGGAGTGTGTGAAAGGTTTCAGTGCTCCGTCCATCATCTCTTTGTGTTTGCTTTGTTCGACCCAACCATATTTGCCTCCCCAGTTGGGCTATGTACTTGCAATCTATGGAGGTTTTTAGAGTCTGATCAGTGACCAAGGTGTTTTAACGTGCACCTGTGAAATCCTGGTAAATCTCCTCGCCATTCTCGATGTTAGAGACTGCATTTTATTGTATTCTTGAACAGTGATACAATATCATGAATGACGTTACAGAGACCACAGGGGAAAAGGCCGACCACACATTGGGAGCCATGTGAAAACCTTCAAATAAATCTAGGGGCATATTAGCAAGAAGAGGCGATAATCATCGCTAACCCTGCTTAGCGTGATTTTTTTTATCGCCGGCTATCGCTGGAATATATCGCCACGCTAACGCTGTATTAGCAACGATTAGCGCTATGGCGATGAATATTCCAGCGATAGCGGGGAAATGGGCCAACATCGCTGAAAAACCAGCGATGTTGCATGGAGAAGGGAGAACACCTTGCTGATACGACCCTGTGGTCGTATCAGCATAATCCACCCCCCCATGTTAGGTATGGCTAACACCTGCTAATTGCAGGTGTTAAATAACTGGCGATGATCCCGGTTAGCGCGACTTTTCACGTCGCTAACTGGGGCCATGGTCACCTTGCTAATAGGCGATAGGCCTGTTAGCGGGTGTTTCCCAGGTTTGTTCGTCGGGAACGCCCACTTTGCATGTCATTAGCGATAAATATCGCTGACATGCAAAGCGGTAAAAAAACAGGCGCTAATGCCCGCAAACTGTCGCTAACTGCTCTTAGAGACAGTTTGCTGATAGGGCGATATGAATATCGCCGCTTTAGCGGCAAAAAGTGCCGCTAAAGCGGCGATAGTGCCCTTGCTAATATGCCCCCTAGAGTTTTGTCCTGTGGATCGGGTGAGACTTCTGACACAAGTAGGCCGGTCTGAAGAATTTATTTATAAACACAAGCAGACCTTCCTACGAAACAGACAGCCAGTAACTGACAAACCTAAACTACGCCACCCTGCCACCCTCAATGTTCTATTGTGCAATGCACCCCAGAACACTCCACAGTCTCCACAGTTTCCTTGGTGGAAGAAGTAATGATTGACCTCCAGAGTCGATAAGACATAAAATCAGTACAAGTGCCTCAAAACATGTGGGTTTATTTACAAGCCTTTTGCGCCACTGGTGCGTCACTTTTAGCATAGAAAAAAGTTGCGTACGGGCGGCGCAAGGGGCTTGTAAATAAGCCCCATGGTGTTTATGGACATAGTCCACTACCACTGGTCAATCATTTCCAACCTAGTAGTGAGAACTGAACCACTGGACGATTTGTTGAAACAGAGGTGTGAGCGACTGTGGTGTGAATAGACCAGACCCTTCCTGTACACAAAACGTGGAGTTACAGGTTGCCTAAATGAAACAGAGCTGGCAATGGTTGTGATTTTTGCAGTGAAAATAAAATACTCGGGGCAACATTTACAACAATTTGACGCAGGAAAGCGCAGCGCGCCACTTTGCTGTGCTGCCCTGCATCAAAAGCAAAGGGCAGGAATGTGCCCTATCTATGATATGGCGCATTTCTGTCCTCTTACACTGCACTGGTGCACAAATGGTTGTCTAGCCTTGAATTTCAAGCTGCAAACGTGGCAAGCAAATACAAGAAGAAACTGTTGGCAAAACATGAATGATGCTGGCATATGCCCAAGAAACAATCCTCCAGGGTGAACTGTGAGGGAAGATCAAAGGATGAATGAGCAGGATGCAGTAAAGCCACATCCTTTGTGTAACAAACTAAAAACAAATAATCAGAAACTCTTTCTAAAAATAATGGTGCAATGTAAAGGCGAACGCGAGACTCTGTGCTGCAGTGCAATCTGTCTATAACGTTTTATGTCAAAATGTTCTGGTAAATTAAGAGGGCGTGAGGGTACTTGACGGCCTGTTGGTCGTCAATTGAACATTTATTAAAACACTAACCTTATTCACAAAAGGTGTTATACTAGCTTCCTGTCTTTTGAACGTATTCAAGTAGAGAACAAACACTGGCAAAGCCAATAGGTCAGACGTTGGTCACCAGCCTTGTGGCCTCATCAATATTCTTTGTACATTTTGTCATGGATTTTGCAAAACTTTATTGTTAGGAATCTGGCGGACCCTCCTTAATCTAAAACAAACATTCCCTAAAAGCAAAACTATTTTTTGGTCTCAAAAAGCACCCATTGCCTCAATAGTCCCTGCCGCTTAAGGGCAAGGGAGTAGCCAGGAAAATAAAATGCCACTCACTTTTAGCCATTTGGCTGTAAGATGGCACTAAATAATGGAGCAAAGTGAGCAATTCCATCCCTTTCAATAAAAGCCAGCAACAATTGCTCCCCTGACAGAAGTTTGCAAATACATTGACAATTACAGCATGAAAGGAATTTGGTCAAAAACTGCTCCTGTATCTTTTTTGTCTTTCATTCTTTCCATCTATTCATATTTTTCTTTTCCTTTTATTCTTCTTTCATGATGTCCTTTTTTATCCATCTTTCTATGCTACATTCTTTTATTCTTTCGATGCTTCTTTCCATTCTTTCATTTCTCTTTCCATCTTTCTTTCATCTTTCCATCCTTCTTTCGTTTAATCTTTCATTCACCTATCTTTTTGTTTTCCTTTACATTACTTTTTTGTGTTCTTCCATTCTTTCCATCTTTCCTTCCTTCTTCCCATTCTTTTATTATTTTTTTGTTCCTTTCATTCTGTGAAAACATAACCATGTATTCATATACATGTTACAGTATTATTGTTCACATATGTATGACAAAGGATACACTGATATATTTATTTAGATATTTTATAAACAAATATGGATGCCGTTTCATATTGGTTTGAAGTACCCATTGCCTTCTAACATGCATGATACGTTTTATGGCTCCAGAAGGTCCAGAAGCCATGTAGTCCAAGGTTAAATATTTGCACATTTTGCAGACTATAATGCCCCCTTTCAGTTCTGGCGACTGGAAGCGAAACAATCTGCCACTGTGGCACCACAACTTAAGCTGATATAGGGAGTGCTCCACTAGGGCGTTGGTATAGGAAGCTACTTAGTGAGAATCCAGATACCTCACCCCATTTGCCTCCCCAGTGGGGCTATGTAGGTGCATTCTATTAAGGTTTTTAGAGTTTCATCAGTGGCTGATGTGTTTCAGAGGCATCTGTGAAATCTTGGTAAACCTTCTCATCATTCTCAATGTTATAGATTACATTTCAAGGTATTCCTGAATAGAGTTACAACACCATGCATGACTTTGTTCCAATTTACAGAAACTGCAGGAGAAAAGACCAGCCTTTTATTGGGAGCCATGTGAAACCCACCAAATTAGTATGGAGTTTTTTGTCAATGTATCGGATGAGACTCCTGTCAATAAGAGTCCTGACACAAGCAGGTCGGTTTGAAGAATGCGTCCATGAACAGAAGCAGTCAACCCTATAAGACCACCAGCCAGTAACTAACTGTCCTAGAACACATTACACATTCCACCCTCAGTGTTCCATGATGTAATGCCCCATACAACGCTCAACAATCTCCACTGTATCCTTGGTGGAAGAAGTGATGACTGACTCACAGAAGCTGTGGGACATAAAATTAATAGAAGCACTTCAAAACATGGCTGCATGTGTGAAATTAGGTGTGTTTGTTTGAGCAAAACATTATCAGAACAATATCTTGGGTAGCAGCTAACTAAATTAAAATGGGGGAAAAGTGCCATCAGGCAATGTGATTTTACTACAAATAGCATTTCTTGCCAAGCATCACTTTGTCCTCAAATCATACTGCCTGAATTTAAAGCTACAAAGTGGCAGCAAATACACGAAGAAACTGTTGGCAAAACATGAATAATGTTGATATAATTGCATGGAACGAGCAATCCTCCAGGTAAACTTGTGAGCAGTGGCAACAGGATGGGAGACCAGGATGCAGAAATGGCACATCCTTCAGTTGGCAATTAAAGAAAAAAAAGAGATTAACCAATAAAACTTCCTAAAAAATAGTGGTGCAGTGCACAGGTGTGTGCGAGCCTCTGTCCATTTACACAACAGCGACATCTGTATGTGACATGTAATTCTTCAAAATGTTCTGGGTCTTTAGCTGTACATAAGGGTTACTTGATGGCCGTACACACCGATTAGTCCTTTTTAGGTTTTGCCTGCGCATGTGAAATCTATTATATTCAATATACATCTTAAAAGGGGTTTACATCCTGGCCCCTTGCTTTTCATTGGTTCCTGGGCCTTCCACCTAAAGTTCCTTGGTTTCTAATGGCTGTAGAATACTATTTTCTGTTCTTCCTCGTGTGTTTGCTCTTATCAGTGTCCCAAGGCCCGAGTACTGTGTTCATACGCTTTGGTAGAACTTCTTTTAAGCATCTCAGCCTTCTGTCACTACAAGAGCTACACCCTTGCTTTAAGGTTACAGTGCTGTCCGAGTGCCGTGGGCTCTGTGGAGATCCTCCAACTTGCCTTTTATTCCTTTTCCGCATTCCGGATGAAGCACACACTACCTAGTGCCCCCAGGGCACAAGCAGGGACCCACCTGAGTGCTTTCGTCATCGATTTCACTCCATCCTCCCCACCGGGCCACAAGCAGGCATCCACTTCAGTACTTGTTTACTGAGCGACTCTGAGTTTCACGAACCTCGGGCTTGGAGGGTCTGTACAAGGGAGTTGGAGCCCAGTGCCAAGGCCAGTTGTAATTTCTACTAATGGTATCCGTGCTGGTGAGTAACCTTACGTGGGCAGGCTTTGGCTTTCTTAAACCAACCACGCTAGATCTTCTGCTGCACCACCTGGGCTGTACATTCGTCAAGCGCACGTCATGTGCTTACCTCTCTACAGTTTTTCCGTCCTCCACCCGGTCCCAGGCTCTCTCCCGCTCGGAGACCTGTGGCACTCTGCAGCCACTCACAGGAGATGATTAAGCATCGAAATGCACTGTAACTTAATAGGCCTAAATATGTCAGTTAAATATACCTTTAATCTCCAGGAAAGTGATCTGCGCAGCTAAGTTTGCAGCCTGTTCAAGGAGCTCACGTCCAGCTGTGCGTTCTCTCTTCCAGCTGTGAACGCTTTCTTCCAGCTGTGAGGGCTCTCTTCCAGTGGTCTCCTCTCTATTTGAGCAGTGCGTCCCCCCTTCCAGCAGTGCGTCCTCCCTTCTAGCAGTGTGCGCTCCCTTCTAGCAGTTCATCCTCTCTTTGAACAGTGTGCTCCCTTCTAGCAGTGTGCATTCTATTATAGAAGTGTATGCTCCCTTTTAGCAGTGTAACCTTCTTGCAGCACAGCGCCTTCCCTTCTAATAGAACATCCTCTCTTCTATTGCTGTGTCCTTTCTTCAAGCAGTGCGTGCTCTCTTGCAGCAGTGCATTCTCTCTTCTTGCGGAGTACATTCTCTTCCAGCGGTGTATTATCTCTTACACCAGTGAGTACTATCTTCCACCTGTGTGAACTCTCTTCCATTGGTGCATTCTCACTTGCAGCACTCTGCTTTTCTTTTCTAGCTGTGTGCACTGTCTTCTAGCAGTGTGTGCTCTCTTGCAGCACCTCTTTTCTGTGTTAGCTGTATCCAATCTCTTCTAGCAGTGTGCTCTCTTCTAGCAGTGCATGATCTTTTGCAGCACTACGTTGTTCTGGCAGTGTGCACTCCCCTAGCAGTGCACACTTTTTGTAGCTGTGCTCACTCTCTCCTAGCAGTGTGTGCTCTTTTGCAGCACCTCTTTTCTGTTCTAGCTGTGTACACTCTCCTCTAGTAGTGCGAGCTCTCTTGCAGCACTGGGCCTTTCTGGCAGTGCGCACTTCTTTTCTGGCAGTGCTTACTTTCTTCTAGCAGTGTGTGCTCTTTTGCAGCTCCTGTCTTTTCTGTTCTACCTGCGCACACTCTATTCTAGCAGTATACTCTCTTCTAGCAGTGTGTGATGTCTTGCAGCACTACGCTTTTCTGGCAGTGTGCACTATCCTAGCAGTGTGCTCTTATTTTCAAGCTGTGCGCACTCTCTTCTAGCAGTGTGTGCTATCTTGCAGCATCTCTCTTTTCTGTTCTAGCTGTGCGCACTCTCTTCTAGCAGTGTGCTCTCTTCTAGCAGTGCATGCTCTCTTTCAGCAATGCATTTTTTTGGAAGTGTGCACTTCTTTTCTAGCAGTGCTTTCTCTCTTCTAGCAGTGTGAACTATTTTGCAGCACCTATCTTTTCTGTTTTAGCGGTGCAAACTCTCTTCTAGCAGTATACTCTCTTCTCGCAGTGCGTGCTCTCTTCCAGCACTGTGCTTTTCTGGCAGTATGCACTTCTTTTCTAGCAGTGCTTTCTCTTTTCTAGCAGTGTGTGCTCTTTTGCAGCTCCTGCCTTTTCTGTTCTAGCTGTGCATACTCTCCTCTAGCAGTGTGTGCTCTCTTCTAGCAGTGTGTGCTCTCTGCCAGCACTGTGCTTTTCTGGCAGTGCACACTTCTTTTCTAGTAGTGCTTCCTTTCTTCTAGCAGGATGTGCTTTTTTGCAGCACCACTCTTTTCTATTCTAGCTGTGTGCACTTTCTTCAAGCAGTATGCTCTCTTCTAGCAGTGTGTGCTCTCTTGCAGGACTGTGCTTTTCTTTTCTGGCAGTGCACACTCTCCTAGCAGGGTGCGCTCTCTTCCAGCAGTGCATGCTCTCTTCCAGTAGCACATATATTCTTCCAGCAGTCAATGTTCTCTTCCGCAGGATGTCCTCTTTACAGTCTGTTTGGTTTTAAGGTTTCGCCTTCACAGTGCTTGAGCTGTGCTTGTGAAATCTATTGTTTCAAGCCAAATCTTAAGAGGGGCTGCATCCCCCCTCTCTTTTAATTGGGCTGCGTGCTTGCCACCTACTTTTCCTCCGTTTTTATTGACTGTAGCCTGTTGCTCCTCATGTGCTTCTCTTATCAGTCTCCCGAGGCCCAAGTGCTATTTTCATCCACTTGTGGAACTTTTTTATGTTTTGCCTGCACAGCACTTGCGCATGGCCTGCCACACTTTTCCAACCATGGTGGGGTCGCTCCTTTAAACTGTGTGCCTTGGAAGTGCAGTGGATACAGCTCTACAAATTACATCAGGGAGCTAACAGCTATGTAAGGGTGGGGAAGAAAGGAGGCATGGGGCAGTTTTTTATCCTTCTTTTATGGAGCAACATTTATTCTTCTTTTATCCCAGTGCTACCGCCATTAGCCATCTCTGGATAAGTGGGCGTGGCCTGTCACACTTTTTCAAGCACAGTGGGGCTGCTCCTTTAAACTGTGTGCCTTGGAAGTGTAGGGGTGCAGCTCTAAATGTTACATCAGGGAGCTAGCAGCTGTGTGAGGGTGGTGAAGAAAGGAGGCACGGTGCAGCTATTCAGCAGGCTTAAGGCCATCTTCAGGAACCAAGGTGAGTTCAATGCTTAACTCCCACACCAAGTATAGTACCCGCTCCTCTCCACTATCCCTTTCTCAACATTACACCACCCTTCTTTCAAACCCATCTATTTTCGTCTTCCTGCATAGCCTCCCATCCTCATACAGCCATCGTCTTCCTTGGGCTCGTCTGTTTTCAGGGACCACTGTCTCAGTCTTTTACTTCCTGGCTCCTTCATTTCAATACAGCAGCCTTACTTCCCTTGTCCTTATCTTTCCAGCCTCCTTTCCTGATCCATACATCAAACTAAACTCCCATCAATTGCCTTATTTTGCATCCCTTTCTTTCCTCTCTTACGTCCCTTCTGTCTAGCTTCCTTTTCGCCCCCAGAAGCCTTTGTCTCGTTTACCCTTTTCCATTATCAGAGACTTTTCTGTTTGCTCCCCTTTCCTCTCCATGCTCACAGAATTGGCTCTTGAATTGTTTATCAGTGCGTTGACCTATTGTGGGCACTCTGCATTTGTACACTTGGGTAGCCGCTATGCATTATTGAGGATTGCCTGAGACGATATTGGGAATCATGGACATCATGCACAGCCTGAGAGCGTGAAAAAGCTCAAGTAAAATATTTTTTTATCCCCAACTATATGATATTTAGAGAAGCAATTGATCAACTCCTATGTAATTAGGACAAAGCTTGAGGGATTGACTGAGGCAGAGAAGTGCCCCCAGGGCGATATAGACAGGTCATGAAAAGTTATTGTTAAACCTCGAGACCTAGTAGGGTAAAACATCTTGGTATGTAGTACAAATCAATGCACCCGCTGCTGCTTCTAACTTTAGTGTCCTGTATTATTGCTACGGCAGCTTTAATGCTCGCGTTAACCCCTTAGAATGGGTATAAAGTAGCTCTTTGTTGACTATCTCCCCGGTGACTCCTCTGCCTGCTCTCTCAAGATGCACAAACACGACTTACAACAAAAACCAGGTTATTAATAATAACATAGGTGAAACCTAATGCATTTACCAATGCTTGTTCACAATCAATCAATCAATCACAGAATTTGTAAAGCGCACTACTTACCCGCGAGGGTCTCAAGGCGCTAGGGAAAAAAGGGGGGGGTGCTGCTACTGGTCGAACAACCAGGTCTTGAGTAGCCTCCTGAAGGTCAGCAGGTCTTGGGTCTGTCGTAGGCTTAGTGGAAGGGTGTTACAGGTCTTGGCGGCGAGGTGGGAGAAGGATCTGCCGCCGGTGGTAGTTCTTCGAATGCGAGGGACGGTGGCGAGGGAGAGGTCGGCGGAGCGGAGTTGGCGGTTGGGGACGTAGAAGAGGAGTCGGCTGTTGAGGTAGGCTGGGCCAGTCTTGTGGAGTGCCTTGTGTGCGTGGATGAGGAGTTTGAAGGAGATTCTCCTGTCGACGGGGAGCCAGTGCAGGTTCCTCAGGTGGGGGGTGATGTGGCTGTGGCGTGGTACATCGAGGATCAGGCGTGCGGAGGCGTTTTGTATGCGTTGCAGTCGCTTGATGAGCTTGGCCGGGGCTCCCGCGTAGAGGGCGTTCCCATAGTCAAGTCTGCTACTGACGAGGGCCTGGGTGACTGTTCTTCTTGTGTCTGTCGGGATCCACCTGTAGATCTTGCAAAGCATGCGGAGGGTGTTGAAGCAGGAGGATGAGACTGCGTTGACTTGCTTGGCCATGGAGAGCATTGAGTCGAGGATGACTCCCAGGTTGCGTGCGTGGTCGGTGGGTGTCGGGGCTGCTCCTAGCGTCGTTGGCCACCAGGAGTCGTCCCAGGCTGAGGGGTTGGAGCCGAGGATGAGGACCTCTGTCTTCTCCGTGTTCAGTTTTAGTCGGCTGATCTTCATCCAATAGTCTATATATTAGTTTTGTGTGCTTTGAAGATGTAAAAACCTAATCATATATTCCCATGCATTACAGAAGTATTTATCTATCTATCTATCTAATATAATATGTATATTTACCAACACATTAGTCCTATAGTAGTGCGCCTTTTGCACAGCTGGTGCCAGCATCAATGGTGGACCAACCCTTGAATAATAAATCTCCACAAAAGTATAAAAACGCTGCACTCCAGGAAAGTTGTTATTCCATGCCACCCTATTAATTTGATACGCAAACAATTGATGGACGGAATGCTAAATAAATCATACATTCACCCCCAGTCAAAAGATCTGGGTTAAATCCATTGTTCTTCTGCTCACTACGTCACCCCAGTTTGGACCCAGCTGTATGCAAATCAGTCTTGACACTGTGCCGCATGGGAACAGTCCAGACCAAACTGCCAAGCCAGATCCTCCCTGGACCGGAAACAAGCATCCTGAGACCGGTTTCGGGGTATTACCCCTTATCAGCCAGGCTAGCCTGAATCCAGTGGTAAAGTGAGCAAGGGACCCACGTCTGGGCATACCCATCCCACTTAGGGCAAAAAGTGATACGTAAACAAATGATGGACGGAATGCTGAATAAATCATACATTCACCCCCAGTCAAAAGATCTGGGTTAAATCCATCATTCTTCTGCTCACTACGCCACCCCAGTTTGGACCCACCCTATTAATTTGGACACATTTTTGGAGTCTCCAATCTGGCACAATCGTTTTATACAACTAAATAATAGACCTCTCTATTGGCCATCTTGGAGAACTAAAGGGCTACAATTATACAAAAACGATTGTTTTAATTCTTTCTCAGAAGCTTCAACAATGTTTGGTTTATCATCTACTTCTCATCATAAATGTATGGTTCTCCAAAATATCATTTCTCAATCACTTACTTTTTTTTCAGTCGGTTGCCCCCTACCTCACCGCCCCCTTAATCTGACCAACCTGTTATACACTAATCCAAAAGCCTCCTCCATTTATTCATTCCTCCAATGTACATTGAGTGATCGTCCTAAGTCATCTATAGAATGATCTTCAAGGTCCTTGCCTATTTCTACATGGAAACAGCTTTGGCTCAAAATCGAATAGCTAATACTATACAAACACTTTTTTTTTGTTTATAATAGACTTTTTACAACACCTGTTCTTCTCCATAGGATCCACTCAGACACTCCTGACACATCTGCCCAACATGCTGACCTTAAACATTTAGGGGCTTATTTACAAGCCCCTTGCGCCACCCGTACGTCACTTTTCCCATGTTAAAAATGACGCAAAAGTGGCGCAAGAGGCTTGTAAATAAGCCCCTCATTCTTTACCTGTCTCTATGTCTCTACTTTCTGAAAGCAAGTTTGGGATCAAATCAATCTCATATTTTCTTTAAATACTCCTTATTCTATTTCAAATGTTTTCATAGGAAGTGTCTCTACTGTGTGGACTGATGTTTCATTTAATGTGCAAATAATAGACTTTATGTTGGCAGTTGCTTTTCAACAAATCACTAAGCATTGGAAGGAACACCAATTACTCAGTTTTAGATGACTCTGACAAAAGATCTTCTGCACTTTCCCCTGTAACTCAAGAAGTTCTTAAACCCCCCTGATTCCATTTTTAATTGCAATGTTCTTCTTATCTAACTCTTGCTGTTTGATTAATATTTTCCTGCTTTTTTGCTACCTGCAATCAGGTATTTATGCAATGTTATTTAATTTGTACTTAAGACCTCCACCCTCTCCCCTTCTCCTTATTCCTACTTTATTAATCTCGCTTTTTTCTTTTTCTAATGTTGTATTCATATGTATTTCAATGAATGTATCCCTTGCTTGATTTCAATAAAATCACTTATAAACCTAAAAAATGAATGTCAAGGTTTAGTCAGGTGGGTGGCTTTGACCAGTGCATCCATAGTCTCATGGAATGCAAATGGGCTGACGGCATCATAAAAGAGGAGCTATATAATCTTCATCCCCATTTAGTTGGCCTACAGGAAACTCATCTCCTGAATACACTTGCCTCTCTTCTTGACGATCCGGGGTATCAGGTTCTGGTTTCAGCCTGTTTTTCTTTATCCCAGAGAAGGATTACCCTATTGGATCGGGACAGGAGCTGGGAACTCAGCGATCAGTGCATAGATGTGGTGGACAATGGCTCATTGCTACAGTTAAAAGGAGCCAACTATGAGTTACGTTATACGTACATTATGGGGCCAACACGGATGATCCTGTAGTCTTTAATAGCCTGCTTTCAGAGTTACATCAATAGCCTGATCCACTCATAATCTGTGGTGACTTCAATATTACTCTAAATCCTCGTATTGACTCTTCCTATTATGGTCGGGGGTTAAACTCTCTCTGGTAACTGCCTATAGCTCAAAGAAATGGAGCTGGGATGCTCTGCTGGAATTGATGGAATCCTATGCTTTGGTGGATGTTTGGCTGCATTCTCGGATGAGAGCACATGGTTTTACTTACTTCTCTGCTTCTCATAAATCTTTCGCTTGGATAGATATGTTTCTTGCAATCTTAGCTCTTGCGTCTCATCTTAGCATCTTCCTGAACCCTATGATAATATCAGACCACAACTCCTTGTCTCCTTTCATTCGGGCCAAGGGTTCCCTATTAAATTTAAAATTGCGTCCTTGGATGTTCGACTGGGAACTTCTCTTAGAGGATGCCTTTATTCATTCTATGGACAAAGAACCAAGGCTTTTTTTGGAGTGCAACTTGGGTTCGGCATCTATGCTTATTGTTTGTGATGCTTTCAAAGCATTTTGTAGGGGTCACACTATATATTTCTCTTCCTTTCTTAGGAAGCAAGATCCTCAGGTCAATGCTAATGCTCGGCTTACTCTTATCCATCTAGACTCTCTAACGGTTAGATCTGCAATTGCTTAAGACTAGAGATCATTTGCTTCCTTAATGGAACAGTTCATAATTGCCCAAGCCTCCCTTAAGGAACATATGCTTGATAACATTATCAAAAAAGCTCGGGCAAAACAAAGACTTTTTTTTTTAAATAGCGAGGAAAAAGACTAAGGGGCATATTAGCAAGAAGCTCGTTAAACTATCGCCGTTTAGCGGCAGGAAACTGCCGCTAAAGCGGCGATAATGGGCTTGCTAATATGCGCTATAGAATTCAATAGAAGCCCAGGTTAGATGTGCAGGACATCTAACCTGGGCTTCTATTGGAATTCTATAGCGCATATTATCAAGCCCATTATCGCCGCTTTAGCGGCAGTTTCCTGCTGCTAAAACGCCGATAATTTTAACGAGCTTCTTGCTAATATGCCCCTAAGTTTTATCTTGCCGGGTTTGTGACAAAACCAGTGTTTTGGCTATCTCTGGCATCAAGAACCCTCAAGGGAATATAGTGACCGATCCTGCCCTTATCCCTGAAGAGTTTTGCTGTTTTTACCAAAAACTATATGAGGAGTAATTGGTCCCCTCCATGGATCAAACTGCTCAGTTTTTTCGGACTTACCATCATCGGAAATTGTCTGTGGTACAACAGCATAGGCTAGAAGGGCGAATATCGACTTTGGAGGTCAAAGCCGCTATGGGGCAGTTGGAAAGAGGCAAGGCCAGTGGCCCTGATCAACTTCTACTGGAATTTTACACCAGACTGTCGCACCTCGTTGTGCCAGTCCTCTGTGATTTATTTAACTCTTTTCAGTCATCTGGGCAGATTCCCGGGTCATGGACAGAAACCAATATTGTCATCTTCCCTAAGAAAGGGAAAGATCCCTCTCATTATGGCTCATATAGGCTGATCAATGTTGATTCTAAGATTTATACTCAGATGTTAGCTAACAGGCTTGCAACCGTCATCTCCGATTTATTCAACGAGAATCAACATGGCTTTGCTCCAGGGTGGGATACTACTGCCCACATTAATACGGTTATCACTGCTCTAGAAGCTGATTGTGCTCAGGGAAATCTGGTCAGAGTAATAATGTTAGACACTAAAAAAGACTTCGACCAGGTTTCAAGGCCTTTTCTCTGGGCCACTATGGTCGCTTCAGGGCTTGGGCCGCGTTTTATTACTTGGGTTCAGCAGCTAAACAAGAATCTGAAGTTCAGGCTCTTTCACTGATCTTATTCAGATTAATCGTGGCACCCGGCAGGGATGTCCACTTTCACCTTTGCTTTTTGTGCTTTACATAGAGCCCTACATTCAAGTCCTCAAGTGTTCAAGGGACATCGCTTTGTTGCGGATCCATCAACTCGACTTCATAGTGCTCACCTATTCGGATGATATTACTATCCTGACCTCTGCCCCGGAGGATTCCTAGCTGCTATTAAAAGAATGGCAAAGGAGTACGGGGTTCTGTCAGGGAATAAACTTAACCTTGATAAGACCTTGATTTTATCTAATACTGCCTCTTCTGGGGATGATAGATGTTGGGTTAAATAGGCAACTTACTTGGGGGGGGTTGACGTTTCTCTGAAAATGGAGGATGCAATTAAGCTCAACTATGGTGCATTAGCCAGTAGAACTCAGGAGATATTTAGTAAATGGCATAGTTTACATATTGGTCTGATCTGACAATGCAACTTAATTAAAATGATCATTCTTCCTCGCTATTTATACCTTTTTGGTGTATACCTTTGTATCTTGTTAAAGGTTTTTTGTACAGATAGAAGCAGTCTGGCTAAAAATCATTTAGGGGTAGAAGAAGCGGACGGAAAACATATGGATGTTGCAGAGACCACGTGCAGCACGTGGACTTTTGCTACCAGACCTGCGGGCTTACTTTTTAGCAGCATTCATGCCCGACTCAGCAAAGTACTCGGGTGTGAACCTTGGGGCCTAGGAGGGTTGTTATCAGAAGCTGGGAAGCTGATATTACCCCACATTCAGGTATTATCAAAACTATTTATTTCAAGCGGACACGATTCAAGACACTTAGGGTCTTTGATTCTATTTGGGCCTTTCAAAAGAAGAGGATTTAGGGGATTACATTATTTAACATGTATTCTTTTGTGGGTTATAATCCTAATTTTCCCCGTCATCTTCATGAGAGCTTCATTAACTGCTGGCAGCCATCTAACTTATCTACTTTGGGCTCTTTCTTTGACGGCGATTGTCTTTTCATGTTTGAGACATTATCCCAACGATTCTCTCTTCCTTGAACTGTTTTTTCTGCTTTCTTCAAATCCGGCATTTGATCGTGGGTTCGAAAGCGGAAGACATTGATTGCTCTGCTAATGCCATTCTTGAATATTTGCGGCGGGGCTCACCTAAGAAGGGCATCAGTCAAACGTATCAGATGATTCTGGCAGCGGAGATCGAACACCGGCCTGATATTTTCCAGACTTTAGCGGAAACACGGAATTTACATCTTGGGGATCACGTAAATCTGGACAAAATGAGATGAACAAATGTCTTTTCAAACACAGTCTTGAATGTCTCCTGGGTAGAATCCCATCAGTTTAAATTTATTAACGATTTGTATTATATTCCACATCGTTTATTTATCATGAACCTGAGGGATGACTCTAGGCGTTTTCGATGCTCCGCCGACTGGGATGATTCAGTTCATTTTTGCCACCTGTCCTGCCATTTTCCACTATTGGCAGACAGTATCCGGTAGGTAGAATATGATCTACCAAACTATTGTAAGGTGGGACTCTAAATTAATCATACTGGGCCATTCACCTTTTTTACCTGTTCATTTAAGTGGAATTTTTTCTGGGCTATTGCCCTAGATCGACTTATTTTGGCTCGACACTGGTTATTGGCTCAGGCTCCCAATGCTATGCTTTGGTGACATGAATTTATCAGTATAGGCCTGTTGGTGCACCTGATTTTCGATAATGATGATCAGCTGCTCGGCTTAGGAAGATATGGGCGCCGTATGTAGGCATTTGGAGCAATTGCAGTCTGGCCATGACCACCCATTTCCATAGGTCTTTTCTATCTTTTTTTCTCATTCCTGGCTGTACTCTTTGTTTTCTTTTTTATGCATTCAGCTACACTCTGTTACTGATTGTTTGACTGCAATATCTTACTATTTTAGCACTGCTAATTGGTGGAATTTTTTTCCTTTGTAAAATGTGATATACAGTGTCTCAGGTATGACCGCAATAAAAAATATTTACAAAAAATATAATAATGCACAAGACCTGCCTATGATGGAAGTCTGGGAATGTATCAATTGCAACTGAAAAAAACTAATATTTAAAAAGATCAGGAATATAGCGTGGTTTTAGACTTCTGTGTGTAACATGAGGTAATGATAATTAGTTTTTGGTTTCTGGATGGATCTATGATTTAGAAATTTGTCCCCAAAGAATGCTCTGATGTGTAGGTCACAAGTTCAAACCATAGAATGACCAACTCAGACCTCCATCCTTCTGAAGTTGATATAGAGAATATCATCAAATCAGTTAATAGTAACACCAGTTGTGTATAATGAGAATGTGAGTGTGCCTGTTGATAAAAAAACAAGCATTTGCAATGCAATAGGTCTCGCCTTTGGGACCTTGTAAGTATTTAGCTATGCAGCACATTATTGTGGGTACAGTAACATTTACATTTATTACTGTGCACAAAGCAGTGAAAGGGTGCAGTACCACAGATTATCACGAGGTGGAGGCTTGGTCACCCTAGTAGCCAGTACATCGAGGATAAAGGTGATTTCCTTTCTTAATACTTCACCCTATTATCACTTCCTTTTAAATGAGGGACGCAAATGGGAGAGATTGTCTTCTAATTCATTTTCACAATAAAATTTTGCAGGTGGTATGACCTCTGTTATAGAACTAGTTGAGAAGGATATTGATCAGATAACGAATTCTAACCATAGACCCCTTGATATTATATGGTTGGTTGATTTTAATGCTCATAGTTGTAGTAGAGCAGATTCTGGGGTGTGTGGCCTGATTGACGATTCGGGGGATCCAATTTTTCATTTCTGTGATAATCCTTATGGCAATGCACTAAACATATTACTAATTATCAACAATCTTGTGATAACCAACTCAATCGATACCAACACTGGCCAATTAGATCACACATTTGCTTTTCGATCCCACTTCTCGACAATAGATTACACGGAAGCCAAATATTACAATCGGAGACAAAATTCTATGCATTCAGTGACCGCGCAGAGATTAACTGCTGAACGCTTTGGGGTCCATTAATACCTTTCCCGCGAAAAGACTCCCAAAGCCTATGATTGCCAGAAAAAACAGGTTTGTACTCAAATGGGGTAAAATCGATGTGCCAAAATTTACATGCAGCATTATTTCAAAGATGTCTAAGGAAGTTTCTATCTGTTTAAAGCCCCTCCTATTGACTGATGATATTCCCCAAGCTTATGGCCGAAACCCAGTCTAAATTCATAATGATTTACAATGCCCTTGATTTTCTAAGGCGCCGAGGCTAGTTCGTTGGTTTGATGATGCACTTAAAAATCTTAACTCTGCATTAAAAGTAAAACCAAGAGACGTAGATATGGTAAAACACCAATGCTTCTTGTATAAAACAGCGAGAGCCAAGAGACAAGGACTTCTGAAAGAGGAGGCTTGGGATAAGCTTACCCAGGCGGCGGTCCTAAAGAACAGCAGGGACTTTTGGAACATAATTAACGCCCCATTCTTCGAAGATGACTCGGAACCTACTACCGATTCACATGTCAGCGAGGAGGCCTGGGTGACTTACTTTGGTGAGGTCTTTGGGCTCCGAGATACAATAGAATCATTGCCACCTAGTCTCTGTGCGTCCGCATCAGAGGAATATCTATCCTTCGATTTGGACGAAATGGAAACTGCCCTGAACCAATGCAGAGAAGCAAGAGCTCCTGGCCCTGATGGGGTGCCCATAGATTTCTTTTTAACCAATCAAGAACTATGGGCTCCACTTCTTACTAATGGTTCAACGTTATTACGCGAGTTGGTGTCCCAGTACCTTGGAAAAAGCAGTTATAATCCCTATTTTTAAAAAGGGGATAAGGATATACCAACAAATTACCGACCAATATCGCTATTGGTTAGTACTGCAAAATTAATGGGGCGCTTGATTCTGAACAGACTAGAGGCTTGGATCCAAGAAAGAAACATCTTATCACACACTCAGTATGGCTTCAGGAAGGGAAAAGAGACGATCAACCAGTGCCTTAACCTTGATTTGTTAATTTCTAAATATACTGCGGCTAGGGGAGGCTATCTATATATGGCCTTTATGGACCTGTCGGCCGCCTTTGATTGTGTGGCCCATGTGAAATTATGGATCCTAATGGAAGGCATTGGTATAGAGAAACCAATAATCAATTTCCTCCACGAGATGTATTCTGGTGCCACGGCGTGTGTTCGTTACGGGAGAGAGGGTGAAATTACTAGGTCTTTTAGCATTTCTCGTGGCGTAAGGCAGGGGTGTGTACTGGCCCCCTTCCTGTTCTCACTCTACACTAATGGAGTGGAAGTTGTCCTGACCGAATCCGCCATTGATGTACCTATTATAAATTCCACTCCAGTCCCCTTACTTTTCTATGCAGACGATGCGGTGCTGTTGGCCCGGACTGGCAACTTCAGATTGTGATAGAGACGTACACCAGATTTATAAAATGCCTTGAACTTCGAGTTAACGAGGCTAAGTCTTTTATACTTGTGGCAGGAGAGAGACCAAAGCTAACCCCTAACTGGAATATCGAAGGGAGAAAGTTGGAGTTGGTGGATTCCTTCTGTTACTTAGGGGTATCATTTGTCTCTAAAAATACATGGTCAAATATGGTGTCTAACAGAGGAACATCAATGGAAAAAAGCGTAGGGGCTTTATTTAAATTTATAAAAAAGCTTGGGTCCAAACCTATGGATGTGATCAAAAAGATCTACGAAGCAAAAACATTATCTATTGCCACTTATGGGGCTGCTGTATGGGGCACTGCTAATGTAACCTCTTTACATCAAGTAGAGGATCGCTTTTGGGAGTGCCTGGTAGGTGCGCCCAAAACCTGTTCCTCCTACAATTGCCATCTGGAACTAGATGTGAGAAGTTGGCCTGGTATATGCTGTCCACTAATTATAGTGGGCACCTTGCACCAGTCCAAACAACCCCTTATTGGAGATAGGTTAAAGACAACCTTATTGGAAAGCTATCCTAGTGGTAGCTATGGAGAGCAGCCTTCAGGCTAAGTCTTGAGGGAATGTAAAGCAGCTTGTTTTACCAGTCTATAATCTCTTGAGTGATCAAATGAAAGAGCACCACACCAGGTATATATTCAAAATATATGTATTTATTACTAAACACACCCCTCTAGTCTCTTTATGAGGCTAGAGTTCGAAGTACATAAGTTATAAGTTATTTAAACACAGTAATAGCACAAGTGCTGCTGGCGACCAAGTGGAAAGTGTCCGGGTGGATCCAAGAGTGGATCGGAGATCTGAAGAACCTGAAAGCAGAGGGGACAGAGTCTGGGTCACTAGCCAGTGAGCAGGAAGGCGATGAGCAGATGCCCACCGATGTCGAGTGCTTCAGGTAGGTTGACGGTCGTCTTGACTTTTCAGCCACGAGGTCCAGGAGACGTTGTCGGTGACCAGGAGCAGGATTCGGGCTGGTACACAATGTCTGTCGAGTGCTGAGGCATCGGCGACTGGATTGGACCCAACAAGCCTTGGCAACGGCAAGTCTCGATGAAGATGAAGACTGATGATGATGCAGACCAGCAAGGTCTGAGGAACTCACCCAGCAAGGGTAAGTGAGGGCAAGCCTGGAGCAACCAGGGAGCCCAAGTAGGAAAAGATTGGCCTTCATGAAGGGCTACTAGCCAACGGGCTAGTGACCGCAAAGGAGCCTCGAGACGGTGCACGTGGAGCTGGCTCACAGGACACTCGTGGAGTGGAGGCCAGTGATCTTCGGTGCAGTTGGTGCTGGAGGCTAGGGCTACTCAGAGCCCAAAGCACGACTTTGTGGGAGACCCAGAAGAGGATGCACTTGCAAATGCGTGCGGTGTCCAGGGGTCATGGTTCCACGTTACCCACAACAGCTACGGGCCTCAACTTTGCTGGGCACTCAGGGCAGCCTCGGGGAAGTCTGGAAATCCACCTCTGGTGATGCAAAGACTTCGGCATCCGACGGGAGCTTAGGCAATGCAGACCGGACAATTGCTTCTTTGGTGCCTGCCAAGCAGGGGAGTCACTCCTTGACCCCAAGGGAGATTCTTCTGTCCTCTAATCTTGTAGTAGAGCGTCGAAGGTCCAGGATTCTGTGTCAGAGTTTCGTCCAGGGATAATCTAAAGTCCTAAGGACTGGGTTCCTATACTTATACTAAGTTTAGGGGTTGGACTTACTCTGTGGCCCCACCTATGGGTGGGTCAGGGCAGAGGGGTGGCTACACTCCTTTCTCTTTGTCCAGTTCACGCTAAAGCAGGGGCTGCAAGCCCCTGATCCGGTTTGAACTGGGGTATGCACAGGGACACCAAGTGTGCCCCCAGTGCAGGACTTCAAAGCACCCGAGAGTGCTCCCGCCCAGCCCCAATACACACTATCCTGTCTGGGGAGGTGGTCACACCTCCCTGGGACAGGAAACCTATTGTCCAGGCCTCCCCTGCCGGAGTTTCGGTCAGCAGCAGGAGGCCAGACTTGTGTCTGTGGCAGCAGCATCCATTTTGTGATGCCAGGGCTTTAGAAAGAAGTTACCGGCCAAGCCAGGGTTAACATGTCTCTCCTCTAGAAGGGTGGAATGCTACCCCGCTGCCAGAATTGGCAGGGGGGTAGTATTCCAAGATGTTTGACACCAAACATGACATGTTTCGGTGCAGCCATTCCAAAGTTTGCATTTAACGCGAGGTCATAATGCGCTTAAGAGTATATGGTCAGGCTGCACTACAAACAGCATCAGAGAAGGGTCTCCGAACGCTGCTGAGGGGCCCTGCTCATGCAGGGGGCACCCTCTCACATAGGAACCACGCACTCTGCCTTCAGGATTGATAAGGCCTGCCATAGGAGTGACTTATAGGTTTATATGTGTGTATGTATATAGTGATATAGGTAACCTATATCACAGTAAGGGGTGCATGCACCACCTTACCCAGGCTGCAGTAGCAGACCTGTGGTGTCAGTTTGGATGGCCTTCCAGGGGTGGCACAATACATGCTGCAGCCCCTGGTAGGCCTCTGAGGTACCTATGCCCTGGGTACATAGTATACCATATACTAGGGACTTATAAGGGCACTCCAGATTCCAATCAGAGATGTGCCTAAGGCACATGAAAACCATTTTAGAGAGGAAGCAGCTAGGCTGGGGTTCTGATTAGCAGGGCCCCAGCCAGACTAAGGTCGAAAAACAGTGAAGCATCAGCAAAAAGTGGGGGTACCCATGTGAAGCAGATCCTACTCTCCTACACTAGATGTCCCTTTTATATCGGACCAGATTTGTTCTGCCCCTCCCATTTTTTGGCATTCAGTGTGGAGGAGGGATCAGTTGAAGTGAACACAAGACATTTTTAGAGATTCGCTAAAGCTTGATGGCATATCTAAAGTAAAGTGGCTTAAATTCGTTGAGAAAAGCTTCTACAGCATCGGTCAGGCCAAATTATTTGATGATCCAACCTCATGTAAGTCCATCCCAAGGTCGGAACTAAAAGCACTACTGTTAGAAAAGCTGAGGAGAGATAGATGGGAGTACAGTCATATTAAGCCTAGTGTTAAAATATACTTGTTAACACCTAGATTCGATCATATGGCTTTTTCTTACTTAACATTTGTAACGCATCCCAAGCACAGATTTTTACTAACAAGATTTTGGTTGAATTATATCCCCCTTATGCTGGGTTACTCATCTAATACATATTTCTTGGATGCCCTTATGCCATGCTCATGTGATTCTCATTTCCCTCAATGTGATCTTCACCTCCTATTTTTCTGTAGTTTGTAAAATGAGGAAAGGAGGTCTCACATCATTCCGCTAATGCGCACTTTTAAATTTCAACAATGCCGCCCAGCCCTATACTTTTTAATGTCCCTAGCCGATCCTTTTATTTGCTATTGTCTGGCTTCCTTTTTTCAGCATGCTTTAGTAAAGAGAAAACCGTGATGTGTGTCAGCGTGAGCAAGATTATAGTTCCTCTTATATGTCAAAATGCCATGTTTAAATGTATATGATTTTTTTTTATATGATACTGTAAACTGATCCTTTTTTAAACTTTGAATACCTTTTTATGTAGCTGCATGATCGAATTTATATTCTTTGTAAATAGTATACTTTTTACGCCGTTTTACTATTGGCGAAATAAAGTGATCATGACTGACTGACACTAGGTGTTTCTTGGGACCTCTTTTGGCCAAATAAGGTACTGCACCCTGTGAGGGATCATACTCAACAACACAAAAGGCATTTATAGAATAATAGGTTCCCAGGAAAACATCTCATGTTTTAAAACACTGAACACAGATGCTTCACTCATTTGGTGGTTATGCGGAGTACACAAAGAGCTCACCTCTAAAGGTAAAAAAGAAGCGAGGGCTGATAGAAGCGTGTAACCAAAAACTTCCTTTTACATCCTGTAGATATCACAAAATCAAAGAACCCCAGTACTCCCAGCACTTTTTGAAAGTATCTGCACATTTTGTCTACCGTTGAAATCATCAGGCGTAGATGGAGCTTACAACATACTTTTCACCTTGCTAATTGTCACAGCAGGTAAAACACATAGTTTTAAGTAGAAATATCTAACTGGTAAAAGCTCATATTAATGTAAAATCCTATGTGCTTTAACTTAATGGTGCCCCGCACACTAAAAAGGCTTTAAAACATGATCTTTGGGGAAAACCTTGATGGTATTAGCTTGAAAATTTTATTGCAGTGCTAAATTAAATAATGGAATAAGGGGAGCGGGAGAGGGAGTTCTAAGTCTCTGTGTTAAGCAAAAAGCCTCCTTCTCTTTACTCCCACACTGAGTTTATCATAAGTAAAGCACCTGGGCATCACAGGGTGGAGAGCACAATAGCATCAGGACAGCAACTGTGCTTCCAGGAAGCACTTCAAGGTCAATGCCATGCTGCTTTGTGCTTGAAAGATTGGTAGAAGCAATTTAGCCACCTAGCAACACCAGTCTCGGAGCAGCAATAGACAAATCCAAACCCATGGGAGGAGTCAGACCAAACTAAGTATAAACAACAGATCACCTGACAGCACAAGCACTGTTTAGGGTCGACCTAACAAGTAAGTGTATTGGCAGTAGGAATGTGTGAAGCTTACAGGAAAAAAGCTGACACTTTGAAAACAGTCCAGGTAACCAAATAACACTGAAACCTCCAACTGGCCACCGCGTTGAGCAGGGCATAAACTGCACGTGCGTGTACATGCTCATTCCATCATATTCCCTGCCTACAATTAGCCAAGCCCTCGTGGTCTCTAATAGGTCTTGACAATGTCATGTGAGGCAGAGGATGCCCAATGGGAGAGCAAGTATACTCTGTGACGTAATGTGACTCTCACAGAATTAATGAAGGGATGACCAGGAGAAACAATGAGTGAATACACCAGGGAGTGAACAACTTCAAAAAGAGTAGGGAAAAGAAGCCCAATTACCCATTGGCAAGGCAGCCTTTTACAGACAACCGAATAGACAAATCCAAACTCATGGTAGAAGTCAGACCCCACAAAGTACATACAACAGAGCACCGGACAGCACAAGCGCTGTCTAGGCTCGACCTAAAAAGTGCAATGTAATGAACTTGGGATAAATGGGACCATGAGGTTGGTCTACAATGCGAAGAAAACAACTGCCCTGAAACACCCTCATAGATGTAGGAAATGTAACAGGGTCTGGATGGAAATGTGTCAGCCCACGACTCCATGTCATCAATGACACTATTGCCAATCCTGGATTTTCAGGTCCCAACATGGTGCATTCTTGGTTTTGTAGTATTGGTGTGCTTTCATTTAAGCAATTAGACCAACACGCGTGGTAACAGCGATTTGCCGGTGAGATATCCAAAATTAGAAGCAGAGTCCAAGATACTAAGGAAAGTGGAGGTCGGTCATCCTGCAGTGTAGTGACAATAAACGCACTATTACTCTTCACACTGTGCATTGCTCCCACAAAACAGTGGTTGCATCCTCGAACAGGAGGGTATTGTAGCTAATAAAATTGCCCTGTAGCAAGCTCTGCAGTCTTGTGGAATACATAGGATAGCCACTGCTGTAAGAGGTCCTTGGGCACGCCTTCCTCAGTGATAGAATTACAACCCTTCCACCAGCCACCTCCTGGGCCTGGCCACATACAGCTGACATCTGGCCCTCCTTATTTTTATTCCAACGCCAACTGGTGAGTCAGTGCCACTTACCGACCAATTAGAAAGCTCGAACCCACCCTCCTTTGTGCCTTGGACCAATGGGTGCACGCGGAAGGTTGAGTCGTAGCTGCCGGGATACGGTGTGGCAGGGATTAGTGGAGCACTGGGGGCAGAATGGAGAGGAAGGAGCTTGGGTGAGGGGTCTGCTGTGTGCCGCTCTGCTGGAGCTGGAGGTAAGGGGCTGAGGCCAGGGGTGGGTGGGAGAGGAAGAGCAGCAGCTGGGGGCATAGGTGCATATAAAGGCAGGCACAGAGGTTGTCCAGTAATAGGCAATATGACGAGCAAGCATTGCACTAAGGACTGGCGAATGATCTGCTGGTGCACTTTGAGGGCAAGGGAGAGCAAGTAGCAACCGGTGACCAAGGAGGGACTGACTGGACACCAAAATCAGCCGTGGAAAAAAGGTTCAAACCAGCCCCACCAAATAGGAGGCAACAACAAGAATGAGGTTGAGGGTCATGGCAGCCCATCCTGTTCTGAGCGCACCCCCTAGCATGCAGTCCAAAAATGCCAGAGTGGCCACTCCAGTCCCGGTCACCCCCACTAGATGCTGGTAGTGGGTAGAGGGCAACGAGCAGCCATGCACAGGGGATAACGCCCTCAGTAGCTTCACCACATTGGAGAACAGGCATAGAGGGGTGTGACAAGTAGGCGGGAAGCAGCAATACACAGGAGCGCGGTCCAAAACTAGGGATCCAGGCACCAGGCAGCCATCAAGGAAGCAGGCACCTAGGCTCAAGCTTGCAGCAGGCACATGCTGGCACTGGTCAGCCAAGCATGTGGCAGTGTGGAGAGAAGGCACTGAGTAAGAGGGGAAAGCGGACAGAATTAGCTCTCTAGTAGGGAGCACGTGTGTGTGTGTCCTGCAGGCAGCCAGCAAGACTCACGGCTGTGTTAACTCATTTGATCATACTCCCGATGTTGGATAAAAGGAGGAGCCTTTTCTGGTATGTAACACCGGTATAGAACGTGTTCTTTGTGTGTTGCATTGAATGAACGGTGCTTTATTGTGGTAGGGATTGAGCGTGTCCCAGTCTGGGCAGGGATTGAGAAATGTCTCTGGAGCCGATGCTGGCATGCAATGAAAGAAGCAGCAGAAAACCACCCTGATGACTGCCAACGAGGACTCCCCGTAGTATTGAATCCGTGGCACTGCGTGTCAGATGAAGTAAATATGTACATTAGTAAGCGTGCTGCGTGTTGGTGCCCGGGGCCCACGTTCATTGATTCTCCTCTCGTAAATGCATGAGTTATGCATATTGAACACCTCCTTCCTTGTGCTGTGTGTGACATTCTATCTGTCGTGCATCACGGGGTGTGAACCTCCAGAGACAGCCCTGTGCCCCTCATTGCAATGTGCATCTACTGGCTGTACAGCAGGCACAGATAGGGGTTACTGGGCTTGTCTGCATGCAGTGACCTTTGCCCTGGCTCTGTGCAGAAGCAGGCCCTGTCTGACAGATAGTCATGTAATTGGTACAGATCGACGTTTATTCGTTGATTGCCTGCACTGCTATCCACTCTAAGCAGTGGGGGCCCAGCCCTGGTGCGAGCAGCACTGCAGAGCTGCGGTCGGACCGAGCACCATAAAACAAGTTATAGTCCAGTGATTCTGGGCAAATCACGTAATCTCCCCCTGCTTATCAAATAATGAATGTGTCCTTGTGTAATGTAATTGATGATCTTCGGGTACGGTTTGCGCCATTAAAACTACAAAACAAAAAAAACCAAAGCCTGACCTGCAATAGCCAGATGGGAGGAGGGAAGAGAGGCCATCACACGCTGTACTGTCTGATGGCTGACCAAAATGCTCTCTGAGTGAAATCGCCGGAAAGAGAGCTAAACACACAAAGGAGGAAATTTAACAGAAACACACCAATAAGAAGCCAGCATTTCTGAATGCCACAGATAGTAAACAATGGCAATCGGTGAGTTTGCCAAACCCCACAGAAGAGATATAACAGGTCGATTGAAGCTCGACCTAAAAATAGTACACTGTAGGATGAAATTATTCCCTTAATTCTGCTGGCTTGTGATTTCCTTTGAGCCACATTAGATGCTGCAAAAAAAAAACAACAACAATTCAAAGGACTCATTGTTTTTCCTTTGCCCAGTTGAACTCCCTCCAGAAGGCCATAGGTTCTGCAGCACATGCCAGACTCCTTCCCAGCACCACTGCTGATGCCAACATGTTTTGTTATGTGCTTTACTTGTCAAGCATTATTGGAAATTAACTGTTATCCCACCCAATCCCGTGCGAGCACTGCCACCTAGAGGGCAAAGAGCGAATTCTCATGAAGTACACGCACCTTCCAATCAATCATGTGAACTAGCCATTGCATTCACCTCTATATTCACCCAGTCAAAAGTAGACTCAAATTCTATTTGCAAAAGACGAAACATGACTCCTAATGCATTTGTTATGCATGCCCTCTCTCTTTGCATTCCGCCTAGGAGTAATCCAATATTTGATGTTCCTTCACTCCGTCCAGCATGCGGTTTGGCACCAACTTGCCAAACAAAATTCTGACTGCCACAAAGAGGAATATTGGACTCTGGCCTGTCACGTCGTTTTTATTCCTCTTCTTGAGCACTTTACCATGACTTTCGATGCTGTCACTTATTAATAAAGGACCGGAGCGGCGCAGGTTTTTATTATTGTCAGATGAGCAATGCATTCGAGTCTATACAGTTTTGTTATTGGTTGAAATAACTAGTAAGTGCCTTGTCCCAAAGTTTTGCTCACAAACCTGCTGTCGGCGCTGTCGAAGGTCGGGGGCTGAATGGCGACACTACGCAGTATTGATTCCCTCTCAGGCCTCTTTAATCTAGCTGTGTACACTCCCTGCCTCTTTATCTTCCTCTGTCAGGTTCTATTTCATCCTTGATTTCTTTCTTTGTCACTGTTTCCATCTCTCCCTTCCTCCTTCTTTCTCCCTTTTGTGCATTTCTCTCTCTGGCTCTGGGTCAAAGTCTAATGATGAAAAATAAGGTTCAGTCCCTAAAAATGAGTACCAGTGTGCCCCACCTGCCACCAGTTCAAATTAAGCATTGGAAATAACCCCTGTTTTCCAATTTTGAGCACCTGGTGTATTTAAAGTCACATTCTCACCTCTTCAGACTACCCTATGTTCTCTCACATACATTCCATTGAGATACATTCTGTCCTCTCCGTTCCAGAAAATATACTCCTACTCTCTTCTCCAACCACATTCAAGCTCTCATACTTCTCCAAACGGGGCCGGCTCTAGGAATGATGGGCAGTGTGGGCAGCTGCCCAGGGCCTTACAGTTGCTCACAACTAAGGGGCCCGCACCAGAACACTGGCTTTCAAAAACTGCGGTGTTACAAGGCCCGGGAGCAGCAGAGGTGCGGCGCTGCGAGGCCCAGGGGAGGGAGAGAGGGGATACCTTTCATGGACCTCCCAGATATAGGCTTTAAGGGCTTCCGAAATCTAATCTCTGCATTGCATGATAACAGCGATTAGATGGGTACTTAAAGTGCCCTTAGGTGTGAACTGAACCCTGCCCCTGCACAAATGAAGATCAGGGTGTCCTGCAGGGCTCAAACCAAAATAGAGAATCAAGTCCCATCGCCAATGGGCGTTACTTACCGAGGAGGGTAGAAAGCAGAGTCTCCAGCATTTTGCAATCCATGAAATAATCACAAAATCAGTTAAGGGGAGCATAGGACACAATATTTGATATAGTGGTCGCAAAAAAAGAAAATGTCATCTCTCAGCAATGAAAGCAGCAGGGACATCTTAAGGATTTTGGGGGCCCGGGGCCGATAGTTTTTAGGGTGCCCCTGTTCAGAACAGTTTTGAATTATGATCCAGTTTCAGCTTTTTCATGCCCTCTTAGGCCAGGTCACTGACAGTGCGCAGGCACACTCGTCCAATTCTAAAGTTGTTACATCCAATGTTCATGGATAGTGGTGAGTGTTTTCAATATTGTAGCACAGCAGCAGCTCACTTACATTACTGCAAATATTCTTTGTGACACCCACCTACTTCTTGTATATGAAGTCCTGTTTTGATCTAATTGAAATTTTATTTATGGATGTTGCATGAAACAAACACAACATTTCGCTGCAAAATCTTTGTAATAGACTTTCACGCACTACTCACATCAAAAATAAATTAAAGAGAAACAGTATTTAAAACAAATTGTCGATGAATTATTCAAGGTCATCAGGGCAAGCCTTGCAGAACAGAGCTGGCTCTATCAGGGCCCCCCCCTAAAAGGCTGGGGCGCTGGGCCAGAGCCCACTTTGCCCATGCCTTAAAACGTCTCTGGAAAGCAGAATGATTGTCGCTCTCAGAGAGATTTGTTTACTTATGTTGCTGAATGGCTGTTACAGAATTACCTGATGCAGTGCAGCCGTGAATAGTAGCCGCTTCCTTTTGCAATTGACTCACGCAGAAAGCCAGGACCATGACAAGAGGCCTAAAAATGGACAGAAGATGTGAGAGGTTGCCCTCAGGGCATAAAAATATATGGAGGCCTTGAGGTCGAGTGGGTCAGCACAGGGCTGAGGAGGCAACTGCACATAACGTTAACATGTGGATGCTTTGACAGTAATACTTCATATTATAGCAATGCAGTGAGAAGTATTTAATAAAAGTGATCGTTTATAAACATGAACTTAGAACTATTCCCGCCCTCACCATAGTGACAGTGCAATTAGTGAACTAAGAGGCAAGACCCAGATTCTTGTAGATAGAGCAACATTATAGTCTACTAAGTCAAACACAATAGGTTTTTGTGCAGCTGGTATTCTGAACTAATATATTTGAAGGTGCTTTGCCGTGCTATAGTGAAGAAAAAAGAGGATTGGTAAAATAAAATATTTGCCGATGGCCACACAATTTGGTTAAGCGGGGAAGCAGTGATTAATCCAGATTTTTTGGTTTCACTTTGTTCAAATCAGTTACTAATTTCATAGAGGACCAAAGCAATGTAGCTATAGCAGAGCATACAAGTGGATCATTGAGTTTTTTAAGGAAATAAAGGGCTGGGCGGCATTGTCTTAAATTATATTCACGCAAAGAGGGAGAATGTACCTTAACCTTTGTTCTTTATAAAAATCACAGAAAAAGATTAGGTGATGATCGGACTGCTCAGAACTACCATCACATCGACACGCTGTTAAGTTGCTACCTGCATATCTCTTAGGTGGAAAACCCATCATCAGGGGGATTAGATTAGGTCGGAACCTCACCAGCATGAATCTATGCTGTAAATTCCCTACCCTGTCTTAATACGAGAAATCCCCATCCATAATGAGTGGGGTCATTTGATATTACCTTACAGAGGATTTAAAACGATTTTCCTCCGTTCTTTCATGTGTATACAGAAGTAAATGTATCCCTAGTTTCAATTACGGAACCCCCCTGTGGGGCCCGACAAACTGTAAATTGTTCCGAACACAGGAAAATCTTTTTCTATGTATACTATTAACAGTGCCTTGCTCAACCTCCTCTTATATAGCTCACGAGGAATTAGCGGTCCCCCATTTAGAGGACAGTTTGCAGACAAGCCCCATCACACTCTGGCATAATATATGGAGTAAAGATGGAACCAAATTTACTATGGATATGATAACAGACTGTCTTACTTTGGAATATGGAGCACGAATACCATGGCTGGCTTATATAAACAGGTAGTGTTACAATTTAGTAAGAAAGATTTAAAAAAGGTTTTGATTGATAAAAGGATAGCTGATAAAGATAATAGAGAGTATTTTAAATTAACTGTGTCAATGTACCTCTCAGATCCCATACAACCAAGTGCCCAGAGCTACCTTAGCTTAGTATCGAACATCCAACATAGATTTTATCTTATAAGATTACGAATAGGCACACTGCACTTTTTGGATGCTTTTCCCAAGATGGACTTTAGATCTCAAAAGTTAACCAAATGTCCATGTGATGACAAGTCCAATCAGTCCACAATACACTTTGTACTCTTTTGTAACTTTTATAGAGACCTGTGGAAAGCAACATTGCAGCCACTGTTTTTAAAAGATAAACTTATTTTCATAAAGATGCTTTCAATTTTATCTGTAATTTTGATAATCTGAATTTATGCTATTAAGGGGCCGATTCCGATCTCGGCCGGTAGTGCTCCGAATCGGATTCGGATTCACCGGATCGGATTCGGAGCCCTGTTTCCCGACCGAATCGTACGCGGGTCCGGCCGAGCGAGTACGATGCAAGCACCCGCGAAATCGCCGACCGACTCGAACGCGGCTTCAACGCGCTCCGACCGACTCGCATGGACACGACTCGCACCGCGCTATGGAGACGTTTCCCGGCCGGGTAAGTACGATGCGCGCCGCGAGCAGTCCGACCGACTCGCGCCGTCCGGCTCGAAAAAGCTGTCGGAGCCGGACTTTGGGGGTCAGCGTCGGACCCCCTGTATGCGTAGGCGCGCGAGTCGCACACAGGGGGACCCATGGGTCCCCCTACCTGTGCATGTATGCCGCGATGCGCATGGATGCGTACACGCTGTAGGGGCGCCCTTGTCCGCCTCGCACCCATTGAGTCAATGGGAGCCCGCGTACGCGTTGTACGACAGGCTCCCATTGGACTTCAATGGGAGTCCGACCGACTCGAGTCCGATAGCATGCGTGCGCATCGTACTGCTCGGTCGGACTGCTAGGGTCCGATTCGGTCGGAATTCTCTCCGGGTCCGGCTCGGTCGGAGAGATTTCCGTCCGGAATCGGAATCGGCCCCTGAGTCTCTGTTTATGTTTCTTATGCCATCCAAAGAAGGAAACAGCTGCTATACCTGGGCGTTTTAAGATACGTAAATGAATAGCCAAGGATACTATGCTCTTAATAGCGCTAATATGTTTCAATTAATTATTTCCTATCAATTGCTTCTGATAATATTTTAATATTTATTGGCTATTGAGTTGATGCCTAGCTGGGTATCTGGGGTTCTGTGACATCTATATTTAATTTGTTCATGCCATGAGATCATTTTCTATGAGTTTTAAATGTGAATGTTTTTATCAAGATTTTTGCCAATTTTATCTGTGCAACTCATTTATGGATATTTTTATCCGAATGAAGATTTATTAATTGAAATTAATTGAATTGAGAGACAGTGTCATCAAAGAAAAAAAAACATATATCTTTAACACACAGAAGTGCTACACATTTTGTGATAGTAATTACATGGAAAGAATTACACAATAATGAGGTAATGCTATCTGGGCAAAGGTTCCATCTCTTTAGTATCTGTCTGGCACCCAAATACAGCAATAAGCAACAGACAGATGACCAGCCAACCTCTTACGAAGGGCTTTCCACTGTGAAATAAGGCAATAAGTGTTGCAGCGTTTTTAGTAAATTTTTGATACGTTTAAGCTATTAACAAAATTACTTTTGTGTTAAAAGCTACAGATTATGTAGCCGGCAGCTTATGGGGCAAATCCATAACTATGCGGGGGGAAAAAAACAACCACCACATTGCATAATTCCAGTGGCCCTGACTAAGAGACACGTCCGGATTCAAGTGTAACCTATATTTGAGCTAGATTCTTATTAAACATAGAGCAAAATGATAGTCTATTATATCAAACACAAGAGGTGTTGTGCAGCACACACCATGACTGTAAGTATCTAAATGTGCCCTGATGTGTGATAATGAACAAAATAAAGGTTGGTGAAATAAAACATTTGCCTAAGATTACACAATTTTTTCAAGTAGGGAAACAGTGATTGATCCCAGATTTTCCTGTTTCTACCTTTGCAATTCAGCTACTACATGGGTATCTCTTTAAAACATGAAAGCTTAATGCTTTTTCTTTAATTGTTGGAGGATGAGACAAGAACTTGGTTGACAGGCATGGTTCACATTGTGTTTTTGGCAATTTTACATAACATGAACTGTGGCCATGGACATAAGAGCACTTTACAGTGGACCAACTGTGTTAATTTGTGTTTCCAGCTTAGAGATTTGCCTGAATTCACAGGATCCTGAGCCGAGGTCTGGATTTAAGCCATGGCTTCCCATCATGCCTGGTGGATAACTGTAGCCACTAAGCCACATAGATCTTGTTAAATCTCAGTTTATTTTGGGCTCAAGGTTCCAATAGGACCTTGAGCTGAGCCAAGCCAGGCCTCTGGCTTGAAGTTTTAGGGGCATATCTACAAGGGTTTATCTCCACTTTTTTGGCTTTTAAAGCCAAAAAAGCTGAGATAAAACTATCGCCCTATTAACAAGAGGGTGCTAACATGCATTGGCGCATGTTAGCACTCCTTTAGCTCGACGTCTCCCTTTGCATCTCTAATGAGATGCAAAGTGGGCGTCACTGGGCAGTATAACCTTGTAAATATCGCTGATGTGCACATCGCGATATTTACAAAGCTGTTAACGCATTTTAGCAGACGTTAGTTTTGGGCGAAAACCGCTGTTTTTGCCGAAAACTAACGTCTGCTAAAATGCAGACTTAGGCATACCTATTATGGGGGTGGATTGTGCTGATACGACCACAGGGTCGGATCAGCAAGGTTATCGCCGTTTTGCAGGGAACATCGCTGGAAAACCAGCGATGTTCCCTGCAAAACGGCGATTTCCCCCGCTATCGCTGGTAATTATATCGCCATGGGGAAATGTGTTGTAGATAACGCGCTACCAGGGCGATATAATCAAGCGATAGACGGCGATAAGTGGAAAAGCGCTAAGCACGCTTTGCGTTGACTTATCGGCGTCCTCGTAGATATGCCCCTTGGTGACTTGCTCAACTATAATAACATGAAAAAGAGAGTAATGTTAGGAGGGGAAGAATCCATGCAAAAATGTAAAAAACGTTCAGAGAGTGGGAAGGTGAAAGGGGAGAGATGGATGTAAAGGATTATAACAGCTGAAACAAGGTAAGAGGCTAGGGGAGAGAGTGGTAAAGAGCAGCGTATGTAAGAAAGATGTGGATATAAGGGGGCAGAGGCAGCAAGAAGTGGCTGAGGAAAAGGGAGAGGTGGATGTAAAGGGGACAAAATCAGCGAAAAACATTAAGGCAAGAAAACGTGAGCAGTTGAGTAAGAAGATGAGATGAAAGGAGTAGAGCTTTGAGGGGAAAGATGGATGTAAGAATGGCAGAATCAGAGAGAGAGGTAAGATGCTTGGGGAGAGATGAGAGGTGGGTGTAAGTGGGCAGAATCAGCAAAAGAGTAAGAAACTGGAGGAGAAGTGAAAATGGTGTTAAACCAGAGTGTTCTGTTAACTCCATTGAACCTTCTGCCGAAGTTTGCAATTCCCTTTCTCTTTATTTTCCATATAACAAATGTGTCTGAGTTTTGAGATGCATGTAAGATCCTTCTCAAAAGGTTGCGATCTTGAAACATCCTCAATGTGTCGGCTGAATTTCAGCCTGCTCTCTGTGCACTATATTACTCCTCTTGACCTTTCCATAAAATCTCACTCCCAGTGGGACCCTTTCCTGCATACGTCCTGACCGGAGATCTAAAGATCATAGCTCCTGCATTGAACTCCTGTTGCAATATCTTGCTTGCCTCTTCGTAAGTTTCTACCAATGTAAAAACTTAAAAAGCTGTGCTTGTTTCTTTGCTCAAAAAATCTTCAGCAGGCTCAAAACTTCTCTGCATCTTCTGACATCTCTTTGCTACCTTTTTCTCGAATGCCCCACAATATTTTTCTATAAAAGGAAAAATGCAGGAGTATATTGGGAGACCTTTTCTTTGGGTCGGGGGCAATAGGTGATTAATCAGCAACATCTGTGAAGGATACCATTGTTTATGATTGCTGTTTCAGAACTGAGTATTTAATTTCATTTGGATAAGAGTTATTCCTTTTAGAAACTTGTCTCTCCAAAGGTGGCAATAGTGTGCAGTCAAAGCTTACTCCAGGAAGTGATAAAGGTGTTAAAACTCAAACACAATATGCAGGGCCACTGGAATTATGCGATTGTGCGCCACAGCGATTTTCGCATAATTGCATATTTGCTGCATTTGCCACTTAATCCATCATCTGCAACATAATCTGCAGATTTAAAAAAAAAATGTTTGTTTCTAGTTCAAATGGTTCAAAAGTTACTAAAAATGCAGTGACACGTGTTGCTGCGCGGTGGAAGCCCTTTGCAAAACTGGACGGTACCTTTCTGTAGCTTATTGCAATATTTGGGTGTTAAACCAGTACTAATGACGTGCAGCCAATGTCCAGAAAGTATTATCAAGTTAAAAAATGATGAAATAATGAAGGATTACTATTACAAAATGTGCTGTATTATGCCGCATAGTTGTTATTTTCTTGTGGCATAATTTGGCCCTCTCCTGCCGCATAATTCCAGTGGCCCTGACAATATGTTGCATTAGGCATACCAGCATAGCACCTTATTCACCCAGTCCGGCTATGTCTTTTAAAAGGGACTGCTTTAGAGATGGTAGTTATGGAATATAACACCAAAAAATGTGTTCTGTTTTCTAATAGTCCCCCAATACACAACAAACATTTTACAATATCTCTTGTGTGCAAAGTGTCCTGCAAAGTGATAACAGACAGCAGTCTATTATGCAAAACTTAAGTGCTGCGAGGTCTAAGGAAATGCACTAGATTCAGATTGGAAAGTTGGAAAATCCACAGTTGAGTAATGGGCCTATGGCCGGGCCACTTGGTGAAATATTTTTGTTTTTATTTCTGTGGATAAACTGGGCTCCTTGCTTGGGCTGGCCAGGCTGCTGGTGCACAACCTGAGAGGCTGCTATAACCTTAAGATTGGTGTGCACAGAGTTAGTCTTGCTGTGCTCACAAAGCCAGCCGGCTCATTGACATGTGCAGAATGTCAATGGGCCAGCCTGGCACACAGTATGATGTGCGCTTCTTCCCACAACAAATAATCTCAAACCTCAGTGAGTGACAGTGAGGCCTGGGAAAATGGCTGTTTTTCAGGAGCAAATTTAGAATTGGCCTCCTGTGGGAGGTGAGGGGAAGAAGGGAGTGTACAGGAGAAAGGGACTGCGTGGGAGGAGGGCAGTTAAGAAGCGAGGGGGGCGTTCCGTAGAGTACATCAATGCACATAGAGTGATCTGCCAAACACTGAGCATATGTGAGTCGGTAGCCAGCAGGTTCAGGGAAGCAGATCTTGCATTGGAGCCTGTAAGACCAAAAGTGTTTGGTTAGTTACCTGAGGAGTGACTGTAGTGACCTGTGGAGGACGGAAATGGTTTTGCATTCAATTATCTCTTTATGAGTTGATTGACATGGTTCTAGTCCTTTTTCTCAGATATTAGGGACATGTGTAACATTTGCTTAAACTGTAAGTTTCTAGTATTATTTTAGAAATATTTTGGAAGTCACTCAAGCCTCCCCCAACCTACCTATCACATGTGGCTACATTATTCTTCCATACAGCTGTAAACTGCACAGAGTCTACTATAGTAAGCCTTTTTTGTTTTGTTGCTGTAATGTATCTTTTTACTGACTGGCTTCCAGTAGAGCGTTGGCAGTCTTTTTTGTTTTCCTGGTCACAGACTGTTTTCCCTTTTTGTCATCTCTTCTGCCTAACTTTAAGTTAGTTCTGCTATTTGCATCTCTTAAAAAGGGAGTTTGAGAGTAATTGCTCTGTTTAGGTACTCCGTGTGCAGGTGTGTTCCAACCTTTGGTGCTTCTGCCTGCCAATATATTAGCCATCTCTTCTGTGTATTACATTTGTGCTGTCTCCTCTTCTTATCTTCTAGAATCTGTGCTTCTGTTTGATGCAGCCAACGCATGTAACTCACCCAATCTAGCATGTTGCTGCTGTGTTAATCCCTCATGCCTGCTGAAAAACAAATCTCTTATTTTCAACTTCGCTAGTGTGAAGGGAGAGATGGAAAGTTACTTGAAGTCCCACTGTATAGTTCTGGGACAATCTGACTTGGAATTTTTAGTCATGCCCTAATCTGGAAATAATTAGTGAATATCGTAGTAATCATATCAGTTTTTGGAGAGACCTAGGCCTTGCTTTTTCAGTCAAATAATAAACCCTTAAAATATATTTATTTATTTTATTAGAATAAATACTTTTATTTTTAGCCATTTTAGTGATATCCACACTAGCTAAATAGTTTCTTGTAAAGCTGCTTCAACAATTAAAAAAATGAATGTTCAATTGATGTCACTTCCTTTGATGTTACATCTTAGAAGGGTCAGTATGTTTATATTCTGCCCAGGGACCCACAAACCTTAGAACTAGCCCTGTCTCCAAATCCCTGATACTCTCTCTCTATTACTTAATAGTAAAGGCACCAAAATGGCAAAGTGCGACTGAAGCAAAACTATTGGTTGTGTACTTGTAGGGTAACTTGCGCCCAACACAGTTTCACAAGTGAATAATATAAATATTGTAATATTTTTACAGTGCTTCTTATCACTGGCAGTACCACTAAGCTCTATTCTGGACTGTCAGATAAGAAGCTACCCAGTTTGTTGTGTTTTTCTCTAGGGTGACCAATGAATGGCTTTTGTTTTGGTGCCTCAATTTCCCTTATCATGTTGTCTAGGGTGAATGATTTGGGACCACTCTTCAATATGATTCTAATTTCTGCAATGTAGGGTAATCAACTGAGAATCATCACATTAAGCTGGGTGAGGTGTCAGACCCACGTTTTTGCCTTAATGTAGGGGTTAGTTTTTGGAATGCTGTCTCTGACAGCCTTCTACAACCAACAACGAGGTGGTGGGTGGAATGCTTGTATTAATCTAAGCCACTGGTGATCGCTCAGGCCACATTCTAGTCCACATTCCAGTCCATCATTTTTAGACCATTATACCACACTAGAAAGAGGCCTACCTTATGCAAATCGTTACTGACCTTGCTCCTCATGGGAACAGTACATCGTCAAATGCCAGACAAGCCTCCCTCCAGAAGGGAACACAAGCAACCCCAAACTGGTTTTGTTTTCTTTGGACCTCCTGTTTTACTTACAGCGTCAATTACTACAAGGTGATTGGTGTAATGCTTGAAAAATCTCAGCTGCTGGTGATCGCTCAGGGCACATTCCAATCCATTTTTCTTCAGCTTGCATGCCACTGTAGACAGAAAACCTGCCTTATGCAAATCAGTTCTGATCCCGCTCCTCGTGGAAACAGTCCATAATGAACTGATAGGCAAGGCCCCACCACAAAAGAACAGATGCAACCCCAGGCTGGCTTGGGCCTTTTGGTGGTCCTCTTTATGTTTTACATCAACTACAATATACAACAAGGTGATGGATGGCATGCTTGAATTAATCTCAACCACTGGTGATCACTCGGGGTGCATTCCAATCCATTGCTTTTTTACCACCATGCCACTCTAGACAAGGCCTCTGACTTCACATGCAATGAATTCCACAAACGTCTTGGAGTCCTTTGGGACCACAATTTAACTAGGGATTTTCCCAAGTCTGATAGAATAATTTTTTTATCGAATAACATTTGTGCAGTATTTGTAACTATCTGAAGCCCAAGACAATCTTTTTCATTTACCTTTCTAGCTTTCATTAATCCTGCAATGTTTTTTTTTTCTTTTTGCTCTACATAAGTGCAATCGATGTGCACCAAACGGCGGCTCTTAGATCCGCTGTTTGGAGCTTTGGTGGTAAAATATTGCACTATTTCCCTAAACAATTTCACAAAATATAATATACGCTGATAATCAGAATTTATGTTTTCTTAGCACAAACATTACAGTGGTAAACAATTCAAACTCCCCAACAAAAGGAAACTAGCGAGTTTTTTTCAATGTTCTTGGATTTCTTCCAGTTAAAATTTGTCAGGTTTGAAGGTTGTTTATGGGTAAGTAGATGGTTATGCGAACACGTATTGCAAAACATACAAAGAGAACCTTTTAAAATAGTAAAAAAATACAAAAAAAACAGAAGCATGAGAACAAGAACTTCTGGTTTTCACAAACATACCACGTAGCACATTCTCAAATCGGCCACGTCCTTTGAGAAGGAAGTCAGCTCACATCACAGACAAAAATCTGAAGTACATAGAAGATAATTACAAGCAAGATTAAGAATTCCCATCTTTCATAAATTGAAGTACAAGGCACGCCAAATCTGCCATCTGGTCTTTGGAGGAATCCTTTAGCAACCCTGCTGGATCAGCAACACTCATACGTGACTTTGAGGCATTTATGGAGAGAGATTGCCACCGCGCGGTCAAAGTATAAAATGCAAGCACAAATTTAACAAGCAAAAACCCCAGACGTATTATTAAAATCGTTGCATTCTTTTATAGAAACAGGCATCAACAACAAAAAAAAAAAGCTGTGCTGTCAAACCCGACCTAAATATAGTAGTCACAAGGCAGCAGCAAACACATTTTAAGTGATTAAACCGCACAGTTAGAGGCTCAGGAATCCCCACCCATATAAACAGAGATGCTTTATTTGTATGACATGGTCTTCAAGTTTTGCCAACGCATTGCAGGTTCATAGATGTTGTAACAGTTATGCACAAAGATGTTTGTGTTTTTGCAAACTGAGTCTGGACATCAAATTGTAGGATGGAAGAAACGATCTTGGCCAAGGTATCCAATAAGAAAATACTCTCTCTCTCTCTCTCCTCCTCCTATCCCCCCCCCATCACAGTAAATCAAGTAGTCCATTGGGTAGACTGCTGATGCAAAGTGTGGCTTGTAACTGAGACCCAGTGGATGCTCTTCGATGTATTAATTTATTGACACATCATTTTAATGGCTGATTTATGGCATTTTTGTTTAGGAAGTGCTTTTAGTTTGGGTGTCTTAACTTTTCATAAAGACACAGTGCTGTTTGCTAATTGCCCTTATGTGTTCACTTGTTTCACCTTGCTGCCATGATAAAACGTTGTTGAATTTATGGCTTTCTGTTTTGTTCACAAAATGAAGACATGCCACACATAGGGGGGCATATTCTCAAGAACGTGTGATAACCACCGCAAGTTTAGCTTAATGCAACTTCTCACATCGCAGTCCATCGCGGGAAAACAACGCCGTGTTAACGTAGCATTCTCAACCTGGCGGCCCCATGCGATAGTCCCACGATAACGCACCAAATGACTCCGTAAAAAACAACCCGATGCCCAAAAAATGCGAAACACCAACGCGAATAAAGTTGCGATGAGGCCAACCTCAAAAAAAAAAACAGCGATAACCAGCGACAGGCCTGCAATTCCCACGTGCCTGGCGGGAAAATGCACCATAAAAGCCGAACAAGAAAAACACACCATAAACAAAATAAAATGCGTAGCAACATGGACGCACCCGGAACGAGTGCCCAGGTCAACGCGAACCCCACAAGCCCCACAGAACACCAGCAAGGAACCTCGGGGTCGGGGAAGGCCAAGGAGAAGAGGAAGAGGAAGACGTGGTACAGTCCGCATGACAACCGGATCATCGTCTTGGAGGTGACAGAGCACTAACAACAACTGTCCGTCTCCACCACCGTGTCATTGGCAACACAGACGGAAAAATGGCATTCCATCGTGAATGCAGTTGGACTGCCGAGGAGGCCAAGATGCGCTGGCACAAAGTCAAAAGCCAAACCAAGCAGAAACCCGCTGCCACCCGGAAGGCAGCAACGGCGAATGGAGGTGGGAGTCCTGCGCCACAGGAGGAGCTGGAGCAAATGGCGGACACAGTCATGAGTGTGGAGACGGTTCAAGTAGTCGGGAGTCCAGACACTGCTCGACATGACTTGACAAATCATCAACAGGGTGAGTAACTAACAGGGACTGGGGGGACGGGCACAATGGCACACATGCACAACGACATGTAGCACATCGCACACCCACAACGACCCTGGGTCATGTCCCTGATCCCCGTGGCACACTGCAGCGCACATACAAACACCAAGTAGGCCCCTGTCCACCATGTGCCTGAAGGGGTCCCACCCCACACAACACCAATTCCACTACACACACATGCACCAGTGCGAAACACAGCAAAGATGCGTATGCGAGAGCCACCCTGACAATGCAAGTGACACCACATGACGAGCAGCATGGCCGGAGTACAATCACCATGACACTGTGCACGCCACGAGACTGAGGTGGCTGAGTGTGGACTACATCCGGAAGGAGCAGGTCACACCCTGACACATCCATGTGCACAAACAACCACTGACGTCAACAATACATCTGCAGACAAACAATGCACAAGAGAACAAAATCCATCCAGGAGCACAAATGACCCCAGCCGCCAACATCACAGCACCTCAAAAGCACAAAAGCCAAAGGCACACCGCCTCCAAGGGATAAGGGGCAGCAAAATCATAGCAGCAGGTGCGACTCTCACACAATGCAGCACACACACATAGCAATCACAGCACATCCACATGGACGGCAATGTGGGACACAGTGCAACACTTACACTGCAGAACAGAGGACACAACTGGCTCCGCCTGTGCGTAGGAAATGGCCAATCACATCTGACATAGCAGGAAACTGTGAGAAGAAAATGTACTTGTACAACATCACCTACGTCATGTAGTCCAATTGTCCACTATCCCGCATCAAACAGTCCGCCAATCCAAAACAGTCACAATGTACATTGTCATGCAGTCTGTATGTAAACCCGAACAATGCGTCAACATACATGCCAACACAATCTCAACAAGCATCTCCCCTTCACATTGCAGAGGGACAAACAACACCTCCAGCAGAGCAGACCAGACCAGCATCAGTGATGCTGAAGAGGACCTCCACACTTCCGACACCGACGCCCTACAACAGTCCATGGACATCTCAGGCAATAGAGCTCCAGGAGCAGGGCAGCCCGCTGCACCTAGGACACACCACCCCCTGCATGGACAACACAGCTGGACGCACCCACCACCCCGGCTGGCTCACAGCAGCCCACCTAAGCACACATCCCATTACAAGGCCAGCTGTCAGACTGCCAGAAGGGGCTGGCCGAACATGTGCGGGTGGGGTACTACCTCATGGGAGACAAACTAGATCCCATACGTGGGTGTCAAAGTCCCATCATGGACCACCTATACACCCCAACGGAGACCCACACTGTGACAGGGACACATGCCTTTGCACATTTCCAGTACTGAACCACACCCAGAGCCACGTGATAATGAAATGAAATGAAATGAAATGAAATGAAATGAAATTTGTACTTGTAAAGCGCACTTATACCCCCAAAGGGGTGTCCTGGCGCTGTACGCATACCGCTGTGGAACCCTTCCTGGCTTTTCCCTGTGAAATGTCCACTCCTGGGCACCCCCAAGGTGAAGCCAGGCATCCCAGCGCTGTTGGGGCCGTTGTGGAGATTAAGCAAGCTATTGCCCAGAGTTGCAGAGTGGGACTCATGATTAGAATAGGCACCGAGGCGAGAATTATCAGGTCCGAGGAAATTGAGCCCAAGACCCACCGAGGCGGGAATTGAACCCTGGTCCCGGGCCAGATCTCTGCATCAGGGTCTGCCGCTCTAACCATTGAGCCACACTTCTCCACCCATACCCCCACGCCGGACTGGCGTACGCCGGCCAAGTTCACTCCTCTTACGTATTGGGTGGGGGACGACAAAGCTACTTGTGCAATGTCCCACCCTCTGCCTGCTGTGACATGGCTGCGTCCTCTGCACACGGCACAATGTAAGGTTGTGGGGCCGGGGCCCTAATGCATACATCATGAGCACACGGACACACTCAGATAGTTCGTTCACCTGGCCACGAGCACGTGCGCTTGACACCTTTATTGGCATGGTCACATGTACAGCAACGCATGTGGTGGATGTGTGTGGGGTGAGTGTAAGCCAGGCCGCAGGGAGTCGTTGGTGCTGACAACTTGAACAGTGATCACAATTGAAGCAGAAACATAAAACATCAGCATAACAGAAACAACGGTAAAGCATCATGGTGGTTGCCGGAGAGAGTACAGTGTTCACCCTACATGCAAGCAGAATGGTCCTTGATTTGTGGTGCACTGAGTTAATGGCACCTGAGGAGCTGAGCAGGGTATCAAGCTGATGATGGCACCCACGACTGGTGTGAGCTACTCTGAAAGTCTGGCAGTAAGACACTTCCGACTCTGGCACCTGTTGTCTGGAGTTGGTCCTGGCGGTGGTGGCGCGTACATCCTGCGGTGATGCGACATCCAGGCAGGTCAGGACTCGATTTGATGTGTGAGCCCAGGTGGACCGCAGTTGAGGGCGGAGGCAGCGGACAGCTCAGGGCCACAGACACATGGCATTGATGACCCCCAGGCCATCGACCCAGAGGCCATCCAACATGCCACCAGACCTGGGCCATGATTTGAGCTGCACAGAGTTAGTGGACCCGGATGCACTGCGGCCGGCACAGGCACACCGCCACGGGACGGTGACTTGCGGTGCAGTGAGCTAGGGCCACGCGAGGTGGGCTGGTCCTCATCGATGTCGAAGGTGAATGTAGCGGAGGTTTGCGGGGGACAGTGGAAGGTGTCCTCCAGGGCATGATGCAGAGGGCAGGAGCCGGACGGAAGCGGCAAATGGAGGAGTGGAATGCTACTGCCCCGTTTTGGCCACATAGTCAGTATCACCGACATGATGATGAAGACAACCCCCAGTCCATGGACTCAGTCGCCAACAAATCTCAAGAAGAAAGTGTCCATGGTTGTCGGGGAACAGACTTAGTGGCCCCGGAGCTGGAAGGGGATGCAGTCTGCGACAAGGCCAGTACAATGATATCTGGTCTGCCCTAAATGAATCATGACTGAGTTCCCAATGTGTGCCCTACTCGACCAATGTGTAGTCCGGAGGCAGTGGCCAGCGCGGGCCAACCGCTGTTCAGCGAGCTCCTCCTGGAACACTGACACACGACATTGAAATGGCATGTGGGGATGACTCGTGGTTGACCGAGGCAGTAGCGACAGAGCTGAGCGGGTGTTTAGCCAGCGACGATGCTGTGTCCTGCCTGGTATGGACTGGCATGGATTTGTGTGGGGCCTGCAGGACTGCAGTGTAGTCCGAAGGCGTAGACATCAAGGGCCCACAGACACGTGTGGTTGGGATGCTTAGCACATACTTTGTGTCACCACATTGAAGGGAGTATAGTGAGTTAAACTTAGCCATGAAGTGTGTACTCGGCCATTGTGTAATCAAGACTCAGTTCCAAATGTGTGACCTACTTGACCGCAGTGTGGGCCCGAGGCAGCGGTTAGCAGGGGCCCACAGCCACGTGTCGTTGGCCCGCGATGCACAGAGTTAGTGACACCAGAGCAGTTGTCGGCAGTGTTCGATCACCTCTGTAACGATGGTCCTTTTCTCCTCCGAACTGAACCGCGTCTTCCTCTTACTCGTCATGCAGACAACAAGACTCAGTTCCAGATGTGTGACCCACTTGACCGCAGTGTGGGGCGAAGGCAGTAGTCAGCAAGGGACCACAGACAGGTGTAGTTCGAATGCTATGCACAGAGTTGGTGGCACCACATCGAAGGGAGTACAGTGATATAAACTCAGCCATAAGGTGTGTACTCTGCCATTGCATAATCAAGACTCAGTTCCAAATGTGTGACCTACTTGACCATAGTGTAGGCCGGAGGCAGTGGTGGAGTACGTCAACGAGAAAGGAGTAAGGTGGGCCTGTGTCCCAGAGGCCGTGATGGTCTGAGGAGGCTGCCAAGGTCGCGGGCTTCGGGCTTGGAGCTTGCGCCGGCACGTGGCGGGCCCTCTTCGACACACGCCGGTGTCAGCAGGTGAGCAATGAGGCCTGGCTGCGCAGGGGCGGGCATGACGGGTTTGGGGACCAGCGGCCCGGGGTGCAGCAGGCGCACAGGATCGCAGGCCACACTGCTCACGGCGACGGCATCGGCCTCATGGTGGGGTGGGAGGCGCCACCCTGGCAGGCACGTTGGACATTCCAGAAGAGAACCACGCCCAGGGCTACGTGCTTTTTATTCACACCCCTACGCTGGCCTGGCGTCCTCCGGGCCAGCCCACTCTGCACACGCTTACAGGGGGGGACGTCACAAGCTATATTTCCGCGATCTTCCCCACTGGCTGGGGTGACATGGTTGCGTCCACTGTCCACTACACTTCAAACACCAGCAGTGCATGTAGACATGGCTATGTCTGTGGTCTGCATACTGCAGTCTGTCCAGCACATCTCCGCAACACTTGGCATTGTGTACATTCTCATTCATGGGTCACTTGCCTCCTTCGCACATGCCTGGTTCCCACCTCTCCCCACATTCGGGTATTGTGTGGCTGAGGTGCCATGCCATTGATGGCTCATGTACATGGCTAACCAAGGTTGCCACAGTAAGTTGTGCTGTCGTGTCTGGTGGGGGGGCATGTTGTTTGGCATGTTGTATGTGATTTTGTGATGTGTGCAGTGCCAGAGTTGTGAGTTGCATGATTGTGGAGTTGAGGTGTGTGGTGTGTTCATTTGGTACTTGCCAACGTGCAGTGCATTTCCATAGGTGCCTTCCTGGAAGCGCTGGTTGATGTTGGACTGTCGGAAGATGAAGGGATCATGCACACTGCCTGGGTAGTTGGCTATGACATTGGTGAGGAGTCCCCTGTGGTCCACTATTGCCTGCAGGTTGATGGGATGCGTGTGCTTTCTGTTGGGGTATTGTGTGCGGTGTTGGCAGGGGGCACAAGTGGGACAAGTGTGCAGTCGATTGCCCCCGACACGTGGGGGGATCCAGCTATGGCGTATAGTCCTTGCTTGGTCTCCAGCTGTTCCTGTGCATTGTGGGGGATGTATGGGTGCTGGGGTCCCTAGCTGGTGAGGGCATCCAGGCCAGGTGTGAGGAACTTGGATGGGGCTGGCTGTGAGACTCCTCCGACTGGCACCGACTCGGGCGGTTGTTGTTTGGGAGGATACCAGAGGCCACAGGTGCAGCATAGCCAGCAGCTTTGTCTGCGGAGGGTTGTTGGTTGTCCGCTGTGTTGGTACCGTCAGCCTGTGGGCAATGATGTTCAGGATGCGGAGGATGGTTGTCCTTTTGGGCCTGTAGTGGGCATTGACATTGTCTGGTGTTGGGTCTGTAGGGCTGGTGCATTTCCTGTATGTCCGCTGTCTTTGTCTGTGCTGCCTCTGTGGTGATCCGGGGGGGGCGGGGTGGGTCCGTTGGGGGGTGGCAGTCCTGGGGGTGGTGGTGGTGGGTGTTGTTGCCCCTCCGGGCTCCGGGGTGCATGGTGAGTGGCTCCATGGCATCTGTTGTTCTTCCTGTGTGGCTCTGGCTGGGCTCCCTTTGATGGTGCAGCTTGTCGTCCGACTTTACACCAGGTCAGAGCAGGTGTTAGTTTCCTGCTGCTAACGCGCCTTATCGCCTGTTTTGTGGTCTTATCGCCGATGTGGCTGGTCGTTGAGAATGTTGAGGTGTGGTGTTGTCACGGGTGTTTGCTCGGGAACGCCTACTCTGCATCTCATTAGCGTTAGTTGCCGGGGTCATCTGTGGCGATGTTTTTGCGACTGCTTTCGCAGGAAAACTGGTGTTATGGGCTGTTAGCACCAGCTTGTGAATGGGGCGGTAAATTTAGCGCGACTTTGGCTGCGATAAAGTGCCGATAACTCGGCGATAGCTCCTTGAGAATATGCCCCAGGGTTTCTTAAAGCTGCAGCACAAACATGGTCCCTTTGTCAGAAGTATCTACTGTGCAATAGTTTGCTGTGTATGTCTTTTAAACTCACCACTTATAAAATAAACCTCATCTTTTGACTCCTTTTCATGACACTCATCTTAACTCCGTTGATACAGTCAGCTTCTATACTGTTCTAACCCAGAATGTTGCATCATTATGAGATGTTGTTTCTATGACAGTTGTGTGCAACGCCCACAAATTCCCGCAAGTACAACGAGACACTTCCCCTAACAAAAAGTCAGACATATTGGCTTTGTCGGAGCTCGCTGTTTTATGTATTCGAAATGTGTAAAAAGAGTAAGGAGTTTTCCTTCCCAGTTGCGAATGAGTGGATTGCATGACTGTGTTTTTTCCATGCATTGGGAAACAAACTGCAGAGAAAGACCACACCCTGTCCTCAGATCAGGTGTGCACTCATGGGCGTTACCTAGCATTTACGAAAAGCAGCATTTTCAACCTGGAATATTTTCCCAGCAAGAACTCTTGTACGTCATCAGCTTTCAAGTGAGACGTCCACTGTGTCTTTCATCTGCCATGATCTACATCTTAGGGGGGTTCCTGTGCTAACTGCCTTCCAAAGGAACTAGCAAGGCATTCATTAAAGCAGTATAGGTTTTGGGATACCAGATGGCACAAAAGCAATCCATAAGCCCCCTGCACGACTACCATGCTTGGTTCCTTATTTATTCTATTTATGCTTAGAATTATGTTTTCATTAAAACTCATTGTGGCATGTTCTTTCTCCCTTCCTGTGCTTTCCTAAGCAATAAGGGCAGTGTGGGGTCAACGGTCACATGCATACATACACAATAATAATAACTTATTTTATATAGCACTCCATACTGGACCTCTGCCATTTCTAGGTACTGCAAAATAACCTATGTTATTATTACCTAATTTATTGGAGTCAATTTACTGATCTTGAAAGGATGAATTTCCTGCACTTGGCTCTTCAGATACAGGCCCACTTGTACCATTGGCAAGATTAGGCTGTGGAGCTGTGATGGTAGCATGAGAAAGCAGTGGGGAAGCAGGGGAGGGAGCAGCGTGTAGCTGATTGGCAGTTTCTGCTTAGTCCACACATCACCAACCACAACCTCCTGTTATTTGTTGAGTCCATCACACTTGGTAAATGATAGGAGGAAGCAGGGTAGGGACCTTGGGACCCTGATGATGCTAGGGGTAATTGCTTGAGCTACCATTTGTGGTGATAAATAGGCCATTCCTACTCTAGCTTTACTCTTTCGCCACTTGCATACTCTGCATGGGGACATTGGTACCAACTTAATACACTCTCAATCTATAAGTTTTGCGTATCTCAGAATCGCGTTGCATATATGCAACACCTGAGCCAAAAACATGCATTTTATTCAGACATTCAGTTTAGCTAATGCAATTGAGAGTGGCAGTGGATGTTTAGTGACTTCACCCCACTAACCATTGTTACCAAGTGGCCTAGCAAGATCTGGCCATGTCAGTGTCCTTGAATTTATGATTATGCCTGGTTGTTACTGTTTTTTCATAATTCTTCCTTTTGCTCACAGCAGTTACTGCTCTCTCTTCTTTTCTCTCTCCCCTGTAAGAGTTCCTGCTGTCCCTTTTTTTCTTTCTTCCTCAGTAGTTCTTGCATCCACCACTCCCACACAGGTACCTCATTCCACCACTTTTATTTGTCTCTATGACCAGATCCTGATCATCTTGTACTTCCTTCTCATCCTAAGAAGTGCCTGGCCTCCCTGCAAATTATCTCTCCTGAGAAGGCAATGCTCGTCCATGATTTCTTTATGTCCTCCCCTACTCTCCCTGTTCCCCCATCTTTTCTCTCCTGAGGAAGTATTGCCCGCCTTCTTCCTTCTCCTCCTTTTGAGTTTCTCCTCTCCCTGCTTTCCCACCCAAACCCCTGGGTTCCTGTTTTGCTGCTCCAAAGGTTGAGGAGCTCTTGACCAAGTGGCAGGGTTGTAATAAGGAGACTAATGGATCCGGCTGTTTTGCCATGCTCTCTCCTTTTCTCTCTTCCTTCATTATAGTAAGCAATTGATTGGTTGATTTAGTCTTTCTGGACAGTCTTTCTTTTTTCTTTTCTTACCTTTTATTGCTTACATATTTTTCCTCTATCATGTAAAGCTGAGGAAAATCTGGGTTCTTTTGGGTGGTTTTGCATCTTTTCATCATTCTTGTTTTCCCTTTTTTTCTATGCTTTGTAAGAATTTTTTCTACAATCTTCTCCTCAGTTTGGGGGTTTCTGGAGGAGGGGGCTTTGCCACTTTTGACTACTGCAGTGCTAGCAGTCTTCCTTCGACCAGGGGTGGTTAGCCGATCCTTCGGCTCGGTAGGGAAGTGATAGGTTTGGTCACATGTCTGGGGTGAGGGGTGGGGAATGGGGATGGGTCCAGGGGGAGGGGCTGTGTTTTTTTTACCTTCATAATGTTTTCTCTTTGTTGAAGGATATGTGGGGGGTAATGGGCAAAAAATTAAAATGAGGCCTTATGTTATGCTGGATGTACGATTATGAATGTCAAGGTTTAGTCAGGTGGGTGGATTTGACCAGTGCATCCATATTCTCTCATAGAATGCAAATGGGCTGAAGGCATCCCAAAAATACAAGCTCATAAAAGAGGAGCTATATAATCTTTTTCCCCATTTAGTTGGCCTACAGGAAACTCATCTCTTGAATACACAGGCCTCTCTTCTTGACGATCTGGGGTATCAGGTTCTGGTTTCAGCCTGTTTTTCTGCATCCCAGAGAGATATCATCCTACTGGATTGGGACAAGAGCTGGGTACGCATCGATCAGTGCATAGATGTGGGAGGACAATGGCTCATCGGTACAGTTAAAAGGGGCCAACTACGAGTTATACTATACGGACTTTATGGGGCCAACACCGATGATCCTGTAGTCTTTATTAACCTGCTTTCAGAGTTACATCAATGGCCTGATCCACTGATAATTTGTGGTGACTTCAATGTTACTCTAAATCCTCGTATTGACTCTTCCTATTCTGGTCGAGGGTTAAACTCTCTCTGGTAACTACTTATAGCTCAAAGAAATAGGCCTGGGCTACTCTGCTGCAATTGATGGAATCCAATGCTTTGGTGAATGTTTAGTGGCATTCTCGGATAAGAAAACACGGCTTTGCCTAATTCTCTGCTTCTCATAAATATTTCGCATCAGTAGATATGTTTTTTGCAAGCTTAGCTCTTGGGTCTCATCTTAGCATCTCTCTGAACAATATGATAATATCAGACCTCAACTCCTTGTCTCCTTTCATTCGGGTCGAGGGTTCCCTTTTAAATTTAAAATCAAGTCCTTGGATCTTCGACGGGAAACTTCTCTGAGAGGATGCTTTTATTCATTCTATGGACAAAGAAGCAAGGCTTTTTTTGGAGTGCAACTTGGGTTCGGCATCTGTGCCTATTGTTTGGGATGCTTTCAAAGCATTTTGTAGGGGTCACACTATAAATTTCTCCTCTATTCTTAGGAGGCAAACTGCTCAGGTCGATGTTAATGCTCGACTTACTCTTATCCATCTAGACTCTCTAATGATTAGATCTGCAATTGCTCAAGACTGGAGATCCTTTGCTTCCTTGATGGATCAGTTATTAATTGCCCAACCCTCCTTTAAGGAATATATGGGCCGAGTTCTATCCTTCCGCATTTGCGACAGAACCAATGCTTTGGCTATCTCTGGCATTAAGAACCCAAAGGGATATAGTGACCGATACTGCCTTTACCCATGAAGAGTTTAGCTGTTTATATCAATAACTGATGGAGGAAGAATTGATCCCCTTCATGGATCAAACTGATCAATTTCTTTGGACTTACCTTCATCGGAAATTGTCTGTGGCACAACAGCATGGGCTAGAAGGGTGAATATCGAATTTGGAGGTCAAAGCCGCTATTGGCCAGTTGGCATGAGACAAGGACTGTGGCCCTGATCAACCTCCACTGGAATTTTACACCAGACTGTCACATCTCGTTGTGCCGGTCCTCTGTGATTTATTTAACTCTTTTGAGTCATCTGGGCAGATTCCTGGGTCAAGGACAGAAACCAATATTGTCATCTTCCTTAAGAAAGGGAAAGATCCCTCTCATTGTGGCCCATATAGGGTGTTTTCACTGATCAATGCTGATTCTAAGATTGATAGTTAGATTTTAGCTAACAGGCTTTCAAAGGTCATCTCTGAATTATTCGACGAGAATCAACATGGCTATGCTCTAGTGCGGCATACTACCACCCATGTTAATATGGTTATCACTGCTCTAGAACCTGGTTGTGCTCAGGGAAATCTGGTCAGAGTAATAATGTTAGACACTGAAAAATTCTTTGACCAGGTTTCATGGCCTTTTCTCTGGGCCACTATGTTCGCTTTGGGGCTTGGGCCGCGTTTTATTACTTGGGTTCAGTAGCTACACAAGAATCTTAAGTTCTATGTTCAGGCTCTTTCACTGACCATATTCAGATTAATCGTGGCACCCGCAGGGATGTCCACCTTCACCTTTGCTTTTTGCGCTTTACATAGAACCCTTCATTCAAGCCATCAAGTGTTCAAGGGACATCGCTTTGTTGTGGATCCATCAAGTCGAGTTCATAGTGCTCACATATTCGGATAATATTATTATCTTGACCTCAGCCCCGGAGGATTCCCTAGCTGCTATTGAAAGAATGGCAAAGGCTCTGTCTGGGTATAAACTTAACCTTGATAAGACCTTGGGGCATATTATCAAGAACGGCGTTAAAATTATCACCGCTTTAGCGGCAGAAAACTGCCGCTAAAGCGGCGATAATGGGCTTGATAATATACCCTTGAGAATTCCAATAGAAGCCCATGTTGACACCAGAACATGGGCTTCTATTGGAATTCTCAAGGGCATATTATCAAGCCCATTATCGCCGCTTTAGCGGCAGTTTTCTGCCGCTAAAGCGGCGATAATTTTAACGCCATTTCTTGATAATATGCCCCCTTGATTTTAGCTAATACTGCCTCTTCTCTGGATGATAGATGTTGGGTCAAATCGGCAACTTACTTGGGGGTTGAAGTTTCCATGAAAATGGAGAATGCAATTGAGCTCAACTATGGTGCATTAGCCAGTAGGACTCAGGAGATATTCAGTAAAAGGCATAGTTTACATATTGGTCTAGTCTGACAATGCAGCTTAATTAAAATGATCATTCTTCCTCGCTATTTATACCTTTTTGGTGTATTCCTTTGTATCTTGTTAAAGGTTTTTTTGTACAGATAGAAGCAGCCTGGCAAACAATCATTTAGGGGTATAAGAAGCCATGGGCAAACATACAGATGTTGCAGAGACCACGTATGGGAGGTGGACTTTCGTTTCCAGACCTGCTGGCTTACTTTTTAGCAGCATTCATGCCCCGACTAAGCAAAGTACTTGGGTGTGAACCTTGGGGCCTAGGAGGGTTGTTCCCAGAACATCTCCCTTGGTAAGCTGATATTTCCCCACATTCTGGTATTATCAAAACTGTTTATTTCAGGTGGACTCGATTCAAGACACTTAGGGTCTTTTTTTTTCTATTTGGGCGTTTCTGAAAAAGCTGGATTTAGGGATTACATTATTTAACATGTACTCTTTTGTTGGTTATAATCCCAATTTTCCCTGTCATCTTCATGAGAGCTTCATTAACTGGTGGCAGCCATCTAACGTATCTACTTTGCGCTCTTTCTTTCACGGCGATTGTCTTTTCTCGTTTGAGACATTATCCCAGCGATTGTTTCTTCCTTGATCAGTTATTTTCTGCTTTCTTCAAATCCGGCATTTTATCGTGGGTTTGAAAGTGGAAGACATTGATTGCTCTGCTAATGCCATTCTTGAACAGTTGCAGCGGGGCTCACCTAAGAAGGGCATCAGTCAAGCTTATCGGATGATTCTGGCAGCGCAGATTGAACACCGGCCTGATATTTTCCAGACTTTAGCGGAAACATGGAGCCGACAACTTGGGGATCAAGTAAATCTAGACAAAATGAGATGAACAAATCTCTTTTCAAACACAGTCTTGAATGCCTCCTGGGTTAAAACCCATCAGTTTAAATTCATTAAGGATTTTTATTATTTTCCACATCATTTATTTATCATGAATCTGAGGGATGACTCTAGGCGTTTTCAATGCTCCGCCGACTGGGCTGATCAGGTCATATTTTGCCACCTCTCCTGCCATTTTCCACAATTGACAGACAGTATTCGGTAAGTAGAATATGTCTACCCAACTATTATAAGGTGGCACCCTAAATTAATCATACTGGGCCATTCACCTTTTGCACACATGGGTTATAGGCTCAGGCTTCTAATGCTATGCCTTGGTGGCATGAATTTATCAATATAGGCCTGTTGGTGCACCTGATTTTCGATAATAATGATCGGCTGCTCGGCTTAGGAAGATATGGGCGCGGTTTGAGGGCTGCTTGGAGCAACTGCAGTCTGGTCATGACCACCCATTTCCATAGGTCTTTTTTATCTTCTTTTTTTTTCTTGTTCCTGACGGTACTCTTCTTTGTTTTCTTTTTTATGCATTCAGCTACACCCTGTTACTGATTTTTTGACAGTAATATCTTACTATTTTAGCACTGCTGATTAGTGGATTTTTTTTCCTTTGTAAAATGTGCTATATAGTGTCTCAGGTATGACCTCAATAAAAAATAGTAAAAAAAATATATAATATAATATAATACAAAGACCTGCCTATGATGGAATGATATTTAAAAAGATCAGGATTATAGCGTGATTTTAGACTTCTCAGGGTGACACGAGGAAATGGAAATTAGTTTTGGTTTCTGGATGGATGCATGAGTTAGAAATTTGTCGCCAGAAAATACTCTGATGTGTAGGCCACAAGATCATACCACAGAAAGACCAACTCAGACCTCCATCCTTCTGAAGTTGATATAGAAAATATCATCAAATCAGTTAATAGTAACACCTGGTGTGCATAATTAGGACGTGAGTGCCTGTTGATAAAAAAAATAGCACGCTGTAGGATGAAATTCTTCCCTAAATTCTGCTGGCTTGTGATTTCCTTTTAGCCACACTAAATTCTGCAAAAATGACCAATTCAAAGGCCTCATTATTTTCTTTTGCCCTCTTGAACTCCCTCCAGGAGACCATAGGTTCTGTAGCACGTGCCAGACTCCTTTCCAGCGCCTTCGCTGACACCACCATGTTTTGTGGCTGCTTTACTAGTCCTGCATTTTTGGAAATTAACTGTTATCCGACCCATTCCCATGCGAGCACTGCCACCTAGAGGACAAAGAACGAATTCTCACAAAGTACATGCACCTTCCTCGTGTGAACTAGCCATGGCATTCACCCCTCTATTCACCCAGTCTAAAGTAGACTCAAAGTTTGTTTGCAAAAGACGAAACAAGACTCCTAATGCATTTGTTACGTTTGCCCTCTCTCTTTGCATTCCGCCTAGGAGTAATCCAATATTTGATGTCCCTTCATTCCGTCCAGCGTGCGGTTTGGCACCAACGTGCCAAACATAATTCCGACTGCAGCAAAGAGGAATATTAGACTTGGCCTGTCACGTCGTTTTCACTCCCCTTCTTGTGCACTTTACCACGACTTTCAATGCTGCCTCTTATCAATAAAGCACCGGAGCTGCGCAGGTTTCAATTATGGGCAGATGAGCAATGCATTCAAGTCTGTATGATTTTGTTATTGATTTAAATAACTAGCGAGCGCCTTGTCCCAATGTTTTGTTCACAAACCCGCTGTCGGTGCTGTCGGAGGTCGGGGGCTGAATGGCGAAACTGCGCAGTATTGATCCCCCCTCAGGCCTCTTTAATCCACCAGCGTACACTCCCTGCCTCTTATCTCCCTCTTTCAGGCTCTATTTCATCCATGATTCCTTTCTTGGTCACTGTTTTCCATCTCTCCCTTCCTCCTTTTGTGCTTTTCTGGCTCTGGGTCAAAGTCTGATGAGGCAAAATAAGGGGCAGTCCCTAAAACACGATTGCAGTGTGGCCCACCTACCACCAGAAGTACAAATTAAGCACTGGAAATCAACCCTTTTTTCCAATTTTGAGCACCTGGTGTATTTAAAGTCACATTCTCACCTCTCCTGAGTACCCTATGTTCTCTCACATACATGCCATTCGGATACATTCTGTCCTCTCCGTTCCAGGAAGTATACTCCTACTCTCTTCTCCAACAACATTCAAGCTCTCATACAGGGCTGGTGCTAGGCATGATGGGCAGTGTAGGCAGCTGCCCAGGGCCTCACAGTTGCTCACAACTAAGGGGCCCGCACCAGAACACCGCCTTTCAAAAACTGCGGTGTTACGAGGCCCGGGGAGCAACATAGGTGCAGCGCTGCGAGGCCCAGGGGAGGGCAAGAGGGGATAGCTACCTCTCCTGGGCCTCCCAGGAATGGGCTGTAAGGGCTACAGAAATCTAATCTCCGCATTGCATGATAACAGCGATTAGATGCGTACTTAAAGTGCCCTTAGGTGTGAACTGAGCCCTGCCCCTACATGAATGAAGAGCATATTTGCTTATGGTCACACAATTTGGTTAAGCTGGGAAGCTGTGATTGATACAGATTTTTTTGGTTTCAGTTTGTTCAAATCAGTTACTAAATGTCTCTCTTTTTTATCTCGAATTTTAATGTTCTGTTTTTATCCCTTGGTGTATGGGGGTAGAATGAAGGTGGTAGGCAGAAGCCATATGAAAGCACAGCTTGTTATGGACTCAAGGTTTCAATGGGACTGCGAGCTGAGCCAGTGCCAGGCTTCAGGTTCAAGCCTAGCTCGAGCTTTCAGTGGGTCATCCACCGCTACATGTAGGTATCAGTTTGTTGTGAGAGAGAATGTGTAGCTGATGCAATGAATGAGTGACCAAGACAAGGGGTACTGCACCCACACCCTTTCCTCCTGCAGGGAGGACTGTGCGAGGTGTTGGGAGGAGAGCGAGGGATGCAGGGAGTGTGTGAGTGCTCCTTTACTTCTGCTCATGCATAGGCAAGTGTGAAGAATGCAATGAGCTCCTATAGGGAGGATGCAAGGGGTGCTAAGAGTGCGGGGAAGAGAATGATGGTTGTATGGTGCTCCTGCAGGGAGTGTTGTGGGGAGCATTGAATTAATGCACGGAGGAGAGTTTGTGCTATTGGGAACTCCTGTAGTGAGTTCTGTGAGGGATGCAGACAGTTTCTGCAGGGAGGAAAAGGAGGGATGCATAGCGCTCCTGCAGCGAGGGCTCTGAAGTATACAGGGAGCACCTGCAAGATGGAAGGGAGGTGCAGAGTGCTCCTACTGGGAGGTGTAGTGAGAGCTGTGAGGGCTGCAGATAGCTCATGCAGTGATGGAGTGTTGTGAGGGTTCATTGAGTTTGTGCAGGGAGAAGAGTGAGGGGTGCAGTGATCTGCCATAGAGTGGAGAGTGAGGGGTGCTGTGAGCTCTTGCAGGGAACATTGCGAGGATGCAGCAGAGTCCCTGCAGGGAGTGTTGCTAGGATTTTGCGTTGAGTATGGGCTAAAAAGGTAACACAAACCCGATGCAAAACCTTTGTAGATCTAGGCCCATATGTTTTAGCACCAAGTAATCTGAGGAGTGAAGCCCTTGTGGCTTTCTTTCTAGGATAACTAGCAGGTTATGAGTTTGAATCCTGAAAGATCAGTGCGGGCTCTCACCCTTCTGATGTCAACAAACTAAATGGCAATAGCACACAAACACCCTCAGATACCTTAAACATGCAGATACCAAGGTGGAATTCTCTGATGGAGTAGTTTCCATTAATTTAAGGCTGAAAAGGGATCATTGCAAGTAAAATACAGTGCCACAATAATGACGCAGAAAGTGCAATTGTGTGCTGCAAAAATTACATTGTTGTGCCAATCTATGCAAAATCCTAGGAGGTCTAAGATAAAGAGACGATGTTGATGCCGTCTTGATTTCTAGAACTCTTAATGGGCCCCAGCTCTTGATTGACGGTTTCGTACATGGAGGAGAAGGATATGAAAATTAATTAAAGAAAAACCTTTACCATGATGTGTGGGAGAGTGAGACCCAAGAACAAAACTCATCATATCAAGGGAGTAGCACTTGCTGCAACAGAAACTTTTACATATCTAGGTGTGAAGTTTTCTAGTAATAGCCAATGGGGGACACATGTGGAAGCAGCAAAACTGAAATTTATTAGATCCTCAGAAGCCCTTTTTAGGTTTGCATCGAAATTTGGGAATAAGCCCATTAGAGAGCTGTTGACCATATACAGAAGTAAATGTAATCCTAGTGTCAATTACAGTGCCTCCCTGTGGGGCCTGACAAACTGTAATTGTTGCAGACACAGGAAAATATTTTCCTGTGTAGACTATTAGCCGTGCCTTGCTCAACTTCCTCTTATTCCACTCATTAGCGTTTCCCCTATATAGAGGACGGCTTACAGAGAAGCCCCATCACACTCTGGCATAATATATGGAGTAAAGATGGAACCAAATTCACTAAGGATATGATAACAGGCTGTCTTACTTTGGAATATGGAGCACGAATACCATGGCTGGCTTATGTAAACAGTTTGTTAAAGGAGGAGCATGGGAAATTTAACATTGAGGATCCAGAGAGAGTGTTACAATTTAGCAAGAAAGATTTAAAAACGGTTTTAATTGATAAAAGAATGGCTGTTAGGGATAATAGTGTTTTAAATCAACTGTGTCAATGTACCTCTCAGGTCCCATACAACAATGTGCCCAGAGCTACCTTACCCTAGTATCGAACATCCAGCATAGATTTTATCTTACAAGATTGCGAATAGGCATACTACACTTTTTTGTTGCTTTTCCCGAGATGGGCTTTAGTTCTCAAAAGCTACCCAAATGCCATTGCAACGGCAAGTCCAATCAGTCCACAATGCACTTTATACTCTTTTGTAACTATTAAAGGGACCTGATGAAACAAATATTGTGCCCACTGTTTTTAAAAGATAATATTATTTATCATAAAAATGCTTTAAATTTTATCCATAATCTTGATAATGTGAACTTATGCTATTGAGTCTCTGTTTTTGTTTCTTATGCCATCCAAAGAAGGAAACAGCTGCTATACCTGGATGTTTTAAGATACGAAAATGAATAGCCAAGGATACTATTCTATTAATAGCACTGATAAATTTCAATGAACTCGCTCCTATCAATTGCTTCTGATAAGGTTTTTATATTCATTGGCTATTGAGTTGAGGCCTAGCCGGATATCTGGGGTTCCGTGTCTTGTATATTTATCTTGTTCATGTCATGAGATCATTTTGTATGAGTTTTAAATGTGAATGCTTTTATCAAGATTTTTGTAAATTTTATCTGTGCAACTCTTTTATGGATATTTTTATCCGAATAAAGATTTATTAATTGAAATTAATTGAATTGCGAGACGGTGTCATCAAAATTTAAAAAAACTATAGATCTTTAACACAGAAGTGTTTTACCTTTGTACATCAGATTATATCACTTCATTGAGATATATTTAGTAAAAGTGTGAGTTTTTAAACATGAATTGAGAAATATTCATGCCCTCGCCCTGATGATAATGGTATTAGTGAACTAAGAGCAGGGCCACTAGAATGTGGCAGGAAGGAACCAAATTAGGCAGCAGGGTTTACAAACTTATGTAGCAAGAAAAGGAAAATTATGTGGCATAATGCTGCAAGTTTTGTGATAGTAATTACATGGTACAAATGTCAAAATAATGAGGTAATGCTACCTGGGCAAAGGTTTATCTCATTAGTACCTTTCTGATACCCAAGTACAACAATAAGCAACAGACAGATGACCAGTCAACCTCTACAAAAGGCAACCACTATGCAACAAGTGTTGCTGCATTTTTAGTAACTTTTTGATCCATTTGAGCTAGTAACAAAATAACATTTTCGGTAAAAGCTGCAGATTCAGCAGCCAATAGCTTATGCGGCAAATCCGTAACTATGCGGGGAAAAACAAAAACCACCACTACATTGCATAATTCCAGTGCCCCTGACTAAGTGGCACATCAGGATTCATGTGTACCCTATATATGAGCTAGATTCTTATCAAACATGGAGCAAAATTGTTGTCTATTACATCAAACACAAGAGGTGTTGTGCAGCAGACACCCTGACTGCACGTATTTGAATGTGCTCTGATGTCTGATAATGAACAAAATGAAGGATGGTGAAATAAAACATTTGCCTAGGATTACACAATTTGTTCAAGTAGGGAAACCATGATTGATCTAGATTTTCCTGTTTCTCACTTTGCAATTCAGCTCCCACATGGGTATCTCTTTAAAACATGAAAGCTTAATGCCTTTTCTTTAATTGTTGGAGGATGAAACTGGAACCTGAGTGATAGACACGGTCCACATTGTATTTCTTGCGATTTTACATATCATGAACCGTGGCCATGAACATAAGAGCACTTTACAATAGACCAACTATATTAATTTGTTTTTCCAGCTTAGAGATTTGCCTGAATTCACAGGATGCTGAGCCAAGGCTGGCATTCAAGCCATGGCTTCCCATGATGCCTGGTGGTCAGCTGTAGCCACTAGGCCACATCGATCATGTGAAAGCTTGGCTAATTTTGGTCTCAAGGTTCTTACAGGACCTTGAGCTGAGCAAAGCCAGGCCTCCGGCTTGAAGTTTCGGTGATTTGCTCACCTATATTAACATTAAAGTAATGTTAGGATGGGAAGAATCCATGCAAAATGTATAAAACATTCAGAGAGTAGGAAGATGGAAGGGAAGAGGTGGATGTAAAGGATTATAACAGCTGAAACAAGGTAAGAGGTTGGAGGGACAGTGGCAAAGAGCAACATATGTAAGAAAGATGTGGATATAAGAGGGGCAGAGCCAGCAAGAATAGGCTGGGGAAAAGGGAAAGGTTGATGTAAAGGGGACAAAACCAGCAAAAAAGTTAAGGCAAGAAAAGGTGGGTGGGAAGATGAGATGAAAGGAGTAGAGCATTGAGGGGAAAGATGGATGTAAGAGTGGCAGAATCAGAGAGAGAGAGAAGGTAAGATGCTTGGGGAGAGATGAGAGGTGGATGTAAGTGGGTAGAATCAGCAAAAGAGTAAGAGGCTGGAGAAGAGGTGAAAATGGTGTTGAACCAGTGTATTCCGCTAACTCCATTGACCATTGAGCCTTCTGCCAGAGTTTGCAATTCCCTTTCTCTTTATTTTCCATATAAAAATGTGTCTTTTTTGTGATGCAGACCATCCTCAATGTGTCTGCTGAATTTCAGCATGCTCTCTGCGTACTATATTACTCCTCTTGACCTTTCCATAAAATCTCACTCACAGTGGGACCCTTTCCTGCACATGTCCTGACCGGAGATTGAGAGATCGTAGCTCCTGCACTGAACTGCTGTTGCAATATCTTGCTTGCCTGTTCGAAATTTCTACCAATGTAAAAACTAAAAAAGCTGTGCTTGTTTCTCTGCTCAAAAAATCTTCAGCAGGCTCAAAACTTCTCTGCATCTTCTGACTTCACTTCGCTACCCTTTTCTCAAATGTCCCACAGTATTTGTCTGTAAAAGGAAAAAAGCAGAAGTATACTGTGAGACCTTTTCTTTGGGTCGGGGGCAATGGGTGCTTAATCTGCAACATCTGTAAAGGATACCATTGTTTATGATTGAGGTTTCAGAACTATTTCATTTCATTTGGATAAGAGTTATTCCTTTTAGAAACCTGTCTCTCCAAAGGTGGCAATAGTGAGCAGTCAAAGCTTACGCCAGGAAGAAATAAAGGTATTGGAACTCAAACATAATTATGCAATTGTGCAGCTGCAGCGATTTTCGCATAATTGTAGATTTGCCGCATTTGCGACATAATCCATGATCTGCAATATAATCTGCAGATTGTAACAAAAAAATGTTGTTTCTAGCTCAGACGGTTCAAAAGTTACTAAAAATGCAGTTGCGCATGTTGCTTTGCGGTGGAAAGCCATTTGAAAAGCTGGACTGCTCACCTTTCTGTTGCTTATTGCTAGATTTGGGTGTTAGAGTAGTACTAATTGTGAGAAGTTGGCCTGGCATATTCTGTCCACTAGTTCTAGTGGGCACCTTGCACCAGTCCAAACAACCCCTTATGGAGATAGGTTAAAGACAACCTTTAGTGAAAGCTATCCTAGTGGTAGCTATGGAGAGCAGCCTTCGGACTAAGTCTTGAAGGAATGTAAAGCAGCTTGTTTTACCAGTCTACAATCTCTTGAGTGACCAAATGAAAGAGGACCACACCAGGTGTATATATAAAATATATGTATTTAGTCTTAAACACACCCCTCTAGTCTCTTTATGAGGCTAGAGTTTGAAGTACATAAGTTACAAGTCAAATATCAGCAGTATTTAGCACAATACACGTTTGAGCCCTAGGGGCGTACCAAACCATATACTAAAATAGTGGTATAAGAACCACGACTGAGCTAGACACAAGGCCTAGAGCCTGTAGAAGTGCTTGGACCCCAAGGAACCACCCAAGGTAGTGACACAGGGGACCCACGGGGACGCGTGCAGTGTGAGAACACAGGCGTGAGCCACCGTTGACTTCTATGGGGAAAGTCGCGGTTGGATTTTTAAAAGGAAAGGACACTTAGAGGAGGACTTGGAGCAAACCCCTTTAGAACTAGGCAGTTCTAGAGTCAATACCCACGGGAGCACCGGAGTACTCGAGTTACCTCACCCAGGAAGCCGGGTGCATAGGTGTCTTTTGGCGTCGGGTTTCGTC